>OY856411.1:903744156-904944156 GCA_963693085.1 Alisma plantago-aquatica
ATATATATAGAGAGAGAGAGAGAGAGAGAGAGAGAGAGTCAGGCTAGAATACACTCGAGTGTATCCGGAGCGGAATACACTCAAGTAGTTTTTCATGATGCAATATTTTTTTTTAAATCTAATCCATTGATCTTCTTAAACATCTCATGAACAACTCATACGCAAAATTTGAGCCCATTTGGATATGTATAGCTCATGTTATGAAGACCGCAAAAATTATGCATTTCAAATTAGTTTCGCGCGTCGATTTTGTTGCCCTTGGATGAGTGGCTTACACTCATCCAAATGGGCTCAAAATTTATATGTACCCTAGTTATAGTATGACGGTGAAGATCAATGGTTTACATTTTGCAAAAAATAGTCTTGATATGCAAACACACTTGAGTGTATTCGTGCGATCCGTACACTCGAGTGTATTCTAGCCTAACTCTCTCTCTCTCTCTCTCTCTCTATATATATATATATATATATATATATATATATATGTGTGTGTGTGTGTGTGTGTGTGTGTTTCATCTTTATCCGTTTATAGAAAATCAATTGTGGAGTTTGTATTTCATTTATATAAAAGACATACAATCATCCATAAAACACATTCATCAAAATAGAAAAAAACTCATCTACCACAACAAATGTGACCTAGTTATATTCAAAAATTAATGTAAACACATTCATGTCCATGCTAATTGATAAATTAAATCATAAAGAGATGACAGTTGGATAGTAAATAAACAATAATCAGATCAATTCAGCAATGAAGAAATCTAACAAAGAATGATATGAAAAGATACAACAAACATTACAGATTCGTATATCGCAATTAAACTAACAACAACAATTATTTTCAACATTATAATAAAACAGAAGAAGAAAAAAACTAATTAGAAAAATTCAGTAAAGAGACAGGGTTGTAGTAAGAAAATAATGGGAATCTTGGATATTGGGGAGAGGAGGAAGAAGACACTGGTGGGAATGAAGAATAAGGAGGCAAGTGAAAAGTGTGACTGAATAGATTCAATTTTGAAGAAGAGGGAAGAACATGAAGAAGATGATGGGGAGGAGATGTTGGTAATGGTGGAGAGAAATTGAGAGGGAAGTATCAAGAAGAATTGAAATGGAGAGTGAAATGTTAGTACTTAATAGTGGTAGGAAGAAGAAAATTGGTGAGAAATGGGGGAAGGGAAAGAATTGGCGGGAAGAAATATAGAGGGGGGGGATCAAGAGGAATGATAGGGATAGAAAAAAGTTGATGGAAACATGGGGAAACTTAGAAAGGGATTTGATAGGAGGAAAAATCTGGGGTGTATAGAAAATGAGGATGCGTGAGAATCAGGAAGAAATTGAGAAGGGGGGAGATAGAAAGAATTGGGGGAGGGACAGGGATACTTTGGGTTGCGTTTGTGGGGAGTGGAGGAGAAGGATGAAGAAGCAAGATATGTGGGTGGAGATTGTGGAGAGAGAAGCACAACAACAAGTAGATGTAGAGGGATTATAGGCTCAGTGTGCAGGGTGAAGTAGAGGAGAAGGAAGAAGAGGTGGAAGTGAAGAAGGAAGAAGAGGGGGAGGTGGAGGGAAGTAGGCGTACCTTGCGATGGTGGAGACCTCCAGAAGGAGCTAGCGGTGGTAGGATCTTCAGCAATGATGACAGAAATAGGAGCTGGAGTAATGGCTCCTTGAGTGTCTAGTGGAAGGTGACTGATTACTTCTTCTTTCCCTTACCGCCACCAGTCTGAAGAATTCTGGTGGCTAGCCACTGATGGAGAAGATGATGGTGACTCATCCTCTCTTTACCATTGTTTTTGGAGAAGGAGAAGCATGTGGTGGCAACAGAGGAAGGTTTAGCGGTAGAAGAAGAGGGAAAGGGGCAGAGAGGGTTTCACATTTTTTGGGTGGGGGTGATCAGGATAGTCAGTGAATGGGGAAGGGTTTTAGTCTATATTAAAACTTAATTGAACTTAGATGTGGCTAGACAGAGGCAACCGTGTCCAAACTATGTCACAGCCATGTTCATGTTGTGTCCACGCCAAAAACTCTATACAAAAAAGTTAGACACAGCCGAGCCATGTCCATAGTGTGTGAGTGTGTCCAGCCATGTCCACAGTGTGTCCGCAACATGTGGCAAACAATGTCATGGCACCTACATGGATGTATCCATGCTTCTTAGGTATATATAGAAAACATGTGGGAAACCTAGTTGGCTTGTTCTCACTCGTTACCTTAAGAAACTACAACTAATCAATTGAGAACTTTCAAACCAGTCCCAAACTATTACATGCAACTCGTAATACTAAAATAGTTGTAAACAAAGCCCTAGACAAAAATCAAGAAATGTCAACTAATTAAAAGGAAAACATATATAATAGACTCAAACCGCACTCTGATCAAGAGGCTTCAAACACATACCATGCTCTAGATGAGATGGTTGTCCTACATCACTCCCTGTAGGTTGACAAAATGAACTCTGGTGAGTGAGAGTGTCACTACGGTACTCCATATTAGTCCAACACGGGTCAATGGTCCTCTCATAAGTCATGTCGCCATCATGTCTACTACTCTCCACATGCCACTGTCAGTCTCACCACCCCATTCCTCCCATTCCCTTTTTGCCTCTGGCCCTAAATAGTGCCGCAACAGTGACGCTGCTCACCTTCTATCATCACCAACTGACTTAATCTTCTTTTCTATCACAATGTTCAACCATTTGTTGCAATGTTTAACCATTCACAATATTCTCCCCCTCACCGCTTAATGCTCCCATAGAAATGACATGGCTACTCTGCACCCCTTGCTTACGTGCCTCACCAAAATAAATCAAACACCTAATACATGGTGATCTTTGTCGTCAACACTCCAACATGAAATTTTACAACACTTCCGAGAACAAGATGAATAAGTGCAAGCCAAGAAATGAGGTTTATGCAGATTTCACAACCAATTTTTACATGATTATCTACTTCTCTCTAGATTGTTGGATTATGTATATGTATAAAACCTACTATCTCTAGTGTGCCCATCTCTTAACTCGATGAATCCACTCTCCTTCCCTCACCACTTGTCCTCATGTCAAGTGTGTAAAAAGAGGCGTCGTGGGGAAATGACTAGCTTTTATATCAGTGGTCACATAGTGAGGAGTCCCTATTCTTTTACATGCATAAAACCATTCTATTTCCAGGCTTGGCAAGCAATGATCCCCTCACAACCCAGTACAAAGGCAACGAGGATCATTCAACTACCGGTGTTGGTCACAGGTGTGTGATAGTCATCTCATGCCTACCCAACGGGAGACTTGTGGTTGCAAAGGGGACAAGCATGAAGTGCCACCGGTACATGTGATAATGATATTTGCACATTCGTTTGAAGCAATGGATCCCTTTATTCGGTTAGGGGGTGACATGGGAATCTTTCAAATTGAACTCAAAATTGATTGTTATATCCAACCAACCAACGGTTTGCCCTGCACCGATAGTCACTTGGATTGGGACTGGGTTTATGAACCTCGTGTTTGTTGTTGATTATTCTAGACAATCATCTATATACTGTGTGGACATGTTGGGGTAATAGAGGAAGATTCTATCGAGAAATTCTAGCTGTTTAAATATGACAAAAGCCAAACATGGTTGGAGATGCATACCACTGAGGACTACTCTATATTTGTTAGCTATGACGGGTATTCTTTGACGTTTTCTACCAATGACTTCCCTCACCTAGAATGGGATACAATATACTTAGATATCTTGATCCATATATGGGAATTGGGTGTTGTAGTTTAAACATGTTTAATGTATGGGAAAAGACTGTGACTCAACTGAATGATCGACTAGCATTGACTAATATTCAGTAACCTTCATCATATCTTTTCCATTATGATTCAAAATTGCTTATACATAATAATATATGTTCGGACATATGTGCATTTTTGGGCCGCACAAAGATCCATTTATTTTTTTATGCGGATCTGTGCAATCGGGTCATGTTGCAAATTGACTCGAGTTATAGTTACCCTCCACATATTTGCCTACATATCCATTTCTCTGCCATTATTTTTGACTTTCCACTCTAGCACTCTTGGTTCTTTCCATGGTTGATGTGAGAGGAGAATAGAGGAAGATAAGATGGAGAGAAAATTTTTATTTTGGTTGCTATCTCTATGGAGCTTCATTTATGCTATTGTAAATCTTGGAGTTCATTTGATGACTATTGATCTGATTTGTGCTAATGGTCTTCTATCTGACTACATCATCTCTACTTTCATATGCTTTCTTGGTGCTTTATTTACATGTTGACTTTATTCGAGCCTTGCACATGTCGACTTTGTATCGATGTGTGTCAGTGCTCTCTAGCTTGTTCATGCCTTGTGCATGCTAACTCTTTACTTATTTGTGGATGGGAATATTTTATTTTTGTTGCTATCTCTATGTAGCTTCATTTATGCCCTATTGTACATCCTGGAGTTTGTTTGATGACTATTGATCTGATTTGTGCTAATGGTCTTCTATATGACTACATCTTCTCTACTTTCTTATGCTTATCTGCTGCTTTATTTGCATGTTGACTTTATTCGTGCCTTGCACACGTCGACTTTGCACTGTTGTGTGCCAACCCTCTTTAGCTTGTTCGTGCCTTGCGCATGTTGACTCTTTACTTGCTTGTGGTTTGTTTGCACATCAACTACTACTGTTAACACCCAACACTCTATGGGAATTGTGCACTAGTACTCTTTGGACTACGGCAATAGCGACTGTGATGAAAACCTTGATGTCTTCCAATTGTTTTCTTATGCTCCAGATGCCACCATATTGATTGAGAAGCTTTTTTTGCCTACATGTGTACTTGATGCTTATGAATTATCAACTTGAGAGGGAGTATTTGAGTTGTTTGAATGTTGAGTGCTTTATTGTAATACTGAGGGGGAGAAATTTTCTTGTATGGGCTTGATTTATCATTTTATTTTGTTTTAGTCAATATGTCTATTTGCATGCTAACTTGGGATTCCTCCAAGCTTCAACTTGAGGGGAGTGTTAAAAAGTCTTATTATTTAGTTAATTAGTTGTTGGGTTACTTATATATCCAAAATAGCTGCAATATCACTCCCTAATAGAACAACATCATCTAAATACACAATCAGAATTACAATCCTAGCATTTTCTCTTTTGATAAATATAAAATGGTTAGTTTATACCTTCCTGAAAAGCCAAACCATAACAAGCTTATCAAACCAAACTCTAGGACTTTGCTTCAAGCCATATATAAATTGATCTTGAACCCCTAAGCAACAAAACTAAGAGGTTACCCTGTGAAAACTTCCACCTGAAGGTCACCATAAAGGAGCGCCATCCCAGATCAACTACAACAGAATTAAGAATGTAAGCAAAATTCAGTCTAGCCACAGATGAAAAAGTCACGAAGTAATGATACCATATGACTGTGTATAGTCTTTTGCAACAAGCCTGGATTTCAATCTCTCAATCGTGCTACTAGGGTAGTATCTAATTGTGAAGACCCATCGACGTCCTACCAAGTCCTAAAAAATATTGAAGCTCCTACCATTGACTGCTCTGCTACCGCTACCACTCCATCTAAGGCACAAGTTGTTATAACCATGGTACTAAATGTTGTCAACATGGGGTGAAATTTCGTCGATAATGTCTATGTTGACGGACGGCTACGTCGAATCCACATAAAAATCATTATTCCACAATATTCTCGACATTTTGTCAAAGTTGTCTACATTTCCCCATATGTCGACTAAGTTAACCCAAGTCCATTCAAAAATTCCACAATGTCCTCGACATCTGTCAAAGTTGACGACATTCTTCTGGTGTTTTGTGGAGTTTTTTGTGTGAAGGGGAAAAAGTGTTGGATCTTGAGGTAAGATGATTTTGATGTTATTTTTTACTATTCTAAGCTAATAGTAATAGACCCCTCTCTACTAAATCTACCACAGATTTACACCATTTTTATGTAGTATGTTTAGTGTCACAAACTTTATATATGGAAGAACTCTGTAGTTCAGAGATGACTATATGTCATCATGTATTTATCTACATATGTAAACCTATATGGATGGCTATATGTAAACATATATTGTGTTTTTATTTAGATTTGATGAAATTTGTCAATTTTCATCATAAAATGACTATTTTTAGCTTAATTTTTGTCGAATTTGTGTCAAAGTTTGGTTGTAAAAATCCTCGACATTTCTATGACATTTCCACAAACTTCCATGTCCACACCTATCAAAGTTAGCTCTATGGAAAATGAGATATGATGGGGAAGATCCCCTTATGTGTAGGTTCTCTATCATTGCTTGATAGAAAGGAGGCATCCACCCTTTCCTATAAATAGGAGAAGGGGGAAGCATACAGACAATTAGACAAACCCTAATGGGCTAATGGACAATTGGGCCTAGGGCTATAAATGGGTACAGGTAGACCCGCGGACCCGCAAATCCGGACCCTTAAAAAACCTGCCATGGGTCTAATTTTTTATACCTGCATACCCTTGGACCCATATATAAGTGGGTCCAATAATGGGTATGCTTGGACCCAGACCCGCTAGACCCGTGTACCCGCTATACATAAGTAACTACTAAAATAATATGTTATATATATCATACTTTACTAGTCTAATTAATATAATTATTGAGATTATATCCTACTCTAAGGTCGAGACTAGTCATATAACTAAGAATTAACTATTCTAGTTACAATAACGAACATCATATGTAAACTTAAAATCAAAATGTTTACTAATCTACTTTACTTTCTACATAAATTAAATGTTATGATCATGACTACAAATATGTAAACAATTGATCAATTAATTTTATTGTATAGAGTATAGAATTGTCTAATATAACTATTACATATTAATATACTATATGATAACAAAATCTTGTTGTGTTAAATATATATAACATAGTCATTTCTCTTACATAAACAATATGATGTTTTATAGAACCGCTTACCCGCATACCCGTACCGCATACCCACTATTATTACGGGTACGGTTATGGTGCGGGTCTAGGTTTTGTATTATGCGGGTCTAGAACCAGAACTGGACCCGCTAAATTAGATGGGTTTGGGTATGGGTATGGCCAGACCCGCACCGTACCCACACCATTTACACCCCTAATTGGGCCCATGTTACAAATAGACTAAATGACTTAAGTAAATAGACAAAACACTTAAGTAAATAGACACTCTAATACTCCCCCTCAAGCTGGAGCTTGGGAGAATCCCAAGTCAACTTGCAAACAGACAGACGGACAGACTAAAAAGAATAAAAAGATAACCAAACACATAAAAAAAAGTTACTCCTCCTCAACATTATATTAGAACACTCAAGCACTCAAAGACTCCCCCTCAAGTAGATACCACATGGCAGCAGATATCTTGGCAGACATGGAGGCTTCTTGATCATCATAGTTGTGACACCCCGCCATCACACAGATGATGAGATGACACATGAAAACGTGCGGAACCAGCATATTATCGAAAACACGGGTTAATTAAAACTGATTGCGGAAAGCATACTCAAGGGAACTTTTGCATCCAGATCCTGTAGAGAAAGCATGTTATAAGAATATTACAAGCTTTGATATATGTCCACTTCTTATCGGAACCAGCTGTACTGTCAGCACCAGAGTTCATCACCTATTTACACATACATAACGAGCCACATACGACCAACAGTAGGATATACAAAATTACAACAGCTAGACATCGTGAAACGTCATCAAATACCTCCTAGGACCTAAGAGTACAGGGATGACTCTATGATGCTACTACAAAACCACCAAAATAGTAGCATGTCCATCTCTTGCCTTCTACTGCTCTTCTTGCTGCTCGGCCGCAACCTCACGACCACCACCACATCTAGAGCGATCACCTAAAAGGGTGTAAACTAGTGGGGTGAGACACACAGTCCCAGCGAGAAACATAACTCCCCGCCAAACTATAAAACCTCAAAAGGTTAAAGAAGATAACAACAGATAACTGATAAAGCATATAACAAGAGCAACATACTGAGCAAGGCTATTGTTACTATTAATCTTACCAAGATATCCGGGAGGCATATAACCAAGTATTTCTTTATGGAACATGATTGACAAGATAAGATTTATAAGAACTTATCACAAGATATAAGGATCGTACACACAACTGCACGGTATAACTAGATCAGCTATATAAGCAAGACCTCAATCAATGTTCTGTATTTTGCTCTAAGCAAGATATACTATTCAGCTGGATTACATTTTTATTATGCCCTGAGGAAGTGAGCCTTCCCTGCTCAAATACAACCATTGGCTGCGAAGCCCAATCCGGTGCCATACAAGGTCTAAGGAGATCCAGACTGTATGACCTCACCTTCTCGTGTTCAGTACACGAATCATCAAGCAAGACCACAGTCTTATGCTTATAGGGCCTCTCAGCCTTTGGGTCAGCTCCACAAGCTACCCATATATACATCTGAGCCATGAACACATCATGCTCATCATCACATATCCTGAGCCATGGGTCTGTTCACCATGCTCCATATATCCTGAGTCTGCAACCACAGCTGCACTCAAATCCTCCTATTTTAGGCTAGGGGAAACGTCACATATTCAACAATATGCGCTCTAGGTAATCCTGTAGGATAAACCTGTTTCACCATCACCAATTACTGACGATGATGGATCTATGGCCAGGGTAAACTACATGATATATTCACCTATAATTAATTAGTATATTTTAAGCCAATTGTTGAGGCAACCAAAGTATAACACATTCTTATAGAATTTCATCATTATTGCCATCATCATACTGTCCTGGGACCTCAATCCCTCATTATATCAACCACTGCCTCTCAAGGCATCATAATCATGCATCAGCATTCTGGGAATGCATCCCTTATCTCATCATCAGAGGATAACACCTCAACTAGGCACTTAGACTGATATCAGGTCCTCAGACCCATCAACTTGTTGTTTCATCACTACAGGGTGTTGTTCAAGCACATACATCTCATAGCTCTTACTCGGATATGAATCCACATGAAATACCTGCATGGTTAGTATACACATACATAGAGATAACTGAAGCCATCATGGATTAACAGAATTATCATGCTATCAAGTATAAAGAAACATCCATGATTATTTTACACATAAGCTGTAGAAATCATCATTTTATTATCAATCATAAGCATATTCATGCCCCATACTTGTGATCATATGCATGTGTCACATTATCATGTGTAGCAACATCATATCCTTCCAAACTTCCTGGTTCTCAACCTATCATCTTAACTCATTATCATATTTGCAGGATTCAAGGTGATTACACCATATCACTTGTATTATCATTATTGATAGAGAACTATCAACTATATACATTCTGGGTTATCAGATCCCTCACCAAAGCTCCTACAACCCTCACTATAGGTATGGCGAGTAGCGCCAATCCTCACCAAAGGGTGTAATGACTAGGGTTCTAACCCCTAGAGCACTTGTGCCAACATATCGACCAACCATGCTTCAACCTATCGTGAAACCAGCTCACAAGGTGTCGGGCAAACAGATCTAAGGATGAATTTTGCATCATCAGCAGGGGTTGTCGGCCAAGGGCCTATCATGCACAAGAACTAGGGTTAGGGTTTCTATCAGCCAACCCTCTCAACAAGAAGCATGTCGACCAAGACCATGGCGACCAAGACACCCTATCATCCAACCATCAACCCATATCGTCTAAAGGACCCTCATGATGGCCAAGGTACTCTATCGTCCACGTCATGGTAACCACTAAGGCACCATATCGACCAACTCACATAGGGTGTGTCGGGCAAACACAAACCCCATGCTCGACACAAGGTTACCCATCTTACTCATATTGTCCAAGGAAGGGGCTAGGGTGTCGCCCACCTATGACAAGTAACACCTTAAGAAGACCTATCGTCCAACTAGGTCAAACACCCCATATCAGCCACCACTAAGGCACCTAATAGGGTTCCACCATGCGCCCACCATATCAGGCAGCATAAGACTACTTCATATCATCCAAGAGCTATCACAAGGTGTGTCATGCAAAGCACACATCAAGGTGTATCGTCCAAGCTCCCACTCCACAAAGGGTATCAGACAAACTCAACTAGGCATATCAGCCAAAGGTACAACCCAAGACAAGGCTATCGGGCATCACTACTCCAAGGTCATATCGTGCAAGGTACAACCCAACATGGTCATCTTCAACCTCAAGCGCAAGGGCACCAAACCCTAAATGATCAAGAAGATCGACTCACCTCTCAAAAACCAAGAGAGAGGGGTTTTGCACAACCTCTATCACAAATCAGGAAACCACAAGGATCAACCTCAACTTAGGTCATCATCTACCCCAAAAGCTCACCTCTCAAATCCATGGTGAGAGGAGGGTGTTGCCCAAGCAACTAAAATGTAGACTCACCTCTCAACTAAAACGAGAGAGGGGTATTGCCTACATCACTAGAGCTCAAACTCACTTCTCTAGACCAAAGAGAGAAAAGGGTTTTGCTACCAAAGAAAACCCCAAACTATGGTTCGGCCAACTAGATCCAAAGGCATATAAACATCAACAACATCATGCTCACTATATCTATAAGATCAACAACATGTACTAGAACAAGAAACATAACATGCAATGGCCGATCATCAACATATATGAATCATGAAACATAGAGAAGGTAGTATAGGTAGGGTTAGAAGTTATGTAACCCGCCTTAAGCAAACTCCTCAAGCTCCAAAGTTCCAAGCTTCTAGCTCCTAGCTCCAAGCACACCACTTTTGGCCACCTCAAGAAAAGGAACAAGGATCATAACCACCATGGCCGAAGAGTAGGCAAGATGGAGAAGAAGATGCTAAGGAGAGAGGGAAGATGCTTACCAAAGAACAAGACCCACCTAGGGTTCAGCCACCAAGCTAGAGGAAGAAGAAGATATCTCCACCAAGGGGAAAGGATCGTCCACCAAGCTCTCCAAGGAAGGTGTGTCATGTAGACAAGGAGGGAAGAGCAACAAAAGAGCTAAAGGGTTCCCAAGGAAGAGAAAGGCAAGGCATATATAGATGAGGGCCAAGGTTAAACCAAGGCAAGGTGTCACCTTACCAAGGGACACTTGTCCACACGTTTTACCACCTTGCAAACCTCATGCACATGCCATGCCACCACTCAACCAAGGTTCAACCACATGTCCAAGCTAGGGTGACACAACTAAAGCAAGGGGGTCAACAAGGTCAAAGGCCGACACACCACTACCACCTTGGCCGACACACCCATGGGCGATACCCCATGGCCGATAGAAGGCATCCTTGCCCGATACAGGGCTCAACCATGCAAGGCAAGGCCCAACAAGGCTCAACCAAGCCCAACAGAGCTTTCAAAAAAGCCCAAGACAACTCAAGGCACGAGCCCAAACCTTCCTCTCAACCCTAGAGGAAGCAAAGAGAGAGAAAGACATCTCTCAAGGTGACAAACTTTCTCTCCAACCCTATCTTAGGTTATTTTTCAAGTAGCACCTCCAACTCTCAACAAAACACAAGCAAACCCTAATCACCACTAAAGGTGATTAGCAAGCAACTAAGCACAAGGTTTAGGCAGAACAAACAGGGTAAGCCCAAAACGAAGGTCATGGTCCTTACAATAGTGGCATCTGGAGCAAAAGAACAAATAGCATACAGGCACCAAGTCTTCATCATAGTTTTTGTCAGAGTAGCCAGAGATTGATGGATCACAAGTCCTAGAGAGTGCTAGGTCACAAGAAGAAGCAACAATCAACATGCAAACAAAGAACGAATGAACAGAGAGTCAACATGCACAAAGCACAGACAAGCTAGAAAGTGTTGGCACACATAAGTAAAAGTCAACGACGCAGGAAGATAGAGGACCAGTGTACGAAGTAGCAAGCAAATAAATAGCTCCAATATGCAATACATATGAAATTCCATGTAAAGTCAATAACAAAAAGTATCCATCACCTTCCCTCTTCATAAAGCATCCATCAATGTATCAGGTGTCATAGTCTAGAGAGTATTGGTCCACAAAATCTAGAGTGTTGGTCCACAGTAGAAAGTCAACATGCAAAAAGAGCACGGATAGCAGATAGTGCAAAAGCACAAAGCAGCAGGTAAAATGTGCTAATCATAGCACAAGTAGCAGCAATGACATCCCAATATGTAACTACAAAGCAACATCTGAAGTAGATGGATCCATAAAGACAAAAAAGGAACACCAATAGTAGCAAAAGGATCCGTATAGTGGTGTGATATTGCACGCATGTGTGATCTTTCAAATTTTAAAGTCCCCAAACAAGGTTCACTCACAACACTAAAATATTCTCTCGCAAGCGCATGGGGTCATGTTATAGTATAGATGAGAGGCAAGTAATGGGGTCAATCCACAGGGATAGAGGAGGCACTAAAGCTAGGTTTGTGTTGGCTACATTTCTAAATCGAAGATTAGGGTTGAAGGGTTTAAAAGTGGGTTTGGTTTTATTACACTAAGCAAGTAGGTAAGTAAAGGCAATATGAAAACTAGATTACCAAAAACTAGATTATCCTAAGCAAGTGAGGTCTAAGAGACTAGATTAAGCAATCAACTAAACAAGAGCAAAATGATCTACACTACTCTAGCAAAGCAATTAGCAGCTAAGAACTAAGCTAAACACTAGAGCAAGCAAGGATCTAGGTTAACCCTAATTAACAAGACTAAGCAATTGATTATAGGAAATAAAGGCAAGTAAATTGAACTAGCATTAACAAGCTAAGATGAAAAATTAGATTTTAAGAAATGGATTGGATAGGTGGGTCGTTTGGAAATGTGATTTGATATTCGTTGGGGGTGTCAACAAAGCATGCAAATATCACAATTCAATCTAGATTACCAAACCAAACAACAAGGCAAGTGCTATTAGAATGTACCCTATACTACTAGTTGGAGAAGTAGGGTTATGTGTAATTCTAGTAGGACTTGGAAAGTCTAGGTTTCTAGGGTAAGTGGTATTAGGGTAATTGAGAGACAAGGGTAGAAATGGGAGTATATATGAGGGTTTTTCACCTCATGTTACTTGCCATCTAGCCTTTCGGAAGCTTTAGGCAATTGCACTAATCACACTTACACTAGATGCTTAGATCTCACACTCACTTATATAAGAAGGGAGATGTATGTAGGAACAAAGGGGGATAGCTAGGGATTCACGAATTGGACCTAGGAGCCAATCCTAAGATTGCTATATACATTCCAATTTCTCCTAGAAGCTAAGTGTCATCAAGCATCATAATGCAAGCAATCTATGTTAAAAGCACAAACCACATGCAATTTAATGGGAAATGAGATAGAATAAAAGGCAATCATCATATAATGAAATTATGTTCATTGTAAATTATTTCCCCCCAACATGGTATCAAAGTCACATTTTAGCCCCAAATAGTCCACCAGTAGGGGCTTAGCTAGACATGCTCAAAGAAAAGGTAAAAGAAATGAGAAGAAGGGCATAGGACTCCATGGAGCTCGAAGAAGATCCTTATTCTTCACCTCCTAGTTTCTATAGAGTGGCATCCCTCCTCCAAGGTGGATGATGGGCATGAAAATGAAGGGGATTATGGTAGAAAACCTAGAAAACTAGGTTTCTATGGTGGAAATGAGGTGGAAATGGTGGATGGAGAGCATAAATGCATGGGGAGTGCAATGAATGATCAAGATTGGATGGAGAGGAGTAATGACAGCCAAGGGTTTCTAACCTTTATGTTGTGGCTACCACCTATGTATATATAGGTGGTGGGGAAGCACTAGCGTAAGTAGGGGTAAAGTGGGAAACATAGTGGTGAAAATGGGTAGCTTTCGGTGGTCACCACGGCCGTGTTGAGGTGCCACGGCCGTGGTGGGGGTTGCAAGGCACGGTCGTGGGTGGTGGAATGGCCAAGGTGATGAATGGAGATGGAAGTGATAAGTGTATATGGTGGCCACATCTGTGGTGGGGTACCCCGGTTGTGGTGGGTAGATGGTACCACAGTCATGTTGGAGGAGGAGGCCACGGGCGAGGCAACTTTGAGGTCGTTGTGTCTTCAGTTCACCATGAGCATGGGGAGAACCACAGGTGAGGTGGTCTTCAAGGGACACGGTCATGTCGATGGCCATGACCGTGGTCATTCACGTGTAAAATGGACCAACTCCCTGTTGATTTTGGGGATCTTTGTGCATAAATCACCACGGATGAGGTGATGATCACAGGAGAGGAGGAAGGTGTTGGCAACGGCCATTCTCAGGGCCACATCCGTGGGGTCTTCAGTGACCATGGCCATTGTGAGGACTACGGCTATGGTCATTCATGTGTAAATTGAGCACATTCCCTGTGATGTTTGGAGCATAATTCCCATGACCGTGGTGATATAGCACGGCTGTTTTGGGACTTTTTGGTGCTGATCTCTACTTCATCTCCTTCATCTAGCCTCCTTTTGCCTTGAATTACTCTTGTGCGTCCAAGGAAAGCTCAGGGAAGAGATAGGTCCACTCTTGGGGTGTAAGATCCCATAGACGTTCTTCATCTCTCTCCCATGCATCAATGCATGCATAAGTGCCCTGAAATACACACAAAAGGAGGCATAAGTGCATTTACCATAAAAGATCATATTGAGGGGAATAACTTGTAATCTAAACTATTTAGATGTGATTATCATGCAAAAATACACAGGATGAAGCCCTGAAATAGGTTGCATCACCACCCCAAACTTCAAATATACTTGTCCTCGAGTATGCTCCAACTTAATCTCTCTCTTCACTTTCTTTCAATTAAACAAGAATGATAAAATGCATTGTAACATAATATTATTGACTAAATGGTCTTAGAAGTGACTAAGTGCATGTGTTCTACCTTCTCCTCTCCACTTTCACAAACCAATTATGAAAAGAGCACTGTGCATACAAAATTTAAATATAGAGAATAGAATACACAAGGTTTCCATATGTCCTTCATGCAATTCTGGGTAAACTATTTCATGTGGGCATTAATCAATAATGACTAGGAGTGTTGTTTCACTTTCATGCCTTCAATCTTATGTCTCAAACCACACCAAATGACCCACATGGCTGTAAAAAGAGTAAAGTGAGCTAGTTTTGATGTTTTCTAGCTCAATGGGTATGAAAATGGAAGAAAGGATTGTGGTAAGATTTCGGAGTGCTTTTACACACACATCTTTTTTTATTTAGATGCTCTTAAACATGAGCATCTTTTATTTTCTTTTTGCTTTTCTCTTTTTTTCTTTTCTTTTCTTTTGCCCTTAGTGTAGGTAGGGCATGTGGTGGATAGAGTGAAGCGGGGATATGTATATATGACCACCCCAAACTTTTGGAGGTGGCCAAGGATAAATATGTGCACTAAGGAATCCTTTCATGAGGCAGAGAGATATGAATATGGTGAAAGAAGAATCAGGTCAAAGAGGGATCATTGGTGTAGTCCTCAACATAAAATCTCCTGCACAAAAATTGATGCAACACTTCATTAAATGATATCACATCACATGATTGAAAAACATGAGATTCACATTTATTTCCTATGATTCCATAGGCTCTAAGCATTTATAGCTTGCTCCATTCACAATTTAACCAAGACATTAACAAACTTGAGAGAGGTGATGCACATGTAAAAAGTCAACAATTAAGACATATAGAAATAAACTCCAAAAACGTGCCATGCATTTGTCAAAGATCAAAATTTTCAGCTCAAAAATTGGAGATTAAGTTAAGACATGCTTTTAGGCAAGAACATCTAAATTTGGGGAAAATTGGCCAAAATAGTGCCAATTTGCAATCAATCACATCCAAACCTACATTTAGGAAATTTAAAGCTTAAAATAGTAAATACTAATTAAAAACACACAAAAATATCAAAATCTACATGGAAATGCAATGCATGGAATGGAGGAGCAAAAAGAACAAAAATTTCAAAAAAATACACAAAAATGCATGAAATTGAACTATATGTATGCATGCATGCTAGCATGAAGAAATCTACACTAACAAGAGTGAAATCAAGCAATTCCAAAAATTTTGTGAGACAGGTGCAAACAAAATGAGATATCAAGATAGGGTGGTGCATACCGCCCTACTACCCCAAACTTTTGAATCATGATGTCCTCAGCATAAAACTCAAGTTTAGGGATAGTAGGGTGAAGATCACGGATGGTGTTCCGAATCAAAGGGAAAGTTTCCCTACTGTTGCTGATTAGGCTAGTCCAACTTGTGGGCTCTGATCTCCAAACCACGATATAAACACGATTCAAACTTAGCGGAAGCGATTCGATTAACAGCGGAAGACAAAAATCACGGAAAATTAAAAATTTTCGAAACAAGAGCTTGAATCCATAAAAGCTTCTTTCCTAACAAGAGATAAACTATTTACATCTCATGATAATTACTTCTTGAGTAATTATATACATCAAGATACAAAATCTCAAGAACTCATAACAAAAGACTCCAAGACCTGAGAGTACAGAGGACACATAGGACTGACTCTAACTACACCACATGGCAGGCTAAATCTCCACCTGAGATTTACTGCTGCTCCTGGTGCTGCTGCTGCTACTGCTGGGACTGGTCACCTGTAGACCGGTTCCTCCGTCTGCGACATCCACCTAAAAAGTTGAAGTCTACGGGGTGAGACAATTTTACATAATTGTCCCAGCGAGAGTTATAACTCTCCGCCAGAAGCTTTATTATAACATCAAAGAATATCTTAAGTAGTAAAGCTTTCAAAGTATTCAATAGTAGTTGCAGCTATAAACAAGAGCTAAACATTTATGAGACATGAAGAATATAAGCACTATTACAGTGTATCATCAATCAACTAACTCGTAGTTATCTCTAACATGTATACTACGCGGTTGATTATGTTTTACAAACAATATTATGCCCTATGGAGATGAGGCATACCACTCATACTCCAACTGATTGCTAAGAAGTCACATCAGTATCATACATAGGTCATTAAGAGAGCCGGATTCTTATGACCTTCACCTTCCTCAGTCAGTAAGAGGATTACTTGTAGGACATCTTGTGTCTCTACTATTATAGCTCACCAGGGTAAACTGGTCCTTCGTTATTCTAGAGTTACAGTGGCGTTATGTACTCTCTTCGTCATCAGGAGATTTCATGTTTATCTCCACTGATACGGATATTTATGTTTTCTTCGTCATCAGGAGGTTTCATGTTTACCTACTACTGATACGGTATGGGATTGTAGTGAAGGATTGACGGATTACATATCTACATCAATTTCCTACACTAGGATGTAAGGTTCTACACATCCATATACCCCACATACTCACTAGTATGTGATCTAGGAGTTCCCTTAGGAAAACCTGTTTCGCCATCATTTGATCTCTGACAATGATGGGTCTATGATCAGGGCTCTACATTATACTTGATTAGTTAGGTACATTCAGTATTCATTTAACATCACACTTTGTTCTCCAAACAATAACAATAGCATAACAACTATAAAAGGAGAATACTAAATGTAACAAGCCTAACTCACATCAATCATCATTTCTTATTATACTCATCACAAGTCATCTCTAAAGAATGACTTTGATGGTATTCATGGCTCTCACAGCCCATTATTATCATAGAATGCCACTGACAAGGCATCAAGATACTTTATTTATTCATAAAGCTATCAATATGCCTTTAATGAATATAGTATCATCATCCATACCTGGATATGATCACCTCCATATCAGAACCTGCATGGTTAATTCAACTAATAAAGGTAATTCAAAACAATGATTATACTTTCCACTCTTGTCATAAGAGCTAAGTTCTTTGATTCTTATCAACTAGAGTTTAATACTCATATAACATGTCATCACCTCTGAATTAGGGTTTACTATTCACATCACATGTCATTACCCTTGAATTAGGGTTTACTATTCACATTACATGTCATTACCCTTGAATTAGGGTTTACTATTCACATCACATGGTGAATTGAACTCATAACATCATCATGTATGAGGAACATCATCATTGATGCTCTCAGATTAGCTTAAGATTCATCATATATCATAATTAGGGTTTTCATGATCTCACATAGGTGGATCATACCCTAATCATGTACATTCATGTGTATTGAAGGTTCTTTACTTGAGTTTCCACTCTAAAAGGGTACTTTCTCTCTCTTAAGGTACTTTCTCTCTCCTCACACTAGTAGATGGTGATAACACCTCTCTAGATCAGGTTGGGTTAAGTCCTCATGGGCTAACATAAGCCAAAACATCATTAACATGTGATTATGGTTTTATTAGAAACAGGTATTACTCAATTAAACCCCTCAAGGGTATTTTGGTAATTTACCTCATGATCACCATCATGGGTCAATTCATTAATCACTTAGTCCCTTAATGTTCTAAGCTACCATTAAGATTTAGATTAGATCACCATTGAACCAATTACCACTTCAAGTGATTATGTATAAATAACATTGAAAACCTCCAAACGGTTTCAACCTTCAACCACCAAACGGTTTGAAACCGTTTGGGTGCGTTGACCGTTTTCTAGGTTTGAATCCAAGACCGCATGACCTCAAGGTCGTTTGCCCGAACCGTTTGGGTGCATTGACCATTTGGAAAGGTTGACTTTCCAAACCGTTTGAGCTTATGCGGTTTGAAACCGTTTGATCAACTTGTCTTGAGATCGATTGGTCCAAACGACCTTGAGATCGTTTGAGCCCAAACGGTCTTGAGACCGTTTGGACCCAAATGGTCTTGAGACTGTTTGGCCTCAAACGGTCTTGAGACAGTTTGGTCCAAATGGGCTCAAACCGTTTGGACCTCCAACATGGTTCAAAAGTTACAAATGTTTATGATTAAGTATGTTGAAGCCCTCAATTGGCCAAAGCCATGTTAACCACTTATAAATTGAGTCAATTAGGATGAGCCTCAATCAATTGGACACCAAATTAACCCTCAATTGAAAGCCAATTAGGGTTAAGTCCATCTCAATTAGGGTTTCAAATCGGATGGTCATCAATATTCAACAATGTGAATCAATTCAAGGTTGAACCTATCAATTGACCTCCAATTGGGCCCAAACTTGGCCCAAACGGTCTTGAGATCGTTTGGATGACCTCCAAACGGTCTTGAGACCGTTTGCCCAAGAAATCATAAAAATCTAAGTTGATTTGATAGGGGTTGAACCTTAATTAAGTCACAAATCAGCAATTTGATTATTTCAATAACCCATTGTAATTGGGCTCTCAATTGATCAATTATCTTAACCCTAGACCTCCAAACGGTCTTGGGTTGACACCACACGGTCTTGATACCGTTTGGATGAGTTCCAAACGGTCTTGAGACCGTTTGCCCATCCAATCTTTGGACTCTAGTGAAAATTCATCAAGGTTGGATCTATTGAGTTGATCATCACATCAATACTTAATTGCAATATGATTTGGTACCTTTGGACCTTCAATTGGTCAACTATACTTGTCCCCAGACCTCTAAACGGTCTTGGGTGATCCCCAAACGGTCTTGAGACCGTTTGGATGATTTCCCAAATGGTCTTGAGACCGTTTGGGCTAATCAACCCAAAAACTCTAACTAACTCATTGGGATTTCAGCACTGATTTCAATTAGGGTTTTCCCTATTAATCATCCTTCAACTCATGACTCGTTTGGAATTAATCCATAAAATTTGGTGAGTCATTAATCAACATTATTATGAACAGTAATACGAAATGGTAAATGCTTGGTCAACCATCTTAAATGGTTTTGAGACCGTTTCCCCAAAAAGGGCAAATTAAATAGCTTGAAAAACAGGACTTAATTCAATTGGATTTGCTAATTGATTTGCTTATATATCACGATTCCTTTGGAGTTAACCCCTCAATGTTTGTGGGTAATCAGCCTACATAATTAGGAACAGGATTATCATACGGTCATTTCTTGGTCAACTGGACCAAGCGGTCTTGAAGACCGTTTGCCTCCATGCGACCCTGAAACCGTTTGCCCACCAAACGGTTGTGCAAACCGCATGGGCAATTGGTTAGGACCGTTTGGTAAAGTAGAAATCCGTGGATAAGCATAGGAATTGACGCCCTTATCTTCTACCTCAATAATAGTAGCAGTTCTTCACGATTTGGCTTGCAAGGATACAAGGTAAGATAGGGAAGAAGAAGAACTAGCAACTATATGCATAGAAAAAGATGTATAATCAAAGCATAAGGTTTAGAGTTATAAAACCCGCCTAAAGGTTGTTCCTTGAGCTCCAAGTTTCCAAGCTTCAGGTCTTTAATGGCGTCTTTGAGCTCCACAGGTCGGCCAAGGTGAATTTTCCAAGGACAAGTTGGAAAGAGATGGCTAGAAAGATAGAGCTAAGTGAGCTAGCCATGAATTTGACCTTGAATCCGAGTTTCATCCATGAATTCAAGCAAAAGGGATGATCCAAACTTACCTTGAACTCCCTGATCGTTCTCCTATGCTCCAGAGCTCTGCCTTAGTCGGTTTGAGCAAGGGGGATAAGTGAGGGAATGAAAGAAACGTTCCTTTGCTTGCAAAGGAAGTGGTATATATATTGGGTGAAATTCCAACATAAGAATATATGTTTTCCTCGTTTCTCATCTAAGTCCTTTCTTTCTTCTTTGCACGTCCCCACATCTTATTTCTAAGGACAAACTTCTTCTAAGATCAAGAATTGAAGGCAAAGAGGATCAACCCATCACTAAAGCATACACATAAAAGGGCTATTATACATACACCTTGTTTATTCAATCACAAAGGTGTTCTTTGTTATATGATTATTCAAATGAAGTGCCCTCTGCATCATTTCTACTCTAAATGATGACAAAAGTTATAAAAGATATTTTAGATGATGTATTTTACAAGTTGCACCCCTCAAATTGGGTAAATTGCACTTTTCCCCAATTTAGGGTTTTCAAGCACCGGGATTGCTTCCACAGCTGCACCTTGGTGCCCAAGCTTGGGAAATCCCTCAAACCTTACCATCATCATTCTCATGATGTCTCAACATCAGAGGAACATCTCAACATGTGCAAATTGCAAGTTAACCCTTCTAACTAGGTAATTTGCACATAGGTCCCTGTATTACAAAACAATGCTACAACTTTATATAAAAAGGAGCAAAAACTGAAATATATGCTTCTGAGAAACTTAATTACATGCCCAAAGTTAATCACAAGGATTTAATTTAATATTTAGGCAAAACACCTAGGGTTAACTCATAACCCAGGTCAGGGATGTTACAAATTATCCACCCCTTACAAGGATTTCGTCCCCGAAATCGATAAGACATATTAAGAGAAAAGGGCAGGATACTTCCTTCTCATCTCATCCTCTAATTCCCAAGTGGCTTCTTCAACACCACAGTGGTTCCAGAGGACTTTCACAAGACTTATATCTTTCTTCTTTAACTTTTTAATTCTGTTATCAAGGATTGACACTGGTCCCTCGTCATAGGATATATCATTATTCAATTCTACCTCCATAGGTTGTAGAATTGACTCGGTGTCTGGGTGACATTTCTTTAGCATAGAAATGTGAAACACAGGGTGTAACTTCTGTAACTCTGGTGGCAGCTCTAGTTTGTAGGCTACTTTTCCAATCTGTTCAATGATTGGATAAGGTCCCATAAATCTAGGAGCTAACTTCCCTTTCTTTCCAAAACGAAGGACTCCTTTCCAAGGCGAGACCTTGAGATACACTCTGTCTTCAACCTGGAACTCTAAGGGTCTACGACGCTTGTCAGCATAAGATTTCTGCCTATCTTGTGCAGTCTTAATCTGTAGTTGTATTATCTTAATCTTTTCTATAGTCTGCTGTACAAGATCAAGACCTAACAACTGACGCTCACCAGTCTCGAACCAACACAGAGGTGATCTACAACGTCTACCATACAAGGCTTCATAAGGTGCCATATCAATACTATGCTGATAGCTATTGTTATAGGCAAATTCTATCAAGCTTAGGTGTAGATCCCAACTCCCGGTAAATTGGAGAACACATGCTCTCAACAAGTCTTCTAAGGTCTGTATGGTCCTTTCTGACTGTCCATCAGTCTGTGGATGAAAGGCCGTACTAAACCTTAGCTTGGTGCCTAAGGCTCTGTGTATCTGTTCCCAAAAACGACTTGTAAACTAAGGACCTCTGTCAGAAACTATTGTGACAGGAACTCCGTGCAAACCTTTCAGCAGAATAGGTTGTTTTGACAGGTAAGAAATGCACTGTCTTAGTCAACCTATCTACAACTACCCAAATGGAATCATGTCCCTTGTTTGTCGTGGGTAGGCCAACAACAAAGTCCATGGTCACATGGTCCCACTTCCACTGTGGTATGGTTAAAGGTTGCATTGTTCCTGCAGGTTTCTGGTGTTCAGCTTTAACTTGCTGACACACAGGACATCTCAGAACAAATTCTGCAACATCCTTCTTCATTCCAGGCCACCAATACAGATCTTTCAAATTTCGATACATCTTGGTGCTCCCTAGATGCATAACATACATGGAAGAATGAGCTTCTTCTAGGACTAACTTCCTCAAGTCATCCACATCCAGCACTATCATCCTTCCATTATAACAGACTACTTGGTCATCTGAGTCATGGAAACCATCTCGCTTCTCATTTCCATACTCAGATCTAATCTGCTGAACTGCAGCATCAACATGTTGTGCCTCCTTAATCAGCTCTCTTAGGGTAGGTTTAATATTCATCTCAGCCATCAACCCGACTAACAATGACACCTTCAACTGTACATTGTCTTGCCTTAAAGAGATAAGAATATCTCTCTTAGAGCATACTAAAGAGTTTAGTTGTGCTCTATCCATGGTTGATGTTGCTGATTTCCTACTCAAGGAACCTGCAACAACATTGGCCTTCCCTGGATGGTAATCAATTGTACAATCGTAGTCCTTGATTAACTCCATCTAGCGACGTTGCCTCATGTTGAGTTCATGCTGAGAGAAGATATACTTAAGGTTCTTATGGTCAGTGAAAATCTGAAACGTCTCTCCATAAAGATAATGTCTCTAGATCTTCAAGGCATGAACCACGACAGCTAACTCTAGATCGTGTGTCGGATAATTCTCTTCGTGTTTCTTAAGCTGTCGGGAAGCAAAAGAAATCACTTGTTTATCCTGCATCAACACACATCCAAGTCCATTCTTAGAGGCATCACAGAAGACTACATATCCTTTTCCTTGCTCAGGTAGCACAAGCACAGGTGCACTTGTCAACCTCTCCTTCAACAACTGGAAAGACTATTGACACTTATCACTCCAAGAAAAAGGAGCATCTTTCCGGGTTAACTTGGTCAAAGGTAAGGCTATAGAGCTAAAGTTTTTAATAAACCTTCGATAGTAACCAGCTAACCCCAAGAAGCTTCGAATCTCCGTCGATGTCTTCAGTTGTTCCCATTGTAGAACAGATTCTACCTTTGTAGGGTCAACACGAATTCCCAAGGCAGATATCACATGTCCAAGAAAAGATAACTCCGGCAGCCAAAACTCACATTTTCTAAACTTAGCATACAGCTTATGTTCTCTTAGCAAGGTCAAAGCTTGGCGAAGATGCTGCTCATACTTCTGAGCATCCCTACTATAGATCAGAATGTCATCTATGAAGACGACAACACACTGATCAAGGAAGGGTCGAAAAATTCTATTCATGAGTTCCATAAATGCAGCTGGTGCATTGGTTAGTCCAAACGACATAACCGTGAACTCATAGTGACCATATCTTGTCCTAAAAGCAGACTTGGATATGTCACTATCCTGAATACGAAGTTGATGATATCCAGATCTCAAATCTATCTTTGAGAAGACTGTTGCACCACGCAACCGGTCAAAAAGATCATCAATCCTCGGCAAAGGGTACTTGTTCTTTATTGTTACTTTATTAAGTTGTCTGTAGTCAATGCACAACCGCATTGACCCATCTTTCTTTCTAACAAACAAAACCGGAGCACCCCATGGTGAAGTGCTTGGTCGGATAAAGCCCTTCTCAAGTAATTCTTGAAGCTATTTCTTGAGTTCTGCCATCTCGGCAGGCGCCATCCTATACGGAGTCTGGGCTATGGGTTTCGTATCTGGGATCAGATTGATTTCAAAATCAATCTCCCGAAGTGGTGGTATACCAGGAAGTTCTTCAGGAAACACATCCTCGAATTCCCTGACTATGGGAACTTCAGCAGGATTGGGACCTTCCTTGGTAACATCTACCACATGGGCCAAGAATGCATAACATCCTTGCCTCAACAGCTTATCAGCAACCATAGCTGATACAAGACAGGTGGGCAAAATCTTTCTTTCACCTTGAAAGATCCATGTGTCGCCTTCATCAGCAAACACAGCCAACTTGGATTCACAATCCAAGACAACTTTATACCTTTCTAAGGTATCCATCCCGAGGATTATATCAAATCCTTGCATATCAAGTGGTATAAGGTCCACTTGAATGCGATGATCAGAAAAGAAGAGGATGCAGGGAGAACATACCTCCTGCAAAACGGCAGACCCACTCAACGGAGTCTCCAACAACAAACTATCTGCCCTATGACTAACCGTCATATTGCAGTTACGAATCACTCTCCGAGTGATAAAAGAGTGCGTAGCACCTGGGTCAATCAGAACACATACAACACAGGATGTAGACATATCAGAATATAAAAGTTTCATCTGACCTGCCACTACCCGTGGATTGACCACTGCTTCAGGTGGGTTCATAGCATAGAACCTTGTTGTTGCCTGGTGTTGAGGTGGTTCTGATGATCCAACTTGAGACGCTTGTCCACGTCCTCGAGCTGCTCCTTGATGTTGTCTATTCTGAGGTCCTTGTTGATTCTGTCTCGGAGGCTGTGTCACACTGACAGGCCTAGAACGGCAATCCTTCATCAAGTGTCCCATCTTACCACATATGTAGCAACTCCTCTCCTGTTGTTGTGGTCTGGGTGGTCCAGTTACTGACATTGATGCAGAACTGTGCATCCCTTGAGCCGGTTGACTCCGTCCTCTACCTCTGCTTGGTGTCCATTGAGTTTGAAAACTTGACCTGGGTGGTGGAGGGTTAGGTGCAGAGAATCTAGGTTTCTTGGAATCCCTAGATGAAGAACCCTGGAACTGTGGATATCTTTTCTGAGTTTGTCTCTTCTCAACCACAGATCTCTCTATCCTTTGGACTGACTCAACGAAGGTAGAGAATCTCTCTCGGTTTTCTAAGGCAGACACAGGGGTTGATATATCAGCATTCAAACCCTTTTCGAATCTTCTGATTCTTTCCTCCTCTGTGGTAGCCATGTGCGGATAGAACCGCAGCAACTCCATGAACTTAGCTTCATACTCGCTAATGTTCATCATACCCTGCCTTAGTCTCTCAAACTGAGAGATCTTCTCATCTAGGAAGGTCTTTGGAAAATATCTATTGATAAATTCCCGATGAAACTCTTCCCATGAGAACTCTATTCCAGGTCTCTTCTGCTCTTCCATGTTCCACCAGTGACCAGCACTGCCTTTGAGAAGATAGACAGCATGTCTAACCTTCTCAGCTTCCGGGATAATAAGAATCTTGAAAGCCTTCTCCAACTCTATCAGCCATAAATCAGCATCTGCGGGGTCAGCAGTCCCAAAGTACTCGGTAGCTCCGACACGACAAAGTCGTTCGAACGTCTTACCGATACCTTGTGTTTCAGGTTGGACAGGCGCCCTAGGTGTAGGCATGGGCATCCTGTCGGTTATGTGTGTCATGGCAGTCATGAACTGCCCGAACATTGTCTGTACAGCTGGGTTACCCATGTCGGCTGGGTCAAACTGGGGTGGCTCTCTTGGTGACTCTGGTGCAGACTGTTCTATTCTTGGAACCCTTGCACCGCCTTGAGGTGCACTAGCACTACTCTCTGCCATGTGCTCATCATGAGGCTCAGCCATCCTTATGTATCTTCTTCTCCTGAGGAGCAGAAGATTCTATTAGATAATGAAGGAGTACTAAAGATAGACTCGACATCCTAAGTCCTATGCCTCTGTAGACTCAACTGACCTAGAGCTCTGATACCACTAATTGTGGGCTCTGATCTCCAAACCAAGATATAAAAATGATTCAAACTTAGCGGAAGCGATTCGATTAACAACGGAAGACAAAAATCATGGAAAATTAAAACTTTTCGAAACAAGAGCTTGAATCCATAAAAGCTTCTTTCCTAACAAGAGATAAACTGTTTACATCTCATGATAATTACTTCTTGAGTAATTATATACATCAAGATACAAAATCTCAAGAACTCATAACAAAAGACTCCAAGACCTGAGAGTACATAGGACACATAGGACTGACTCTAACTACACCACATGGCAGGCTAAATCTCCACCTGAGATTTACTGCTGCTCCTGGTGCTGCTGGGACTGGTCACCTGTAGACTGGTTCCTCCGTCTCCGACGTCCACCTAAAAAGTTGAAGTCTACGGGGTGAGACAATTTTACATAATTGTCCCATCGAGAGTTATAACTCTCCGCCAGAAGCTTTATTATAACATCAAAGAATATCTTAAGTAGTAAAGCTTTCAAAGTATTCAATAGTAGTTGCAGCTATAAACAAGAGCTAAACATTTATGAGACATGAAGAATATAAGCACTATTACAGTGTATCATCAATCAACTAACTCGTAGTTATCTATAACATGTATACTACGCGGTTGATTATGTTTTACAAATAATATTATGCCCTGTGGAGATGAGGCATACCACTCATACTCCAACTGATTGCTAAGAAGTCACATCAGTATCATACATAGGTCATTAAGAGAGCCGGATTCTTATGACCTTCACCTTCCTCAGTCAGTAAGAGGATTACTTGTAGGACATCTTGTGTCTCTACTATTATAGCTCACCAGGGTAAACTGGTCCTTCTCTATTCTAGAGTTACATTGGCATTCTGTACTCTCTTCGTCATCAGGAGATTTCATGTTTATCTCCACTGATACGGATATTTATGTTTTCTTCGTCATCAGGAGGTTTCATGTTTACCTACTACTGATACGTTATGGGATTGTAGTGAAGGATTTACGGATTACATATCTACATCAATTTCCTACACTAGGATGTAAGGTTCTACACATCCATATACCCCACATACTCACTAGTATGTGATCCAGGAGTTCCCTTAGGAAAACCTGTTTCGCCATCATTTGATCTCTGACAATGATGGGTCTATGATCAGGGCTCTACATTATACTTGATTAGTTAGGTACATTCAGTATTCATTTAACATCACACTTTGTTCTCCAAACAATAACAATAGCATAACAACTATAAAAGGAGAATACTAAATGTAACAAGCCTAACTCACATCAATCATCATTTCTCATTATACTCATCACAAGTCATCTCTAAAGCATGACTTTGATGGTATTCATGGCTCTCACATCCCATTATTATCATAGAATGCCACTGACAAGGCATCAAGATACTTTATTTATTCATAAAGCTATCAATATGCCTTTAATGAATATAGTATCATCATCCATACTTGGATATGATCACCTCCTATCAGAACATGCATGGTTAATTCAACTAATAAAGGTAATTCAAAACAATGATTATACTTTCCACTCTTGTCATAAGAGCTAAGTTCTTTGATTCTTATCAACTAGAGTTTAATACTCATATAACATGTCATCACCTCTGAATTAGGGTTTACTATTCACATCACATGTCATTACCCTTGAATTAGGGTTTACTATTCACATTACATGTCATTACCCTTGAATTAGGGTTTACTATTCACATCACATGGTGAATTGAACTCATAACATCATCATGTATGAGGAACATCATCATTGATGCTCTCAGATTAGCTTAATATTCATCATATATCATAATTAGGGTTTTCATGATCTCACATAGGTGGATCATACCCTAATCATGTACATTCATGTGTATTGAAGGTTCTTTACTTGAGTTTCCACTCTAAAAGGGTAATTTCTCTCTCCTCACACTAGTAGATGGTGATAACACCTCTCTAGATCAGGTTGGGTTAAGTCCTCATGGGCTAACATAAGCCAAAACATCATTAACATGTGATTATGGTTTTATTAGAAACAGGTATTACTCAATTAAACCCCTCAAAGGTATTTTGGTAATTTACCTCATGATCACCATCATGGGTCAATTCATTAATCACTTAGTCCCTTAATGTTCTAAGCTACCATTAAGATTTAGATTAGATCACCATTGAACCAATTACCACTTCAAGTGATTATGTATAAATAACATTGAAAACCTCCAAACGGTTTCAACCCTCAACCACCAAACGGTTTGAAACCGTTTGGGTGCGTTGACCGTTTGCTAGGTTTGACTCCAAGACCGCATGACCTCAAGGTCGTTTGCCCAAACCGTTTGGGTGCGTTGACCGTTTGGAAAGGTTGACTTTCCAAACCGTTTGAGCTTATGCTGTTTGATACTGTTTGATCAACTTGTCTTGAGATCGATTGGTCCAAACGACCTTGAGATCGTTTGAGCCCAAACGGTCTTGATATCGTTTGGACCCAAACGGTCTTGAGACCGTTTGGCCTCAAACGGTCTTGAGACCGTTTGGACCTCCAACATGGTTCAAAAGTTACAAATGTTTATGATTAAGTATGTTGAAGCCCTCAATTGGCCAAAGACATGTTAACCACTTATAAATTGAGTCAATTAGGATGAGCCTCAATCAATTAGACACCAAATTAACCCTCAATTGAAAGCCAATTAGGGTTAAGTCCATCTCAATTAGGGTTTCAAATCGGATGGTCATCAATATTCAACAATGTGAATCAATTCAAGGTTGAACCTATCAATTGACCTCCAATTTGGCCCAAACTTGGCCCAAACGGTCTTGAGATCGTTTGGATGACCTCCAAACGGTCTTGAGACCATTTTCCCAAGAAATCATAAAAATTTAAGTTGATTTGATAGGGGTTGAACCTTAATTAAGTCACAAATCAGCAATTTGATTATTTCAATAACCCATTGTAATTGGGCTCTCAATTGATCAATTATCTTAACCCTAGACCTCCAAACGGTCTTGGGTTGACACCAAACGGTCTTGAGACCATTTGGATGAGTTCCAAACGGTCTTGAGACCGTTTTCCCATCCAATCTTTGGACTCTAGTGAAAATTCATCAAGGTTGGATCTATTGAGTTGATCATCACATCAATACTTAATTGCAATATGATTTGGTACCTTTGGACCTTCAATTGGTCAACTATACTTGGCCCCAGACCTCTAAACGGTCTTGGGTGATCCCCAAACGGTCTTGAGACCGTTTGGATGATTTCCCAAATGGTCTTGAGACCGTTTGGGCTAATCAACCCAAAAACTCTAACTAACTCATTGGGATTTCAGCACTGATTTCAATTAGGGTTTTCCCTATTAATCATCCTTCAACTCATGACTCGTTTGGAATTAATCCATCAAATTTGGTGAGTCATTAATCAACATTATTATGAACAGTAATCCCAAACGGTCAACGCTTGGTCAACCATCTTAAATGGTTTTGAGACCGTTTTCCCAAAAAGGGCAAATTAAATAGCTTGAAAAACAGGACTTAATGCAATTGGATTTGCTAATTGATTTGCTTATATCTCACGATTCCTTTGGAGTTAACCCCTCAATTTTTTTGGGTGATCAGCCTACATAATTAGGAACAGGATTCTCATACGGTCGTTGCTTGGTCAACTGGACCAAATGGTCTTGAAGACCGTTTGCCTCCATGCGACCCTGAAACCGTTTGCCCACCAAACGGTTGTGCAAACCGCATGGGCAATTGGTTAGGACCGTTTGGTAAAGTGGAAATCCGTGGATAAGCATAGGAATTAACGCCCTTATCTTCTACCTCAAGAACAGTAGCAGTTCTTCACGATTTGTCTTGCAAGGATACAAGGGAAGATAGGGAAGAAGAAGAACTAGCAACTATATGCATAGAAAAAGATGTATAATCAAAGCATAAGATTTAGAGTTATAAAACCCGCCTAAAGGTTGTTCCTTGAGCTCCAAGTTTCCAAGCTTCAGGTCTTTAATGGCGTCTTTGAGCTCCACAGGTCAGCCAAGGTGAATTCTCCAAGGACAAGTTGGAAAGAGATGGCTAGAAAGATAGAGCTAAGTGAGCTAGCCATGAATTTGACCTTGAATCCGAGTTTCATCCATGAATTCAAGCAAAAGGGATGATCCAAACTTACCTTGAACTCCCTGGTCGTTCTCCTATGCTCCAGAGCTCTGCCTTAGTCAGTTTGAGCAAGGGGGATAAGTGAGGGAATGAAAGAAACGTTCCTTTGCTTGCAAAGAAAGTGGTATATATATTGGGTGAAATTCCAACATAAGAATATATGTTTTCCTCGTTTCTCATCTAAGTCCTTTCTTTCTTCTTTGCACGTCCCCACATATTATTTCTAAGGACAAACTTCTTCTAAGATCAAGAATTGAAGGCAAAGAGGATCAACCCATCACTAAAGCATACACATAAAAGGGCTATTATACATACACCTTGTTTATTCAATCACAAAGGTGTTCTTTGTTATATGATTATTCAAATGAAGTGCCCTCTTCATCATTTCTACTCTAAATGATGACAAAAGTTATAAAAGATATTTTAGATGATGTATTTTACAAGTTGCACCCCTCAAATTGGGTAAATTGCACTTTTCCCCAATTTAGGGTTTTCAAGCACCGGGATTGCTTCCACAGCTGCACCTTGGTGCCAAAGCTTGGGAAATCCCTCAAACCTTACCATCATCATTCTCATGATGTCTCAACATCATAGGAACATCTCAACATGTGCAAATTGCAAGTTAACCCTTCTAACTGGGTAATTTTCACATAGGTCCCTGTATTACAAAACAATGCTACAACTTTATAAAAAAGGAGCAAAAACTGAAATATATGCTTTTGAGAAACTTAATTACATGCCAAAAGTTAATCACAAGGATTCAATTTAATATTTAGGCAAAACACCTAGGGTTAACTCATAACCCAGGTCAGGGATGTTACACAACTGGTGCTTCTGAGGAGGTGGAGGTCCTAGATGGGCTGGAGGGACTTGGTAATAATAGCCCCAATGTGTATCCTAAGGGAGGGTAGGTCTCTTAATATCTCGAAATACCACCCCCAAAAGTCTTCACCCTATTTGGGTTTTTGATGTGCTTGTGAATGGTGGTATTGGTACAAGTGGTTGACTTGTTGATGCATTTGTCGTTGGTCCTACCACATGTACTGCTGGATGAGCTGCATATCTTGTTGTGTCTTTTGGATGCCTTCAAGCTGTGCATGGATGGATGACATATCATATGCATTCATTGAAGATTCCTATATTTGGGATATTGCCTCATCCCTCCTCACCCTTCAGGGATGTCTTCTTTGTTCTCCTCCCTCTTCTTCTTGTTAATGTGCATTTGATTCTGTTATTTCTTCTTCTTGTGCAATAGCAGGGTTGAAGTTTTCCCGGGGGTTGGCTTTCTCCAATCATCATACCTCTTCACAGAATAAGTCGGCTGGCCCCATGCGAGAGAGGAGTAGGCTGGCACGATAAGGCATCTCAGAAGTTGTTTATTTCATGGATTTCACATTGTAAATCAGCTTCTTGTTTTTTATTGTAATCATCTGAGATCAAACAAGATACTTCAAATCGACATACTGAGCTCCCTCGGCCTCTTTAAGACCAGTAACATAAAAGCCTATGGCAATGGCGATTGAGGTCACAATCCCTCCCATGACAAATGGAGTTTTTCTTTTGAAAGGTATTTCCCTCATGTGATCTATCAAAAGTGACCTTAGGTCAATGTGTAACTTCTTAAGTATTCCATGTAAAACCAAAAGATATTTTTGTGAAATGTTGCCTTGATTATCGTACCTCCCCACAATTGTGTTGGCAAGGATCTTCTGTACATATCTAAACAAGGGGTTGCTGATCAACATTGTCTTTGATTTCCTAGTTGTGTACCCTGGTGTCCCTGTCAAACTATACCAGAATTTTCTATAGTACAAGTCAACCTCCCTCTCAATTATTCCATCATTCATCTTGTTGGATTCTTCAGGATCTTTTACAAAAATGCAGTTCAATTCAGAAGCAGTCAACGTGTGTACTTTATTGAACATTGCAAATATGATGGCTTCCTACCTTTTTACCTTGACCTTCTCTAATGTTGCAAAAAACTACTGAGTCAACTCCACGTATGTGGATTGTGTCATAAAAAGCACCTTCCACAAACTGACTTGCTTCAGCCTCCTTTCCACCTCTATTTTGATTCCCAGGTCTTCAATTATCTTTTCACACCCATATCTAGTGGAGATAACTCTCCTTGACATACACTCAGGGTAGATAGGTGTGATCTACATCTTCCTCTGACCTCTAAATATGATGTTCCCTCAGGAGCCTTCCCAAACCCTTTTATCATGTCTGCCTCCAAGTATGCCAAAGTGTCCTCTAGCTCAGAATCCATCTCCTCAACGATGTCATCATCATCTTCCTCAATCCGGTAGGATCTTGACCCCGAGCTCATGTCAAGATTTAGCAGTACCCATTTCTCGGGGTATCGTCATGGGTGATACTCCTCTTCTATCATCAATTTCCGCCTTGCTTGCGGCTGGTGCTATAGTGTCTCCCTCAATGAGGAGGTAGAGTGGTGTACTGGCGTGGTCCATGGAGGCAACCTTGATGAAGATGGGGTTGCAGCACCCTTGCCCCGTTTTTGGTAGGTTGTGACCTCCGCGTCAACCTCATCGATCATATCATCGAGGTTCTCCTCCTATGCTTCCTCCTCCTCCTCTTCCCTATACGTCTCATCTGTGATGTGGTGGATGTCCGACAACTGGGTGTGGGATGCTCTCACAGATGTCAAGCAGGGAGCGATTGGGAAATGGGGTTTGATGGTGATGGTGTGTGGGAAGGCATGGAGACTCATAAAGAGGCTCTCTTGGTGTGCACCTTGCCTCCGGTGATCACCTCGAGGCTCTTTTGAGCCCCTTTTTTCACTACCTTGGTAATTCCCTTCATTTTGTGGATATGGTGGTGGTAGTATGGCTATGATTTTTGGATTTTTGTGGAGGAGGCAAAATGGAGGTCGATTGATGGGTGGAAACGGCTAAGATGGCCGCTTGGGTGGTGGAGGATGGATTGGTCGAAGGTTTTGGGTGAAAAATGGTGTATTTTGGTGAGGTTTTGTGTTGGGTGGCTATAGGTGAGGTGGGGAATGAAAATGGAGATGGAGGCTCGATTGGTGGAGGTTTTGGGTTGGAAACGGTAGAGGGAGAGGTGGTGGAGGTGTAGAAATTGATTAGAGGTCATTTTTTAGAGGATTTGGGTTGGAGATGCAAGATTTGAGGTGTTGGGGGCAGAGCACATCGCCATGGCCATTCTGGAGGTTGAGTAAATGAGTTTTGAAGTGTAGGGTTTGTGGTGTTTCATGGGGGTTAAGTGAAAAAATGGGTGGGTTTAGGTCCCACCATGGTTGTGGTAGGGGTTTGGGAACACAGTTGTGGCGGGTGGCACTGTCATGGGGATGGATGTAGATTGACCCTCGCCATGGTAGTAGCGGGCGCCATGGTTGTGGTGTGCTCCTCTTGCCTCGACGACGGTACGTCACCACGTTTGTGGCCGTTCATGTACAAAATCTCCTCCATCCCTGTAACTCCTTTGAATTTTTGCACTTAATTCACCTTGGCCGTGGTGGTCCCCATGGCCATTTTGCCTTCATGTTGCCACGGTCGTGTTGTCCAACATGGGCCACGGCTATTTTGAGCTCCATGGCCATGGCCAATCCTTCACAAATTTGGGCATGTAACTGTAACTTTCTTAAGATTTTTCAATTAAATCACCACGGACATTTTGAGGAACCACGGCCATGGTGGTTCTTCATTCAGTACTTTGTCAACTCTAATTCAAAAAATTTGATATATTTGCAAAAAAATTATTCTTTGCCACATTTCAACTTCAAAAACCATGTCTTGCCCTCTCTATCTCTCTCTTCAACTTGTTACCTGCATCTCATAAAAAACTCAAACAAAAACTATCAAGCACAAGTCTGTGTGTGTGTATTTCATGGAAAATAAAGAAAAAGTATCAAAAAGTGAAGGTTGGGAGAAATAGGTCCCAAACCTAGGTGGGTTGCCTCCCACTAGTGCTAAAATTTTATGCCTTCAGTCGGGCATATTGATTCTTGACTTCTTTCATCCTTGTGTAATTCCCAAAGCATCTTTGAAGTAAATATCTCTCTCATGTGCATTCAAGCACATCTCCTCATCAAGTTGATGTTCCTCCACTAGCACCACGATATCAAAACTTTGATTGGCTTTGTCTGGACCTACTTCCACAACTACTTTCAATCTTTGGACATTCACAGTAAACTCTTTCGCTCCTTTCTCACAAATCAACACAACCCCATATGGATACACCTTCTTGATTAGATAAGGCCCTTCCCATCTAGAGCAGAGTTTTCTGAGAAAGAACTTCATCCTTGAGTTATAGATCCATACCCATTTTCTAGGCTCAAAGTCTTTCTTCTTGATCATCTTATCATGTAGAAACCTTGTTCTCTCCTTGCAGTACTTGGATAATTCATAAGCTTCATGTCGCATCTCCTCTAATTCATTCAACTAAAAGTTCCTCTTCATCTCGGCATTCTCTCCATCAAATTCCATGGCCTTCAAAGCCCACAATGCCTTATGTTGCATCTCAACCGGTAGATGGCAGCTTTTCCCATAAACAAGTTTGAATGGTGTGGTGCCAATCGGGGATTTATATCCAGTCCTATAAGGCCATAAAGCCTCATTGAGACATAATGACCAATCCTTGTGGTATGGTCTCACTGTCTTCTCTAGAATGAGCTTTATCTCCCAATTGGCTTACTCAACTTGACCACTCATTTGGGGGTGGTAAGGAGTAGCCACACGATGATTAACTCCATGTTTCTTGAGAATCCCTTAAAAGGTGTCATGGATGAAGTGACTTCCACCATCACTAATCATGGCTCTCAGCATACCAAACCGGCTGAAGATATGTGATTTCATAAAATCACACACCACATTGTGATCATTGTTTCTAGTTGCAATAGCCTCAATCCACTTTGACACATAATCCACGACAACAAAAATGTAGACATGTCCAAAGGAGGGAGGAAAAGGACCCATGAAGTCAATCCCCCAAAAATCAAACACCTCCACCACGAGAATGAGTGATAGAGGCATCATGTCCCTCTTTGAGATAGTGCCTACCTTTTGGCACTTCAAACAACACTTGGAAAATTCATGAGAGTCTTTAAACAAGGAGGGCCAATAGAATCCACTTTGGAGAACATTAGCAGTCATGTGTTTCCTACCAAAATGACCTCCACAAACTCTGGAATGGCACATAGATAGAATTTCTTGCTGATCCATTTTCGAAACACATCTCCTAATGAGTTGTTCAGGGAAATATTTGAATAGGTGAGTATCATCCCAAACATAATTGTTTACCATAGCAAACAACCTTTTGCCTTCCTCCCTTGTCCATGTGTTTGGTATCCTTCCATTAGCTATGAAGTTAGCTATATTTTTATACCATGGTCTTTGAGCAGATGAGAGTAGGAAGAGTTGTGCATGCAGCATTGTTTCTTTAATTCTACTTGCATCATCAAAGGGTGCTTTAATTTGGGAGAGATGGTCGGTGGCAAAATTTTCCACTCCCTTGTTGTCCACAATCTCAATATCAAATTCTTGAAGAAACAAAATCCACTAGATTAATCTTGGCTTTGAGTCTTTCTTTGCCATGAGATACTTCAATGTTGCATGGTCTATGTATATCACTACCTTATTTTGCAAAAGATATGATTGGAACTTGTCCAGAGAAAACATCACCACAAGAAACTCTTTTTCTATAGTTGTGTAGTTCCTTTGTGATTTGTCTAGAGTCTTGCTAGCATAATAGATGGCATGCAGAATCCATTCAACTCTTTGGACCAACACAGCCCCCACTACCATGTCAGATGCATTAGTCATGATCTCAAATGGCAAAGAGAAATATGGGGGTTGCATTATAGGAGCAGAAATGAGCTTTTGCTTTAAGTGATTGAAAGCTTCAGCACACTTGTCATCAAAGTGAAATTCAACATCTTTTTCCAACAAATGACAGAGAGGCCTTGAGATTTTGCTAAAATCCTTGATGAAGCGATGATAGAAACATGCATGTCCCAAGAAAGACCAGACATGTCTTACGGTAGAAGGAATGATAAGAGTAGAAATGAGGCCCACCTTGGCCCTATCAACCTCAATACTTTCTTTTAAAACTTGATGACCCAGAATGATGCCTTTGGGAACCATGAAGTGGCTCTTTTCCCAAGATATCATGAGGCGAACCTTGATGCATATCTCAAGAATGACGTCCAAGTGGAGCAAACACTCATTAAAGGTTTTACCAAAAACTGAGAAATCATCCATGAATACTTGAAGTGCCGAATCAAGCATGACGGAAAAGAGGGAAGTCATGCATCTCTAAAAAGTCGAAGGGGCATTACACAGCCCAAATGGCATTCTCCGATAAGAAAAAGTACCACTAGGACAAGTGAATGTCATCTTTTCTTGGTTCTCAGGATGAACAACAATCTGGAAATACTTGGAGTATCCATCAAGAAAGCAATAGAAACTTTGCCCTACTAACCTCTCTAGAATCTGATCAAGAAATGGAAGAGGATAGTGGTCCTTCTTAGCCTTCTCATTGAGCTTTCTATAGTCTACACACATCCTCCATTTGGATTGTTCTCTAACAGGCATCATCTCACCATCAAAATTCTCTGCTTATGTGATCCCACCCTTCTTTGGTACAACTTGGATGGGAATCACTAATGTGTTATCATAAATTAGATAAATAATTCCAGGATCTAACCATTTCACACCCTCTTGGGTCACAACTTCCTTCAATTTTGGGCTCAACCACATTTGCATTTGACGGGTTGGTCTAGCATCATCCTCCAAATAAATCATATGCACACAAATATAGGGGTCAATACCCCTCAAATCAGTAATGGACCATCCAATGGCTTGAATGTTCTTCTTCAAGACTATCATCAATGCATCTTCTTGCTCCGTAGAGTCATTAGAAGAAATTATCACATGGAGGGTGTCACTGGAGCCTAGGAATACACACTTCAATCCTTCGGGGAGTGACTTGAGCTTAAGAGTTGGAGGTTCTTCAAGAGAATTCTTCAATTGCTCAGAAATGGATGGGAGGTCCTCACTTGCAACCACTAGGGCTAGCTCATTTACTTCATCCTCTTCATCATCATCGTCGGGAAATTCAACAATGGGCTCTAAACCTATACCTTGAGTGTCAGTCTGAATCCACATAAGTAGGCACTCCTCCACAATCTCATCAAGGCATTCAATAATATAACAATCTTCTTCTGTGACGCCTATCACCTTGACTGTAGCTGAAGGTTTGAAGATGTTCAACCAGATATTCATGTGCATGAATATCACATACATGGTGCCGGTTCTCACTTGGATCACTGCGTCAGTTGTAGCTAAGAATGGCCTCCCCAAGATGATAGGTATTCTATTTATATCTTTTTCCATATCTTGCACAATGAAGTTAGTGGGGAAGAATGTGGAAGTATCATCGTCAAGTCTAACTAGTACATCATCAACACGCCCTCTAAGCATCTTCATCGATCGGTCGACCAACAACAAAGTGCAATGAGTTGGACCTAATTGTCCCATTTAGAGCTCGGAAAACACATCATATGGCATCAAGTTCATGCTAGAACCCAAGTCTAGAAGGGCTTGGTCTATGCGGTGTACTGCAATGTAACATGAAATGATGGGAGCATTGGGGTCTTTCCTCTTTCTCGACATGGTGTGCTATAGAATTGAGCTAGCTTGCTCGGTGAGCTTGACTTTCTTTGGCATTCTCCCCATTGTTTTCCTTTTAAACGTGCACAAATCTTTCAGAAACTTAGCATAGGAAGGGATTTGCTTGACCGCATCAAGCAAAGGAATGTTTATCTTCACTTGTTTATCTTCACTTGTTTGAAAGTTTCCATGATATCTTCAGTATGTTTCTTCTTTCTTCTCTCAATAGTAGGCTCCTCGAGAGCATCGAGAAATGGGGGGAGTTGGGATCCCCATCAGCTCAGATCAATGAAATCATCAACTGGAATCAATGGAGTCACGTATCACTGCTCGGTGTCACAATATCAACTCTATTTATTTTCATAATATCATCAATCTAGATCTCAGTATAAACCTATCTGATCATAGTATCACATCTATCCTCATTGGATGCCCTATCAACAATAGTATCATAGAGCTTCTATAAGGTTTGACCACTCCTCAATACTATCACCACCTTCACATGATCATGGGTAGTGGAAGAAGAGGCTTGTGGAGGGGGTTGTGGTTGTTGAGGTGGTGGTGGTCTTTGGTGGGGTGAGTTTGGATTTTAAAGGATGAACTGTGGTTGTGGTTGGTGTTGTAGTTGTGGTTGTGGTTGTGGTTGTTTTGGATTGGGTGATATTGCAGAGGGGGTTGTTGGTATGAGTGAGGTGGATGTGGAGCGTATTGATAGTTGAGAGGAGCTTGAGGAGGTGGTGGATCATAGGGGTTTGGTGGTTCTTGATATGAAGGTGGATCATATGAACTTTGAGCATTTCTAATGGAAGTGCCATCATTGTTCGGATTTAGCATGGGTTGGGATGGGAGTCTTCCTTCTTTCCTCCTAGCAAGTGAAAGTGATATTTGGTTCAATATTTTCTCAAGATGGTTAATAGATTGCCCATGAGAGGACACATCTTTCTTTACCCCATCCATACTTCTCAATCTCCCTATAACTTCATCTTCAAATTTTGATCTATACCTTGGCCTTGGATGCCCTTATCCTTGACCATCCTCATTTTGTTGTTTCCATGAAAAGTTGGGATGGTTTCTCCACTTGGGAGTGTAAGTTTCATACATAGGACCTTGGTTGTTTCGGTTGCCAAAGGAGTACAAAGCATGAACTTCTTCTTCTTCAGCTTCAACTACCATGGTGGATTGACTAGAAGAACCACCAGCTTGGCTCTTCATCATATTCATCATATCCGCCATCATTTTCATCATGTCGGGGTTGGTTGTGGTCCAGGCTGGAGCTATGGGAGGAGGTGGTGGGATGTAGTTTTGGCCACAATGTTCCCCTTTAGTAGAAACCCGATGGTCGAGAATTCTCAGCAAGGTGCTCAAATAAGGGCCATGACTCCTCAGGTGGCTTTTCCATGAAGGTTCCTCCACATGATGAATCAACATTGTTCTGGATCAACTCTTCTAGGCCGATGCAGAAAGCTTGGACTAGCTTCCACAAGGGTACCTCATGATTAGGGCAGTCGAGTAGGAGATTTTAGAACCTTTCCACGCCTTGTGTAAAGGTTCATTTTCCTTTTAGGAGAAGGCAGTGATACATCTTTACATTTGGGTCATCTTGGCAATTGGAAAGAACTTCTTGAGAAACTCATTTTTGACCATATTCCATGTCACCAACTACGGCTTTGAGATGTACCATTCCTTGGCCTTTTCTTTTAGAGAGAAAGGGAAGAGTGTCCTCTGGATGGAATCATCGGTGGAAGCGGGTGTGCAGAAGGTGGAACAAGTCTCAAGGAAGGCGTCAATATGATGGTAGAGGTTTTCATTCTCCATCCCATAGTAGGTAGGGGGGAGTCCAAGAAGTGTGGGTGGAATGGAGAATTGCTGACCCGACATTTGGTCAACAAGGGTGGCAAAGGGGGAATTATAGTTCCCCGAGGTGAAATACATGTGGAGGGCGCAGTTGGGATGCAGTTGAGCATTTCCATGAGGTTCGGTTTCTACCATGTCGGCTGATTGGTGTTGTTTGTGGCAGCTTTGGTGTCTCCTCCTACCTATCTCAGGGTCGTATAACACCAATTTGGTACAAGTCGAACTCATATGATGCATGCACAACTGTCACCTGCACAATACACCAACAAGCAACAAAAACTAAGTTAGAATGACAATATGCAAAAGTGAACAAAGAATAAAGAATAGAAATGATGAAGGTAGTGGGAAAGGCTAAGCTACACTAACTAGCTAGGACGAGCACCTCTATCCCTGACAACGGTGCCAGAAAGCTTGGTGCAATATTCCACGCATGTGTGATCTTTTGAATTTATAAGTCCCCAAACAAGGTTCACTCACAACACTAAAATATGCTCCCGCAACTGCACGGGGTCATGTCATAGTATACATGAGAGGCAAGCAATGGGGGTCGATCCATAGGGATAGAGGGGGCACTAGAGCTAGGTTTGTGTTGGCTACATTGCTAGAGAAAATATTAGGGTTGAAGGGTTTAAAAGTGGGTTTGGTTTGATTACACTAAGCAAGCAGGCAAGTAAAGGCAATGTGAAAACTAGATTACGAAAAACTAAATTGTCCTAAGCAAGTTAGGTGTAAGAGACTATATTAAGGAATCAACTAAACAAGAGCAAAATGATCTACACTACTCTAGCAAGGTAGTTAGAAATTTATAACTAAGCTAAACACTAGAGCAAACAAGGATCTAGGTTAACCCTAATTAAAAAGACTAAGCAATTGACTATAGTCAATAAAGGCAAATAAACTAAACTAGCATTAACAAGCTAAGATGACAAATTAGATTTTAAGCAATGGATTGGATAGGTGGGACATTTGGGAATGCGATTTGATATTCGTTGGGGGTGTCAAAAAAGCATGCAAATCTCACAATTCAATCTGGATTACCAAATCAAACAACAAGGCAAGTGCTATTAGAATGTACCCTATACTACTAGCTGAAGAACTAGGGTTAGGTGTAATTCTAGTAGGACTTGGAAAGTCTAGGTTTCTAGAGTAAGTGGTATTAGGGTAATTGAGAGATAAGGGTAGGAATGGGAGTATAGATGAGGGTCTTTCACCTCATGTTACATGCCATCTAGCCTTTAGGAATCTCTAGGCAATTGCACTAATCACTCCTACACTAGCTACTTAGATCTCACACTCACTTGTAGAATGAGGGAGATGTATGTAGGAACAAAGGGGGCTATCTAGGGATCCACTAATTGGACCTAGGAGCCAATCCTATGATTGCTACATACATTCCAATTTCTCCTAGAATCTATGTGTCATCAGGCATCACAAATCTAGTAACCTATGTTAAAAGCACAAACCACATGCAATATAATGGGAACTGAGAAAGAAACAAAGGCAATCATCATATAATGAAATTATGTTCATTACAAATTATTTCCCCCCAACATGGTATCAAAGTAACATTTTAGCCCAAACAGCCCACCACTAGGGGCTTAGCTAGACATGCTCAAAGAAAAGGAAAAAGAAATGAGAAGAAGGAGATAGGACTCCATGGAGATTGAAGTATATCCTCATTCTTCACCTCCTAGATTTTGTAGGGAGACCTCCCTCCTCCAAGGTGGATTATGGGCATGAAAATGAAGGGGATTATGGTAAAAAAACCTAGAAAACTAGGTTTCTATGGTGGAAATGAGGTGGAAATGGTGGATGGAGAGCACAAATGCAAGGGGAGTGTCATGAATGCTAAATAGTATGTGGAGAGGAGTAATGGAAGACAAGGGGTTCTAACCTTCGTATTGTGGCCACCACCTATGTGTATATAGGTGGTGGGTAAGCACAGGGTAAGTAGGGGCAAATTAGGGAAAATAGTGGTGAAAATGGGTAGGTTTAAGTGGTCACCACGGCTGTGTTGAGGTGCCACGGCTGTGGTGGGGGTTGCATGGAATGGTCGTGGGTGGTGGAACGGCCGAGGTGATGAATGGAGATGGAAGTGATAAGTGTATATGGTGGCCACGGCCGTGGCGGGGTACCACAGTCATGGTGGGTAGATGGTACCACAGTCGTGTGGGGGTACCACAACCGTGTTGGAGGAGGTCACGGGCGAGGTAGCTTTGTGGTCATTGTGTCTTCAGCTCACCATGGGTGAGGTGGTCTTTAAGGGCCATGGTCATGCTGATGGCCACAACCATGGTCGTTCACGTGTAAAATGGACCAACTCCCTATTTATTTTGGGGATCTTTGTGCGTAAATTAGCATGGGCGAGGTAATGACCACGGTCGAGGAGGAAGGTGTTGGCCACAACCATTTTGGGGGCCACAGTCTTGGGGTCTTCAGTGACCACGGCCATTGTGAGGACCATGGTCATGGTCATTCATGTGTAAATTGAGCACATTTCCTGTGACTTTTGGAGCATAATTTCCACAATCGTGGTAATATACCACAGCCATTTTGGGGCTTTTTGGTGTTGATCTCTACTTCGTCTCCTTCATAGAGCCTCCTTTTTCCATGAATTGCTCTTGTGCATCCAAGAAAATCTCAAGGAAGAGATAGGTCCACTCTTGGGGTTTAAGACCCCATAGACATTCTTCATCTCTCTCTAATGCATCAATCCATGCATAAGTGCCCTGAAATACACACAAAAGGATGTATAAGTACATTTACCATAAAATATCATATTGAGGGGAATAACTTGTAATCTAAACTATTTGGATGTGATTATCATGCAAAAAGGCACAAGATCAAGCCCTAAAATAGGGCTGCATCATATAGCAGTAGTAAAAAGTGGTATGAAGATGCACATAGTAGCATAACTAAATTCTTTGTTTCTTTCTTCATCTCTCCTACATCACATATCTTCCCTCTACTCTTCATCCTCTATTCTCCCCCTCACGCCAACCATGAAAAGAGTCAAGAGAGTGGTTGGAGTGGAGAGTCAAAAACAATGGTGGAGGTCAGGGTTGTATAGGCAAATATATGGAGGAGGTAACTAATAATGTGAATCATGGTGCAAAATGACCCGATTAGGTAGATCCAGATAAAAAAATAAATGGATCTCTCTCTGACTAGAAAAGGGGATTTATTTATCCCATACAACAACAAATTTTAGGTGGAGTCCCCGCAAATATCCGATTAGGCTAAAAAATGGATCTGAATAGCACAAGAACAACAAAAGGAAGACTATCGGAATGTAAACTTCAGTAGAAAGAGAAGATAAACTACTGGAATGTTACTCGATAGGATGGATAGGCTATAAAAGGGGGTGGAACAAGTATTGAGGAGGTAGGAAAAAGGTTATGTAGGGTTGGAATATCGGGGGATGTAAACAAAATTATAGAAAAAATGCTGAAAAGGGGAAGATAATTATTGCTGGTAAGAGAAAGAAGGAACATGCCATGTCTAGATACCTCTACTATATGATAGAATCATTGTAACACACCAAGATGTAGCAACAGGTAGCAGTGGAAATGATGTTTCGATGAAGAGACGTGTCGTGTTAAGTAGAAAGTAGCAGCAGTCAGTGCCAGCAAAAGTCGGTGAGAGTAAATAGGATGATTGTTGTTGATGAAGATTGAAACAGCTTGATGGAGATGACTCAAAAAAGAGGCGGGGATGGAAAAATTCCTACTGGTAGCCATCAACAATGCCTAGAAGCAGAGGCCACCTGCAAGGGGAGGAAACTCTCCTTTTGTGCTCTCTCTCTCTCTTAGGGTTGGGGGCAGCTCAGGAATGGCTGCTATGATACCATATGGAAAAAGAGATATGATTGGGAAGATCCCCTTACATGTAGGTTTTCAGTTATTACTTGATAGAAAGGAGGTAGCCACCCTTTCCTATAAATAGGAGAAGGGGGAAGCATACAGACACTTAGAAAAACCCTAATGGGTCAATGGACAATTGGGCCCATGTTACAAATAGACTAAATGACTAAAGTAAATAGACAAAACACTTACGTAAATAGATACTCTAATATGCTCAAAGTCAAAGTCTTGTTCCATGGTTATAACCATGGTACCAAATGTCATCTACATGGGGTGAAAATTCATTGATATTATCGATGTCGATGGCTAGCAGCGTCGAATGCACATAAACATCCTCATTCCACAATATCCTCGACATTTCATCAAAGTTGTCGACATTTCCCCATATGTCAACGAAGTTGACCCAAGTCCATTCAAAAATTCCACAATGTCATTGACATTTTTCGAAGTTGGCGACATTCTAATGATGTTTTGTGGAGTTTGATGTCTGAGGGGGAAAAGTGTAGGAGCTTGAGGTAAGATGTTTTGATGTTATTTTTTACTATTCTAAGATAACAGTAATAGACCGACCCCCTCTCTGCTAAATCTACCATAGATTTATACCATTTTTATGTAGTTTGTTTGTTGTCACAAACTTTATATATGGAAGAACTCTGTATTTTGGAGATGATTGTATGTAATCGTGTATTTATCTACATATGTAAACCTATATGGATGGCTATATGAAAACATATATTGTGTTTTTCAACTAGATTTGATGAAATTTGTCAATTTTCATCACACAATAATTATTTTAAGATTATTTTTTTGTCAAAGTTGCATTGAAGTTTGGTTGTAAAAATCCTTGACATTTCCAAAAACTTCCATGTCCACACCTGTCGAAGTTGGCTCGAAGTCGAAGTCTTGTTCCATGGTTATAACTATAGTTGATATGGAATGTTTGTTGAGCGATGCTTATGCTAGCTCTTCTTGTACTGGGGATTATGCTTTTCGATCCACTCCATCACCCTATTATAATAACAATAGATGGCATATTGATTCTAGTGCTACCTCGCATATTTTGACAAATATAGATCTATTACCTAATGTTTCAAAATAGTCACTTGTTGCTCCAATTTTATTAGCCGATGGATCTAAATATGCAAAAGGTTGATAAGAAAATAAGTAATGTGAGGTTTAACAGAGGGAAGGGGATCTAATCCCACTATGACACCAATAAGACTATTTGCATCTTTATTATGTGATTATAGACGTACATCCTTATATTACATGGATAAGAGATAACAAAATACGGCTTAGCAATATGGGACTAAACATAGTAGAGAAAATGGGAATAACTAACGGTAAAACAGATAAATATGTTTACAGCATGGGCTACCTTCCTATGATATTTGTTATGTTATTTGGGTCTATATGTCCAAGAATGCAAGCTAAACTTGAAATTTTCCCATGCTCCATCTTGAGCGGGTGTAAGATAATAGCTGAAATTTAATTGATATATTAATGTATCTTGTATTACAAATATAGATTAGTGTCCCATTAATAATTGAGTATGTATTTGTAGTTACCTCTAGGTTGGGATTTCTTTAACGATAAAAATATTTCCCTTTTTCATTTTTTACAAGATAAGATACAAAATAGAATAACGCATCATAAAACACACTCCATTGACCCCCCCTCCACCAAGCACCAAAAAATAAGAATTCTTACTTGCATAAAACAAAGAAGGATTTACTGCACTCTAGGAAGCACAAACATTTTCCTGGGGTAGCCGTGGCCATCCTGGACACATGTCGGACACAGACATGGCGTGGACACACGGTGGACAGTGCTCAAAAGTATCCACTTTTTTTTCAATGCTTGAACACGATGTGGACACGACATGAATACAACATGGACACACTTTGGACACCTCGTGGACACACAAGCCCAAGCCAATTCCTTATATAAAAGAAATACAAATTATATACCACCCCTCTCCCTCTCCTCTTATTCCAATACACTACCATATGTCTCCTCTCCATCCTACACCTAATTGTTATCATATATTTACCTCTTATACATCATATTTATAGATATAATTTGTCATCCTTATGAAGAGTGTCCTAGGAATTTGACATAGAAATTCATCATTCTTCATTCATATAAACCTTATTTCATATTACAGATGTATCTACATTGATTATTCTTCATTGATCATTTATTATCTCATAACGGAAACGTATGAAGTTTACATTCATATCGTAACTGAATTTTGGCTTTAAATTTATATTTCTTTTAAGTTTATTTCTTTAAAAATCATGCTATGACTATAGATTTGCAAAGATAAATGTTATATGTATTTACTCCCAAGTTATGTGTATGTATATGTATATTTGTGTACATGCATATGTAAATGTATATATGTGTGTGTATACATATGTAACTATATTTATACTTCTACATATATGTATTTATGTATGTGTATATATGTATATGTACATGTGTATGTCGTGTCCAACGATGTGACTGTGTCCTATATTATTGAAAATTGCTATGTCCCATGTCTGTGTCCAAGTTGTGTCCCATGTCCATGCTTCCTAGACTACACTCAAGTCACGGTTGGACCAGTTGAGAGATTAGTGGTTGAGGGTCATGTATTCAACTATGTAATGGAAAAGGCATTGAATTAGTTAAATCCAACAAAAAAATCACTGAAATTACAGGTGTGGAAAATAAGATGTATGTTGTATTTCTTTTATTGATAGACGGTAAAATCTGCTCCTATATATGGAGGCGTCAAGTACAAGGAGGCAAACTTAACCCTAATGGGCCAAGACAATTAGTCCCATGAATCTATTAACTATAATATATCTAACATCTAATAATAAGGTTACAAATTTGTAATAGAAAGATCGAAAGCCAAAATTAGCTCCATTTGCCAAATGTAATAAAATAATACACAAATGAAATGAGGGGCTAATGAAAGTGTTTAGAGAAGTCAACTAGTGATATTCCCTGTAACTAAATTTTAATTACAAACAATGATGAGCTATTTATATCAGATAATCAAAGTGATTAGTTTACATACAAAGTGTTGTATTAGGCTATTACTTGTTTAAAACCATGGTTTTGCATCATATTGAGTCCTAAAGTGTGAAGAAACATAAATGACCATGAAAAGGATATAGAATGCTGAGATTGTTAACATAAAAATGAGAAAGCAAGGAAGAATCAGATAAAATGACATAGAAGGAACAATACAGAAGTGCAAACAAAAAATGAATTTATGCAAGGTTCAGTTGATTGATTTGAGCTTGTCTAAGTTCAACCCAAAATCCAAATGCTTCTGATATAAAGGTGACATGACTGGTGTTAAACGTCGTGAGTGGAAGAGGTGCACCTAAATAACATGGGAGACCTAGTTTATTTTGGGTCATGTTTTGAATCATGAGTCCTAGGTTGTGAATAAAATTGTCCACAAAAGGATGAAAGATGGATTGAGTAGTAGAACAAATGAATGAAAGTACAATTAAGTATCAGAAGAAATGATTATATAAGAAAAGTTGTGGGAGTCATAACAAAAATGAAACTAAGCAATGTTTACTTCAATGGGGATTTTCAAGGCTCAAGTATTGAGAAGAGGTGGAGCTAAAATATTATGGGAGAGGTAGTTACTAACAAGGCTTAGAAATATGGGAATTAACATTATTGAAAAGAGGTGGAGCTAATATATTATTAAGAAGAGGTGGAGATAAAATATAGACGTACATCCTTATATTACATAGATAAGAGAAAACAAACAAGGCTTAGCAATATGGGACTAAACATAGTAGAGAAAATGGGAATAAAAAAAGGTAAAATAGATAAATATGTTTACAGCATGGGCTACCTTCCTAACATATTTGTTCTGTTATTTGGGTCTATATGTCTAAGAATGCAAGATAAACTTGAAATTTTTCCATGCTCCATCTTGAGCGGGTGTAAGATAATAGCTAAATTTAATCGATATATTAATGTATCTTGTATTACAAATATAGATTAGTGTCCCATTAATAATCGAGTATGTATTTGTAGTTGCCTCTGGGCTGGGATTTCTTTAACGAGAAAAATACTTCCCTTTCTCATTTTTACAAGACAAGACACAAAATTGAAGAATGCATCGTACGAAGCACTCCATCACCCCCCTCCCCCAAGCACCAAAAAAGAAGGATTCTTACTTGCATAAAATAAGGAAGGATTTACTGCACTCTAGGAAGCAAAAACACTTGCCCGGGGTAGCCATGGCCATCCTGGACAGTTGTCAGACACAGACATGGTGTGGACACGTAGTGGACAGTGCTCAAAAGTATCCACTTTTTTTTCAATGCTTGGACACTGCATGAACACAACATGGACACACTTTGAACCCTCATGGACACGGCAAGCCCAAGCTAATTCCCTATATAAAATAAATACAAATTATATATCTCCTCTCTCCCTCTCCTCTTATTCCAATACACTACCATATATCTCCTATCCATCCTACACCTAATTGTTATCATATACTTACCTCCTATATATCATATTTATCGATATAATTCATCATCCTTATGAAGAGTGTCCTAGGAATTTGACATAGAAGTTCATCATTCTTCATTCATATGTATTGGATTTCATATTTCAGATGTATCTACATTGATTATTCTTCATTGATCATTTATTATATCATAATGGAAACATAAGAAGCGTTCTATATGAAGTGTACATTCATATAGTAACATGATTCAGTATAACATGAGAGTTTTACATCAAAATAGAAGATAAGCGGGCAACAAGCTGCACCGCTAGTCCTTTTTGGATGGAAAAACCAATCCTTTAAAACATTGCATCCATACACTTAGGAGCCATAACATTACTGCTCCTAACTTTTTGGACCCTCTTCAGAAGCTCCACAACTTCCGATGCTAAAATCCAAAAGTATCAAATCCAAAAGGGATGAAGGTGTGTTGATTCTCAATACACGCTTTCTCATGCTTGACCACTTTGGCTGAAGCAGCTTTGAGGGCAGCATGCCCCACTATAAAGTCCCACTCTTCAATCCCACCAGCGGAGAAACTCTTGTCAAATCTACACACCCATGTTTCCCTCCTTCCCATCCAAAAATCAAAATATCAATAGGTCTCAGTGTGGATCTCCCCTCTTGTGAATCAGTTAAAAAGTTCACATGTGCTTCTTTCTTAGAAGAAACACCTACACATCTGAGTACATCAAATAGAACTTCTCTAATAAGATCGTGTCTATACTTAAAACCTAGAAGCTCCTTGCAATAAACCACATGCTCCCCAAAAGTGCCCAAGCATGCCTTACAAAAAATTGGACATATCTCATTGGCTGGAAATAAAGGATCATGTGACGATATCTGAGGATACTACAGTACTCCACTGGTGACATGTGCAGACCAAGTCCATGAATAGGAATAGTAAGCAGAAAATCTTGAGCATGATCATCTTGAAGACACCCAAAAACTATATTCTATCTAAAGGTCATGTCAAACTTAACCTCCATGTCCTCAATTATTTTACTAAAAAGAGCACTCGCCAAAGAATTTTGGGCCTTTGAGGGATGGTGTCCTTTCTAGAAAAACAACTGAGGTCGAAGGAGGGAATCATGACACGAAGACGATCTAGAGCATAATCAAAGTCAGAGTCCATACTGTGAAACTCGCTATCTCACAAGATGTGATCCTGAAGAACCCAAGATTGGGCCCTAGATGCCACAAAAGCATACGAGGAAGCCTCAACTACTGAATATAGTCCCAATCCACCAAGCCGAATGGGCAATGAAGCCACCCTCCATTGGAGGTCTCCAAAAAAGGGACCTCCACAAACTCTTCAATAGACCCTTGTAAGCCTCTATCAAACAATATTGTTGCCTCCTCCATGTATGTAGGTTGACAAGTCCTCTAGCCAAATTAAAGTTTTGCAATACCCATACATGATCAGAGTAAAATAAGCTCACTCTGGGGGTTACCCAACAGAGGTAGAAGATGCATCAACTTCACAGCCTTAGAAGCCCTCTCCATAGTCAAACCCTCAATAACATTGCTTTCTCTACTAACAACTCATCCAAGCAACTTCACCCCTAACAAAGGTCTTCCAATATCTATCGGGAACAACTCTTTGTGAAGCTCCCTACCATCACATGTAGGCCAGAAAAGCTCAGTTTAACAAATATTTAAAACCAGACCCAAATCTAGTCCACACCGCTAAATGATACCAAGAACCTTGGCCACCTCCTTTGTGTCCCCAATAACCATTCCATCATCAAGATACCATGCATGAAGTAGAATCTTGTATTTATCCCTGATATGATGGATAAATGTATGCAGTACAAGGGAAAAAAGAAGTGGGCTCAAAGGATCACCTTATTTCACCCCAGTGTCTGACCAGATATGTCCGTCCCCAAGGTATAGCCTTGCTGCCTGGCCATACAACAACTCCACCCATAAGGAAATAGATGGACATCTCGCCCTCACCTCATGAAGTAAGGCAGACCTATCAACCAGATTGAAGGCATTAGAAAAATCCACTATGAGTATGGATAGAGGACCATCACTATGTCGTGCGTTCCACACTCTATTGACACCGTGTAAAATAGCCTCTGCCCCACCAGATACACACACTCCAAACTAGAAGTCATTAAGATACTTGGCCATATCTTTACTCGCTCCTGTCATAGAAACTTTGGACACTAGGTGTCTCCAAATTGTACCAACTGCGATGGGGTGTATGTCGTTGTCAGGCTTAAGTAGCGGTGCAAGTGGCACAAAAGCTATAAACTTTGCCAAGCACAAGGGGCATCTCTCTCCCAACCATAAATTAACCACAAGGATGATGGCATGTAGGATGTTAGTGGCCACAACAGACCCCTCTCCACACATACCATCAAAGATGTGTTAGGCCCTCAAACCATCTCTACCACAGGAAGTCCCTTTAGGAAAAGACTTGATATACCCAAGAATAGTGTCAACTTCTGCTACAAGAGGAGTGATAGAGAAAAGAGAATTTGGTAAGGAAGGAGGTGGCTTGTACGGGTATTTCACCTCCAGAACTTATGGTATCTTCATTGTACAGTGCCACGCCTGATAAAGACAACACTTTCACGACTGTTGTAAAATGATTGTTTGCAACCTTGCGAAGGCACTGCATGATGTTGGGATTTTGTTTTTTATCTACCTCCTCATAGTAGACACTGTCATGGTCAATAGCCTCACATTCAAGAGCGTTCAACACCTAGCCCACTAAATTAGCAATACCGTCAGCTTCTCCCCATGTAGAAAGTGAGGTAAGAATAAGACATTTTTGTAGAGATTTCCTATTGTCGGACCTACTATCTCGTCTATTCTGAGGACAAAACACCTACAAAGTACAGTGTGGAAGAAGAAGCAATCTCACCCAAGCAGATAAGGATCTTGGATCAGTGATCACTTTGTAAAGAGATGCCTTTAAGGCTTCAGAGAAAGCAAGTCAACAACTATGAGGAATGATCTTCACTGTCATGATAGGTTCTGTAAAGATCCGATCAAGAAGCCCATCATCTAGGACCAGCCCCTTTGTAGCAGTAGAGATCTCGAGACTCTTTTGAAGAGGCTTTAAGATGCCTACAATGTGACTTTCAATCTCTCCTATCTCATTTGTGACCCAGACAATACCACCATCATGATGGCATGCACGACTCATGGCTTGTATCTTCATACACTTCCCACATAACCACTGATCAAGGACCCTCAAGGTCTTATCTACGGCAAGAAATAAACCATAGTCCTTTTGAAGAGCTCCCTACAATGTGGTACAATGCTCCTCACTGGAGAGGTGTCCTCTCTTGAGATCAGAGATCATACGTGTGAAGCCTTTGCTACCCTCTCTACCATCCGGGCAACAATGAAAATTCTGAAAGGGACACTATAAGATCCCTCTATCAGAATTATGAGAAGGGCGCAAAGACCGTGGTTGGCGGCTGGATACATGATGCACACTAGCAGGAGGAATTTCTCCTTCTTCTAGATCAGACATGTTGTTTCTCTTGTACATGGCTGTCTTTGTAACCATAAGAACACCTGAAGGTGTACCTGCATCAACACATGTTGATTGAGGGCGCCAGACGGGAAAGCAGAAGTGTCGAGTGATTCCCTTTCCTTGCTCCAGAATGTTGTCATACTATTCTAGGGCTTCATCTAATTCCTCATCTTCCCTCCCAATAACCTGGGAATCCACAATAGCAAGCAAACTCCTGATCTTCATCGTTGGCTCCACACTACTCATGATCAATGTGGATCATGGGATATGGTCACGGTTGTAGAAGGCATAGGTGAAGGGATAAAGTGGAGAAGGGGACTGGTTTGCGTGAACGGGGCTGGGCTGGATAGCCGCTAGGTAGTGTTTCTACTTCTCGTTTGCTATCCCGTCTGTGTTTTCAGACATATCTTGTGTAAAATTTATCTATATAACATATTGTAACTGAATTTTGGCTTTAAATTTATATTTCTTTTAAGTTTATTTCTTTAAATATCATGCTATGACTATAGATTTGTATAGATAGATGTTATATGTATTTACTCCCAAGTTATGTGTATGTATATGTATATTTGTGTACATGTATATGTAAATGTATATATGTGTGTGTATACATATGTATTTATGTATATGTACATGTGTGTATCTCGTGTCCAATGATGTGTATGTGTCCTATATTTTTGAAAATCATTGTGTTCCATGTCTGTGTCCAAGACATGTCACGTGTCCATGCTTCCTATATTGCACTCAAGTCATGATTGGAGCTGTTGAGAGATTAGGTGTTGTGGGTCATGTATTCAACTATTTAATGGAGAAAGCATTGAATTAGTTAAATCCAACAAAAAATCCACTGAAATTATAGGTGTGGAAAATAAGATGTTTGTTGTATTTCTTTCATTGAAAGAAGGTAAAATCCCCTCCTATATATGGAGGTACCAAGTACAAGGAGGCAAACATAACACTAATGGGCCAAGACAATTAGGCCCATGAACCTATTAACTATAATATATCTAGCATCTAATGAGAAGGTTACAAATTTGTAATAGAAAGATCGAAAGCCAAAATTAGCTCCATTTTCCAAATGTAATAAAAGGTAATACATAAATGAAATGAGGGGCTAATGAAAGTGTTTAGTGAAGTCAACCAGAGATATTCCTTGTAACTAAATTTTAATTACAAACAATGATGGGCTACTTATATCAGATAATCAAAGTGATTAGTTTACATACAAAGTGTTGTACTAGGCTATTAGTTATTTAAACCCATGTTTTCCATCATATTGAGTCCTGAAACGTGAAGAAACATAAATGGCCATGAAAAGGATATAGCATGCTGAGAATGTTAACATAAAAATGAAAAACCAAGGAAGAATCAGACAAAGTGGCATAGAAGGAAAAATACAGAAGTGCAAACAAAAAATGAATTTATGCAAGGTTAAATTGATTGATTCGAGCTTGTCTAAGTTCAACCCAAAATCCAAATTCTTCTAATACAAAGGTGACATGACTGGCATTAAAAGCCGCGAGTGGAAGGGGTGCACCTAAATAACATGGGAGACCTAATTTATTTTGGGTCATGTTTTGAATCATGAGTCCTAGGTTGTGAAGAAAATTGTCTACAAAAGGATGAAAGATGGAGTGAGTAGTAGAACAAATGAATGAAAGTACAATTAAGTATTAGAATAAATGATTATATAAGAAACATTGTGGGAGCCATAACAAAAATGAAACTAAATAATGTTTACTTCGATGGGGATTTTCAAGGCTCGAGTATTGAGAAGTGGTGGAGCTAAAATATTATGGGAGAGGTAGTTATTAAAAATATAAGACAACACCCAAACATGATGGAAAAGAAAGATCAATGGTGCACGTGATGACCCAACATACTTGATCTTGCGTCTTATGTTCATCTTCTTGTTATCGTTTGTGTGTGACATGTATAGAATGAGAAATGGTTGTTTGATATGTAAAACAAAATACAATGGAGTCGCTTTTATAGGATGAGAGAGTAAGCTAATAGACAGAGTTAGGCAATAAGGGATAAAAGAAAAAGGATAAAGACAATACAAGTCTAAAGCCCATAACAAAAGAAATGACATAGCATAACACAATAAAGCACATATACTAATACCCCCCTCAAGATGGAGCATAGATATCAATCATGTCCAGTTTGTCAACCATGGTCGTGAATGTGGCCTTGGGAAGAAGTTTTGTGAAGATGTCGGCAACTTCATCAGAAGTGTGAGTATATGGAGGAGAGATATTGCCATATAAGACAACCTCTCTGACAAAATGGCAATCCACCTCCATATGTTTAGTCTTCTCATGAAAGGTTGGATTGTTGGCAATGAATATAGAAGTCTGATTGTCACAAGGCATAGGAATAGGATTTGGGTCAGAAATATCAAACTCTTTCAGAAGACCACAGACCCATAACCATTCATAAGTAGTATGAGCCATAGCTCTATACTCAGCTTCAGCACTAGAGCGAGCGACTACAGTTTGTTTCTTGTTGCGCTAGGTAACATGATTACCTCCCACAAAGGTATAGTAACCAGAAGTAGCTTTGCGGTCTATCCTACTGCATGCATAATCTAAATTAGAGTACCCTATGATTTTACAGTGTCCATAATTTCTACGGAATAAGCCTTTTCCTACAGAAGTAATATCAGCCCTCGTCACTGTCAAATATATCATTTACCAACCAATCGGTGATATTGTTAGTTGTTTGGGTATGGAGAAGTATCATCTTCCCCAATTGCATTAGGATCCAAGGGAGTAGTAGCGGGTTTCCCTCCAAGCATTCCATTTTGCAACAAAAGATTTAGAACATATTAGTGAGTGACTTTGATACCAAGAAAATATCTTAATTTTCCTAGATATTTAGTAACAAAGTGTTTTTCTAGATCCTCTCTAGTAGCCTAGATGCTTGCTTGATCACTCCGAGATAAAGTTATATCATCAACATAAATAATCAGAATGACAAGTCCAGGTGAAGTTTTCTTAATGAACATTGAGTGATTAAAAGGAGACTGGCAAAAACTGAATTTTTGAAGAATACTACTCAGTTTGTCAAACTAGGCACGGGGATTTTGTTTCAGGCCATAGATTGCTTTGCGTAAGTTGCACACTTTGGAACACTCCACCTATGCAATCTAGGTGGTTTATCCATGTATACCTCCTCATGTAGATCACCATATAAAAAGGTGTTTTTAACATCTAATTTAAATAGAGGCCAATCACAATTTACAGCGACAGACTTAAGAACACAAACAAAATTTAGACGTGCAACAAGAGAGAAAGTCTCAAAGTAATCTACTCTATACATTTTAGTGTAGCCTTTGGCAACAAGGCAAGATTTCAAACGTTCAATTGTGCCATTGGGTTGATTCTTTATAGTAAAGACCCAGTGACACCCGAAAGGCGAGCAATCAATAGGGGCATTAACTAAGTCCCATGTATGTCGATCAATAAGGGTCTGCATTTTAGTTTCCATAGTCTGGAAACATGCAAGATGTTGTAAAGCTTGAGCAACATTCTTAGGAATAGATATAGCTGATAAAGTAGACATTGGCAAAAGTCACACCCAGGTTATCAGTTGAACAAAAATTTTCAATAGGATGTCTAGTCCCTTTTCGTAGACTAATAGGAACATCCAAATCAAAAAATACCTAAGGTGGAAGCGGATCTGGCGACGAGGATTGAGGGATTGGAGATGGAGGGGCCATGGAGGGAGTTGTAGTTCTCAGGTGTCGTTGATACACTTTTAGAGGTGGGTATGGGGCCACATCTATAGGAGGCAAGTCAGTGTCAACCATCACAGGTAGAGGTGTATCAATTAACAGATCAGATGTGAGTGTAGAACTTGTTGTAGAGTAGTAATGCATATCCTCAAAAAAGACCACATCATCACTAACAAACCATTTCTTCATAAAGGATCATAGTACTTGTAACCTTTCTGAGTCTGAGAGTAACCCAAGAACACACATTTGGTATACCATGGGTCAAACTTAGTCAAACTAGGATGAAGGTTTTTGACAAAGCAAGTGTTGCCAAAAATCTGAGGCACACTAAAAGTGTGGTATTGGGGTATAGTATTTGATAAGGTACCTAATTTCCAAGGACAAAAGAGGGCATGTGATTAATCAGGTAACAGGCAGTCGAGATAGCTTCACGCCAAAAATTTTGGGGTACATGATAATTACAAAGAAGGGTGCAGGCAACTTCTAGGAGATGTAGATTTTTGCGCTCCACAACCCCTTTTTGTTGCAGAGTATATGAACATGGAGTTTGATGAATAGTTCCCAACTTGCGGTAAAACTAGATGGTAGATCATTGCACAAATTCTACAACATTATCAATGCAAAAAAACTTTGATAGATTTGTCAAACTGGGTACGGATATGAGAAAAAAAGGAGGTGATAGTGTCTAGAATATGGGAACAATCTTTTAATAAAAGCAACCATGTAATTCTAGAAAAGTCATCAATAAAGATCATAAAGTACTGAAATCCAGTAATACTTGGAACAAAATAGGGACCCCAAACATCAAAATGAACAATATCAAAAGGTTGCTTGGACCCAATATAGTTTTTTTTAGAAAAAGTAGCATGATTTTGTTTGCCCAACTGGCAAGTTTCACAATGAAAAACCAAATTTGAAATAGCAGGAATTAAATGCTTCAATTCAGTAGCAGATGGATGCCCCATACTCTAATGCCATTGGAGGTTGGTGACAGACGCAGTCAGCAGAGCAGTTGTTTTTGGTGGATCCAATTAGTATAACCCATTTTATCCCTCATGGCCCAAACGAATTCTCATCCTCATGCATAGATCCTAAAAAACAACATTGTCTAGATCAAAAGTAATAGAGCACAGCAGGCTCTTCAGAGTTCTACTAACAAAGAACATATTCAAATGAAATTTTGGAACATAAAGGGCTGAACACAATAAGAATTTGCTAGGAGTGCAGATATTCCCAATGCCAGAAACAGATGTCTATGAACCATCAACAAGTGTAACAGATGGAACAGAAGAAGTATTGTAAAGTTCAAAATACAAAGCAGAATTTCCAGATATATGAGAGGTGGTGCCAAAATCAATCGCCCATTTATTTGTACCATAAGGTGCATAGGATGCAAGAAGAGTAGAACATCCATCAATAGAGGCATCAACATTGGAGGGAGCGAGACGAGCATGAAGTAATTTTTTGAACTCAGAGCAAATCCACTCTGGAAAGGGCTGAGATGAAGAGGATCACATCAGATTGATCAGTAGTAACCTAATTTGCCCATGTAGGCTTGCCATGCTTAATCCAACATCATTCCTTGGTATGGTTGGTGCGTTTATAGAAGTTATAATAGTGTCGATAAGAAGAATCGGGAGCAGACGAAGAAGAATCGGGATCAGGTCTAGCATTAGAGCAACCACGAACATGACCTCGGCATCGGAATGAATCTCATGAGCGGGTAGCAAGAGTAGCATCAGAGTGGCCTGGTGACAAAGGGGAACCTGACTGTAGTCATTGAACCCATGTGAGGTCATGAAGAGTAGGTAATGAGTCATTGGATAATATCTGATCTACTACTCCAGAGAACGAGTGGGGTAAGCACACAAGAAATTGGGCCAATTAAAGTTCATTGTGTTGGCATTGTATTTCAGTGAGATCAATAGAGAGGGGGTCATAAATGTCAAACTCATCCCAAAGAGCATGACATTGATTATAATAATCCTCTACAGTCAGTAGTAGAATACTCTGTAGCCAGTTGTTTGAAAATTTCAAACACTTTCTTTGGATTTTATCGACGAGAGTAAACATGTGAGAGTTGGTCCCACATATATTTGGTAGTTTCAAGTCAAAGAAGTGACTGGATGATTTTAGACTCAGAACTATTGACCATCCAAGTAATGAACGTTAGAATCCTCCTTAGACCACAGATCATAAGCTTGTTTAGTTTTATCATCAGCATTCTCAATAGGTACAATCAGACCGAGCAGTAGTCAGTAGGCAGCAACGGTAGTAACCCAAGTCATGGGTAGTAGAAGTCATGGATCAATAGGTCCAAAGAAACCCGCAACGGGGTAGAAGGTAGTAGTAGAAGATCTGAAGCATCATATTTGAGAAACCCACAAAAGGAAAGAAAACTTATGCCACCATGGAGAGAACATACTCCACCATGAGGTGCAAGCAGATAGCAAATGTCAGTCGTTCAAAATGTCAATGTGCTATTTTAAAGAATACCCAGAGACAGAGATTGACAAGGAAGAAGTAAGGAATATGGATGTGTATGATATTTGGTGAAGAGGGGATGATGGTGGAATGTTGGGTGGAGAGGACAACAATGGGAAGGGATAGAGTGGTGGTGGAGGTGGTGGAGGGTAGTGAAGGAAACATGTTGGTAGTGGGGAGGGTGGCGGAGGGTTGAGGGAGGAGGGAAGGTGGTGGAGGGAAAGGAGGGGAGGGAAGGAGGTGGCAGTAAGAGAGAGAGGAGGGAGAGAAGGGGCAGCGGAAGCTAGAGTGGGTGATAGGGATGGCGGCGCAGGTGGGATTGGTGTTGGCTTGGGTTGTTGGAGGGGTGAGTGGTAGCGTCTAGGGTTGATGGATATAGGATTGGAGAGATTAGGGTGGATCATAGGGCTTTCATATCATATAGAATGAGAAATGGTTATTTGATATGTAAAAAAAATACAACAGACTCCCTTTTATAGGATATGAGAGTAAGCTTATAGATAGAGTTAGGCAATATGGGATAAAAGAAAAAGGCTAAAGACAAGACAAGTCTAAAGCCCATAACAAAAGAAATAACATAACATAATGCAATAAAGCACATATACTAATAATGTGTTTGCTCTAAAACAAAAAAAAAACTTACATCACACACAATCCTAACATAACCAAAAAGATCTACTTATTGACTCTAGCATAGTGGTTGTATTTCCCATTGCTTGTACTTTCTTGAAATTGATAAAAAAAGGATAGAACTCAGTACAGTTACAATGAAATCTTGTTAGTAAAGGATATACCGAAAGTATATGCATTATTGCTAAGCTTTGTATAATGAGACAGTTTCTAAGTTACTCCTTGAACCAATGAAGCTGCATTCTTGGCATTTGCAACCCACTCACCCAGAGTCCTCCAATCTTCCCTTTTTAAGATGCTCATCCTGCATAAATTTTAAGAACTTAGAATACCACAACACGAAACACAGATATTTTCATTCCATCTTGTCAAATACACAAGTATACAGGCACTCTTAGTATTTAATAACATTTTACTATAGTACTTTTTTAGGAATTAGGAAGAGCGTAAATATAAAGAAGGACCCAAATCCTGTTAGTGTCATCTGACTCTTGATGCTTGTATTTTCTTTCCTTGGCCTGCACGAGAAGGGCAAGATGAATACATAACCTCCTAAATCCTCCTCCCCCCCCAAAACAATAGACCCATAATGCTACACATAGCTCACCCTCCCAAACAAAAGATGTGAGCCCCACCCATAAATCATGTTCAAGACCAACCCACTTTTACATCCACTGGCTTGCAATCTCTAGGGTCCCTGATCCTTTGACCCAAATGATGTTACTACTTTGTTCATCAATCTACATTCCATGTGGGAGTGTCTCTATTTCAAGTGGTAAATGAGAGAATTAGCCTCCCTCTCATTGCCACAAAAATAGATTTCTTAGTGGAGCCTATGTGTCCTTAATCACATGGATTATATGCACCGACATCAACCCCCATAAAATTGGCTTTGAGCTCTTGTGTCCCTAGCCCGTAGGTAAAACATCCAATCATAGTCATGATCACCCAGCTATAAAGACCTTGGCATCGCATGCTAATAGGTGTCATCCAGTTCCCTCCAGCACCATTAGTTCCCCTTGAAATCAATGCTCGAACTCATCTCCTCCCTAAATAAGTCCAAAGGGATCAGATCCTTATTAGCCAACACAAGAGGTTAAAGAGTCTCCCCTTAAAAAAGACTCATTTCAAGTACTAACACCACATTCTTAGGAAAGCCCCCAACCCAATTATAGCTTAAAAAAAATTATTCGTGAAGCACTATTCCCATACACCCTAATCTCAAGGCCATGTAAGAGATGCCAAACATCCCCTTTGATGTAGGAAAGGCTGCTCCAATGTCTGGCTAGGTCTTTTGTGACACACTTTTCACACAAAAATGAGATCACTCAAAACAAAGTGCGGAATTAAAACTTTTAACAACTGAATTACCAGAGAACACAGGAAAATAAAACCATTTCCACATGAGCATAAAAGTGGAAACTTATCACATCTGAGTCCACAAAAGCCACTTGTATCACTTATCTCATACCAAAAGATTATTACATAACACTATTCACTAGCTCACTGGCCACAACTTGTACATATGATAACCTGTCACATACATGCATGCCATATTTGTACAACAAGATCATATAGCCAAAACGTTGTCTCGATATACAACAACGAAAAAAGCCTTCTCAAGGACCTGAGTGTACAGGGGTGAAACATAGGACTCTACTACAAAACACAAATAGCTTATCCAACCTTTACTCAGCTACTTCTCATCTTGCTGCTCAGCCTCAACAACATGATCTCTACCTCATCGTGCCTGGCCACCTAAAAGATGTGGCAACCCACGGGGTGAGACCAAACATCCCAACGAGAGATATAACTCTCCCCCACAACTATTAAAAGTGTAGGTAGATTAAAGTAGATAGATAACATACATTATCAGGTTGAGTAGATTCAGCTGAACGATATGTATTTAATAGATAATACAACTTAAGTAATTAAAGAAATTACCACTGAGCAGTAGAACAATTAATACTTTAAGAAGGAATATGATGAACATGTATAACAGATGATTTCTCTTACCATATTATAATTCAAGGAATCATTACAAGGATAAGGCAAGGGTTCATCCAATGTGAAGCATATTTTAACCCTAAGTAAATATACTACACGGTTGTATTACGTGTTTTATTATGCCATGAGGATTCAAGTCTGTGAGACCCCTAACCTTGTTTAAATGGTTGAACATACTTAATTATCATGATTTAATTCTTAGAACTATAATCTAACCTTGTGATATGATTTGGAATCATAATACAAGATTAAGTTACAAGTTTGGTCCAATTTGAACAATGTTTGTTCAAGTTATGCAATTTTATGTACAATTTGGATTTTTCTACAATTTACCCGATTAGGAGGTTTTTCTTGCAATTTATCCCTTTCACTATGTTCTTTGGATGTTTATTCATCATTATTGACCTTTTTGAGCCATGGGGATCCTAGTTGAACCTTGGTTTGGAGGTGTTTTCCTCAAGGGTATTTTAGAATTCACCCCTTTATGGATGAGCTACCTTTAGGAGCTCTCAAGGAAATGGTTTATTTGCTTTGCTTGAAAAATCAAGAAATGAGGGATAATCATATCTCCATGGACTGTGGGTCAGCTACTTGTGTTTCTACTTGTATATCCTTAATAGTTTAAGGCCATGGACACATGGGGAAGCTACTTGTAGACCTCATGCTTGCTTCCATCCTTATCCATGGGCTATATTTACCTCTTCCTTGCCTAAGTACGAAAATTTGCTTTCTCTCTTTCCTATAATCTAGAGCAATGACTCCATTATATTTTACTGTGGAACCAAGTGCTCTAAGGTAGAAGAAAACTTCTTTTTGGAGAAGAAGGTCTCCTAGAGCTCCATCTAGCCCTACCTAGGGTTTCTAAGGTCATATTCTAGGGATTTTGACCAAGGAAAGTTGTTTTCTTCCTTCCTTCTCCATTTTTCTTGCTCTTATCCTTCCTTAGAACTTCCTATAGGTCATAAATTTTTTATTCCATGGTAGAATTTTCTCTAAAACCCTACTTTTCTTGCTCCTTATGCTTAGGGTTTGCTTCTTTGATGGAGAAAGGTGTTAGATGGATGAGTTCAGAGCTTATGCTTGGATTTTCTACCATATCTGCTCGAGTTTTCTTCTATTTGGGATTTTATCTTCTCATTAGAGGCAATTTTTATAACTTTCTCCATGTTTATTGCTTACCATAAGCTTGCTAGCTCATGTTCTTGCTTTAAAATGATGATCCATGCACTACAAAGCTATGCTTGACTTGGATTTCGATTTTTATGATGTTCCCTATTCTGATTTAAGTTCTAGATGAGCTTGTAATAATGTGTACATTCCTCGTAAGATATAAGATGACTTGGATCAGGTTGGTTTTACAACCGGTGGTGCTAGGCATCTATCAACCAATGGTCAATTTTAGAGTTTAAAATTGATTTCTTCTGTAAACACATGACCCAATGGTGGTACCATTGCAACAACCAATGGTGTTGTCTTCATGACAAATGTTTATGGTGACCAAGGGTGTCAACTAAAGTTCACCCCTTAGGTCAGGTTTTGGCTTAATTAGAATTTTAATGATCAACAACTAAGTACCCTAATGATGCTATTAATCAAGGGTGACATTAGCTTGATATCTGATGATGATTAATGAATATAGTGTTGATCTAACAACCTATGGTGACTTGATGGTTACTTATAATGGTGGATCAGGTCTCCACAACCTATGGTGAGTTAAGCATTTAGTTGTATCATCAATTAAGTCTTAAACCAATGGTTTCTTGGGTCATTTGATGCAATGGTTGGACCTATACTCCAACTGATGGTTTTAATATATGAACTTGACCCAATGGTTAAGATCTAATGTATCTTCAACTAATAAATTAGAATGATGCCTAATGTAATCTATTGGTCATAATAAAGTGATTTATATGGTTTCCTTTATGATATCAACTTAAGAAGCTCATCTATTTATGGCATGTTTTAAATAAATAATCGCTTGTGGGTTTTACCGTACTCTCAGTAAAACTTTTTATGTTGTTAATCAAGGGATGTCTAGGGTTAAATGGTGACTCTTTCTAGAGCACAACTCAATGACTTCATAGGTGGTTTATCCAAGTTGTTTACTTATGTAAACAACCAATGGTGTTACCTTTTCAACATCCAATGCTTCTTGGTGATGTAGTGGTATGGTGATATGGGTTGAAAGATTATGGAACAAATGGAGGGTTACCCTTAATAAGGTAGTCTTACCTTTTCACTCATATGAATACAAGGGATGATGACCATAGTGTGTTGATATGTAACCCTAATGAGGTATAGATTGTAATACCTAGTCTTAATATAAACAAATATTGGTAAGTCGTTTGAATAGACCTTGAATGGTGAATACAATCATGGAGTACTCTCATTTGTGGTTGAACCCTAGTATGTTATAAAATCTTGAGGTACCTGTTGACATAGAAGGATCTGAATCTACGACAGCGAAGGTGGATGGAATGTCTCAAAGATTATGACTTCACCATAACCTATCATCCCGATAAAGCAAACGTCGTAGCTGATGCTTTAAGTCACAAGAAAGATGTTGTTTGTGCTGCTCTGAGATGTTCGGTGTGGGAAAATCTTAAATATGTGACTAGTTGGCAACCTCAACCTATAGATTCAGTGGACGAAGACAAGTTGTGTGTCCATATGGCTAGTTTGACTATTACACCAACTTGGATCTTAGAAGTCATTGATGCATAGTTGGAAAGCTTTGAGATGGAAGAGATGAAGGCCTTAACCAAGAAATTGCAATCTGACTTCTCTGTCAGAGTGGATGGTGTTGTCTGCTTCAGACAAAGGTTGTGGATTCCAGACGTAGGTGATCTGAGACAGAAGGTGCTGAGTGAAGCACATGGGTCCAAGTACACTATTCATCCTGGCACAACAAAAATGTACAAGGACTTATAGTGAAGCGTCTGGTGGAAGAACATGAAGAATGATATAGCTTTGTTCATTGCAAAGTGCTTGACATGTCAGCAAGTCAAGATCAAACATTAATGACCTGGTGGTCTTCTTCATCCTCTTAAAATTCTAGAATGGAAGTGGGAGAAGATCACAATGGACTTTGTTACTGGTTTCCCCAAGTCCAGGAAAGGTTATGATGTTGTTTGGGTGGTTATTGATCGGCTTACAAAATCTAATCATTTCTTGCCTTTCAAAACCAATTACAAAGTTGCAGATATGGCTCAGTTGTACATTGAGTGGATCGTATGCCTGCATGGAGTACCAGAGGTGATAGTTTTTTATCGTGACCCAAAATTTGCTTCTCGTTTATGGGGTCAGATTTAGGACGAGATGGGTATTGACTTGTATTTTACTACTACTTACCACCCACAGACTGATGGTCAATCTGAGAGAATAGTTGTTAATGCGTCGCTTAGCACTTACAATCACTAAGATAATTATCCTAGAGTTTAATCCTTTTTCAACTTTTTGATTAAGGCTAGTATAGAAAGGGTCAATCCCACAGGACAACTTTTTAAGATTGTTTCTTTTTATCCCAATTGTTTTGAAGAACTTGTTATTTATTTTTTGGTATTTTTTTAGATTTGGAACAGAAAGTAAAAGTCAAGTTTTGGGGGTTGATGATTAACACTAAGGAAGGAAATGCAAGAATGTAAACTTGCCCTATCACAAGGAAAATTAAGATTGTTGTTAGCATAAGAAAAACTATTATGAATGAAAAGACTACAGATTAAAGAAAGAAAAAACAAGTAGTGATTAAATCAAGAGATGAGAATCGAGGAATTAGGGGTTTTCACCACCTTAGCCTAGGTAAAAACAAACTAATCCTTAAAAATGACGGATTCGATGAAGGCAAGTGAATTAATAAAAATCCACTAAAGATGGACTCCACATGAGCCCATTGGTCCTGGTGCTCATGTTTCTTAGTTCATCATCCTAAAAGAAGAAGATCCATGGTCGTTTCAAAGCTCCTATGTGATTGGGTTTGTTGTTCTAAATCCAAACTTCCACAGTCATATCCATCCAGATTAACTTTTGATCAAATCAATTAATTACTTTGATAGATCAATTAGTTATCAAACCCAAAAGCCATCTAGAATCATTTTTAAGGAAAAGTCGATAAATCCATGGCTAAGGGGTTATTCCCCTTGCCTCGATAGAGAACTACTCACTCATACTTGTGGAGAAAAGGGAGACGGAGAGAAGAAGTGTTCTAGCCATAGTCTAGTCTTACTAAAGGATAGTTCCTTCGGCTAGAGTCTATGAAATGGCCAACGCTTAATCCCTTGCTCTAGTCCACAGAAGAATAATAGGAAGAAGAAAATAGATCTAAATGAGCAAAGTAAAAGAACAACAATTGAAGGAAACACTTAGCTTACAAAAACTAATCTTTATTGATGGAAAGAACAATAGCATAAGAACACAAGAAGATTGCTCAGAAATCCCGTACAAAGATGATACAAAAGATGATCTTGTGAGGAGGAAGTGCCCCTCCTTTTATAGGAGAAGGAGGGGTAGGCTATCCAAAAAAAAATAGGGGGAAAAAGAGAGGGAGCCATCCTTTGAATTTTCAAGATTTGGTCAATAGGAATTTGATAGACGTATTTCGAACGTATTTAGCTCCCATAAATAGCAAAAAATCGGTCCAAATAATAGGATATTATTTTAGGAAATTAAATTTCCTTTCCAATGAATACTTGTACACTCAATTTGGACTTTGGATGCAAGAGTTATGGCACTTTTGGTGACAGATATATAATAATTACAGGACTGCTGCAAATTGTGTAATTATACTCCAAGAATATTTATCCCATTTCCTACAAAATCCAAGAAAATATAATTAAAATTCTTATTGAAGAGAAAAATATAATTAATTTAATTAATTATAAAACTAAGAAAATAAACAACAAAACAATCATAAAAAGATATCTAAAAGATGTAAATAAAAGTGATGAAAACACATTTATCAAAATACCCCAGACTTGAATCTTTGCTTGTCCTCAAGCAAGTAAAATCACAAATAAAGTCCAATTTATACTCCCAATATGCCATCCTCGCCTTAATAACATCACTACAATCCTCACCTCTAAATTTTGGCCAAGTGACCCGATCTCCTAGAACCACATAGCATAAAATTCTATATTCCCTATCAAAACAATTGTCAAATCTAGCTTCTAAAATAAGAATTTGTAGAAAAATAGGCATCTCTTACTTTCGCTTTGACACTCTCAATTTTTATTACATTTTTTTTAAAGTTATTGCACAAGAATAGGATGAATTTGGGGGTGTGAAAACAAAGAAAGAAGTGATGAAAATATATTGATCCCTCCTCTATTCGACTCGGGATATGAATTTATGGAGTTGTGGCTACATTGGTCCCAATTTTTTTCATGTGCACTTTTGGCATCTTTTGATGGCATGCCCCTTTGTGGGGCATGGAGTTTTCATTTTGGGAAGCATGCCACCCCAGACTTGATTTTTGTCTGGTGGTGATTCTTTGCTTCTCTTTTTTAGAAGAAAAAAAGAGGGAAGGAAGAGATGTTCTTGTGCTTATAACTTTCACTTTTTTTTCATATATTTTTGTCAGAGAGTGTCATTGATCTAGTTAGAGTATTCCTATAAATAACATCATACAAATTTTATAACAAGATAATCCACTGTTTAAATATAGGGAAATTATGTTTGGTTCCGATCGATTCCTTATGACTTGCCAACTATTTCGAGGAGTGATGTTATTAAGGATCCTAGGTGACATGGTGGTTTCAGACATGGCAATTTGTAATAGATTTTGCAAAAAAAAATTACTAAATTCAATTTGGGGTACAATGATATATGTCTACTCAATGGCTGACTAGATAAAGGCCATTTTGCAACAAAAGAAATAAAACATGACCGACTAGATAAGGGCCAAACTAAAAAATTTGAAATTTTGTGATTTTTTAAAGGAAATTAAAACTAAATTTTATAACATAATGAAACATTTCAGAAAAATAAGACCGTGTAGGTGGAAGGAGTACGTACCACCCACCTCCACCCTAGACTTTAAATTTTTCTCGTCCCGAGCAAAACACAAATCCAGGATGGAGGGAAGAAAATCACTGGGATCACCGGGAGGTCCTGGTAGCTCTAAAACTGTCCAGCTGAAGGGGATGTTGATGATGGTTGTAGTTTTGAACAAAGGAGCTTCATGGTACACCCTATTGATGGGTGATCGTAGAGGCTGAAAGAGGATTTCATAATGTCTTTTGCCTCACACTCCTTCCAAAAGTATCCACACATATTCCTTTCGTAGTAAAGGAAATGTCATAAATGTGAGTGGCTTGAGGGGGGATTGGCGGGTGTTCAGTGGGTGGCACATATGGTGTCGACTCTGCAACATCAGGTGGGGGATCAAGCTTTGGTTTCCCTCTGTCATATTGATCTACATATAGTAAAATTGGTGGTAATATGAAAGGGACACACGAATTTAAATCAGCATCACACATATTTTGGCTCTCCTCAAAATTCAGGCAATCAACCTTGGGATAGATGGATTTCATGGTTGATATTGTAGGTGACTGTAGTTCCTCTATGCAAGGATTTCCCAAGGGTTCTTGAAGGATAAAAATGGGGATATATTCCTTGCAGCCACTAGAAGTGGGTATATAGATTTCTTGTAAGGAGTTCTCCCCTTCTATATCATCCTTATGTAGAATGGGAATTGGTTGTGGCAGAATGGGAGGAATCATTTCATCAATGGGGGTGGGCTGCTCATTATCCAGAATAGATCCTACTAGAGGGGATTGGTTGTCAATAACAATTGGACTTTTGCAAATGATGGGAAAGGTTGTTGGGTCTTTAGGACGACTCTCTGAGATTGACTTTTCATACTCGAGTAATAAAGTCTCCAAGGGAAGGGTAGGAATGCCAACGTCCTCATCGCACAAGAAATACGACCCAATGGTATGTATTGTTTCTTTAGAATCCGATGTATATGACATAAAAATTAGATCATCATCATCATCTTCGGGAAGAACCATCTTAAGTTGCTCTAAGTCCTCCACATATTTTTGTGCTTGGGCCTCTAGTAAGGTTGCTAAAAGGGCATGGTTGGTTTCTAGTTTTCTTTGTCCTTCTATTACCATTTTTTAAGCCCCAAGTCTCTCTTTTAGTTGATTTTCATTATTAGATTCATACATCCCAAAAAAATTACCATCCTCACCATTCCCCCCATAAGGATCTTGGTCATGGTACCCAGTATGTTGGTTGTGGTGTTGCTCCTCATAATAATCTTCAGAAGACGGTGGATTGTTATTTTCTTTGCTCTCATCATGGTGGGAAGATACAATATTACAAGGTGTCACCGAGTCATGGGGGAAAATATTTGGAAGATCTGGGTTTTGGGATTGGGCTTTCAGCAAGGTGGCCAGCAAGGTTTTCTAGTTATGAGTTTTGCTGCCATCTTCTCTAGGGACCTAAGTTTCTCTTCTTGTTGAGGATTATATTGGGTATCATAAATAAGTCCATTTCTCCCAAAGTTTTGTTGGTCATACCCTCTCTCAGAATATTGATAGCAAGGTTCCCCATAATGGTTCTCAGAAAAATAAGGATTTACAATGTACCCACCAGGATGAAAGGGCTCATAAAGAGGGGTGCTATGGGATAAAGTTGGACAGGCAAGAGATGCGTGGTGGCAATGACCACAATAATAACATTGTGGGGGATATTGCAATGCCCACTCCATTTGATAGGTTTTTTTTACAATTCAAAAAAGAGCTAAAGATTTTTTACAAGACCGTAAAAAAAAGCTAAGGGATTATGACTCAAGGTTAAAATTTACAAAACTAACTAAAATTACAATTCTTTTACAAACTAGCGTATTTGCAGAAAAAATGGACTGTCGGAATGGAAACTCGGCAGAAGGAGGAGTAACACTTCCAAAATGTTACTCGGAAGGAATAAAAAAGGAAAAAAAAATAAAAAAATTTGGGGTTCGAAAGAAACAAATCCGTTGTCCCCGGCAATGGCACCAAATTGTTAATGTGTCGCTTAGCACTTACAATCACTAAGACAATTATCCTAGAGTTTAATCCTTTTTCAACTTTCCGATTAAGGCTAGTATAGAAAGTGTCGATCCCACATGACAACTTTTTAAGATTGTTTCTTTTTATCCCAATTGTTTCGAAGAACTTGTTATTTGTTTTTTGGTATTTTTTTAGATTTGGAACAGAAAGTAAAAGTCGAGTTTTGGGGGTTGATGATTAACACTAAGGAAGGAAATGCAAGAATGAAAATGCGCTTAACAAGAATGTAAACTTGCCCTGTCACAAGGAAAATTAAGATTGTTGTTAGCACAAGAAAAACTATTATGAATGAAAAGACTATAGATTAAAGAAAGCAAAAACAATCAGTGATTAAATCAAGAGATGAGAATCGAGGCTTTAGGGGTTTTCACCACCTTAGCCTAGGCAAAAACAAACTAATCCTTAAAAATGACGGATTCGATGAAGGCAAGTGAATTAATAAAAATCCACTAAAGATGGACTCCACATGAGCCCATTGGTCCTGGTGCTCATGTTTCTTAGTTCATCATCTTAAAAGAATATGATCAACGGTCGTTTCAAAACTCCTATGCGATTGGGTTTGTTGTTCTAAATCCGAACTTCCACGATCATATCCATCCAGATTAACTTTTGATCAAATCAATTAATTACTTTGATAGATCAATTAGTTATCAAACCCAAAAGCCATCTAGAATCATTTTTAAGGAAAAGTCGATAAAGCCATGGCTAAGGGGTTATTCCCCTTGCCTCGATAGAGAACTACTCACTCATGCTTGTGGAGAAAAGGGAGACGGAGAGAAGAAGAGTTCTAGCCATAGTCTAGTCTTACTAAAGGATAGTTCCTTCGGCTAGAGTCTATGAAATGGCCGATGCTTAATCCCTTGCTCCAGTCCACGGAAGAATAATAGGAAGAAGAAACTAGATCTAAATGAGCAAAGTAAAAGAACAACAATTGAAGGAAACACTTAGCTTGTAAAAACTAATCTTTATTGATGGAAAGAACAATAACATAAGAACACAAGAAGATTGCTCAGAAATCCCGTACAAAGATGATACAAAAGATGATCTTGGGAGGAGGAAGTGCCCCTCCTTTTATAGTAGAAGGAGGGGTAGGCTATCCAAAAAAAGAGGGGGAAAAAGAGAGGGAGCCATCCTTTGAATTTTCAAGATTTAGTCAATAGGAATTTGATAGACTTTAATTGTCTTGACCATGTAACTCTCTTCAATGTAGATTTCCACAGCAGAGATTTCGAACGTATTTCTCTCCCATAAAAAGCACAACATCGGTCCAAGTAATAGGATATTCGTTTAGGAAATTAAATTTCCTTTCCAATGAATACTTATACACTCAATTTAGACTTTGGATGCAAGAGTTATGGCGCTTTTGGTGACAAATATACAATAATTACAGGACTGCTGCAAATTGTGTAATTATACTCCAAGAATATTTATCCCATTTCCTACAAAATCCAAGAAAATATAATTAAAATTCTTCTTGAATAGAAAAATATAATATAAAGTAATTAATTATAAAACTAAGAAAATAAACAACAAAACAATCATAAAAAGATATCTAAAAGATGTAAATAAAAGTGATGAAAACACATTTATCAATAGTTCAGATTCTAGAGGACTTGCTTCATTCTTGTGTGATGAATTGAGGTGGCGCATGGGATCGGTATCTGCCATTAGCTGAGTTTGGTTACAACAATAGCTACCAAGATAGTATTGGTGTGCCATCTTTTGAAGCTCTCTATGGTAGACCATGCCGTTCACCTTTGCATTGGGATGATGTCGGTGAACGTTCTCTAGTGAAGACCGATGACATGCAAATGATGACAGAAAAGATACACTTGATAAAGAAACACATGAAAGCTGCTCAAGACTGACAGAAGATGTATGCTGACAAGAAAAGGTTTGATGTTAACTTCCTAGTGGGTGACTATGCATTTTGAAGACCAAGCATGTCCATTCTATTGCTAGATCTAAAGATAAAGGCAAGTTGAGTCCCCACTATGTTGGACCATTTGAATTCTTAGATAAGGTTGGAGATTGTGCATACCTCTTAGATTTACATCCTTCCTATGATAAGATTCATAATGTGTTCCATGTCTCTCTGGTGAAGAAGTATGTGAAGGACTCTTCTCATGTGCTTACTATTGAGCCTTTGGAGATACATGAGAATTTGACCTATGAAGAGCTACCCGTGAAGATCCTTGACTCCTGAGAAAAGCAGCTGAAGAACAAAGAGATTGAGCTGGTAAAAGTTTTTTGGAAATATCATGGTCTGGAAGAAACCACTTGGGAGTTGATAGATGAAATGTTATGTACTCACCCTTCTCTTTTTTCTTGATATTTCGAGGATAAAATCTTTTTAAAGGGGTGGAGTGTTGTAACATAATGAATCTTAGATGCAATCTCCATGTAAACCTGTTTCCCAAGTTTCCCTTTCATTTCTATCCTTTATGTTGTTCATGTTTAATTAGTGGAATTTATAGTGGTTTAGTGAACATTTATTCACTAATTTTACCAATATAAGGGTTTATGCACAAATTCCTCAGTGAAAGCTTATTGAAGGATATAAAATGCAAAATCACCACTTTAGTAGAACAATGGTATATTAATTTGTGCTAGAAGTGCAAGGCCCTAAACCTTGATTAAATGTATTAAACAAGCTTAATTACCATAATTTTTTTGATGTGATTTGAAAACATAAAATGAGCCTAAGATTCAAATTTGGTTCGATTTGGATGTTGTTTGTGAAAGTTATGCAATTTTAGGTACATTCTGGACTTTTATGCAATTTACCCAATTGGGAGGTTTTCTTTGCAAATTATCACATGAATTTTAATCCTTAGATATCCCCTTACCATTCTTGAGATTTTGAACCATGGGGAACCTGGTTGCACCTTGGTTTTTAGGTGTTTCTTTCAGAGGGCGTTATAGGGATTACCCTCTTTATAAATGAGCTTATCTTTAAAAGCTATCAACCAATGGGGTTATTTCTTTGATTGGAGGACGGGGGGATGGCCTAGAAGCCTCCATGGGCTTTTAGGACTGACCTTGGACATACAATAAGTCTCTATGAGCTTTCCTTTTGCATGGACATGAAGCCTTATCCTAAGGACACATGGAAAGTCACATAGACACCTCATGCTTTCCCCCTTCTTTATAAAGCCATGCCTACCCCTTCCCACCTCCCAATCCAAGAAGCAACCCTATCCTTCTCTTTCCCCCAACTTACATAATCGTCCCTTCTATTTTTGTCCATGAAGTTGATGTACCAAGGTAAAAGAGGGTGCCTACCTTGGTGAAGAAGGCTCCTAGGGTTCCAAATTTCTCTATTTTAGGATTTCTTAAGCTCCTCCTTGGTGATTTTGACCAAAACTAGTAAGTATCCTCCTTTCCTTCCCTATTTTCATGTTGTTAGTATTCCTCCCACCTTCTTCCAGGTCAGAACCATGACCTTCTATGGTAAAACTCCACCTAGAACTCTAAAACATCTCATCTCCATACTCTTTTGCTAGGGTTTGCACCTCTAAAGTGGAGAAGGTGATCTTTGCTCAAGAAAGGAGCTTGGCTTGGAGCAACCAGAACTTATAATCTCTGGATCCTTGTTGTTTGGACCTTATTATATTCCTAGAGGAAAGTTTTGTTCACCCCCTTCTCATATATTGCTTAGTACATGCTTAAAACTCATGCTTCTATGTTTAAAATCGATGATCTCCATCTCTATCTACCATGTTCTTCTAGGGTTTTGGTTTCTTTCCATTTTACCTTCTCTAGAATCTGTAGTTTGGTTACCTATGCAACTTCAAATCTGATCTTGGGTCAAATGGTGTTTTCTCCCTCTCCCTATCTCTTCAATTATTTCGATCGGTTTGATGATGTCACAATTTCCTATTGGTTAGTATTAAAAAATTCATATCTTCTAATCAGTTATCCAATTTTGACAAATAAATATGTTTTGGGATTGGAAAATTAATATCTATCTAATAAAAATATTTTCAAGGTCTCATTTCATGGTTTGACGAAGGGTGATTTTTGTAAAATGAATTTGATGCATAAAATCCATAAAAATACATCTTAATCATCATAACTCCAAAATTAACATAAAAATATGTTTTCTTGATCAGAAGAACCTAATAAGTTCATTGGTGATATTTTCAAAATATAAATCTAAGATTTGCTAAAAAGTTCTGAAATTAGGGTTTCTATACATTAATGTGCATTATGTACTCTACTACATGTTAATACATTAAAAATAGGCAAAGTGGAACGTGGACTCCATTAAAGTGGTGAAAGTTAGCAATTGATATCAGTAAGAGAGGTATGTGTAATCCCTCTTTATGTATGTGCATTCCTTACACCCTATGTTGGGATAATTGTAGCCAAACCCTATATTCCCCTAATGAAGCTTAAATGAACCATAAATCTTCTATTCTTGAATCCTAATGTTGTTCATGCCTCAAATCAGATTATAATTTCTTCTTGTTTGGCTCTTATACCCCACTGCCATGCGTATTGAATATTATGACTACTCTTACCATGACTACTTTTCTAACATGTAGATTTATGTTCTATTTAATTTAAAGTAGTGGTACTTATGTACAACCATCCACAGAGGGCATGTATTTGATCGCCTTGGGAAATGTTTTTATTCTCCCCTATATATCTGTGTAGGTGACTGGAAATGTCTTATTCTCCCCTCATCTATAGGTTAGAGATCTGGTAGATGCCTCAACCCTACTTATTTAGGTAGACATAATTATCTTACATGCAAATCCTTTTTAATATAATTGTTAATGGTGAGTTTCTTTTGAATATAGCCTCATACTCGTGTTATCTTCATCTTATGATGAACCCTAGTCTGCTCTTATTTACTTTACTTATCTTGTTATCCCAGACTAGTTTTGTGACACATACCTTGTTTTATTTCCCCTTTTGCTGGGTGCTTTCCCAACCACCTAGGTGGTGGTGCTGAGAAAGGAGAAGGACAAGTTTGAAGGAAGTCATCTCAGGAGTAGATCTCAAGCTATCTGAAAGGATGTCTAGGTTGCTATAGTTAGATCATTTTCTATTATCTTTTTCTTTTGGGAACAATCATGTAATTAACAACAAAATCCATGTAATAGGCTTAGTACTTTTATTTCCGCTTCTATTGACATTTTATAATGTATCTGGTGCATGCTTATTTACTTGGAATATTATACATGCATCCATCTATATCTTTTGTCTTTCAAAAAATATGGATTTTTTGTACTTCCTTTAAATTTTAGTAAGGAGGTGATCTCGCCTCTTTACAGTATGGTATTAGAGCCTTTAGGCAACTATTAGTACATGAAGTTGAAGCAAAGGTGTCTAGAATGGATCAGGGTTTCGGGGGCTGGCAATATTTTCTTCCGCACCTTTAGCTTGGTTTACGAAGACTCCCATGCCCATATGATACCAGATGGCCTGAGCTAATACGAAGACTCCCATGCCCATATGATACCAGATGCCCCTTCTCATATATTTCTTAGGGTGTGTTTTGATGCAAGATGGAAAGGTGATCGCCTATGCTTCCCAACAATTGAAATAGAATGAAGCTAATTGGCCTACACATGATTTAGAGCTTGTTGCCATCGTTCATGCTCTAAAAATCTGGCGACACTATCTCTATGGTGTTAAGTTTGAAGTTTTCTCTGACCATAAAAGCTTGAGGTACATGTTGACACAGAAGGATCTGAATCTACGACAGTGAAGGTGGATGGAATATCTCAAAGATTATGAATTCACCATCACCTATCATCCTGATAAAGTAAATGTCATAATTGATGCTTTAAGTTGCAAGAAGGATGTCGTTTGTGCTGCTTTGAGATGTTCGTTGTGGGAAAATCATAAATATGTGAATAATTGGCGACCTCAACCTATTGATTCAGTGGACGAAGACAATTTGTGTGTCCATATGGCTAGTTTGACTGTTAAATCGACTTGGATCTCGGAAGTCATTGATGCACAGTTGGAAAGCTCTGAGATGGAAGAGATGAAGGCCTTGACCGAGAAACCGCAATCTAACTTCTCTGTCAGAGTGAATGGTGTTGTCCGCTTTAGACAAAGGTTGTAGATTCCTGACGTAGGTGATCTGAGACAAAAGGTGTTGAGTGAAGCGCTTGGGTCCAAGTACACTATTCATCCTGGCATAACAAAAATGTACAAGGACTTACAACGAAGTGTCTGGTGGAAGAACATGAAGAATGATATAGCTCTTTTTGTCATGAAATGCTTGACATGTCAGCAAGTCAAGATTGAACATCAACGACCTGATGGTCTTCTTCATCCTCTTGAAATTCTAGAATGGAAGTGGGAGAAGATCACAATGGACTTCGTTACTGGTTTCCCCAAGTCCAAGAAAGGTTATGATGTTGTTGGGTGGTTATTGATCAGCTTACAAAATCTGCTCATTTCTTGCCTTTCGAAACCAATTACAAATTTGCAGATATGGCTCAGTTTTACGTTGAGTGGATCGCATGCCTACATGGAGTACCTGAGGTGATAATTTCTAATTGTGACCCAAAGTTTACTTCTCCTTTATGGGGTTAGATTCAGGAGGAGATGGGTACTAACTTGTGTTTCAGTATTGCTTACCACCCACAGACTGATGGTCAATCTGAAAGAACAGCTTAGATTCTAGAGGACTTGCTTCGTGCTTGTGTGATGGATTGGGGTGGTGCATTGTAAAGGTATCTACCATTAGTTGAGTTTGCTTACAACAATAGCTACCAAGCTAGTATTGGTATGCCACCTTTTGAAGCTCTCTATGGTAGACCATGTCGTTCACCTTTGCATTGGGATGATGTCAATGAACGTTCTCTAGTGAAGATCGATGACATGCAAATGATGATAGAAAAGGAACACTTGATAAAGAAACGCATGAAAGCTTCTCAAGACTGACAGAAGATGTATGCTGACAAGAAAAGGTCTGATGTTAACTTCCTAGTGGGTGACTATGCATTTATGAAGATCAAGCCTATCTATTCTATTTCTAGATCTAAAATTAAAGGCAAGTTGAGTCCCCTCTATGTTGGATCATTTGAAATCTTAGATAAGGTTGGAGATTGTGCATACCGCTTAGCTTTACCTCCTTCCTATGATAAGATTCATAATGTGTTCCATGTCTCTGTGCTGAAGAAGTGTGTGAAGGACTATTCTCATGTTCTTATTGTTGAGGCTTTAGGGATACATGAGAATCTGACCTATGAAGAGCTACCTATGAAGATCCTTGACTCTCGATAAAAGCAGTTGAAGAATAAAGAGATTGAGGTGGTAAAAGTTTTATGGAAATATTATGGTCTGGAAGAAACCTCTTGGGAGTTGAGAGATGAAATATTACGTACTCACCCTTCTCTTTTTTCTTGAGATTTCGAGGATGAAATCCTTTTAAAGGGGTAGAGTGTTGTAACATAATGAATCTTAGATGTAATCTCCATGTAAACCTTTTTTCCAAGTTTCCCTTTCATTTCTGTCCTTTATTTCGTTCATGTTTAATTAGTGGAATTTATAGTGGTTTAGTGAAGATTTATTCACTAATTGTACCAATATAATGGTTTATGCACAAATACCTCAATGGAAGCTTATTTAAGGGTCTAAAATGCAAAATCACCACTTTAGTAGAATAATGGTATATTAATTTGTGCTAGAAGTGCAAGGCCCTAAACCTTGATTAAAAGTATTAAACAAGATTAATTACCATAATTAAGTGCTCTAAACCTTAATCGAACTTTTTGATGTCATTTGAAAACATAAAATGAGCCTACAATTCAAATTTGATTTGATTTGGATGTTGTTTGTGCAAGTTATTCAATTTTAGGTACATTCTGGACTTTTATGCAATTTACCCAATTGGGAGGTTTTCTTTGCAAATTATCACCTAAATTTTAATCCTTAGATATTCCCTTACCATTCTCGAGATTTTGAACCATTCTCGAGATTTTGCACCTTGGTTTGAAGGTGTTTCTCTCCAAGGGCATTATAAGGATTACCCTCTTTATAAATGAGCTTATCTTTAAAAGCTATCTACCAATGGGGTTATTTCTTTGATTGGAGGATGGTGGGGATGTCCTAGAAGCCTCCATGGGCTTTTAGGACCAACCTTGGACATACAAGAATTCTTTATGAGCTGTCCTCTTACATGGCCATGAAGCCTTATCCTAAGGACACATAGAAAGTCATATAGACACCTCATGTTTGCCCCCTTCTTTATAAAGCCATGCCTACCCCCTTCCCACCTCCAAATCCAAGAAGCAATCCTCTCCTTCTCTTTCCCCCATCTTAGAGCATCGTCCCTTCTATGTTTGGCCACAAAGTTGTTGTCCCAAGTTAAAAGAGGGTGCCTACCTTGGTGAAGAAGGCTCCTAGGGTTCCAAATTTCTCTATTTTAGGATTTCTTAAGCTCCTCCTTGGTGATTTTAACTAAAACTAGTAAGTATCCTCCTTTCCTTCCCTATTTTCATGCTTTTAGTATTCCTCCTACCTTCTTCCAGGTCGAAACCATGACATTCCATGGTAAAACTCCACCTAGAACCCTAAAACATCTCATCTCCATACTCTTTTGCTAGGGTTTGCACCTCGAAAGTGGAGAAGGTGATCTTTGCTCAAGAAAAGAGCTTGGGTTGGAGCAACTAGAACTTCTAATCTCGGGATCCTTGCTTTTTTGACCTTATTACCTTCCTAGAGGAAAGTTTTGTTAACCCACTTCTCATATATTGCTTAGTACATGCTCAAAACTCATGATTTTATGTTTAAAATCGATGATCTCCATCTCTATCTACCATGTTCTTCTAGGGTTTTGGTTTCTTTCCATTTTACCTTCTCTAGAAGCTCTAGTTTGGTTACCTATGCAACTTCAAATATGATCTTGGGTAAAATGGTGTTTTCTCCCTCTCCCTCTCTCTTCAATTATTTTGATCAGTTTGATGATGTCGCAATTTCCTATTGGTTAGTATTAAAAAAATTCATATCTTCTAATCCGCTTATCCAAATTTGACTAATAAATATGTTTTGCAATTTGAAAATCAATATCTATATAATAAAAATATTTTTAAGTTCTCATTTAATGGTTTGATGAAGGGTGATTTTTGTAAATGAATTTGATGCATAAAATCCATAAACATTACATCTTAATCATCATAACTCCAAAATTAACATAAAAATATGTTATCTTGATCAGGAGAAACTAATAAGTTCATTGGTGATATTTTCAAAATCTAAATCTGAGCTTTGCTAAAAAGTTCTAAAATTAGGGTTTCTATACATTAATGTGGACTATGTACTCTAATACATGTTAATACATTGAAAATAGGCAAAGTCGAACTTGGACTCAATTAAAGTGGTAAAAGTTAGTAATTGATATTAGTAAGAGAGGTATGTGAATCCCTCTTTATGTATGTGCATTCCTTACACCCTATGTTGGGATAATTGCAACCAAACCCTATATTTCCCTAATGAGGCTTAAATGAACCATAAATCTTCTATTTTTGAATCCTAATGTTGTTCATGCCTCAAATCATATTATAATTTCTTCTTATTTGGCTCCTATACCCCAATGTCATGCTTATTGAATATTATGACTACTCTTGCCATGTCTACTTTTCTAGCATGTAGATTTATGTTCTATTTAATTTAAAGTAGCGATACTTATGTACAACCACCCAGAGAGGGCATGTATTTAATCGCCTTGGGGAATGTTTTTATGCTCCCCTATATAATTTTGTAGGTGATTGGGAATGTCTTATTCTCCCCTCGCCTATAGGTTAGAGATCTGGTAGGTGCCTCAACCCTACTTAGTTAGGTAGACATAATTATCTTACATGCAAATCCTTTTTAGTATAATTGTTAATGGCAAGTTTCTTTTGAATATAGCCTCATACTCATCTTATCTTCATCTTATGATGAACCCTAGCATGTTCTTATTTGCTTTACTTATCTTGTTATCCTAGACTAGTTTTGTGACACATACCTTGTTTTCTTTCCCCTTTTACTGGGTGCTTTCCCAACCACCCAGGTGCTGGTGTTGAGCAAGGAGAAGGAAAAGTTTGAAGGAAGTCATCTCAGGAGTAGATCTCAAGCTATCTGAAAGGATGTCTAGGTTGCTATAGCTAGATCCTTTTCTCTTATCTTTTTCTTTCGGGAACAATCATGTAATGAACAATTAAAGTCATGTAATAGGCTTAGTACTTTTATTTCCATTGCTATTGACATTTTATAATGTATCTGGTGCATGCTTATTTACTTGGAATATTATACATGCATCCCTCAATATCTTTTCTCTTTCTAAAAAGAAGGATATTTTATACTTCCTTTAAATTTTAGTAAGGAGGTGATCTTTCCTCTTTACAACATGGTATCAGAGCCTTTAGGTAACTATTAGGACATGAAGTTGAAGCAAAGGTGTCTAGAATGGATCAGGGTTTTGGGGGCTGGCAATATTTTCCTATGCACCACTAGCTTGGTTTACAAGGACTCCCATGCTCGTATGATACTGGCCTAGCCTGAGCTGATATGAATTGCCCAAAATAGTATGCTTTTAGGCAATAGCATTCTAGATATTCTTTTCTCGTCTATGCTTCTATTCTTTTCTCATCTATGATTCAAATACTCGTGGGAACTTAATATGTTAACCCTACCTTTCAGGATAGGTGACTTGTTCGACAGAAAGAACAAGGGAAAGGAGTCAATCCCTGATGACTCCAATGTGGGAAACACTTGTGTGACTCCTGCCGGTCATAGTGTGGTCAACCCTACTACTCCGGGCACCCCCGCCTTCACATCGGAGCAAGAGTTGGCAATGCTGCGCCAGTTGCTCTCCACCATGATGGGGAAGCTCCACACAGTGGCTGCCAACGCCAATAAGCCAAGGGAGTTCACCCTCACCAACTTCATTAAGATGCAGCCACCGAACTTTAAGAGTGAAAGTGAACACAACATGGTGGATAAAGCTGATGACTGGGTGTTGGCTTTGGATCAGACCTTCGAGGGTATGGCATGCCCTCCTTGCTAGAAGGTTCAGTTTGCGACGTATGTGTTGGATGGACCAACACGTGTCCGGTGGAATGGTGTCGCCTGCACTCGACACACCTCTACCATGGAGTGGGACCAGTTCCTAAAGCTCTTCAGGGAGAAGTACATATGTCATGCCTTCCTGAGGAAGAAGGAAGTCGAGTTCTATATCCTCAAATAGGGAAGCATGAGTGTGGCCAACTACATACAATGATTCCTACTTCTGGAATGCTACGCCACTGACCTTGGAGCCGAGAGAAGGGCAACGTTTTTCTTGGAGGACCTGAACTACCAAGTGGGTTGAAGTCTTTTTCCGCAGCTTCCACTCACCTTCCAGCATATGGTGGATAAGGCCCTGGTCATCGAGTCCTACCTAGGATTTCAATCCTATGGAAAGGGTAATGGCTACAACAACAACAAGAGGAAGGACCCTATCCAAAATGAGAATCGTGAACGTGATTGGTGCATAGGTGCACTCGCCACCATCCTCCAGGGAGATGTCCTTCCAACGATGCACCTGCTCATAAAGACAAGCGGCCTCCTCCGACCTGCCATGAGTGTGTCCAAGTTGGGAATATCCAACCACTCTGCCCCCATTTCTAGAAGGGACAGAATAATGCCCAGCAGCCACAACAACCAAGGCAGAATCTTCCTTTGTGGAAAAATAACAACAACAACAATCAGAACCTGAGGCGACGACCAGTGGAGAGGCGGAATGGGAGAGTGTTTGCTCTCAATGCTAAGGAAGCAGGTGAAGATAATTAAGTTCTTGAAGGTACATTGCATCTTAATATGCATCCTATAAAGTCATTGTTTGATTCTTGCTCATCCAATACCTTCATATCCTATCAGCTTACTTCTATGCTAGAAATAGAATCTGAGTATATGGATCATATATTAGATGTAAAAACCCCTATTGGTAAGATTTTCTCTTTGTATCTCCAAACTCCGACCATGGACCTTTGTATATCTAGTATAATGTTTCCCTCAAATTTTCATCTTGCTCGACATAACCGCCTTTGATGTCATCCTGGGAATGGATTGGTTGAAGAGGTACAAAGTTGTTTTATTTTGTGAAGAATCAAAGGTTAGTTTGTCACATCCTGTTGAGGGAAGATTGTGTGTCAAGGGTAGGAAGTGAGAGGATCGAAAATTTTTTATCTCTGCCATCAAAGATGAAAATCTAGTCTCACAAGGGTGTAGAGCTTTCTTAGCCTCTATAGTCCTCGAGGCTACACCTCCTTCTCTCGGCTGCATAGATGTGGTGAAGGACTTCCTAAATGTATTTCCCGAGGAGTTACCTAGTTTTCCACCAAATTGGGAGTTCTATTTCTCCATCAAGCTTGTACCTGGAACTTCGCCAATATCAAATTCACCTTACCACTTGGCCCCTACCGAGCTTGCCGAACTAAAGAAGCAACTAGAAGAGCTTCTCGACATTGGATTCATTCGCCCCCAATGTTTCACCTTGGGGAGCCCCTATCATGTTCATAAATAATAAGGATGGTTCGATGCGGATGTGTATGGACTACCACATGCTTAACCAAGTGACGGTCAATAACCATTATCCTTTGCCTCACATCGACGACTTATTCGACCAACTGAAGTTAGTCACTATGTTCTCCAAGATGGATCTATGAAGTGGCTACTACCAGATGCGTGTGAAGGATGATGATGTCCCAAAGATGGTGTTCAGAACTCGCTATGGGCATTATGAATTCATGGTCATGCCTTTCGATTTGACAAATGCCATTGCTGCCTTCATGGACTTGATGAACTGAGTGTTCCACCCATACCTTGACAAGTTCGTGGTGGTGTTTATCGATGATGTTTTGGTTTATTCTGAGACGTTAGAACAACATTGTGAGCATCTATGGATTGTACCCAACACACTATGAGAAAATCAACTCTATGCAAAATTCTCAAAGTGTGAGTTCTGGATAAAGGAAGTGATGTTTCTGGGTCATGTGATTTCTGTCAGACATATAGTTGTTGATCCTGCAAAGGTAGAAGTTGTGACCAAGTGGAAAGCTTTGAAGAATCCCTCAAAGATATGTAGTTTCCTCGGCTTAGTGGGATACCATCGAAGGATTATCAATAGCTTCTCTGAGTTGGACTTGCCTTTAACCAAGCTGACGTGAAAGGAGGTCAAGTTCTCTTGGATACCAGAATGTGAGAATAGTTTCCAAAAGCTGAAGGAGCGTTTGACTTTTGCTCCCGTTCTTGCCTTTCCTATTGAAAGCATACCCTATGTCATCTACACTGATGCTTCTAAACAAGGCTTAGGGTGTGTTTTGATGCAAGATGGAAAGGTGATCGCCTATGCTTCCCGACAATTGAAACCGAATGAAGCTAATTGGACTACACATGATTTAGAGCTTGTTGCCATCGTTCATGCTCTAAAAATCTGGCGACACTATCTCTATGGTGTGAAGTTTGAAGTTTTCTCTGACCATAAAAGCTTGACGTACATGTTGACATAGAAGGATCTGAATCTACAACAGCGAAGGTGGATGGAATATCTCAAAGATTATGACTTCACCATCACCTATCATCCTGATAAAGCAAACATCGTAGTTGATGCTTTAAGTCGCAAGAAGGATGTCATTTGTGCTGCTCTGAGATGTTCGGTGTGGGAAAATATTAAATATGTGACTAATTGGTGACCTCAACCTGTCGATTCAGTGGACAAAGACAATTTGTGTGTTCATATGGCTAGTTTGACTGTTAAACCAACTTGGATCTCAGAAGTCGTTGATGTACAGTTGGAAAGCTCTGAGATGGAAGAGATGAAGGCCTTGACCAAGAAACTGCAATCTGACTTCTCTGTCAGAGTGGATGGTGTTTTCCGCTTCAGACAAAGGTTGTGGATTCCTGACGTAGGTGATCTGAGACAGAAGGTGTTGAGTGAAGCGCATGGGTCCAAGTACACTATTCATCTTGGCACAACAAAAATGTATAACGACTTACAGTGAAGTGTCTGGTGGAAGAACATGAAGAATGATATAGCTCTTTTCGTCATGAAGTGCTTGACATGTCAGCAAGTCAAGATTGAACATCAACGACCTGATGGTCTTCTTCATCCTATTGAAATTCTAGAATGGAAGTGGGAGAAGATCACAATGGACTTCGTTACTGGTTTCCCCAAGTCCAAGAAAGGTTATGATGTTGTTTGGGTTGTTATTGATCAACTTATAAAATCTGCTCATTTCTTGCCTTTCAAAACTAATTAAAAAGTTGCAGATATGGCTCAGTTGTATGTTGAGTGGATTGTATGCCTGCATGGAGTACCTGAGGTGATAGTTTCTGATCGTGACCCAAAGTTTACTTCTCATTTATGGGGTCAGATTCAGGAGGAGACGGGTACTGACTTGCATTTCAGTACTGATTACCACCCACAAACGGATGGTTAATCTGAGAGAATGGTTCAGATTCTGGAGGACTTGCTTCATGCTTGTGCGATGGATTGGGGTGGTGCATGGGATCGATATCTGCCATTAGCTGAGTTTGCTTACAATAATAGCTACCAAGCTAGTATTGGTATGCCACCTTTTGAAGCTCTCTATGGTCAACCATGTCGTTCACCTTTGCATTGGGATGATGTCGGTGAACATACTCTAGTGAAGACCGGTGACATGCAAATGATGACAGAAAAGGTACAGTTGATAAAGAAATGCATCATAGTTGCTCAAGACCGACAGAAGATGTATGCTGACAAGAAAAAGTCTGATGTTAACTTTCTAGTGGGTGACTATGCATTTCTGAAGATCAAGCCTATATGTTCTATTTCTAGATCTAAAGTTAAAGGCAAGTTGGGTCCCCTCTACGTTGGACCATTTGAGATCTTAGATAAGGTTGGATATTGTGCATACCACTTAGCTTTACCTCCTTCCTATGATAAGATTCATAATGTGTTCCATGTCTCTATGTTGAAGAAGTATGTGGAGGACTCTTCTCATGTGCTTATTGTTGAGCCTTTAGAGATACATGAGAATCTGACCTATGAAGAGCTACCTGTGAAGATCCTTGACTCCTGAGAAAAGTAGTTGAAGAATGAAGAGATTGAGCTGGTAAAAGTTTTGTAGAAATATCATGGTCTGGAAGAAACCACTTGAGAGTTGAGAGATGAAATGTTACGTACTCACCCTTCTCTTTTTTCTTGAGATTTCGACGATGAAATCCTTTTAAAGGGGTGGAGTGTTGTAACATAATGAATCTTAGATGTAATCTCCATGAAAACCTTTTTCCCAAGTTTCCCTTTCATTTATGTCATTTATGTCATTCATGTTTAATTACTGGAATTTATAGTGGTTTAGTGAACATTTATTCACTAATTGTACCAATATAAGGGCTTATGCCCAAATACCTCAGTGAAAGCTTATTTAAGGATCTAAAATGCAAAATTGCCACTTTAGTAGAACAATGGTATATTAAGTTGTGCTAGAAGTGCAAGGACCTAAACCTTGATTAAATATATTAAACAAGCTTAATTACCATAATTAAGTGATATAAACCTTAATCTAATTTTTTATGTGATTTTAAAATATAAAATAAGCCTAAGTTTCAAATTTGGTTTGATTTGGATGTTGTTTGTGCAAGTTATGCAATTTTAGGTACATTCTAGACTTTTATGCAATTTACCAAATTGGGAGGTTTTATTGCAAATTATCACCTGAATTTTAATCCTTATATATTCCCTTACCATTATCAAGATTTTGAACCATGGGGCACCTGGTTTCACCTTAGTTTGAAGGTGTTTCTCTCCAAGGGCATTAAAGGGATTACCCTCTTTATAAATGAGCTTATCTTTAAAAGCTATCAACCAATGGGGTTATTTATTTGATTGGAGGACGGTGGGGATGGACCAGAAGCCTCCATGGCCTTTTAGGATTGACCTTGGACATACAAGAAGTCTCTATGAGTTGTCCTCTTGCATGGCCTTGAAGCCTTAGCCTAAGGACACATGGAAATTTACATAGACACCTTATGCTTTCCCCCTTCTTTATAAAGCCATACCTACCCATTTCCACCTCTCAATCCAAGAAGCAATCCTCTCCTTCTCTTTCTCCCCATCTTATAGAATCTTCCCTTCTATGTTTGTCCATGAAGTTGTTGTCCCAAGGTAAAAGATGGTGCCTAGCTTGGTGAAGAAGGCTCCTAGGGTTCCAAATTTCTCTATTTTAGGATTTCTTAAGCTCCTCCTTGGTGATTTTGACCAAAAATAGTAAGTATCCTCCTTTACTTCCCTATTTTCATGATGTTAGTATTCCTCCCAACTTCTTCTAGGTCGAAAACATGACCTTCCAAGGTAAAACTCCACCTAGAACCCTAAAACATCTCATCTCCATACTCTTTTGCTAGGGTTTGCACCTCGAAAGTGGAGAAGGTGATCTTTGCTCAAGAAAGGAGATTGGCTTGGAGCAACCAGACCTTCTAATCTCAAGATCTTTACTGTTTGGACCTTATTACCTTCCTAGAGGCCATTTTTGTTAACCCCCTTCTCATATATTGCTTACTACATGCTTAAAACTCATGCTTCTATGTTTAAAATCGATGATCTCCATCTCTATCTATCATGTTCTTCTAGGGTTTTGGTTTCTTTCCATTTTACCTTCTCTATAATCTCTAGTTTGGTTACCTATGCAACTTCAAACCTGATCTTGGGTCAAATGGTTTTTTCTACCTCTCCCTCTCTCTTCAATTATTTCAATCGGTTTGATGTTGTCACAATTTCTTATTGGTTAGTATTGAAAAATTCATATCTTCTAATCCGCTTATCCAAATTTGACAAATAAATATGTTTTGGAATTGGAAAATTAATATATATCTAATAAAAATATTTTCAAGGTCTCATTTCATGGTTTGAAGAAGTGTTATTTTTGTAAAATGAATTTGATGCATAAAATCCATAAAAATTACATCTTAATCATCATAACTCCAAAATTAACATAAAAATATGTTTTCTTGATCAAGAGAACCTAATAAGTTCATTGGTGATATTTTCAAAATCTAAATTTGAGTTTTGCTAAAAATTTCTGAAATTAGGGTTTCTATACATTAATGTGCACTATGTACTATAATACATGTTAATACATTGAAAATAGGCAAAGTGGAACTTGGACTCAATTAAAGTGATGAAAGTTAGTAATTGATATCAGTAAGAGAGGTATGTGCAATACCTCTTTCTGTATGTGCATTCCTCACACCCTATGTTGGGATAATTGCAGCCAAACCCTATATTTCGCTAATGAGGCTTAAATGAACACTAAATCTGCTATTCTTGAATCCTAATGTTGTTCATGCCTCAAATCAGATTATAATTTCTTCTTGTTTGGTCTTATACCCCACTGACATGCTTATTGAATATTATGACTACTCTTGTCATTACTACTTTTCTAGCATGTAGATTTATGTTCTATTTAATTTAAAGTAGCGGTACTTATGTACAACCACCCACAGAGGGCATGTATTTAATCACCTTGGGGAATGTTTTTATTCTCCCCTATATAATTGTTTAGGTGACTGGGAATGTCTTATTCTCCCCTTACCTATAGGTTATAGGTTCGGTAGGTGCCTCAACCCTACTTAGTTAGGTAGACATAATTATCTTACATGCAAATCCTTTTTAATATAGTTGTTAATGGCAAGTTTCTTTTGAATATAGCCTCATACTCAAGTTATCTTCATCTTATGATGAACCCTAGCTTGTTCTTATTTGCTTTACTTATCTTGTTATCCTAGACTAGTTTTGTGACACATACCTTGTTTTCTTTCCCCTTTTTTGGGTTCTTTCCCAACCACCCAAGTTTTGGTGTTGAGCAAGGAGAAGGACAAGTTTGAAGGAAGTCATCTTAGGATTAGATCTCAAGCTATCTAAAAGGATGTCTAGGTTTCTATAGCTAGATCATTTTCTCTTATATTTTTCTTTTGGGAAGAATCATGTAATGAACAATGAAAGATATGTAATAGGCTTAGTACTTTTATTTCCGCTTCTATTGACATTTTATAATATATCTAGTGCATGCTTATTTACTTGGAATATTATACATGCATCCCTCAATATCTTTTTTCTTTCTAAAAAGATGGATGTTTTGTATTTCCATTAAATTTTAGTAAGGAGGTGATCTCGCCTCTTTACATAGTCCCTAACACTCCCTAATACCCTTGTGAGGCTCAATTGGGTTAGGGATTAAGTTCAATTCAATTAGAGTCTAATCAAGTCTAGGTCTCTAGATTAGATGTTCCTAGGGAAAGTAGGGGCCGAGGGTAGTAATGGGGAGGTGAAATTAGGGTTTTGGACCCCATTCCCCCACATTCTAGCCTTGAGAAGGATCCATGCTAATTGCACTAGAGTCACCTAATCTAGCTACTTAGATCTCTCACTTAGGCTTAGGGAGATTGATTAGGATGTAGGAAGATGGGAGGCAACCTAGGGATCCAAGGATTGGACCTAGGGACAAATCCCAAAATTCACACATATAAGAAATTTCCCTATATTCCTAGGTGATTTCACACACAAACCAACAAGCAATTCATGAAGAATGAGATAGAAATAACATAATAATTAGCAAATGAAATTACAAAGTTTACATATCATTTTCCCCCAACATGGTATCAAAGTAACATTTTACAACCCAAACAGCCCACCCAACGGGCCTAGCTACTCATAACAATGCAAACTACAAAATCAGAAGAGAAAGAGATAGAAGAAGTTATGGAGTTCGGTGTAGATGAAGAAATCCTCCACTTCAACTGTTGTAGGGCATCCTCCTCTCTCCACCAAGGTGTAGGGGTATGGAATGATGGTGGAAATGGGTGGAAATGGAAGGAAACTAGGGTTTTGGTGGTGGAAATGGTGAAATGGAGTGAAATGGAGGTGGAAATGAATTAGAATGGCAAAGGGGAGAAAATGGGGAGCTAAGAGGTGGTAGGAGGTAGCTCAGGGTGGCCAGTTTGGTGAATGTATGCATGATTATTTCCAAACACTCCTTTGTGTGTGTGTGTGATGTGGATGTGAATGGAGCCTCTTTGGTTGACAAGTATTTTACTTGCATGTTGAACCTCATCCTTTATTCTATGTATCATGGGACATATTCCTTCTTACTCACTTCAAATGTAACTCGAGATTTCTACATATCATCTAATTAGATGTGAATAGAATAAGTTTTGGAGGACTTGACGTGATGAGTCAACCATGATGATCCAATGAGCACCCATCGAGCTGTTAATGTGATGCAACACAAATGCAGATTCATAAATTGATGATGCATATGATATAATGGACCTTAGTTAGATAGTAATATTTTGTGGCTTTAAAGGATTGGATTTGAATGTCCATAATAATGTTGTAATTTTATGTATTTTTATTTTTGATATAATGTGCATATAAGACATACTATAAGTATGTTGTATTTGAATATGTATATGTATACATATAAACCCATAAAATATAATATTAAGTATTGAATGATTTCTAATGTGAAAAATACATGAAAACCTTGATCGACTAAGTGTGAGCACACCAAAGCATGGTGCACTATGTATCTTAGGGAAGTGTGAGAATAGATATGTAGGTCAACCTAGTATGGTGCATATATTGTGTTGGACTTTTTGTTAGACTTAACTAGGTGGTCTTAATAGTATTAAGAACCTAGAGGTATATAGATGGTTATTACGATGTTGTGCAACCATATATCAAGATCTTCATTAGATGAAATTGGGAAACGTTGCCGACCTAAATAGTCAAGTTGTGGGTGATCAATGAAAGTGAATTCATGATTTGATGAAATACAAATCTTGTATCACTAGAAGATTGAATGATTCAAAACTTCTAAATTTATTATGAGGTTATTAATTTGAAATAAAATAATAAAAGTGATATTTAATTAAATATTGAATATTATTCATAAAACTTTTCCAAATCAAATAATAACTCATGTAAATATTTCTTGTATATAGAGTGGCAACAAACAACAACAAATTTTCACTATGATCGGTTCTTGAGAAGGAAAAACTCAATGGAAATATTTTCCATGAGTCGTCTAGGACTTTGAGAATTATTCTCACACATAAGCGTAAGATGTATATCATGGATACACCAGTACAAAATGAACCATCTCCGAATGCACTTAGGACAAAAGGGGAGGATTATGGTTAGCATTACAATGACATCATGGACATTAAATGCCTTAGGAAATGATCCATGAATAATGAGCTTCGAAAGCAATATGATAACCTGGGAGGTTTTTATATAATAACACATTTTAGGAACATGTACCAAGAACAAGCAAAGCAAGAGAAGTATGATGTCTCCAAAATGTTATTTATGTGAAAAATGGAAGATGGTGATCCAGTTGGACCTCATGTACACAAGTTCATTGGGTATATGATAAGTCTAGAGAAACTGGGATTTTGTTTGGGCCAAGAGTTGGTCACATATGTGATTCTACAATCATTTCTAGATTCATATAAATAATATGTCATGATTTATAATTTAAATTTGTGTTAACATGTTTACAGAACTACTTGGTATGTTAAGAATAATTGAGGGGAAAATGAAAGTCAAACCTAAATCTATATTGATTGTAAACAAAGAAAAAGGAAAGTCCAAGGGAAAAGGAAAAGTCTATAAAGATTTAAGGTTGGATAGAAATCCAAGGTTTCCCCACTTGTGGCAAAAGGAGGTGGAAGGAGTGGATCCCAACATTGGGACCACTCCTTACTTCATTTTTAAATAAGCCACCCAAAAGATATTCACCATAACAAAAAGGAAGGGGTGCATAGTAGATATTCATGTAGTATGAAATACAAAGAAATGTGAAGAGTTATGGTGGAAGAAAACTTAAACTAATACAATCAGAATGATTGTCTAACATATTGGTTCATAATGGACAAAAAAGGAATTCTAAAGAGAATATCAACTAGATAAATAGGAGGCAGAGGGCCACCTAGGCATCGTAGGAGGTCCTTCTACTCATTACCAGGTTGTTTAAAATCTTGGTCTTTATATTCTTCATCAATAATTTTAGATTCCACCAGCTTCTCAAGCTCTAGTGGAGGGGAACGGTACCCAAAGAAATAGATAAAAAGAATGGTCAAAAAATATTGAGTATGCGCATACTAAACATATTTAGGCATATTAAGTAAAGGAGTTAAAATATGAGGTTCCCATATAAAAAAGGGTTATTCATAAATATGTGAGATAAAAAAGATATAAACAAGAGAATGAGACATATAAAGAATAAAAATATTCCACATGGTGTCTTGTCAAAAGTAAATATATAAAATAAACAAATGCATGTATATAATGTAGACAAAAAATAACTATAGTAGGGCCAAGACACCAACGATCATTGGCCTAAAATTAGGGATGGTGGAATCTCCTTCTTTAAAAAGCATGATTATGCATAAGCATCTACATTAGTTAAGTTAGTCCAAAACCACATGCAAAATATGGAGGTAAGAATATATCATCAATCACATCGAAAAGATTAATTTACATGGAAGGAGGGGTTCTAAACCCAATATAATATGAATAAATTGAGTATCAATATGTTTCAAAACAATTTCCAAAAGAGGGGCATGAAATTTCAAATAATGAGTAAAGATATCAAGAGGTGTCTCATTACGAGAATATGTATATCAAAGTCAAACAAACATCAAAATATCAAAAATAGACTACACATACCTTTCAAACTAGACCTAATTCATCCAAGGCCTTCTAAAGATTCAGATTCAAGATTCCCAATACCTAAATCCATTATAAATGTCTATCATATATGTATTTAGATTCAATTTTACATGACCATATTGATAATATTGGATTTTTGTCTCTAAAAGCTTCATCATTAGATCGCATAATTTTTCTCATATAAAAAACATATAAGTTTATAGTTATCGGAGATCTAGCTTATTTACTATGATTTTGAAAAGATTAAATCATTTTATAATATTTTGTAATTAAATTTAAATTATTATTTAAAAACATGATAATTGTATAGAGATGGAAGGTAGACGAACAACAAGTAGTGCTTCCAATCCTTTTGGAATAGCAAAACCAATCCTCCAAAAGACTATGTCTATACACCTGGAGATCATGACGTTACTATGCATAATGTTTCGAACCCTCTTGAGAAGCTCCACACTCTTTGGTGCTAAAAAAACCAAAAGTGTCAAATTCAATGAATATTAAAAACCAACTGGATGATTTGACCCTGTGTTCAATTATCAACTAACTAAATGTGATGGGGCAAAGTTGGCATATTAGCATCAAATGTCATGCGACCAAGGTGCAACATTAAAATGTGCCCATGAAAAATGTGATGATGAAATAAATATAGGGTGTAGGTTGGGGATTTCCTAGAGGGTACTCATCCCCTACCTCTCGCACACCACAATCATCTGGAATTTTGACTCCAATGATGATTCTTAGGTTCTAACCCAATCGTGAATTCGTATTGGTTCCACTAGCTTTATGGCGACGGGCTAATGCTAACAAGTCCAAGCTTGAGCTTTATAACTGTCAGTATGAGGAGTTAGTAGTCCCAATGATGTTGCATGGATGGAGATGGTGGGGAAAACACATCAGTAATTCAGACTTTAAAAAATAGTTAGCAAGACAAAGGGAAGATGTTAGTGATGGTTTCTATATGATCAATTTTATGGAGTGGGTGTGGAGACCTATCATGGCATTGAAGTGGACACAGATGAAGAACTGCCTGGGCACAACCACACAAAGGGTTTTGAATGAATTTTGGTGGGGTAAACGATGTTCATGAAGGTCTAACACTCGTCTCTGGTCTAGAACATGGTGTGATATATAGTCTAGCATAGTGTATTTATAAGAGAACAAAATATTATGGTTGTGAGGTGCTAGGCATCAATTTGGGCATTTCATCTATATATAATTATCCACTACCCTTAATGGTAACAAGATTTAATGATGGATAATATGTTGGAGAAATTGCAAGAAATGGTTTATCATAGCATGAGAAAACCCAATTGTAAGATTAGCAATCAAGTGCCCATTATTGAAATATCAGAGTGGAGGAAGATGATGCACGTGAACCCTTGGATGGGCACGTCGTGGCTATCTGATTCTGTGCAGTACACCTAGTAGTGTAACAAAATAAAATTAACAAAATTTTGATATGTTAGCAGCATGACACATTAATTTAATTTAATTTACCTACTCACTTTATATTAATTTCTCTTTATTCAATCAAATAGTGTATTTGACCTCTTTTTGACACCAAATTTGGTGGGTTATCATGAGGAATCTGGTTTTGGACTTTATTTTTCTTTAATATAAATGTTTAAGGTCTGAATTCTTATATATTAAGTATGAATTTTATGTATAATCTCCTCTCCATAATTATATTTTAATTATAATTAATGTGTTACTCCATTATCCTCCTCACCTCTCTAATGATAATATTCTAGAGGGTCACATTTAAGAGTGGGGGTATTTACTAACAAGTCCCTAACCTTATAATGGTTTTTTTTCATACAAGTGGTCTTAATATTACATATAGTCTAAATATGTTATTTTAAGTCTAAAGTTTCTCAAATTAGGGAAAAGGCAATATTTTTTTATTGAAAAAATTGTCAATAAGAATAAGGAAAATTCCTAGAATTGAGTATGTTACATTAGGAGTGGGTAAATAAGGCAATTTTCACATTGTCACAAGGCTATAAATTGAAAGAGGAATTGTCCTCTCTACCTAGAGTAACTAAAGAACAAGAAGCAGGGGATAGAGATCTTCAATCAAGTATATATATATATTATAGTGGTAAACGTATCTACGTTTTTAGCATGGGTTTTAGATATAAGAAATGCATCTTACATATGTTTAACTGTGCAAGATTTAAGAAGATGTAGACCCTTGAAGAAAGGAGAGGTGGAGGTACACGTTGTAACTAGATCAAGAGTTGTTTCCACTATCATAGGAACCCATTGTTTATCTATGCCTAGTGGGCTTGTAATAGAGTTAGAGAACTACTTTGTCATAGATAAGAACATCATTCATGTTTGTCCAAGATTGGTTTTCAATTTCATATCAAATAATGGTCATTGTTCTATTTATAAAGATGAGATATTTTACTGTAGTGACCTTGTATCTTATGGTCTTTATTTGGCAATATTGTAACTTAAGGAGCTGAAATACTATGACTCAAACAAAACTTATATGTGGAATTTTTGTCTAGGCCACATTAATTAGGAAATCATTTCTAGACTCCATGAATATAAATATCTAGACTCATTTTATTTTGGTTCATTTGAGACATGTAAATCTCATTTATTAGACAAGATGACAAAAACACACTTTACTGGAAATGCTTAAAGGGAAAGTGATTTATTAGGACTCATACATATTGATGTATGTATACCTTCTACACAAGTGCAGAGGTGGGTATCAATTCTTAATCACATTTACTAATGACCTTAGTAGATATTTCTATGTGTATCTAATAAACATAAGTAAGAGTCCATTGAAAAGGTCAAGGAATTCATCAATGAAGTACAAAATCAACTTGTTAAGAGTACTAAAGCACTTAGATCATACAAGGTGGTGAATACTTAAGCTAGGAGTTTGAGGCCCTCCTGAGGGATTGTGGTTATGTATAACAATGGAGTCCACATGGAACACCACAACATAATGGTGTATCGTATGAAGGAATCATACCTTGTTGGACATGGTACGATCTATATATGTTGCATTTTGATGTTCTATGACTTCTTTCTGGGGATATTCTCTAGAAAATATAACGTTTACACTAAACCACACACCTTCTAAATTGGTTTAAAAGACACCATATGAATTATGGACTAAGAAACATCCCCATATATTTTTTATGAAGACTTAGGATTGTGAAGCTTATGTCAGGAAATATTTTTCTATAAATCTTGAACCCAAATGTAAAAAATATCATTTCATTAGATATCCTAAGGAACCCAAGGGTATTAATTTTGTACTCCATATAACAACAAAGTTATTATTTCCATAACTATTGTATTCCTTAAAAAGGAATTTATTTCTAGAGGAACTAGTGGGAGGAAAATAGATCTGAAAGAAGTCTGAGTCCAATGGGATAACTCATATGGATGTTGACAAGGAATAAGAGGATCACAAATTTTTGTGGAATCTCAAGTTCTTCATATAACACAAGAACCTCAAAGGTTTAGTAGGACATGAATTGAGCTAGAGAGATTTCATTTCTCATGACTCAACAAGATGGTTAGTTGGTCATTTATGATGATGAACCAACAACCTACAATGAGGCTATTGAAGGAATAGATTTGAGAAATGGCTTGAAGCTATGAGATGACTCCATGCATAGCAATAATGTATGGACCTCAGTGGATCTACCTGAAGGGGTAAAACACATAGGATGAAAATGGGACTTTAAGAAGAAGATAGACATGGATGGTAATGTACAAACTTAAAAAGGTCAATTGGTTGAATTTTTTTTCAAACAAATTTAAGATGCTATGATGAAAGTTTTCACCAGTTTCCATGATCAAATTTATTAGGATTATGCTTTCCATTACATTTTATTATGACTATGGAATCTAGAAAATGGATGTTAAAACCGCATTCCCTCATAAGAATTTCCTTATATATGTGTATATGACACAAACTGAAGGTTTTATCACTCCAAATGAAGTCATCAAAGTTTCTAAGCTACAAAGAATCTATGGATTGAAGCAAGAATTTGGAAGCTAGAATCTTCAATTTGAAGAGATGGTCAAATAGTTTGGCTTTGTGGATTATTATGTATCACAGATTGTATATGGTATAGAAATATTTTACATGGTATTACTATTATAAAAAGAGATTCATATATTGTTTAAAGATATATGCCTTCGCAAAGGATTGAGAGTAAAATTAGGCTACCAATCTTTTTGTATGGAAAATTTCAATGAATAAAGACAAAACCATAAGAACTATATGATGCCATCATAACTTTCCTGTTAGTGATATGTTTATGTGATGTAAGAGTTAAATAGAGTCATCAGTAGGCACACCAATGATATCAAAGGCAAAGGGAAGCAAATGATGATAGTTTTCTTAACACTTGATCCCATGTTTACGAACTTTATGTGTGGCCACATCAAAAGATGCTTGGTTTGCCTCAGATTTGTTTGAAACATTCCCAGTCAATGGAGAGGAAACACTAAGATCAACACTGTTTAAATTTCCATTGGTCCATTTGAATACAATATGTCAGTAGGTCTCTGGGCGTGGTGGCCATTATGTTGTTTCCCTATAAAGGTGGTTGCATCTTCTTTAAGGGACTTTATATTAACATGATAAATAATGTCAATGAGGGGATCTCAACTGACATCATGATGGAACTTGAATCCTGGGTGGATACAACTATGCACCGCATGGTCACCAAAAGAGTCAAGATCAATAGAATAATAAAGGCGACAACATTTGTTGCTAGGATATAGAGGGGTCATCAATAGGTAACATAGAATTTCTCATTACTCAACCGGTGTCATAGATAATCCAAGGCCATGAATAGGAATTGCTATAAGAAAATCTTGTACATGGTCATCCTATAAAGAAGACAAAACCATCCCTTGTCATTGAGAAAATATAATGCCTTGAAGCGCTAAAAGACCATGTTGTAGTAGGCGTCTATAAAAGAGATTGTGTATTGGGATGGCAAAAGTACTACATGACAACTTGGAGTTGAAAAAGGAAGGTACAAGCTCATAAATGGAAGAAAAATTAATGCCAAAAGTGCCACCAATAGGAATAGGACCAACCTTGTGAATATTATGGTCTTGAATATTTGTAGTGTGAACCCAAGAAGAAACATAGGCATAGCTTCCAACATCTAGGGTAGTTTTAATACCCTATCCTTCAAGATGCATACATAGGGTGGCAAGACTCCATTGTAGATCACCAAAACCTTGAAATTCACCAACAATACTGTATCAAAGGCAACGCGGAATCCACAATCAAAGTCTCTCTATAATGAGGAAACAAAACCAAGTGGTGTTGTTTGAAGATAAAATAAAAACTTTGGCATCCCAACACAAGACCTAAGGAGAAGTTCACTCAGTGAGTCTTAAAGTGAGACAAGGAGGCTCATCATAGCCAGATATTTGGCCACACACTTCCTCCATAAATCCAAAGTAAAACTAGGATCAATGCAAATTAGACCACCAAGAAGCTTCAGCTCCACATAGGTCGGAAAATGTTAGAAGGAATAAGTCATAACCAAGAAACTTTCTAGGGTCGTCATAAGGCCAAAAAAATATTTTGATTATTATGATATGACCTCCAACCCCTACCCAAATATTGCAAGGGGTTTAAGGCCTTAGACACTTCAAAAGTGTCACCGGTGAGAGTCTCGTCATCTAGGTAGAAAGATAATAAGTCAAGGTGACATGCATCCTTTAGTTGTTAGATCAAGGGGTGAAGAGATAAATAGAGAAGAAGGATCCTGAGTGGGTCACCTTGTTGGGCCCCAATGGAGGACAAAATAGACTCACCTTGATCCAAGTAAAAAAGAGCGGGAAAAGAATAACAAAATTGAAACTAACATGCAAGTGTCAGGAAGTGAAGACAAACTTCATGAAAATTGTTGGACCTGCCAATCATATTAAGGTCATTGAAGAATCCCACAAGAGACACTGTGTGTATATGAACATGTCTCTTATCATGTACAATGTGTGTAACATCTACAAATCAGCACCCCCATAAACATTGACATGAAACTGGTGATCCTGAAGATAGGAGACATTTTTTGGGATTACTCCCTTAGCTACAATCTTATAAAGAGATGTTGCCAAATGGATCCAATGGAAATGGTATGAATGTCATTTCCAGTATTGAGAAGAGGTGTCAAGCAAGCACTCGCAACATAAGGATCCAAATAAATAGGGCAACGTCTAGCCAACAAAATATTTAAAATAGCAGATACAACATCTAAGAACATGTCCTTCATTCCAGCACTCACACCCCGCATGGCATATATGATGTGTTTCACACGAAGGACATCACATGCATGGTGCCTTTATGAAAGGAAAATATATCATCTTCAACCATACTACATGAAGCAATGATTGGAGAAGAATACATCTCTGAGACTAGTAATACCATTAAAGGATGGGAGTTGGGAATGCTTGGACTCAAGATCGAACTAAGTTGTACTGTTATTTGGTACAACACTACTAGAAGAAAGAACACATATATCCACTACAAACTGACCATCTTTGACCTTAGACTTGGCAAGGGAAACATTTGAGTCTGAAGATAGAAAGGGACTTGATGGAGCTTCCACTTAAGTGGAGTTGCGTACACCACTAAAAATCCTAAATATAGTAAGTCTTTAGGTTTAGCCTTGCTTATACTAGATTAAAAACTCCACCCACGTATGCTAGGATACGTGGAAGTCTTATCGTAGTATAGTTAAGGGTCGAATCCATAGGACAACAGTCATGTTAAGATCAACAAGATAGAAAACATTAGAATTTCATTTAACTCCTTAACAATTGGTATTTAGATCAAAGAGTTGGTTTGGTTGTTTAAACTAAGTGCAAGTAAAATAAAAGCAAGAAAGTAAATTTTAGGTTGTAAACAATGTTAAGAAACCACTAGGATGTGATCGGCTTTCACCACCACTACACATGGATCAAAATATACATCACAATAACTTGGCTTGCAAAGAAAAGAGTCTAAACAGTTTGTATCTTTGTAGACTTAGCTTCCTTTCAGATAACTAACTATGAGAAATGTGGAAGTGTTGCAATGCCAGCCATCCCCAGACGAATGGTCACTTACTTTGCATCACTCCCCTTGCAAAGTGTGTTCCTCGACCTATTAAGGTTGTACTTTCATACGTCAACTGATTCCATTTTATAGTATGAAAGTACAACGATGGAGGTGAGTTTACTCCACTCCTTGAGAAACACTCCTAGATACCGAACCAAACGTATGGTGACTACATATAATCTAGAACCAACAAGCAGTCGATATTTGAATCTAGAAGTACAAACTTAGACAATTTACACTAACAGATAATAGATAACACAAGTTAGTGATCAAGCAACTAGCATTCATTAAACGATTGATGTTGAACAGGAAAGATAATGTTTTTCTATTGCAAACTCAAGAATTACAATGTATGAAATGAAAACATGGGTAGCGTGGCTACTCCCCGCACCCTAGTGTATGAGACTACTCACTCATGGCAAGAACAAAGAAGGGGGCGAGAAGAGAGAGAGCATCATCTCTACAAAGAAGGGAGGAAAGTTGACCCCTTAGAGGAGAGAGAGCAACGATCTTCACACTTCGTATCTTGCTTGATGATGAATCCTCCTCTTCCCACATTCTTTGTCGATGAGAGAGAAAGTAGCTTGGAGATGGAGTATGGAACTCATACTGGAAGCCTCGGGGCAATGGGTGAAGGATGGAATGGCTCTAGAACAATAAAGGCAGCCTTTGGGCGTCTAAGACTTGATGATTTGTTAGGACCCTTTTGGGTTCTATTTATAGGATTTTTAGTGAGCCTTAAACGGTTTGGGATATGTGGGTCCAAACGGTCTTAGAAACCATTTGGATTTTCACACAGTTTGGAGACCGTTTGGACTCTCTCGATCTGGAGACCGTTTGAGTCCTCTCGGTCTGAAACTGTTTGCTTTCATTCGATCTTGGGGTCGTGTGGCTTCATACGGTCTCGGGACCGTTTGGCTTCACATGGTCTCGGGACCGATTGATCTCCATTCAGTCTTGGGACCGTTTGGCTTCATACGGTCTCAGGACCGTTTGGCTTCACACGGTTTCGGGACCGTTTGACCTTTATTCAGTCTTGTGACCGTGTGGCTTCATATGATCTCGGGACCGTTTGGCTTCACACGGTCTTGGGACCGTTTGACCTTTATTCGGTCTGGGACCGTGTGGCTTCATATGGTCTCAGGACCGTTTGGCTTCACACGGTCTTGGGACCGTTTGACCTTTATTTGGTTTTGGGACCGTGTGGCTTCATACGGTCTCGGGACCATTTGACTTCACACGGTCTTGGGACCATTTGATCTTTATTCGGTCCTAGGATCGTTCGGCTTCCATTCGGTCTTGGGACCGTTTGGTCTCCATTCAGTCTTGGGATCGTTTGGCTTCCATTCGGTCTTGGGACCGTTTGGGGGTTTTGTAATTTTTTTTGTACTTTTCTGTAAGAAGTGAAAAGGAGAAGTTAATCTAATGGTATATTTACAAAAAGGTGGAAATTTAAAGATTCTATCTAATTTAACTAAGAAAGAGTATGGAAAACTGAGGAAAACTAGTAAGATAACATCGCAAAATGGGAGGTTATCACCCCCCCCCCCCACACTTAGAGTCTAGCTTGTCCTCAAGCTAGATAGATTTAAGGCATGTAGTGGCGAGGTGATTTTATTTAGTGAATATTTCCATACTCTTTCTTCAATTCTAAACTAGAGATCTTTTAGAATTTTATCGGGTTTCTACTCACACTAACTCTTTCAGGTGTTGGGAGTTGTTTGGATCTCAGATTTCTTCCGTATCGCGTAGATCACATTGGGACCACCTTTTCCTCGATCACATTCTGTGCATGTTTTCAACTCCAATCAGTTTTATACTTCTTTGAAAAACCTACTGCAAACTAAGATAGGCATGAGGGTCGGCTAAAAGCTAATGTGTAACTCACCCTTTTAGTGGGGGGGTGGGTTATATAAACTTTTAGGATCTCACTACCGGGCGCGACACATCTATCTTTGTGAGGGAAGCTAAATGTACTGGCCAGGCAAGTCCTTTATCAGCTTTTTCATATATTCAGAGACCTTAGGATCTCATTACCATGAGCGACACATCTGCCTTTGTGAGGGCAGTTGAATGTACCGGTTGAGTGAGACCTTTATTGGTCCTTCATATAGGTCCTTAGGTGTGGCACAACTCTCATGTTTTTATTCAACACTCTGGATTTTATTCTTATACTCATAGGCTTAGGAGTTGGGTATTTAGGGATTTTGTTTGGGCTGCCAGGCCTCTTTTTTTTTTTGAAAAGAAGAAAACTATTCTTGGAGTCTCCTGACATGCACTTATTTTGGTTTCGTACTTGGTGGTCCACTTGCGAGTTTCCTTGATTTGGATTTCACCTGGTTCCCTCCCGTCCTTGAGAGAGTTTTGTCTGGCTTTGACTATGATGTTAACTTGTGGAGAGTCTGGAGCAGAGTTGAAGCAAAAGCATGGAAATTGAGTGTGAAAGTAATTTATAGATTCTCCATTACATGCCTAAATGCGTTTTCTGTTATTGCCTTTTGAGGAATAATTGATTCTAAATTTAGATGGGGGTGACCTTTTCCAAGAGTGATGTTATACTTATGTACAAGAATTATTCTATCAAAGAAATTACTAAAAAAGTCTAAATGTGAAAAGAAAGGTAAAAACAATGCATAAAAAATAGGAGTGAAAAAAATAGAGGGAGAAGGGTTGAAAAATGATACCTCGCCCTTATCCAGTGTACCCCCCCAACTTATCACTCACTTTGTCCTCAGAGTGTCAAAGTGATAGGTTTAGAAGTACATGTACAAGGGCATTAGGCTTCTGTTAGTCCTTTGTTAGCTCCATGCGTTCATAGAACATTAGCTGCAAACTTTCCACGTAGAGCATGGTAATCCACGTCCGTCATGTCCTCTATTGGTCTTCCAAGAACAGTGAGGGTGTACATCTAGTAGAGGACGTGGAAACCATAGTCGTTTGATTCTCGGAGCTGCTAGGGGCATCTGTGACTGAAGGTTGGGCGATGAAAGTGTTCTTTATCGTACACCCTTGTGTGCTTGCTTAAAAGATCGTATAGTTTGTCAGTACATTCCTTTTCCACCTCCTCTGTGGGCATGTTACTTGTCACATCATATTGGTTTTGGTTAGGATCAAATTGGCTGTCGGAACTGTTATAGATGATTGTTGTTCCTTCAGGAAGGTTTGTCGCCAGCAACATCCAGTGCTCTTAGTGAAGGAAAGGAAGCATAATGAGCTTCGGAGTTGTATGTTGGAGGCAAGAGATAAGTGCCTCCATGGTTCCGAAGTTCTTTATCTTTAGTAGGTCGTCCTTCATGTAAGCTGACGCCATGTAAACCATAGGATGGTTCCGTCCGAGGAGATATTGATAAGCAGTCATCAGGCTCACGGATAGAAATCCTTGTAATTGTGTAGTTTCATGGAGGGTATCTGCCATGACTAGAATATCTCCGGCTAGAAAAATGAGCCAATCTTTCTCGGCATTTAGCCTAGACATGATGAGTCAGAGTTCATTTTCAGAAAGATTTTTGCAAGCTGCAAGGTTGAAGTTAGGAAACGTAGGTTCTATGGCAGGTAGGGGCACCATTAGTGTGGAAGGTCTTTTGATGGTGGCCCCTGATACCAATTCAATGTCTCCTGTATCTTCTGCTAAATCAAAAGTGTAAGGGTCCCATTGTCTTTTTTCAGGGACCGTGGCGGGTTGTTGTTCTTTCTCCAACTCCGTTAATGTTTGTCGGAAAGCTCACCTTTGTGGACGTTGGATGGCCGAGAAAAGGTAGAGAGGGATGTCGTCTAGTACCATAGTCGGGTCCTTGAAGAACCTTCTGTCACATATGAGCTCCATGACGTAACGCCCTCGTAGTGAGTGAAAATCTTCTGTGGCCAGCTTGGTGAAGGGGGTTTGTTGATTAAGCGCTTGTATGTGGCGTATAGTGCAGAAGGCGCAATCCCTGGATCCGTCAGTGGTTTGGACTGGTGGAGCGATGATTTGGAACCAAGGTTGGTTCCAACCATTCTTGAGAGAAGGGCAGGCAGCCCAAATTAGTTTGAGAAGCCAGAAGGGGATGCATCTTGCTTCTCTGACTTCTTCTCCAGCAAATTTGATTGTTACGACCTTTAGTCCGCTGGCATAAAAGTTGTACACCTTGACATCGCGGGCCACGGTGTCAACGATCATGAGTAGCCAGTGGTCGTTAACATGAAAGGAGACTATGAGATATCACACCTTTCGAGCGATCCCAACGTGCAGCCGCTCTATAGACTTATTGCGTAAGTCTTTGTATAATAGGCTCATAGCCAGAGCTGGTGTAGCATTGAAAACTGGTTGTGGTCTCTTTGAGCTTATGTATATTTCAATAGAGTTGGCAAGAAGGACACGGAAGATTGCCATCTTCACTATTGATTGCAGTCGAAGGATGGTGCGGAAATCTTCACGTGTCAAATTATGCTTTGTTTTTATATCCATGTAGATGATGTCCCCCCCTCTTTGGCATCATCTACGATAGTGTTCAGGATGAAGATATCCTGGACATCTAGGGTAGAGATGACTGCCATGTCTATGTCGTGCATCATCTTAGGTAGAGGTGGCGGTGGGGGGAGCTCTTACGGAGGTGTAAGAGGAGTCTGCACTAAGTCGTCCATATAATGTTGCAGATCTTCATCTTTTTCTAATTCAGAATCAGAGTCGAGTCCAATATCTGTGTCTAGACTCACTCTATCTTCCTCATCGTGGTCTGGGGAAAAAGGTGAAGATTGCTCTGGGGCAGAGTGTTGTGGAAGGTTTGTTGTTGGGTGACTTGTGCTAGTTCCCAATATACATTGTTGGAACTCAGCAAAGGCTGCTTCTTTGACAGTTTCCCCCAGAGATCCCATGGCTGAGTAGTCAAGGAATTGGTTCCCATATGACATGTTAATGTTGTCATTGTGATCATGGGGTTTGGGATCATTTCCACCTTTGTGGTGGTCTTTGTCATCTGCTTTCTTTGAAGGTTCTACTCCTCGGCTGGTTCCCTCCCCAGCATGTCCTGGGTCATCAGGTTTGTCATCTGAAGAGGAAGTATCATTATTGGAGTCAGCCAAGGAATCAGAATCCTCGTCGTCTTCGTCTTCATCTTCATTGTCGTATGTTGCCTTATCTGTTGTTTTCTTTATCGTTGTTTTCTTGCACTGCCGGTGGATAGCTTGTAGCTCGTCGAATGCCACTTGCACATGCTCATGTGTTTCGAGCATTGCGTCATGGGTTTCTTTTAAGATCTGAATAACGTGTTTCGGCAGAAAAGAGTCGTACCGAAAGGTCTGTCATTTGTGCACGTAGCTAAATTATTTCTTTGTTCGACGACTCTTCTTGGCGGTGGACGATGTGTGTGAGGATGTTGTTGATGTCGTCCAAGCACGTGCTAAAAGCAATTTGTTGCTGCTTAAGCTCGCATAGGGTCTCAGGAAGAGGTTGAGTCTGTGTAGAGATCCTGTCAACTTGTTGAACCAACGCTGCTTGCTGGATTTTCACCTCAAGCACCAACTGTGGCAGTTGTTGTAGGCGGTCGTCGATGTGTTCGACTTGCGTGGCCGCTGCTTCCTGACGTTGGTGGATACTTGAGAGGATGCTTGGTAAGGCGTGGTTTTCCTCGTCGATCTTGGTGACCTGTTCAGTAAGACCATGCACACAAGAGAAAATAGATTGTATTATGTTAGAAGGGTTGGTGAGGAGGTTTCGTATGGCGTCAAATTGACGTCCGAATTCCTCACCAACATTTGTAAAAGGGACCCCAGTTATGGATGGGTGTGGTGGCTGGGGTCGGGGTGGAAGGGCGGTAGTACCTTGAGAAAAAGATGATGTGGATGGTCCCTCGAACTGTGTGGTGACTATAGATGGAGTCACTAGCGGTGTCATGGTCGCAGATGGGAAGGGTGGTAACATTCTGGGAGAGAAGGGTGGAATCGAGAATGTCGAGGGAAAAGTGGTGGAGGTGGAGGTGAAGGAGGTGAAGTTGGGCGTTGAAGTGGGGAATGGGATGCCCGAAGAGAAAAAGGGTGGAGCGGAAGATGTGGGTGGTGGTGTGGTTGCAGAGAAAGGAAATGTGGTGGACATCATTGTAGATAATGATGGGAGAGTTGTGGATTGTGGAATAGTGGAGGATGGTAGCGTGGTGGGGGTGGTGGTGGGGGTAAGTTCAACATTTAGACTCATGATGAAGGAGTCTAGTGATGAGGTGATGATATTTTCTTTGGGGAGGGGAGCTTCTGCCTCTGGATTTGGTTTTGATGTTGGCATTCCCGACAGCTATTGTGTCTACAAATGCCCTTTGGATGGTCGTTTCACTGGTATTTTGTTATTCTTACTATCGGGGCGGTGATGTTGTGCTCTATCTGCCCCGCTTTGGATTTCATTTCTTGTATTTTGACCGAAGGTAGGAGGTTTTCAAGCTCCTCTTCGGTGAAGAGAAGCTTTTCCTTGTCATAATCAGCAAGCTCCGGGAGCGGCAGGAGAGTCCTTGAGGATTTTACAGTAGGGCATAAGATGTAGTGTAGTTTAGCATCCTTCTCTTTTATGATGTAAGAGTTCTTTAAGCTTTGTTCATTGGTAAGGATGTCGCCCTTGATTACTGTGCACCTGGGCAGTATTCTATCCATCTTAAGATATTTCAGAATAGAGGTTATGTGACCACACATGCATATTTCTTTCCCCAAGGCGTAAGCTAAAAGCTTATGTATCATATGTCATCCAATGTTGACTGGCTTCCCTTTTAAAATGGACCAGAGGACGAAAAGATCGGAAATGCTAACATTTCCACCCTCTGTCCTGGGAAAAGTGCACGTATAAGAATTTTGTGCAATGTGCGCACCAGGCCAGATTGAATATTAGAGGCCTTGTAGTTTTTTGCCTCATAGGCCGGGATCCCTGTCAGGGATTTCCAAAAGATATGCTTGTTGAACTCAGAGCTTTCTATGCCTACAGCTTTGGCCTTCTTTAGCTACTCCTGATTGTCGATGAAAATTTCATTTAACATGTTTTCAGTTATGACAACCTTGTTTCCAAAGAGTTTGGTGACCAACCTGCGGTCACCTCTGTCCTTCGATCTATCCATTATGTCTACAGATTCTTTGTTGATATACGTGAAGAATTCAGTTGTGGGTTCAACATAAGAAATCTCTGTGACAAAACAAAGCTTTGAGAGGTTGGCATTGTCGAGTAGAGTGAGGATTCTATTGTATATCCCCATCTTCTTCAGTACACTAGAGCAAACGTACTTGGTTGGTTTCAGAGTCTTTTCAAGCGACGGGAGGTTGTGGATGTATAGTTCTACTGGTTTTGGTGTTGTGGTGGTGACGGCGAGGAAAGCAGCAGCAGTAGTGGTGGCAGCAGGTGGTGTCACGGATCCTGCTAAAATTTATTCTCTTGCAGTGGTGGGATGGACTTGCTTCCTTGCCCGTTTCTTTGTTGGTTGCTCTTTGGCATCTTCCTGGGCCTTCCTCTTCCCCTTGGACTTTGTGGTTGGGGATTCGTCCTCGGAATTTGGCTCAAATTGCAAGCCTTCATCACTGGAAGAAATTTCTTCCATTTCTTGAACAGGATCCTCGGTTAAGCACATGTTGATGTGGTCAAGTTCATTCATGACACTGACTAGGTCAACTTTTGGTGGGATCTTTCCAATCTTGTCATAGATGTCCATGATCTTCTGGAGCTTGGCGCGGTCCTCCATCAGTTGCCCGCTTGTCCAGAAGGGAGCGTCAGTGGTTCCAGTGGCTTCTTTTGTAGGTGAGGCTATTCTATAATCGAAAGATTATATATGTTAAAAGAGAAGAAAAATGTTTAAAGAATTTTAGCATTGAAAAATGAAATCATTTTCAGGATGAAATCATATTTTCTAAAACCGTTTGGGTCCAAATAGTTTTTACTCCAAACAGTTTCAAGACCATTTGGCTCAAACGGTTCCACAACCGTTTGGCTCCAAACGGTTTCAAGACCGTTTGGCTCAAACGGTTTCACGACCGTTTGGCTCCAAACGGTTTCAAGACCGTTTGGCTCCAAACAGTTTCACGACCGTTTGGCTCCAAACAGTTTCACAACCATTTGGCTCCAAACAGTTTCATGACCATTTGGCTCCAAATGGTTTCAAGGCTGTTTGGCTCCAAACAGTTTCATGACTGTTTGGCTCCAAACGGTTTCAATACCATTTGGCTCCAAACGGTTTCAGGATCATTTGGCTTCAAACGGTTGAAACCGCGAGAAAGGTGAAACATTAGGGACATCAGCGGTCAGTTGAAAGTGTAGCAGAAAATGGCGACGGCTATAGCGGAGGTAGATGCAAAGCACGCGAAAGCTGCCAGAGACGAGGATGATGGTGGCTGCTTCAGAATGCTCGTTTACCTTGCTGCTTAGAGGATATGGTAGCTGCGGTGATGACAATGTTGGAAAGGAGGATGAAATGGATGAAAAGCAGTTGTGAGAGCGCACGATGGCGAAGGTGGCATCGACAGCGGCAGTCGTAGCGTGAATAGGTGTGTGAGCAGGTTGTGAGGGAGCAGAGGATGGAGGAATGGAACAGAGTTTGCACAGAAGTTAGGAAATTCGGGAATCGTAGGAAAGAAAAAGGGAGGGGGGTCGGGTGATAATTATAGAAAATGTTGGGTGTCACTAAAAATTCCCAAGGACAAATGGTTTTGAGACCGTTTGGGGTCCAAACGGCTTCGAGACCGTTTGGGTTCCAAACGGTTTTAGGACCGAAATGACCAAACAGTTTCGAGATCGAAAGGACCAATCGATTTTGAGACCATTTGAGTCCAAACAGTTTTGAAACCCTTAGGTTAAGATTTTAATTAGGTTTTTGGATTTTATATTTTTATGTTTGTTTTGGTTATTTATGTGAATTTTTTATATTTTCAGATTAAAGATGTTAAGTCTAAATCAAATGAAGAGATTAGAAAAATAGCAACACTGGGCAAAATAAAATGGTGGTACTCAGATCTTGGGTTGTCTCCCAAGTAGCGCCTGGGTTTTACGTCGCTAGTCTGATTTGGTTATGTCGATGCTGAGGGATCGTGGATCTCGATAGTTTGTCTTGGTATTTTGTCTGTTGGTGTGTAATATCTCTTCAATCTATAGCCATTAACTGTCCGTTCTCCCCCATTATTATCAAGGATGATGACTGCTCCGGTGGGGTAGATGTGTTTAATTGTGAAAGGTCCAGACCATTTTGTGCGGAGCTTTCCAGGAAACATCTTAAGTCTAGAAATTAAGAGGAGGATCTTATCTCTGACAGCAATGTCTTTTCTTTTGAGGTGGCCGTCGTGCCACATCTTTGTTTGTTCTTTATAGATTCTGGCACTTTGGTAAGTTGTCATTCTAAGCTCTTCAATTTCTTGTAGTTGAAGTTGTCTATATTCACTAGCACTTTTGAGATCAAAGTTCAGCTATTTGATGGCCCACCAAGCTTTATGTTCTAGTTCAACTGGTAGATGACACGACTGTTGGGTTTTAGGGGAGACAGAGAAGGCAGCGGAAACAAAAAAATTTTCTCCCCAACCCATACTGAGGAAACGCGTCAACGTCTATATAATAGGAAAGGATGATTTGTGGAATCATACCTTGTCCCGAGGCTTGCTCGGCGACAATACCTTGCGCAATGCGCGGTCTTCAACTCCGGACTTCGACGGTGTCTGTGCAGCTCCTGGTCGCACCGGGACTGACAACTCCTACTCGAACCGGACTGTCGGATGACAGTTGTCCTCCTAAGCGGCAGTGTCCTCCCGCCTCTGTAGTAGTCCACACGGACCACCTGGAACTCCACTCTCCTTGTCCCACAAGGAAGTGGAAGGAGTCGCACCCTCCTGTTGACGTACTAGTCGCCAACACGCTCTCCTGCCTCCTGTTGTAACTGCAGTTGTCCTTCCCTTGTTGCACCTCCCTTTTGCGGGAAGCACTTGCTCGGGCTCTCTCACGGTTACCAAAACCAGAGAGAACGACAACTTGCACAGCAACTGGTTGCACTGAGCTGTACTTTGAGAAGCCCCCAATACCCCTATATATATAGGAGAGTCATGAGACAGGGTTCTCCATCCCGGGCAATGCGGGACTAAAGCAGGAGTAGAAGGGTTCGAGAATTTTCCACAAAAAGCAACCGGTTCGCAACTTGAAATGATCGGTTCACAACTGAACCGATCGGTTCGGCCATTGAGCCGATCGGTTGGACCTGAGCCGATCATTTGGGGCACTCCAACCGATCAGTTGGTGCCCTGAACCGATCGGTTCATGGTCCTAATCTGGCTCAAAAAGACTTTCCTTGTTTCTTTCCCAATTGGTATTGAATACCAATATTATTCCCAATCGAATTGGGCAATTTGAAACTAAAGGAAAATTCTTGTCGACATGACTTTTCCCAACTGATCCGTTGCACCAGTTGAGCCGATCGGTTCAACCCTTGAACCGGTCGTTTCAACCTAGGCATGAGCCGATCGGCCTGGACACTCCAGCCGACTGGTTCAGCAACCTCAGCCGACCGGTTCAGCAACCTCAGCCGACCGGTTCATCACATGAACCGATCGGTTGGGAGCACAGGTTGGGCAAAATCAGTCAATTGCGATTTCAATCAATCCGATACTCCAATCAATGCGTCCAACACCTTGAACCATACGATATTGAGCTATCGACTGATTGAGTGTTTAATTGAACTACTAAACTCCTTTAGTAATCAATCTAAACATTGCTTTGTGGATAAAACTCCTCTTCCAGGTTAAATCCTATGTGTGTGACCCTGCAGGTCCATTTCACGTTGGCAGTGAAAGTCCATAACACTTATGACTTCACAAGCAAAGAGCGGTGCCTAGTCACACATCAGTTCTACCCAAGTGAAAGTAGATAGTTGGAGAACAACTTTCATCCTACAATCCGTGAATGGTGTTACAGCGAATGTATAATTCCTTTGTCACTGATATCCCAAATGAACTCGAGGCATGGAACAGTCATCCTGTCAACGTTCATTCACTTCCTTGATCTCAGAGTAGACTAGAAGAGATATGTATGACATCAGTATCATATACTGATTCACACATGCGTGCACGCCTTTCTCAATCCTACTCATCAAGTGGCCATGGATATCAAACTCCCTCAGGAGGGACAAATCCCATATCTATCACTCACCCCTCAAAATCCCCATGTGTCAAAGCCACCCAATCATCACCTTTATAACAACCCATGTTTCAGGACTGCATTTGATGATGTCAAAGTGTGCCCAACGACATGTGTTGAGTGTAGTGATTTCAGGTCTAAGAATCACACTCACCACCATCACTGTGAGTACTGACTGTGACTACCATCTCATGGTTCCATGTGTCAAACTCACGGTGGGTCTGTCTGGTACCTTGTTCTCTAACAAGTACCTATGTGTTTGGTTTGATATCTCTATATCATGACTAATGAGATTCTGTCATCAACCAACACCACAATCTAGTCTTGTTTGTCATTGCTGTCTATCTACCTTCCACAATGACATCCGACTAGGGACATAACAAGAATGTACAAACTCTTAGCATCCGTATGATCTCATCATTCAGGTCATGAACCTAAAGGCATACGTCATTGAGTACTGTCATTCTCTAGACATTCAATCTGTTCTATCACTATCTCATATGACTGAACCAGAAAGAATTGGAAGCTCGCCTTTTATGTTTATCAAATCAATCTTAATGTATCCCACCAATCATCCCATGATTGGCTCTCAGGGCATACATACCAACAGACTCCCACTTGCACTGCGAGCCAATCACCCATGAATCATATTCATAGTGATTTTCAAACATGTCCCACATGTTACTATGCTGTAGTGCCAACATAGTGAGTAATGGCAACACCTTGCCAAAGTCTGTATAAATTGCATGTCTCTCATTTCTTCATTGTACGTCACACGTATGAGATGGAGTTGCCGTAATATGCGATCTTGTATTCCATTTGCTAACCTTTAGCCACATTGCATGATCAAGGATTCCAGACTTGTCATCAATGAGTGGAATATAAGTTCATCTCATGAACTTTCAGATCCATATAGTATCCACTGATGTTCACTAACACATAGATACTCGGCTTTTCCCTTTTAAATGGCTTTATTGGAACACTTCCAATTATCAACAAACATTCACTTTTATACATCTCATGTATATATATTGCGATTAATTTTCTGTCCTTTCGGAAGTTCGCATCAATGTAACTCTTTACATCGAACTCTTCTCCATAGAACTAGTGCTTCACAAGCACTTATCAAGTTCTCATGGTATTCCAGTAACACTTATTGGAAGCAGATAGTCATCCACTCGTCATGTCATACATACGAGTTATCAGGATGAGCACATCATATTGCCATGTCCTACATACAAGATGATGAATGCATTTTATTCTTGCCATGTCATACATGCAAGATAATGGGATGATTACATACATGATAGATCCATATATGTTCTTAGTGTTCCCATTCTTCATAAGAATTGGACACTTGGCCTTGGGATACTAATATCCATGTAACATAGACAAGTTTTCTCCCACTGAATATGTGCATACTGAACACTTCAGTACAGATTGCCAATGTATGCTTTCTCTTTCCAGGTCAAGAGATTTTCGAGAACTATCTCTATAGATCTCTATTCCTATCACATAGGAAACATCTCTATCTTCCTTAAAGATAATTTCCACTTTTGGATTTCCATTCTAGAACAATTCCATTTCACATCAATATGTGGAATGTGAATACGCTCCCACTAAATCACATATCACTTCTTTATCTTTGACATATCAGTCAAACCCTTTGACTATATTATCAAAATAAAGATCCAATTTTGAGTTGCTTGTACTCAATCAATCACATTGATTAGTCCATTGTAACTTATAGACTTCATTTGCATTAGTGGATTCATAAACCTTATAGGCTGTGTCATGTACACATCCTGGTTTTATTCCTCATAGGAATGCGGTTTTAGTATCCATATGCCAAATGTCTTAGTCATTAAGTTGCAATCAACAAGCATCATCCTTCTCAAAATGTTATCCATGTGTCTTAACACTTAAGACTCATCTGCACTTATGGATATGATCCAATGAGTGCTACCATCAAGGTCATACCTTATGGTTCACATGGAAGTCATTTAGGATGTAATGGTTTTAAACTATAACTCAAGATTTGGTTCCTCATATTCATCTTGATAGTTGACTCATCACATGAACAACTCATCACATAGATAATTGAGGTGTATTTGTTAAAGATATAAGAACTCACAACCCTTGTGATTCTTAATTTCTTTTATTAGTGTGGGGTATTCTTTTATTAAGAAGAATTCAGTTATTTGATAATCATTCTCTAACTCCTTAGAGTATGATTCCTTCTTGATTCAGACATCACCATGCCTTAATCATGAGTTCACTATGATACACTATCATAATCACTCATAAGGATCTCAAACATTTGGTCCAAGTATTTCATTCATTGATCTCATCAAGAATTAATACTTTACCAAATTTGTACTTCATTTATGATAATCTTGAACATTTCAAGACATTCATATTGGTATTTCTCTAAACACCATTTGAAGTATTAGCATTTATTCCAATAGGTATGTAAATACATCACATGTATTATACCTAATAGGATAATCACTCTTCCACTACTTTAGTGAAGATTGATTAATCATGTCCAAGATATTCATGTCCCTTACTGGTTCTCTAACCAAAAGAGTCTAGTTTTATCCATCATATGGAAACTAGAAATGAATTTCTCATGATTAATGCTAATTAAATTGTTTGAGTTATCTATAACTTTTAGGTATCATCTTATCTTATGCATATCAAATATCACAAGATAAATAAGGCATTGCCACAAAGATCACATCTTTATAAATTGAAACATCTCTTTATTAATTGCTATTATTGTCATACAATATGCAAAAATAAAGTGTTTCTATCTATTGGCAAGTATGAAATAGCAGTTCATAACTGTATTACATGCCTTATTGGCTGAAAATAAACTAAAGTATTCCTATCTATAAAGGCAACACTTGCCCCAAGTAAGAATGCTTTACACTTTACATCTTGATATCATATATCTCAAAAGTGTTACAGGTTTACTTTCATGACACCTTTAAGTAGAGGTTTCAGTCGCCTCCTTCTTTTGTTCTTCCAGGTAGAGAGGACAATTCCTTTTCCAATGTCCTGGCTTTTGACAATGGTGGCAATTTCCTTTCTTGGTCACGCCTCCCTTGGCCTTGAGAGCTGAAGATGGCTTGGACTCCTGGCTAGCTTCAGAACCTTTCTTAGCTTTTCCCTTGCCCTTGCGCTTGGACTTGCCTTTCTTGCTCGTGATCACCATCACGGACTTAGGCTTGTCCTTCTTCATCTGTAACTCGGCTGTCCTCAACATGCCCAACAACTCTGACAGTGGCCTATCAAAGTTGTTCATGTTGTAGTTCATCACAAACTGACTGTAAGATTCTGGAAACGATTGCAGTATCACGTCAGTAGCCAACTCTTGGCTCAGTGGAAATCCCAGTCTCTGCAGGTTCTCCACATACCCAATCATCTTGAGTGTGTGAGGACCAACTGGATCTCCTTCTGTCATGACACACTTGAACAGCGCCCTAGAAACATTGTACCTCTCTTGCCGTGCCTGATCTTCATACATGTTCCTGAGATGCAGAATCATCTCTATGACACCCATGTTCTCATGTTGCCTCTGCAACTCATGGTTCATTGAACATAGCATCAAGCACTTTGCATCAATGGCATCATCAGAATGCTTCTTGTAAGCATCCCTTTCTGTCCTTGGTGCATTAGCAGCGGGTTCCTCTAGAATTGGAGTATCCAGGACATAGAGCTTACGCTCTTGAGTGAGAACAATTCTCAATGTCCGATACCAGTCGTGGAAGTTTGTCCCATTTAGCTTGTCCTTGTCAAGGACGGATCGCAAAGAAAAGATGTTGTTGTTTGTTGCCATTTGAACTACAAAAAGGAAAATATGCAATTTTAGTCCAAAACTCATTTTTGACTTAGTTGATTGATTTGAAAGTTCGACGATATAATTAGGCCTTTAATTAATTATCGCTCCCACTATTTTACTTCAAATTGATAGCCCTCACCATCAATTCGGAAGATTGCAGCGTACAATCTTCTAGTGGGCAAGATCCTGAAATCCTCTAAGTCATGGACCAGCTAGGGCTGTCACCCACAACATAGATCTCTCAGGTAGGCAACTTTTGCCAATTGCATCATATGCAACTCTTGATAAGATGTCATATACAACTCCTTGCAATGATCATCTCCATGCCTCAAGGTACTAGATCCCATCTAGATCACCTTGTTAAGTCCGACCCAAAGCAAACACGATGAACATGCACCCTGCTAGGGCAGACCCACACATTCATCCTTCACGCTTCCACGAGGTAGACGGTGCACCACGCTAGGGCGTGCCCACACTTGGTCGAACAAGCTTTTCACGTGTGTCGCATTTGGAAGGCATCTAAAACTTAATATTGTAATGAGGGATTTGGTTTTATATATATACATATCCAATCACCACAATACATAGTATGTATCATATACATGCTATATCCCACAGAAAACATGCACAAAGCGATAAAAGTGATGATTATGGCCATCCTAATGTGATTCCTCGAGCCAAGAGGAATCACGGTCATCTAGGTCTACATCACTTGCAACCTGTACAAGATGAACATTTGTGCCTTGCCATTCGAGTTGATCAACTCATCACATGAATGATCTGTACTCTCCAGCCGGTCGTCTGGGTGCCACCAGCCGATCGGTTGGCTCCTCCAACCGATTGGTTTGCCTGGTCATCGTGCATCTCGTCATGTCCGCCACCCGCTCGTCTCGCTCCTCGAACCGGTCATCAACCGATCGGTTCACTCCTTGAACCGACCGTCTGGAACGTCAACCGATTGGTTCACGCCTTGAATTGATCATTTCAGCTGTCGTCTTGATGTCCGCCGGTCTATGACATAACAGGAAATAAAAATCTATCCTATTTATTACATTGCTTTAAAAAGGGAAACCCCGAGTTACATTCGGGGGGAGCAAAGGTAGGAAAGAATCTCGAATTATTTCGAGTTACATCGGGATTAAGAGAGGGAAGATCGGTGCGCAGACCGAGATGCAAGCAACCACAAACAACCACACACAGATAGGGGTTTATAGGCCATAATCACGCTACACATATCCACCACAAAACTCGTTTAAGGGTGACGCGTATCGAGTGCATTAATAATACATATCATATATGTAATTAGGGATTTGTGGATTTAGGATTGGACATGCATAAAGCTGATATTATTCGCATCGTATGCAATAATTAAAGGCGAAAAACCAAAATCGATCATATCGATATTCCTAAAATATAGAATAGTTGACGTGGCTCTGATACCACTGTTGGGTTTTAGGGGAGACAGAGAAGGCAGCGGAAACAAAAAAAATTTCTCCCCAACCCATACCGAGGAAACGCGTCAACGTCTATATAATAGGAAAGGATGGTTTGTGGAATCATACCTTGTCCCGAGGCTTGCTCGGCGACAATACCTCGCGCAATGCGCGGTCTTCAACTCCGGACTTCAACGGTGTCTGTGCAGCTCCTGGTCGCACCGGGACTAACAACTCCTACTCGAACCGGACTGTCGGATGACAGTTGTCCTCCTAAGCGGCAGTGTCCTCCCGCCTCTATAGTAGTCCACACGGACCACCTGGAACTCCACTCTCCTTGTCCCACAAGGAAGTGGAAGGAGTCGCACCCTCATGTTGACGTACTAGTCGCCAACACGCACTCCTGCCTCCTGTTGCAACTGCAGTTGTCCTTCCCTTGATGCACCTCCCTTTTGCGGGAAGCACTTGCTCGGGCTCTCTCACAGTTACCAAAACCAGAGAGAACGACAACTTGTAGAGCAACTGGTTGCACTGAGCTATACTTTGAGAAGCCCCCAATACCCCTATATATATAGGAGAGTCATGGGACAGGGTTCTCCATCCCGAGCAATGCGGGACTAAAGAAGGAGTAGAAGGGTTCGAGAATTTTCCACAAAAAGCAACCGGTTCACAACTTGAAATGATCAGTTCACAACTGAACAGATCGGTTCGGCCATTGAGCCGATCGGTTGGACCTGAGCCGATCGTTTGGGGCACTCCAACCGATCGGTTGGTGCCCTGAACCGATCGGTTCATGGTCCTAATCCGGCTCAAAAAGACTTTCCTTGTTTCTTTCCCAATTGTTATCGAATACCAATATTATTCCCAATCGAATTGGGCAATTTGAAACTAAAGGAAAATTCTTGCCGACATGACTTTTCCCAACTGATCCATTGCACCAGTTGAGCCGATCGGTTCAACCCTTGAACCGGTCGTTTCAACCTAGGCATGAGCTGATCGGCCTGGACACTCCAGCCGACTGGTTCAGCAACCTCAGCCAACCGGTTCAGCAACCTCAGCCGACCGGTTCATCACATGAACCGATCGGTTGGGAGCACAGGTTGGGCAAAATCAGTCAATTGTGATTTCAATCAATCCGATACTCCAATCAATGCGTCCAACACCTTGAACCATACGATATTGAGCTATCGACTGATTGAGTGTTTAATTGAACTACTAAACTCCTTTAGTAATCAATCTAAACATTGCTTTGTGGATAAAACTCCTCTTCCAGGTTAAATCCTATGTGTGTGACCCTGTAGGTCCATTTCACATTGGCAGTGAAAGTCCATAACACTTATGACTTCACAAGCAAAGAGCGGTGCCTAGTCACACATCAGTGCTACCCAAGTGAAAGTAGATAGTTGGAGAACAACTTTCATCCTACAATCTGTGAATGGTGTTACAGTGAATGTATAATTCCTTTGTCACTGATATCCCAAATGAACTCGAGGCATGGAACAGTCATCCTGTCAATGTTCATTCACTTCCTTGATCTCAGAGTAGACTGGAAGAGATATGTATGACATCAGTATCATATACTGATTCACACATGCGTGCACGCCTTTCTCAATCCTACTCATCAAGTGGCCATGGATATCAAACTCCCTCAGGAGGGACAAATCCCATATCTATCACTCACCCCTCAAAAGCCCCATGTGTCAAAGCCACCCAATCATCACCTTTATAACAACCCATGTTTCAGGACTGCGTTTGATGATGTCAAAGTGTGCCCAACGACATGTGTTGAGTGCAGTGATTTCAGGTCTAAGAATCACACTCACCACCATCACTGTGAGTACTGACTGTGACTACCATCTCATGGTTCCATGTGTCAAACTCACGGTGGGTCTGTCCGGTACCTTGTTCTCTAACAAGTACCTATGTGTTTGGTTTGATATCTCTATATTATGACTAATGAGATTCTGTCATCAACCAACACCACAATCTAGTCTTGTGTGTCATTGCTGTCTATCTACCTTCCACAATGACATCCGACTAGGGACATAACAAGAATGTACAAACTCTTAGCATCTGTATGATCTCATCATTCAGGTCATGAACCTAAAGGCATACGTCATTGAGTACTGTCATTCTCTAGACATTCAATCTGTTCTATCACTATCTCATATGACTGAACCAGATTGAATTGGAAGCTCGCCTTTTATGTTTATCAAATCAATCTTAATGTATCCCACCAATCATCCCATGATTGGCTCTCAGGGCATACATATCAACAATGACTTTCCATACACCAGATGGAATGGGGTTGTTCCTATCGGTGTTTTATAAGTCATGCGGTATGCCCAAAGGGCATCGGGGAGCTTGGTAGACCAATCAGTACGATGTCTATTGACTATTTTTTCTAAGATAGATTTCAATTGCCTATTTGAAACTTCAACTTGGGCACTTGTTTGTGGATGGTAAGGTGTGGCCACCTTATGGTTGACCCCATATTTTCTCAGGAGGGCTTCGAAGCTTCTTTCCATAAAATGGGTTCCTCCGTCTGATATGATAGTTTGTGGGACTCTGAATCTGGGGAAGATGATATCTTTGAACATCTTGATGACTGGCTTGGAATCGCAGGATACGGTGGGTATAGCTTCTACCCAGTTCGAAACATAATCCACAGTGACCAATATTTAAGAGAATCCATAAGATGAGGGGAAGGGACCCATGTAGTCTATTCCCCAAACATCAAAAAGTTCAATTTCTTGCCACAAAGTGAGAGGAATTTCATTCCGTTTAGTTATACCACTAGAAAGCTGACATTTATTGCAGGATCTTACAAAATCATAGGAATCTCTTGCTACTGTTGGCCAAAAGAAACCTGATTGTAGAACTTTTAGAGCAGTCTTCTTCGAACTCATGTGCCCCCCAATGGGGTCAGAATGACAGTGCTCTAATACAGGGGTAATTTCCTCTTCTGGTAGGCAGCGACGGAAAAGTCTGTCTGCACATAGACGAAAAAGATAGGGTTCCTCCCAGAAGTATTGCTTAACATCATGGAGAAATTTCTTTTTATTGTGGTGAGAGGCGGAAGGGTGGATGATTCATGTATCTAGATAGTTCACTATGTCGGCGTACTAGGGAAATCTGGTGGTAATTTTCATAAGCTGGTCATCAGGGAGGGAGTCTCGGATAGGTACATCGTCGTCCTCTTGACACTCGATGCAACTTAGGTGGTCAGCGATGACATTTTCCACTCCGATCTTGTCTTTTATTTCAAGATCAAATTCTTATAGCATCAATACCCAGCAGATGAGTGAGGGTTTTGCATCCTATTTCTGAATAAGATATTTGATGGCAGAGTGGTTTGTATATACTACGAACTTTGATCCAATTAGATAAGAATGAATTTTTTTGAAGGAGTAGATGATGGATAAGAATTCCTTTTTAGTAGTAGTATAATTCTTTTGTGCCTCATCTAACGTTGTGGATGCATAGTATATTACATATGGCTTTTTGTCTATTCTCTGCCCCAGCACCGCCCCTATAGCATAGTCGCTAGCGTCACACATTATTTCAAAAGGTTGTGACCAGTCAGGTGCTCTCAGAATGGGTGCAGAGATTAGAGAATTCTTCAAAGTTGTAAAGCTATGCAGACATTCATGGTCAAAGTTGAAATCAGCATCCTTGGTCAATAGGTAAGTCATAGGTTTTGCTATTTTTGAGAAGTCTTTGATAAATCTCCGATAGAACCATGCATGACCCAAGAAAGCTCGCACTCTCCTTATGTCTTTGGGCGGTGAAAACTTTGAGATGACATCTATTTTTTCCTTGTCTACTTTAATTCCTCTTTCGCTCACTCGATGTCCGGGGACAACACCTTCAGTCACCATAAAGTGACATTTTTCCCAGTTTAGGATAAGGTTTGTTTCCTTGCATCTCTGTAAGACTTTACTTAGGTTGAGCAGACAGTTGTTAAAAGAGTCTCCGTATACTGAAAAATCATCCATGAACACCTCCATAATGGTTTCGGTTAATCCCGCGAAGATAGCAGTCATGCACCTTTGGAAGGTTGCGGGTGCGTTGCATAGCCCGAAGGGCATCCTTCTGAAGGCGTATGTTCCAAAAGGACAAGTAAATGTCATTTTTTCTTGGTCTTCGGGGTGAATTGGGATTTGGTAAAACCCAGAATATCCGTCGAGGTGGTAGAAAAAATTTTGGTGGGCTAGCCGCTCAAGGACTTCATCATGGAAGGGTAAGGGAAAATGGTCTTTCCTTGTTGATTTGTTCAGTTTTCTATAATCAATGCACATTCTCCAACCAGTAACGGTCCTTGTAGGTACTAGTTCATTCTTATCATTTAAGACAACAGTGATTCCCCCCTTTTTAGGGACCACTTGGACAGGACTAACCCACTGAGAGTCAGAAATTGGATAGATAATACCCGCTTTCAAGAGTTTAAGAACCTCGAGACGAACTACCTCTTTCAGATTTGGGTTCAGTTTTCTCTGGTGCTCCTTCGAGGGTTTGAACTCTTCTATCATAAGTAGTTTATGCATGCATAGAGCTGAGTTTATGCCTGTTAGGTCAGTCATCTTGTACCCAATTGCTTTCTTGTGTTTCCTTAGTTCAGTGAGAAGCCTTTCTTCCTGATCGTCAACCAGAGAGGAGCTAATGATAACTGGACATAATTTTTCTTCATCTAGGAAGACATGTTTGAGCCCAGTTGGTAGATTTTTCATTTCTGGGGCTTTGGGTACTTCTGTTGTCTCTAATATGGTGATAGATTTCAATTCTTCAAAAGTAGCTTTTGGGGCTTTTTCAGCCTGCTTCAAGTATTGCAGGCATTGCTGAACTAACTCGTTGGTTGAAAATTCAGCTTCTGGATTTATTAGAGAATCCTCTAGGGCATATGTTGGTTTTGGATTTGCTTGCTTGAGTTGAGACATTTTATCAATTGCTTCAAGCAGAAAAACCTCTTCATGGATACTAGGGCTCTTCAGGCTGTTGAAAACCCTGAATTGAATGGTTTCTTTACCCAACCCCAAGGTAATTATGCCAGCCTCGACATCAATTAATTCTCTAGCTGTGGTGAGGAAGGGTCTACCAAATATTATCGGGTACCTTAGGTCTTCTTTTATATCCATAATGATGAAATCACAAGGGACATAAGAGTCCCTCCCCACTCTTACTGGAATATCTTCAATGATTCCCAGGGGTGCAGTAATAGTGGAATCAGCGAGCTGGATGGTCATTGTTGTAGGCAACAAGTCAGTGAACCCCAATCTTTTGCACATGGAAAATGGCATAATTGATATGCTGGCTCCCAAGTCGACCAATCCCTTTTTACAAGAAGTGTTCCCAATAGAGCATTGTATGCCAAAGGAGCCAAGTTCCTTCTATTTTTTTGGCATTTTATTCAAAATGATATCAAAAGTGGTTTGGGCTAGCTTGACAGTTTCATGCTCCTCTGTCATATATTTCTTTGACAGCAAGGTCTTCAGATATTTGGACCAGGCTAGGATTTTAGATAAGGCGTCGAGAAAGGGAATATCAACATAAAGTTTCTTCATTGCCTCTTTGAATTTCTGGAATCTAGAGTCTAATCTGGTTTCCTTTAACCTGCCAGGATAGGGTATCCTTGGCTTATATTGTGGAACCTCTGGTTCTTTGGGACCTTGTTCCTTTTCTTTCCTTTCTTCAGCTTCTTGACCTGATTCTTCTGTTGGGATGATTTCAGTTACATCTTTGTCTTCTTGATTAACCAAGATGGCTTCAGTGAGAGCACAACCAAACCTTGTTGTAACAACATTTAATTGTTCTGGTCTATGTTGATCGTGTCTTGGATTTTCTTCTGGCTGGCCAGCAAAAGTTCCCACTGGAGGTTTTAGCTGAGCTGCTATCTGTGCTAACTAGGTTTCCACAGCTTTTTGCTGGGCTTGCTGGTTAGCCAACATGGTTTGTTGTGATTGGAGCATCTACCTTATCAAGGGCAGTTCATCATTCTGTTGTGGTGGGGCATTCTTCTGTTGAAATTGAGTGAGTTGTTGTTGCCCTTGAGGTGGTTGTTGTTGAGGTGCTGGAACCTGAGGTTTCTGTGGCTGTTGCAACTGAGTTTGTTGTAATTGCAGGTGCAGAGGAGGGTGAGTATATTGGTAGTATGCAGAGGGATTTCTTGGGCAGTTGGATCTCTGGAAATTGTTTCTGAAATTCCCTTGATTTTGGTTGTAGTTGCTTTGAAATCCATGTGGTAGTCTGTTGGAAGATCCACCTTGTGTTTGATGTAGCGGGTTAGCAGTCCCCGCAGGATTTCCATATTGAAACCCGGGATGGTTTCTCGGTTGATTTGGATTGTAGTAAGCTTGTCCTGGTATGGAATGGATGGAATTTACTTGTTCTGGCATCTGATCCTTAGGGTGTTCAATGATCGTCTCATACTGTGGTTGAGGTGGTTGCAAATCCATCATTACATTGTATAGGAGACCACATGACAATGTGGGATGATCAGATGCATGACAGGCCTCGCAAGTTCCTGTAGCTTCTTTAGCTTGTTGGGGGTTCTTCTTTCTGTCATACTCCCCAAATGATGCTTCGAGGGCTTGTTTTTTATTGGCTATGGTTTTCAGAGCTTCGGCTATGGCTTTCTTTCCATAGATTCCTCAGCTTTACAAACCTTTAGAACTCCTCCTATGGTCGCCCTCCCCCAATTGGATTGATTTTCGGCTCTGAGAGTGATGATCCTCCAGGCGTCTTTGTAGTTTTGTCTCATAAAGTTTCCTCCAGATGAGGAATCTAAGAACTTTTTAATTTCATCACTTACTCCCCTATAAAAAGTTTCTATGAGTTGATTTTGCGAGATTCCATGGTGAGGGCATTTCCTCAAGATTTCCTTGAACCTTTCCCATGAGTCAGCCAGTGACTCTCTCGGTAGTTGAAGGAATTGGTTGATTTGTCCCCTAATTGGGTAGGTTAGTGAAGGGGGAAAGAATTTCTCCAAGAACTTCCTTTCTAAGGGAGCCCAGGTGGTGATTGGCTCCCCGTCCAAAGAATTGTACCAACTTAGTGCTCTTCCAGACAAGGTGAAGTTGAAGAGTCTGAGCATGACTGTATCTATGGTTGTTCCAGCTTGTGGTACCAACCTGTAAAGGGCTTTGAACATCTTCAAATGGTCCATGCATTCATCTTCGGCACTTCCAGAGAAGGAGATGCCTTGCATTATTTGGATCCATTGAGTCCTAATCTCAAAATTAGGAGTGTTGATGAGCGGTGGTTGCACTAGATGGTTGTCTTCATAGTTCTTGGGAACAGCATAATACCGTAATTGCTTGCTTCTTACCAACTGTTGAGTAGCAGTCGTGGCTGCTTCATTCTCAGCGTGGATGTGGGCTTGCTCTTTAGCCCATACTTCATCCTGAACTTCGGCGTGCATGTCGGCAATGAGTTGCGCTCACTGAGCTTCTATGGCAGTGTTGACCCTTTCCATCACTAGTGCAGCTTGGCATTGATCTTCGGCCATTTGTCTGGCTCTTTGATGATTAAGTCTAATGCGGCGGTGGAAGCTTCTCTCTACCTCAGAGTCGTACTCTGGATCAGGGGAGAATTTGAGATTATGCGATGGTTGCATACACGTCTTCTACCTGAGTAGAGGAAGAAGTACACTTTTCAGATGATGCAGGAGATATGATGAAATCAAGAGAGTATGGGGTAATGTTTAAAGAAAAAGTGTAAAACCCTAACCAACTAGCAAGATGATAAATGAAATAAAAACGTTATGTTGTCCCCGACAACGGTGCCAATTTTTGATGGAGCTTCCACTTGCGTGGAGTTCCGTGCACCACTAAAAATCCTAAAGATAGTAAGTCTTTAGGTTTAGCCTTACTTATACTAGATTAAAAACACCACCCACGTATGTTAGGATACGTGGAAGTCTTATCGTAGTATAGTTAAGGGTTGAATCCACAGGACAACGGTCTTGTTAAGATCAACAAGATAGAAAACGTTAGAATTTCATTTAACTCCTTAACAGTTGGTATTTAGATCAAAGAGTTGGTTTGGTTGTTTAAACTAAGTGCAAGTAAAATAAAAGCAAGAAAGTAAATTTTAGGTTGTAAACAATGTTAAGAAACTACTAGGATGTGATCGGCTTTCACCACCACTACACATGGATCAAAACATACATCACAATAACTTGGCTTGCAGAGAAAAGAGTCTAAATAGTTAGTATATTTGTAGACTTAGCTTCCTTTCAGATAACTAACAACGAGAAATGTGGAAGTGTTGCAATGCCATCCATCCCCAAACGAATGGTCACTTACTTTGCATCACTCCCCTCACAAAGTGTGTTCCTTGACCTGTCAAGGTTGTACTTTCATATGTCAACTGATTCCATTTCATAGTATGAAAGTACAATGATGGAGGTGAGTTTACTCCACTCCTTGAGAAATGCTCCTAGATACGGAACCAAATGTATGGTGACTACATACAATCTGGAACCAACAAGCAGTCGATATTTGAATCTAGAAGTACAAACATAGATAATTTGTACTAACATATAATAGATAACACAAGTTGGTGATCAAGCAACTAGCATTCATTAAACGATTGATGTTGAACTAGAAAGATAATGTTTTTCTATTGCAAACTCAAGAATTACAATGTATGAAATGAAAATATGGGTATCAGGGCTACTCCCCGCACCCTAGTGCATGAGACTACTCGCTCATGGCAAGAACAAAGAAGGGGGTGAGAAGAGAGAGAGAGTGTGTCATCTCCACAAAGGAGGGAGGAAAGTTGACCCCTTGGAGGAGAGAGAGCAACAATCTTCACACTTTGTAGCTTGCCTGATGATGAATCCTCCTCTTCCCACCTTTTCTATCGATGAGAGAGAAAGTAGCTTGGAGATGAAGTATGGATCTCAGACCGGTAGCCTCGGGGTAGTGGGTGAAGGATGGAATGGCTCTGGAACAATAGAGGTAGCCTTTGGGCGTCTAAGACTTGATGATTTGTGAGGACCCCTTTGGGTTCTATTTATAGTATTTTGAGTGAGCCTTAAACGGTTTGGGATATGTGGGTCCAAACGGTCTTGGAAACCGTTTGGATTTTCACACAGTTTGGAGACTGTTTGGACTCTCTCGGTCTGGAGACCGTTTGAGTCCTCTCGGTTTGAAACCATTTGCTTTCATTCGATCTTGGGGTCGTGTGGGTTCATACGGTCTCGAGACCGTTTGGATTCACACAGTCTCGGGACCGGTTGATCTCCATTCAGTCTTGGGACCGTTTGGCTTGATATGATCTCGGGACCATTTGGCTTCACACGGTCTTGGGACCGTTTGACCTTTATTCGGTCTTGGGACTGTGTGGCTTCATACGGTCTCAGGACCATTTGGCTTCACACGGTCTTGGGACCGTTTGACCTTTATTCGGTCTGGGACCGTGTGGCTTCATACGGTCTCGAGACCATCTGGCTTCACATGGTCTTGGGACCGTTTGACCTTTATTCGGTCTTGGGACCGTGTGGCTTCATACGGTCTCAGGACCGTTTGGCTTCACACGGTCTTGGGACCGTTTGATCTTTATTCGGTCCTGGGACCGTTCAGCTTCCATTCAGTCTTGGGACCGTTTGGTCTCCATTCAGTCTTGGGACCGTTTGGCTTCCATTAGGTCTTGGGACCGTTTGGGGGGTTTGTAATTTTTTGTGCTTTTCTGTAACAAGTGAAAAGGAGAAGTTAATCTAATGGTATATTTACAAAAAGGTGGAAAGTTAAAGATTCTATCTAATTTATCTAAGAAAGAGTATGGAAAACTAAGGAAAACTAGTAAGATAACATCACAAAATGGGAGGTTATCAGGACTATACGAAGTTGTTGAATTCCATTTGCTTCTAAATTCCAAGTCTCCAAATAATTAAGAATCATCAATTGTTGCGAAGAAGCACATTTTCAAGAAGAGAGTGCATAAGCATAAAGTTGAGTAAAAGGATAAAGGATACATATAGGGAGCAATAGCATATGTATCCAAACATCAATTGAGGATCTACATGATGCAACCTAATTCAAAGTTGCTCCTAAAGAATCTGCAAAAGAAAGATGACAAAGGAGAATGATGCTCTTGATTGTAGGGCACCCACTCAGAAAACTTTGTCAAGAATATCAGCACATAGATACAGACTAACAGCTGACACCAATGGTGGTTTAATATGTTGATGAGAAATCATGTTGTAGTTAACAAAAATCAAAGACACATCTTTCTTAGGAGCCAATGGACCAATAATCACGTCTAAAATTTTTTAGTAAGACAATCATGTAAGAATGATGGTAGCGTCAAAATTATCTGCTTCTTTGTCAGAGCAATGTTTAGATGTGAAGAAAAACACCACACACCCAGTTTTTAGAATCATGTTAAGAGAGGGGTTCTAACTCCTAGACATCTAAATAATTCAATACCTTGCAAACGTTAGCACTCATTATAAAGGACAAGTGAATTGTATGAACATGATTTGAAAAAAAAAATCCCCAGAGGTTTTCTACGAAAACAATGAAGACTTTGAAAGGGTCGAATAAGATTAGAGGAATCTAAAGATGAAGAATTTGTGTTGTTTTCATGGTGAGCCAACAATGATCTCATTACATAAATTCATTGAAATAGTATCACTTCAAGAAAGTGTCAGTCAAAGAGAGACATCTTTGATTGAATTAGAGGCCCCAAAAAATCATGGAGCCGAGATCCCAAGTACAAGGGAAGCATAGATCTTAAATACAAGGGAAACGTAATATAAGGGGAGAGGCAGATCCCAAGTGTCTTCTAGGTTAGGGAGACTATTGTAATTATGTAGTTGTGTATTTAATTAACATATTTAGGTCAATAGGGCATCTATTCCACCATATCTAGCATAGACTTCTAGCATATGCGGTCAACATGTGTGAACATGTAGGGTTTCACTAGGATGAGGTTGTTTGCATGAGACAATATTAGATAAATATCCAATAGGAAGGTAGTGTAGAGGGGTTGAATGCAATCAAGAACCATTCATCAATAACGATAACTCCTCTTCCTTAAAACATGTGTCGCACAGTTTCACTACTAGAGTTGGACAAACTTCCAAAACAACACCCAAGCCTAGCACCACAAAATCGCAAACCACAACACTAGACTAAAGCCCACAAAGTCACTGATAAAATCCCATTTTATGGATGTTACATGCCTATTTTTATCATCATATATCTTAGCATTTTAGGCTTTATATTGATAGATCTCATTTTTACTCACACTTTATGAATACTTTCATCCATGTTTATGGTTCTACATGTTTTATAGAGAAAATAGCTAAAACCCAGCTTGGCTATCAGTCACAGTCCGGTGACACACTAGATAGGACAAGGAAGCAGCAATAAGGGTCAGACATGAGAGCCATCAGTCTCCCACCAATGAGATTTCCTCCAATCACTTAGCAGTGACTGAATTAGGACCCAATGTAACCGTCAACCACGCATTGGTAGTGATCTTACATGTACCCATCGGTGTAGGTGCTCATACCAAATGTTAGACCCTTGCTCAACAACCAAGCAAACTCCCACCTAGGCTGATGGTGGATGAACCTGAAGTAGCTTGATGGAGAACCAACCTGAGTTTCCCTACATTGTTCCATGACCAAGAAGATTTTACACTTTTGATTCCTAGTCAAATGAGTAGCGGACCAATGAGATTACATCTTGATGCCTTGATGACATCTAGTATCAATGAATGGTTAGAAATCCATTGTCCAATGAATGCTCAGAGAAAGCCAACCACCAACGAAGCTTTTAAAAGCATGCCACAAATGTCATCATATGAAATTGAGCCTTGAGGCACGTGCTCTGAGGTTTGAGGAGTAAGTAAATTACCCTACATTTAGGTTCCTTGAGTACACAAGGATCACCTATAAATATATTTGAGAGACTCCACTGAAGTCACCTTCGGTTCCACCATGAAGTGCTAGCAAATTCTATACTCACCATTGTCCATTGGAGGCCAAGGATGAGAGTCCAAGATTCTTCATCAATGACAATCACTCGTAAGTCTTGGTGGATCAACTTCAAGAGAAGAAGGACTACTGGAGCTTTCATCTTCATCACCATCACCGTCACAGTGAAGAAGGAGGTCTCTATCAACCACCAATACCCTATGTGGTTATTGTTTGTTGTTTTTTCTACCTTCTTCCCCATATTGTTCATCTCCCTCTGTCCATCCATCTTGTTATGGATTCACTCATTTTTAAATCCCTATTATCACTCATTACCATGAGTGTCTAGACCTTTTTCTTGGGTTAGGAGAAGAAATAAGGCTCTCCCAACATGTAAATATTTATATCCATTGATGATATACTCTTAGAAATGTTTATCTCCATACTCGTGGTCATTAATGCTTCACTTGCATGATCAGCTACCATCTTGTGTTGTTTGGTTGCTAATGCCTTGAAAGAGTAGTACTAGTCTATATCTAGAGTTATGGAGTAGTATGAATGCATGATAATATTAGAATACTAAACCTAATGATCGTATGGGTTGTGTTTTCGATTGTATGTTTGCCATCCTTGAGAGAGAGAGACATACTTATGATCTAGATATACGTAGATCTCAATAGAGGAGTGAATAAACACCAATTATGATTTCTTATGAACAATGCTAAGCGTATATGATGGTGTAAGTTTGCATGTTGGTGAGGGACCTTAATGGTGAAACCCAGTCCAAGTCTTATCCATATATTCAAAACAAACATAATGGTCTAAGTTCTATCTTGACTTGTTAATATAGATTTACTTTACTTTATTTGTTCATTTCTTGTTTGGATACCACCATTCCATAAGGGAAACTTATTTCCCATTTTGGTTAGACATAACTAATCTCAGACCTTAAGTCTTATACACTTGTTACCCCTTATCCTTGTATTCAACCCCATTTACTACATATGACCACGTATTATCGTTCATGACATACAAATATTGTGTTGTAAATATATAGTCTGGTTACTCTAGATTTTCCTCAATTTTGGACGTAAGATCTTAGGTGATTAGTCACATTGTCATAGGATCCACGCCATTGTGGTGGTCCCAAGTAAGAGTTGAGCTACAAGAAGCAATGATTTGATGAGATACTAAGTAGAGTAAACAAAGTATCCTTTGGCTTTTGATCCACTCTCCAAGTGCACGTGTTTTAGTGATTTCAATATGGCTTTATCAAAAATGTAGATGAACTTTGTGTTCACACAGAGGTTAGTGGGAGCATAATTGTATTCCGCATATATATGTAGATGACATACCTTTAATGGGAAATGGCATCCTTACTCTACAGCTGGTTAAAACATGGTTAGAAAACACCTTTTCCATTAAGGACTTAGAGCAAGCATCCTATATACTAGGTGTCAAGATCTATATTGATAGATCTAGAAGGCATCTTGGTCTAAAATCAAAGTACGTATATTGACAAAGTGTTGAAAAGATTCATCATGAAAGAGTCTAAGAGACAAAACTTACCCACATCTCATGCAATAAGTCTCTATAGATTTCAATGTCCTAGCTCTTATGAAGAAAGGGCACAACATGCACAAAATTCTATATGCATCTACAATTGGATCTATCATGTATGCAATGTTAGGTACAAGTCTCAACGTCGTATATGATTTGAGTATGATAATTAGGTGCCAGTCAGATCCCAATGAATGTCATTTCCATAAAGAACATCCTTAAGTACTTGAGAAGAACTAAATATCACTTCCTTATTTATGGTGGTGTGGAAGAGTTGGTTGTATAGGGTTAGACCAATGCTAGCTTTTAAACTGATAAGGATAATTACCTATAGCAATCAGTTTTTCTATTTTTCCTCAATGACAGAGCTGTGAGCTGGAAGAGTTCCAAGCAAGAGACAATGGCTAATTTTACTATAGAGGTCTAGTACATTATTTCCTCTAGGAAGCAAAGGAAGTTGTATGGATCAAGAAATTTCATTGGTTAACTAGGAGTAATTCCATCCATTGACGATTTAGTAGAGGTTGTTGTATTAACAATGAAACCACTCAAGTCCATCCATGTACGATCATTGTAACATTGGTCATAAATACTAGGTTGAAGTTGTTCTCCAACTTCTTTAATTACTTGGGTGGAAATGAAGTGTTTCTAGATTCTAATCATTGTCTATGAAGTCAAAATATGAGTGCACATCACTACCAACCAAATTTGGAGCCTATAGGTTCACACACATAGGATGTACATGAAAGAGGAGTATAATCGTGGACACATGATTGATTGGTTGCTAAAAGGTTTAAGTAATCTAATAGATTGTTGATGGACTGGTTGGAATCCTAGTCAGTTGATTGGAAAGTGTAGTTGCCCAACTAGACATACTACTTGACCGACATGAAGGTCTAGGTCATTAACCAGACAGAGATCCATTCAATCCGTCAACTAGCTAGCCTAGTCAACTGACTAGACAAGACCATCCACTCGGTCGACTAGATGGTCCAATAGACTAACTACACTAGATTAGCAGATTGGCCAATTTGATCCAGAATGTTATAAACCAGTCCATTTAGCTGACTAGTAACCCAGAGTTGGCCACTAAAAAATAGCTCGACCCAGCCGGTCCTGACTAGACTAAGCTAGTTTCCCAACTGGCTATCCATGAGCGGACTACTGAAAACCAGCCATTATCTTTTCATTTCGCATGATTTATTAGAAATCCTACTTCCTGATCTATCCTATATAAAGGAGCATGATGATCATGTTTTTGTTTACCCCTTTTGGCATGTGAACCCTATCAATAGTTACTCAAAGGAAAGAGAGAGAGAGAAGGAGAAGTTTTAATGCTAGCACATTGCCAACAGAAAAGGTTGCTCCTTCCCTATTGTAACATCCCTGACCTGGGTTATGTGTTAACTCGAGATGATTTTCCTAATAAGGTTGATTATATGCTTAATCTTATCTTATGAAAAGTAATTAGGACTCAAGAGGAACTTATATTTCAATTTTAGTCTATTTTGTATAATGTTGAAATAATGCTTTGCTTGATTTGGACTAAAGTGCAAATTACCCAAGTTGAGGGGTTAAATTGCAAATTGTACATGATAATATGTTCCTCATGTGTTGAAGCATCATGAGATTGGATATGATGTAGAGGTATGGCTTATGGTAGCCTGAGTACCAAGAAAGAGCTGATGAAACAATGTTTGTGCATTAAAACCTAGTTTTGGTGTAATGTGCAATTTACCCAAAACCCAGGGTTCAAAATGCAAATTACCACTTCAATAAGGTCCCTAATATTTCTTGTCATCATGTTGAGGCAATAAAATGAGAGGGGCGCCTAATTTGAATTAAGTTGGAGGAGAGAGAATCTTGATATTAAAATAATCAAGATTTAAGCCTAAGTGAAACCCTAATTCAATTTAGTGCAAAAATAAATATATTAATTGAAGGGCTTTCAACCAAAATTAAAATGGTTGGATTCAGATGTGTGTGTATGACCTTGAGCTATGCAAGTACCACGAAATATCCCAAGGAGGTGAAAATGTCACTCACCATTATTATAAGAAAAAGAATTTCCACTCAAAAATGGATATTACTATTATAAGGGTTAAGGTGCTTAATTTCTTTTCCCTTAATTCTTGGATAATGGAAGGGATATAGGTGGGATAGAGATGCCTTTGTATGCAAGAAACGAAGGGGGGAGTTATGGCAACAATTTTGGAATTAAAAGATTTTTATTAAACATTTTCTCTCTCATTGATTTTTCTTATAAAAGTACCCTTTACAAGCCAAGCCAAAGGCTTTTCGGATTTCCCTTCTTTCCCCTTTCTTGGAAAACGACCAAGGAGCTTTGGAAGATCATTAGTACGACACGCAACCTGTTGGTAAGCTTCTTGACCTCCTTTCACCTTGAATCCATGGTGAAAATCGAAAATCAATGCATGAATTCTTCATAACTCGATCCCCTCTTCAATTCTAACCAATTATTTTCACTCAAAGCTTGAGGACGAGCCTTGGAATAGTAAAAGGAGTTGCATCCACCATTTTTGGTGTGAGCTTGGAGCTTTGGAGCTCAATTGGAGGCGGGTTTTATAACTTGAACCCTTAATTTTATTATTGCAATCAATTCCTTATCAATTGGTGATCATTTCTACATTTCCAAAATTTATCTTGGTTGATTGATGCAACCACCATGGAAATCACAAAAAACTTCGTGGGTTTGGATCTTGATGATGATGACATCATCCTAAGCACACACCTCTTCAAATTCTAGGGCAAACGGTTTCAAAGGTTGGGTCCAAACGGTTTCACCAAACCGTTTGGTGACCAAACGGTTTGCAAACCGTTTGGAGGTTTGGGTTCCAAACCATTTGGAATGGTTGAACGTTTGAGATGGTTGACCATTTGAGGAAATATTATGTTGTACTTGGATATTTATCCAATGGTTTCAATTGGTTTGATCTTGAAGGCTTCAATTGTGAATGATTCCTTAAATGCAAACCCTAATTGGCTAAGTGCTGAATTTTCAATTGATTAAGTTGAGGTTTTGGGTTGATTGACCCAAACGGTTTCAAAACCATTTGGGAATCACCCAAACAGTCTCAAGACCATTTGGAGCTCAACCAAGACCATTTGTAGGTCTAGGGTTGAGTATGGTTGGGTATTTGAAGATCCAAAGATACCAAATTGAAATGCAATTAATTGCTGATTTGATAATCAATCCAATGATCCAAACCCTAATAGGATGTTATGGATTTTGATGATGAAATGGGAAAACGGTCTCAAGACCATTTGGAGATCATCCAAACGACCTCAAGACCGTTTGGGGGTCATTCAAGACCGTTTGAGGTCAGGTCATACCATATAATGATGATGGTTCATTGATTTCAATTTAATTGGTTCCACAATGTCAACCATTGATGGTTCCTCAGTTTCAAAACCCTAAGTGATGGTTTCTTGACAATCAACCCTAGTTCAATTGGGTTCAAAACCCTAAATTGAAGGTTTAATTGAATAGTAATTCATTGGATCAATTGATCAATACTCTAGTGGTTCAATTGATAGTTGGTTCATAGATTGAAACCTTGAATCGATTAAGTGTTGAAGACCCTTTTTGGTCCATTCGGTTTTGAGAGGGTTTGGACCAAACGGTCTCAAGACCATTTGAGTCCAAACGGTCTCAAGACTGTTTGATACCAAACGGTCTCAAACCGTTTGGATACTCAAGTCCATTCGGTTTCAAGATGTGTTGTCTAAACGGTTTCAAGAACTAACTTTGTTAAACAGTTTCAAACCGTTTGAACTTAATTGGTCAAGACCGTTTGAGGCCTAAGTGACCAAGACCGTTTGAGGTCTATGTGGTTAAGACCTTTTGAAGTTCAATTGGTTAAACCCTTTGGACACCTAATATGATCAAAGGTCAATTAGATATTTGACTATTAATAATGAAGACCAATGATGATTATGAAGGTTAACCCTAGCTATGTGTACTCAAGTGAAGAGTTGACCTAGATTAATCTTGGAGTATTTAACATCCTAGAGAGGATGAGAGGGAGAGAGAATGGGAGAGATGATGTCTTATTTAATAATCCCTAATTCTCTCATTATGAAACAATATGTAATCAGGGTTTGATCCATAATATGAGATCATGAAATCTTCATTGAAAAGATTGATGTACCTTGACCCTATTTTAGAGCAAGGTTATGTGAAACCCTAATTTAGGGCAAAGCTCAGTGAAATCATAATCTAGGGTGGTGATGTAACCCTAATTTAGTGTAACAAAGTAAGAAACCCTAATTTAATGGGAATTATACATCCTAACCCTAATTTGGGTATGAGGTAAGAGAAACCCCACTTGGATGTGAATGGTAAACCTTAATCCCTAAAATGTGGTAAAGGTGCATGAAACCCTAATATAGGGTAGTACTACTAACTCTATGTGAAGTCCTATCACTGCGTGATGTGTTGTGAAATCCTAATTTCACATAATACTAGCTGAAACCCTGATATAGAAGGATGTTATGTGAAACTCTAATGAAGAGTGATACTAGGTGAAATTCATATATATGTGTGATGCTATGTGAACCTCAAATTATAATTGTGGAAATCCTATTCCTATTAATGGAATAGTGATTAATGTATTGACAAATGTAACACCTAGAGGGGTGATAATGGATATCCTTACATTAATAGTTCTAACTCAAGGATGAGTCCATATTAGTCCTTGGTCAGATGATCTGAAGGTATGAAGTTACCTAATAAGAGGTAACAAATATTCTATGATGAGTTAAGGGTTCAAATACCCATATCCTATAATCATGTTGATGAACTTGTTAGGGAATGGAAATGTACTTGATGAGTTGAAGGATTAAGATCCCAATACTTTGTGAAAAGAGTATGGCTACAGGCCATGACTCCACAAGACAATGCCAGGTATTAGATATATGATCTAAGCCTGAAGAGAGTTAATGTTGTGGTAATGATTCTATAGTGAATAAATGTTATACATGTTATTCATATTCCTTAATGGATAAGTGACATGTTGCTCTTTCAAGTTATAGCTGCAATGTTTTAGATGAGAATGATATTCTAATATGTTAGACATTGAATTAACTGCTGTCAAACAAATATGATTCCTCTGTTCATATTTATCTTCTTTAGCTGCAATAATAATATTTCTGGCAGAGAGTTATATCTCTCACTGGGGCAATTTACAATTGTCTCACCTCCATGGGAACCACATTTTTAGGTAGACGCGGACGAGGAGGCAGGAATCCTTCAGTAGAAGAAGGACAGTAGCAGGGACAGCAGTGAAGTTTCAGGTGGAGACACTGGCTCTTATGCCCTGTATAGTTGTAGATAGAGTCCTATGTGTTGTCTCTGTACTCTCAGGTCCTCGGAGTAGTAGTTAGTGCTTTTGAGATTTTGACTCAGTGCCTCAAGATTTTACACTACTTGTGTTCAGTTTAACAAGAGCAATTAATGCTTGTAAATCTCAGAAAGAGATGGTACATGATATGTACTTTTGAAAATAGAATGTAAATGTGTTACTTTGGTTCTATGTGAGAAAGTTTTTATTTTATGGACCACTTGGTAAAAAGGTTTTAATTTTTAGTGATTTTCAGTAATCCGCTACTTAGTGAATTCTTCCGCATTAGTTAATTATGTTTTTGTGAGTTGTATCAGAGCTCTAGGTTCATTGAGTCTACAGAGACATAGGACTAAGGTTGTAGAGTCTGTTCTAAGTGTCTTCCAGTTTATCTGATAGTATCTTCTGCTCACATAGGAGAAGAAGAACTTGAAGATGTCTGGACCACATGAAGAACATGCTATTGAGGGCAGCGCTGCTGCACCAGGAGGAGGTGCAAGAGACCAGAATAGGGAAGGGCATGTACCTGAACAGCCCCAGATTGACCCAACTGTGATAGAAAACCCAGCCCTCCATGCTCTATTTGATAAATTCCTGACATCCATGACACATATGGCAGACAGGATGCCACCACCTGCACCTAGGGCACCAGCCCACCATGAGGGTTATGGAGCCGACAAGACTTTTGAGAGACTTCGCCGGGTGGGAGCCATAGATTATGTTGGTACATCTGATCCAACATATGCTGATTTGTGGCTGATAGAGCTGGAAAAGGCTTTCAGGATCCTTGATATTCCTGAAGCTGAAAAGGTAAGACATGTTGTGTACCTCCTAAAAGGGAGTGTTGGTCATTGGTGGATGATAGAGGAAGATAAGAGACCAGGTGAAGAAATTGGATGGGAGGTATTCCGATGAGAGTTCATCAGTAGATACTTCCCTAAAACGTATCTAGATGAGAAGATCTCTCAATTTGAGAGGATCAAACAAGGACAGATGAACATTAGCAAGTATGAAGCTAAGTTCATGGAGCTGTTGCGGTTTTGTCCACAAATGGCAGTTAATGATGAGGAAAGAATTTGGCATTTTGAGAAGGGATTGAACACTGAATTGACCACTCATGTGTCTGCTTTAGATAATAGGGAGAGGTTTGCCACCTTTGTGGAGTCAGTAAGGAGGATAGAGAGGTCTGAAATTGAGAAACGACAGACTAGTGGTAAGAAGGTGTACATTCAGTCTCAAGGACAAAGGTCTGAAAGATTTAAGAAACTGAGATTTTCTGCACCGGCAGCATCATCGAGATTCCATGCCCAGACACAATGGACGTCAAGTAGGGGTAGGGACCATAGTAATGTTCCAAGTAGAGTCTCCAACACAGCATCAACATCGGTGACTGGATCTCACAGACATTTTGCACCCAGGATCTGTTACCAATGTAGACAACCGGGACATCTGGCAAATGATTGTCTATATGGGAATTCGATGATGACTCAACCTTAAGGGAAGAGTCGGCAAGGCTCACAAAGGAGGCAATTTTCTATTAATAATAGAGGATGTGGAAAGACATCCCAGATAGGTCAGATGAAATAGTTTCATTTTGATATTTCATATCATGATTCTATGTGTTAAAAATAAGAGAGTAGTTGTTTTTGAGCTTCCTTTGATTAGTCCTATAAGGACACAAGGGAGATGAGAACTTACATCTTACTCAGTGTTCCTTAAAATGCTTTATAATCTCCCTTATATGTGTGTTAAAAGATGAGATATAGAAGTGATTCCTGAAGAAAATTCAAGAATGAAAAATCATGTGTGTATAATAATATGAAAAGTGAGGAATATGATAGCAAATAAAAGTGCATACTACCTAATCTCAATACTTGTATACCCTGGCCAGGTATATGATTATTGTAGATAAGGCAAGTATGAAACTCTTAGATTGTTATCTTTTTTATTACTCTGATCAAGTAGTCATTCTGAAACAATCTAGAGAGTATAATGAAATTAAATAGGAAGAGCTAAGTGAATTTTCCCAAATAAATTACTTAGTGAACATTCTCAGTGAACTTTCTCAGTGAATTTTTCCAAAACAAATTACTTAGTGAACATTCTCAGTGAATTTTTCCAAAAAAAATTACTTAGTGAACATTCTCAATGAACTTTCTCAGTGAATTTTTCCAAAATAAATTACTTAGTGAACATTCTCAGTGAACTTTCTTAGTGAATTTTTCCAAATAAATTGCTCAGTGAACATTCTCAATTAATTTTCTTAGTGAATTTTTCCAAATAAATTGCTCAGTGAACATTCTCAGTGAACTTTCTTAGTGAATTTTTCCAAATAAATTGCTCAGTGAACATTCTCAGTGAACTTTCTTAGTGAATTTTTTCAAATAAATTGCTCAATGAACTTTCCCAATCAAAGTGCTAAGTGAAATTTCCCAAATAAATAAAGGATTACTGAGTGAATTACCTCTGTTAGATATATATGTTTCTCTTTTGGTGAATATTCTTGGGTGATGATAGAAGTATGTTCTTTTATCACTACAAAAAATATGGTCTTTAACTACAAAAAAAAATTTGTAGCGAAAACCCCTAAATTTGTAGCTAAAAGCTTTGGCTACATTTATCCTTACATTTAGAATATGAAGCTAATACCCGTGTAGCTAATTGTTTAGGCTACATTTTTCAAAGTTGTAGTTAGTTATTCCTCTGGCTACAAATTCATATGTAACCCTAATTGTAGGTAAAAAATGTCCTTACACATAAAAATGTAGTTTCCATTGTAGCTAAATATATGACTAAAATTCAATTTGTAGCTATGATATGTAGGAAGAGATGACATTGGTTACAGTTTGTATATGTAGTTCGTGTATAGAAAAAATTACCACTTACTACACGTGTAATTATAGCTAGTGTGTAGTGAAAGACATCATGTACTACACATACATATGTAGTGAGAGACATTATGTATCCAGTCAGTCGCTTGCCAATATAATAGTGATCAAGATCAAGTTGTGCTTATAATGTCAACAATGATACTTTTATTTATATTTGAACAATGAGTACACATGGGGAGGACATTAACATGGCCCCTATTTTACAATATGCATGGAAAAAAGATACATGTATACAATATCTTCTTCGGACTGCCTCTATCCACTGTAGACTCTATATGCCACATGATCTTGAGCATCTTCTTCTATCTTGATTTTTCTTTTGTATTAATTATGCCACTTGTATCGTCAACGAATATGATAACATTGATAAACTCATAAGAAGAGAAAGACTGCTAAGGTATTGCTCTTTTTGATTGAAAATAGAGAACTTCTTTGTGCTCTTCTTCTGATTGGATATAGGAAGCTCATGTAGTTGATATTGATATTCATGGAGATTCTTGAAAGCAAAATCATTCTCATCAACAACTACCAATTCCACCCAGTCCCCAAGTTTGAGGTTTCCATATATCTCAGCACATATTTTGCGAATCTAAGACTATATATTGGATAATTGCTTTGTCCTCTCTTCTTTTTTTTTGGCAGTTGTTCCTGTACAAGAGATATGGCATCCATCTACAACTTAACCTACAATACCATAATTTGTATTATACGGGTGAAACTAAGACAATATGGCACTAATTTTGAGAAAATGATGTGTATTGGAACAAACCAATGAAATTATTACATAGTTTACCTTTCACATGTACATGAACACCACTTTATGGTACTCCAATCAAGGTTATATATGTGATGGGTCATTTTGTCTTGGATGAATATGTGATACAAAGACCTTCTCTACAATCATTCTTGGCATCAAATAACCTGACCTGCAAAAAAGGTCATAGCGAATGATTAAGTTGCCTTGCTAAAATTTATACATATCAGATTTTATACAAAACATAGCTATATATGAGTTATAATGGCATCATTGTTTACCAACAACTGTTGTGGCAATGTGATAGTCAGATAAGAACAAAACTTTCTAGCATCTGAAACAATAGCTGATGTTGGAGCAGGTGTGGTCCCCAAACCAATTTGCTTTTTTACCAGGGGCCTTTTTCTTAGCAAGTTGTTGAGATTTCACCTCCTTTGGTCTTGAATAAATATGAAATGGTTCATCAAATGGTACCTACAATCAATCTTTCATCAATCATTAGACCATGAATGATGGTATATGGGGTGGGAAGATAGATGTGTCATCACCACATGTAAAGATTTTAAGTGTTTATATAACATAGTTATACATTCAAGTAACAAACTACATGTAAGTGCGGTAGGAAGAAATAAGTACAAGTGCACACAGAGATGACTTAGCTGTTTAATTTGTTGTTAATTACACACAAGGATACATGGTTCAACACTAGAAGAAACAAATCAGAACCTTGCATGTAAATCGGAGTATTAAACTAGCAAACCAGCTCATCACTTTTACTGAAACCTTTTAAGACTTGATCAACTCAATTGCATAAGACAATCTTGGTACAGATATTGTATATATATAAATGATCTTAGTAGATGTATTATGACCTTTTAAGGCTTCATTAACTCAATTGGGTTTTCCAATCTTGTCACCACATGGTCCATACAAGCAAAAAGTGAAAAATGTTGATATACATCCTTCCTTAATCATTATATATGGTTCTTGTCCTTGCTTACCTTGTTGTTCAGCAAAGTAGACAGTGATAGCAATTGCACTTGTGGAAGGTATGCCGAGATATGATGAAATCTTATAGGAAGATGTGTATATCACTCTGTTTGCAATAGATCACGTGTAAGAATCTGATTTCAAATAATCCCATAATTGAAAGACCTAGTATTAAGAGGAGGAACAAATCAATGTTAGATAACGATAATGTACAAATCCACCAACACACCTCAAAGGTTGAGTAGTGATATTCATAAGGAGGACCAATTTGTTTATAATTTAGAACCTCAAACCATTTATGCAGGAAATGTTTGTTGGATTTGGCAGACATTTGCCATGGCAACATGTACAGAAAGTAATACTAATTGACAGAAGAAACAGAACAGAATAAAAGAGGCAAGGAAAATCATGGTGGAGTCTTTCGTAATCAAATATCATGAATTAAATATTGGAATTTATCATCCTCTAATTAAACCCAGAAGACAAAAGGTGTTCAGGTTTAAGATTTAATAATGCCTCTTGAAATATATCTACCTTCATATATGGTTATAGTTTCATATAGCTCTAGAAGAGGTACAGTTTGGTCAAGAGTTAGCAATTGCAAACACGAAGAGCATTCAACTAAAATGAGTAAACTAGACTACAAAATAAATATGAGGATAGTTAACCTAAAAATCCATATCAAGAGACTTCATGGTGTATATCCAAAATTGATCTAGGAGAGTGTTTCCAATGGATATTGACCGCGACACTGCACAAAGGCATAGGGAGGACACACTCAGAAATAGAATGACATAAAAACCATGAAAAGAGCTAGATTTATTTGAATAGCAAAACACATATGAACCTATGAGACTATTATCACCAATTTCACTAAAAGAAACACTAATTTGTACATGAACTTTCAAGAGAAACAATTCTAGTGATTGAGGTGACACAAATGCAGGAGAAATTATGTAAAAACATGCTTCTTGAGTATTATGTGTCATCTTCAAAGACAGTGACCATGTTACATCCCCTTTAAACGAGCCTTCCAACCAAGCTTTGTATGTCAAGACAGGCTTCTTGGGGTCCTCAATATTGTCTTGGCTTATATATCCACATAGTTGTTTACAAAATTGAGCAACATGTAATGTACAAAAATTAGAAAATGGAAGCCAAACACAATTTTTTTTCAAGTAATGATATGATAAAATAAGAGATGGGAGATAGATATTTCCCATAACTTCAGTGAGCAATCAGTAATTAATGACACTGCTCAAAGTGGTTACAAAGCTCAAAGGGATTTGTTGAAGACTTTGTTGGACTCAAATGTGTTGTTGTTCCTACTCTTTTAAGGGTATTAAGTAGTCATATGTGCTGATCTTTTACAATTACTGAAAAGATATTCACTCAGCTAGGTACATAAAACAATTGAAGCAAACTACATAAAAACACATGAATTGTCAACAGTCTTCCACTACTAGACGATAGATGTGCATAACATTGGACAGTGACAATGTCGATGAAGAGGAGATAAATAAGAAAAGGACAACAAACTTTTCCAGCAACATAAGTAGTGACATATTAGCACAGGAAAGAACATCTTGACATACAATATAATTACTATGGAATACTATAAGATTACATGTATTATGTTATGGGCTGAAAATTTTTTCAATGTGGTTGCATCTTTCAAGGTTACCATGGGGCTTGCTGGGATGACCAACAAGACTATCATTAGTGACATGAGTCGGCTTTTTTAGTATGAATAGAAGGGTATCCACTCTTTTGGGTATATCATGAGACTTTTTATAGAGGTTTTTCTACTTTTCCTTACAATGTTGATTAATAATAACCACTTCTTTAGTAAGACAAGAAAATCCTACTTACATGTGAGTCTTTTTCTTGTTTATGATTTTACTGTATAAATGGTAGTGGAAACCATGTAGAGTCAAATGTCTATGTGAATTGTTGATCCTTGTCAACAGGAGAACCACGCAAAAAATTGTTATGGATAAGGGGATGACAAACAAATAGCTATAAGCACCAAAATAGGGTTGGCCTAAATCTATATATAAGACCAATTTTGCAGAATCTGTATAAGACTGATTTTATAGATATAATATGTCATAGTCATTATATTGTTTATCTCTAAATTTCTTTCACTTTATTTTATATAATAATTATAATAATATGTGTAGCTTTCAAATGTAGACATATACATGAACCGTGTATAGTTTTTCAAATGTCAACATTCTATTAGAGCCACCAGATAAAGAATATCCAACAATTCTAATACCTCACACAGGCTGCTACCTTAGGAGGAGGTTGAAACTACCTCATTAGAAGATCCAACCTTAGGAGACATCACAATATCTTCAGTCTCCTTGTAGTAGACCAGAAGTCCATCAACATGATTGATTACATGAAGTAGTGATAGAAAGTTTACAGTTTGTATGTCAGTTCTACAAATTAGAACAACAAGTGGGAAGTGTCTTCGTAATCAGATATTTAAAGAAAATTGATTGTTGGGCATAAACCAAATCTCATATCTTAAATGTTACATCTTTTTGACATGGCAGCCTTGAACAAATGTTAGATCCCAACACCAATTAAAGCCAAGAGAGCCAAAAGATCAAAGAAATCTAGAAACAGAGGAACATGCTCAGAATGAGGGAAATATATTTTAAAAGATCAATGACTTTCAACTGCTATCTGAAACATATGAGAGGAAAACAAGTCCAACACATCTTGATCTCAGAGTAGAGAAAGCCAAAACATTACATAGCTTGAACCTGTGATTGAACCCAGTAAAGAGAACTCACAGCTAAGTCCCAAAGACTGAAACAAGAAGAACCTCAGGAATCAAGGACCAATCAACCTTATTAAATATCTGTTAATTATTCTCCAAAGGGTATTGCATGAAATACTCTAATTTCCGTGCACCCTCATATTCTTCTCATACCTTAACTTGTAAAGAAAAGCATGAGCAATAATGTGAGATTTTTTACTAATATTTTTCTAATGGAACCTCATTTCTCTAATACAACTTTTTATGGAATTCAAATAAGTATTAATACTATTTCTGTTACTAGAATTTTGGATAGTTAACCAAACTTAAACTTACGTACTTAGTTGGAATTTTGAAATTCACAAAGATATTTTAGAGATAAAGCAGAGATGAAAGTAGAAGCTACTTAGAGTTATCCTATGATGGATGCAAATTTTCAAACTAAGAAGTATGCTAATGCTCACTATTATATAAGTTTCATCCAGTCAACTAGACAATTGGTATGAAAACCAAATAACATTAATACAGTAGTATTGGTAACCCATAATGTAACATTGCAAAAAGTTTAAAGTTTGAACAGGATGAGTTTCCCATTAGCTAATAAAAATGGAAGTACATAACCATGTTGAGGTCATATACAAGTTTTACTAACTTTTCCAATGGGAAATCCTGAAGAAGTCTCACAACTGTTGTAAAATAGCAACACAACCAATGCTAATCAATTAACCAAGTACCACTATCACATTTTCAGAATTTTATAAAATAAAGATCGCCAAAACAACGAATTACATCATAATTTATAACCAATAAGATAACGTCATCGGTATCCTATCCACTTATAATGGGTTATATATTCCAGAACTTCCTGTTACATATATTTACTTTGATACTACTTTATACAGTATGTACATCTTGTATAATCACCAAATTTACTGAATGTATCAGTAGAGCACAATGTTGCACAAGGACATGATGGAAAATGATTTTATCTACAACCAAAAAAATGTATCCATTGATTGTTGTTTCATTTTGGACATCCAAAGTTTGATGCATAGCAAAATTGATCCATCTAGAAAGTCTAAGTATAAGCAAACTAAGTGCCCATACCTCAAAGATGTTGCAACTAAAGGGGATATCTGGTCCACCAATGAACTTAACAACCACAGAAGTACTAAGAATCATGAGTTTTTTCCTCATTATTATTAGAATCATAACATTGTTCCAGCAAGACAACTGATATGGTCTGCTTTCTCGGCAATATAAATAGGTAATTCATACAATTTGTTACACAACTCGAGCCATAGCACTAGATAACACTTATATGGGTCAAACAATAAATCCAATACTCAACAAGAGGAATCAACATGATACAGTAATAATGTTTTTTATTCCGCAAATATCAAATCTTGAACACGAAACTACACCCAAATTATTCAACTTAACGTCACCCAAATCACTGCACCAAGATCTTTCTTGCCTCTTTTGCAGCAAGCGTAGGTGTTTCAAATAGCTAGAGCCACAAACACTAGAATTTCTTCACAGAAATTGCTACCTTGAGCATCTTGAAAAAATGAAGCAACCCAAAGTATGCCAGAATTATAATAAGAAATCACAAAGGGCTTGAAGGTAGCATTATGTATCTTATTCAAATTCAATCATCTTATTATATATCACTCACTATACAAAGTTCATCTTTGAATACCAATGAGGCTTGTTTTGGCATTGACCAAGCTTGATAGCTTTCTCTAATCCTGCTACAGCTACAATACCCATAGATTTACTTGTACTCGCCGAAAATCTGTCACCCTTGGAATCATGCATTGTTCTGTTCCAATGATATTTTTACCTTCTCAAGAGCATTGGTAAAGTGATTATGATTTTCTATCTATGTTTTTTTGCATGATTATATCTACGTTTCTACAAGGATGGAATTTAGGTATGTCATCACAATAAGAATGTGTAATCCAAAGTTACTAGAATAAGTATCTTATATTAAAAGCTAGTGCATTTCTTAATTAGTTTTTCATATTAGAGCAGTAAATATACATTCATGTGTTGAAAGAACCATGGCTCCAGGAGTATTCTGAATAAGCTATAACAATCTAGAATGTATGTATACATCAAATTTGTGATATTAACATACATTGTCAGTGTTTAGTATCCTCTAGCCAAGTGATTCTACGTGAAGAACAAATAAAGAACACAACATGTCTCTTATATCCAGTAACATGTTGAAGTTTGGAAGCATAGAGCCTCAAATATGTGATCAATAGAGAATCTAGACACCAAGCATAGAAATTGGATCAGTATGAAGTAAAGGAACAATAATAATGACATGCAATCCAACACTGTAACATGTTCTTAATACATGGTGGCAAACTATAATCAGTAGTTTATACTTTACTTTCATGTACTCATATGATGTCATGAATGTTTGCATTGCTAGGTGCATTGAAACTAGATGAATAAAACTTTATATGCCTTGAAATGTGTTTAAATAGCATGGTAAATGAGAAAGGTTAAATCAACACCAACATCAACATCAATACCATTTATGGAGTAGCAAAAGTCAGTCTTAATATCGGAAGATAGAGATTCAACACAACATAGGAACCCCAAAAGTGCAACCTCAGACATGTAAATCACCTACGTCCAAATGTGATATCCACATGAGAGGTTGATCCCATAAGCCATGTTCTGATAGTCATGACCATTGATACCCCTCTCCCAACTACCTCTACTATATACCTCCTAGATCTAAACATAAGAACATGCATCTTCAAAACCTACATATCCCAGTTTTTAAGTTTATAAAACGAGATCATAACATCTATCTTTGTTTCCATGCATATGAATATATAACTTTCCACCAAAGCAACTACAACCCCGTGTAAGATTGTGTGCATGCATGTAATATCTGGGCCATCTTTTCATCAAACTAAAAAGGACAATTTGTTGCTACATGGAGCTATTCTTTATAAATGATAACAAAGCACGAAACATGAAATAACTCAATTTACATTTGGGATAGAAAACATAGTACATCAAAGTATTGAAGAAGTCATATATCTCCAGTCCCATTATTGTGAATGCTTTGTCATCTCAAATGTTAACATGATTACCAAATAAAATAAGAATAATAGATCGTAATAGCTAAAACATTTTATACTGGACTATTCTAAGTCATGAGTGATACAAAGAAATTAAGTGGTGCATAACAACACCAGTTCAGTGTGTTAGTTCAAATAAATTTACAGTATGAATGTGAAATAGATAAAGCATGAATCTAAAAGATACGAGAGCTTACAGAAAGCTATGTAGGTAAAAGTCCAGTAGAGTTCACGCACCTAATGTCTCAACATGTTTTGTAGGGTCCATGTTTCCTGGAGACTCTAAACCATCCCAACAAACCTTCTCATGTACAGAATGATGAGGAGTCTAAACTTAGCATAGAATATTGATGGTGTGTGCCAGACTTGGGGCTGAAGATAGAAAATTCCTCATGAATCATCGTCTCTCCGACAATGCCCATATCAGTCTAGACTTTGACATCCACAACGCAAGATGGTAGTGGATTTAGAAGATTCGAACTGTTGGCAGAGTTTGTGATGTCTGAAGGACTGAGGAAAGCCATAAAATACTTCATGAATGAATATAATGTTAAATTAGTCGACTGTATCTGGATTCTATAAGCGTAAGGAGATATGGAAAAGTGGTGTCGGGGTTTACTGAGTGCTTGATAGAGGTACAACTATGGCTTCTTTGATGATATGGAATCAAACAAAAAGAGGATTTTTTTCTGCCCAAGAGAAGAAAAGATTAATCTTTTGGAGGTCGTTGTAGAAACTGTGGGTAGACGTCAACATGTGCCACATACATTATTAGATACATATATATACTGCAGGAAGACAATAAGGTTTATTTCCAATAATTAAGAACAACCATATTTTCATGTATGACTGAGCACCCAAATACTCATTCACTGGTCCATCTCTTCTTTGCTTTTTCCCTACTCTTTGTCCTTAGTCTTCCACACTATTATATATGTATCTCACAATGTTTGCTTTCTACAATATGCTTCCTAAGTTCCAATTTTCATATTCCAAAATATGGTAGGTTAGTCTATATATTGAGATCTTCCCGTTTGTGTGAAATGCAAAATAATTGAAGAATTAATCACCTGATAAATTATAACTTGCTTGATTGGGCGAAGCCCCTGGAGTGGGGAATGTCTACGACACCTTTCATTTGCAGAAGACATCCATCGTTGCACTTGTTTGTTGGGGACAAGGAGTAGGGGATGGCATAATACCAGAGGGAACTGTATGCAGCACCAGTGGAGATAATGAAGACCCTAGAGTGAAGAATGTCTTTGGAACCTTTGCTTTGAAGAAAATATCTATCGCTTCACTTACTTGCTGGCACAAGGGGTAGGGGTTGGGGTGATACGAGAGGCAAATGTACACGACACCAACAAAGCTATTGAGAAGTGATATATTGCCTGCGGCATTGGGCGGAGGAGTTGAAAGAACTGCCTTCCAAGTTGCGGTTTCTAGGGGATGTGATAGGTGAGAAGATTGGGGGAGAGATTGGGCAAAATTGTGAGTCGAGAGGGGGAAAAATTTTTAATCTCAGGTTGAAACTGACGCGCGGGAGATGGTAGTGGGATTAATTTATTTTTTAGATAATTTTGAGGATGTGATTAGCTATGATATGGGAAGAAAAAGTGTAGTAATGTGTATTCAACTACATCAACTACAATTTTTTTGCTTACATTTTAATATTTTGTAATTAAAAATTATTTTACCTACATATAAAATATATATAATGAAAATAATTGTAGCTAAATCATCTTTTTTTTGTAGTTTATGCTTCTTCCTTTCAATAATATGGACATCATATGTTACGGGTTTATGCTCTGCATAAACATAAACATTGATAAGGTTGAATTAGTGAAAGGAACTTTGTGTGAATTATAGATCTATGGTATCTCCATAACATTAAGAAGTTAGGTGGAGACTTGAGGGCATGATTAATGAATAATCTGTCCCTCCTTTTTCCTGGGATTTCGGGGACGAAATCCTTGTTAGGGGTTTATAATTTGTAACATCCCTGACCTGGGTTATGTGTTAACCCTAGATGATTTGCCTAATAAGGTTGATTAGATGCTTAATCTTATCTTATGAAAAGTAATTAGGACTCAAGAGGAACTTATATTTCAATTTTAGTCTATTTTGTATAATGTTGAAATAATGTTTTGCTTGATTTGGACTAAAGTGCAAATTACCCAAGTTGAGGGGTTAAATTGCAAATTGTACATGATAATATGTTCCTCATGTGTTGAAGCATCATGAGATTGGATATGATGCATAGGTATGTCTTATGGTAGCTTGAGTACCAAGAAAGATTTGATGAAACGTGCATTAAAACCTAGTTTTGGTTTAATGTGCAATTTACCAAAAACCCAGGGATCAATATGCAAATTACCACTTCAATAAGGTCCCTAATATTTCTTGGCATCATGTTGAGGCAAGAAAATGAGATTGGCACCTCATTTGAATTAAGTTGGAGGAGAGAGAATCTTGATATTAAAATAATCAAGATTTAAGCCTAAGTGAAACCCTAATTCAATTTAGTGCAAAAATAAATATAATAATTGAAGGGCTTTCAACCAAAATTAAAATTTTTGGATTCATATGTGTTTGGATGACCTTGATATATGCAAGGACCACGAAATATCCCAAGGAGGTGAAAACTCCACTCACCATTATTATAAGAAAAAGAATTTCCACTCAAAAATGGATATTACTATTATAAGGGTTAAGGTGTTTAATTTCTTTTCCCTTAATTCTTGGATAATGGAAGGGAGCTCGGTGGGATATATATGCATTTGTATGCAAGAAACCAAGGGGGGTGATGGCAACAATTTTGGAATTAAAAGATTTTTATTAAACATTTTCTCTCTCATTGATTTTTCTTATAAAAGTACCCTTTACAAGCCAAGCCAAAGGCTTTTTGGATTTCCCTTCTTTCCCCTTGCTTGGAAAAAGACCAAGGAGCTTTGGAGAAGCAGGAGGACTACCCCCAACCTTTTGGTAAGCTTCTTGACCTCCTTTCACCTTGAATCCATGGTGAAAATCGAAAATCAATGCATGAATTCTTCATAACTCGATCCCCTCTTCAATTCTAACCAATTCTTTTCACTCAAAGCTTGAGGATGAGCCTTGGAATAGTGAAACGAGTTGCATACACCATTGTTGGCATGAGCTTGGAGCTTTGGAGCTCAATTGGAGGCGGGTTTTATAACTTGAACCCTTAATTTTATTATTGCAATCAATTCCTTATCAATTGGTGATCATTTCTGCATTTCCAAAATTTATCTTGGTTGATTGATGCAACCACCATGGAAATCACAGCAAACTTCGTGGGTTTGGAGCTTGATGATGATGAAATCATCCTAAGCACACACCTCTTCAAATTCTAGGGCAAACGGTTTCAAAGGTTGGGTCCAAACGGTTTCACCAAACCGTTTGGTGACCAAACGGTTTGCAAACTGTTTGGAGGTTTGGGTTCCAAACCGTTTGGAATGATTTACCGTTTGATATGGTTGACCGTTTGAGGAAATATGTTGTTGTACTTGGATATTGATCCAATGGTTTCAATTGGTTTGATCTTGAAGGCTTCAATTGTGAATGATTCCTTAAATGCAAACCCTAATCGGCTAAGTGTTGACTTTTCAATTGATTAAGTTGAGGTTTTGGGTTGATTGACCCAAACAGTTTCAAAACCATTTGGGAATCACCCAAATGGTCTCAAGACCATTTGTAGGTCAACCAAGACCATTTGTAGGTCTAGGGTTGAGTATGGTTGGGTATTTGAAGATCCAAAGATACCAAATTGAAATGCAATCAATTGCTGATTTGATAATCAATCCAATGATCCAAACCCTAATTGGATGTTATGGATTTTGATGATGAAATTGGAAAACGGTCTCAAGACCATTTGGAGATCATCCAAACGACCTCAAGACCGTTTGGGGGTCATTCAAGACCGTTTGAGGTCAGGTAATACCATATAATGATGATGGTTCATTGATTTCAATTGAATTGGTTCCACAATGTCAACCATTGATGGTTCCTCAGTTTCAAAACCCTAAGTGATGGTTTCTTGACTATCAACCCTAGTTCAATTGGGTTTAAAACCCTAAACTTAAGGTTTAATTGAATAGTAATTCAGTGGTTCAATTGATGAATACTCTAGTGGTTCAATTGATAGTTTGCCTAGAACAGCCAAAAGTCATGATTCCATTTGGATGATAGTTGATAGGTTGACAAAGACAGCACATTTCTTACCTGTCAAAACAACCTATACAACTGAGAAGCTTGAACAATTCTACATAGATGAGATAGTGCGGCTGCATGGGGTACCAGTTACAATAGTTTCTGATAGAGGTCCTCAGTTTACGAGTCATTTTTGGGAACGACTTCATAAAGCTTTGGGCACTCAGCTGAGGTTTAGTACAGCTTTTCATCCTCAGACAGATGGACAGTCTGAGAGGACGATAACCTTAGAGGACTTGCTTAGGGCATGTGTCCTTCAGTTTGTGGGGAGTTGGGATCTACATCTTAGCTTGATAGAGTTTGCTTATAATAACAGCTATCATCACAGTATTGAGATGGCACCATATGAGGCTTTGTATGGTAGACGTTGTAGATCTCCCCTATGTTGGTATGAAATTGGTGAATATCAACTTTTGGGTCCTGAGGTGGTTCAGCAAACAACTGAGAAGATAAAGATCATACAACAACAGTTGAAAACAGCCCAGGATAGACAGAAATCCTATGCTGACAAGCATCGTAGACCCTTAGAATTCCAAGTTAGAGACAGGGTGTACCTTAAGGTTTCACCTTGGAAAGGTATCCTGAGATTTGGAAGGAAAGGGAAGTTAGCTCTGAGATTTATGGGGCCTTATCCAATCATTGAGAGGATAGGAAAGGTAGCCTATAAGATGGAATTACCACCTGAGTTGCATAGATTGCACCCAGTGTTTCATATCTCTATGTTGAGGAAGTGTCATCCTAACACTGAGTTAGTTCTACAACCTGTGGAGGTAGAACTAAATAATGGCATATCTTATGTTGAAGGACCTGTGTTGATTCTTGACAGAAGAATCAAGAAGCTGAAAAAGAAAAACATTAGTCTTGTAAAAGTCCTCTGGAATCACCGTGGCATTGAAGAAGCTATGTGGGAACTAGAGGATGATATGAGAAGGAAATATCCTACTCTTTTTTCTTAATGTTTTGTTGATGATTTCGGGGATGAAATCATTGTAAGGGGTGGATAAACTTGTAACATCCCTGACCTGGGTTATGAAGTAACCCTAGGTGTTTTGCATAATGAGAGTAATTATATGTGTGCTCTTATATTTTGAAAAGTAATTAAGGCTCAAGAGGAACTTATATTACATTTTAGTCCTTTTTGAATATTTTTGAAATCAATATTTTGCCTGTTTCGGACTAAAGTGCAAATTACCGAAGTTGAGGGGTTTATTTGCAAATTGTGCATGATAATATGTTCCAAATGTGTTAAAGCATCATAGGAATGAATATGATGCAAAGGTAGGGCTTGTGATAGCCTGAATTCCAAGAAAGAGCTGATAAAGCAATGTTTATGCATGAAAACCTAGTTTTGGTGTAATGTGCAATTTACCTAAAACCTAGGGTGCCATATGTAAATTACCACTTCAATAAGTCCCTAATGTTTCTTGGCATCAAGTCGAGCAAAGAAATTGAGAGGGGCGCTTCATTTGAATTAAGTTGAAGGAGAGAGAATCTTGATATTAAAATAATCAAGATTTAAGCATAATGGAAACATTATTACAAAAATAAATAAAATAATTGAAGGGCCTTCAACCAAAATTAAAATGGTGGAATTCAGATGTATGAGTGGACTTCCTTGAGATTTGCAAGGACCGAAAATATCCTAAGGAGGTGAAATTCCACTCACCTTATTATAAGGAAAAGAATTTCCACTCAAAAATATATATTAGTATTATAATGGATTAAGGTGCTTAATTTCTTTTCCCTTAATCCATGGATAATGGAAGGGATTTCGGTGGGTTTGATTTGCCTTTGTGTTCAAGCAAAACAAGGAGGAAGAGGTGGAACCATTTTTGGAATTAATTGATTTTTAATAAAACATTTTCTCTTTCATCAATTTTTCTTATAAAAGAGCCTTTTCCAACCCACCTAAGGGTCTTTTTCGATTCCTTTCTTCCCCTTGCTTGAAAAATCGACCAAGAGAGCTAAGAACAGCAGGGAGCACGTCCCCAACCTCTTGGTAAGCCTTTGACCTTCGTTCTTCTTGATTTCATGGTGAAAATCATAAAACAATACATGATTTCATCATTTCTTCACTCCATCTTCAACCCTAGCCGATCCTTTCACTCCAAAATCTTGAGAAATGACCTTGGGAGGTTGCTAGAGCTTCAACCACCATTGTAGCCGTGAATCTTGGAGCTTGGGATCATATCAAAGGTGGGTTATATAACGTTAACCCTTAATCTTTGTCATTGAATTCGATTTCTACTTGCAATTGATTTAATTGTCATTATTGCAACAGCCTTGCTTAATTGATGGAGTTGCCATGGAAAATGACAGTAGTTCTGTGAGTTTAAAGGTTGAAGATTATAACCTATTCATAAGCACACACCTTAATCAAATAACAATAGCAAACGGTCTTGGACCTTTGGTCCAAACGGTTTCACCAAACCGTTTGGTGAAGTTGGACTCCAAACCGCATGGTTGAGTTGACCATTTGGTTTAGTTGATCATTTGAGGTCTGAACTCCATCAAAGGTTGTATCATGATCCAATGGACTTAATTTATTGATCCAATGTGTGCACGATCCTTCAAGTGGAAACCCTAATTGAATTGATTGAGGAAATCCTTGATTGGTCCTAATGATTTCAAGACAATTTGGGGCAAACGGTCTGGAGACCGTTTGGTGGATTGGAGGTTGATCCTTGACCCATGGATGATGATCTACTGGTTTAGATTGATGAACCCTTCAATTGAATAATCAATTATCAATTCAATGGTGCAATTGGAAATCGATTTGATGGAGAAATGACCTAGTGAGCCCTTGCAGTTTTGGGACTGATTTGGCCCAAACGGTCTTGAGACCGTTTGAGACCAAATGGTCTTGAAACCGTTTGGGGCCAAACGGTTTCAAAACCGTTTGGTGTTGAAACTTCAAAACCGCATGGAGGTTGTTAGTGGTTCAATCATTTGGATATTGATGGTAATGATGGTTCCAATTATCCAATGATGGTTAGTCAATAAAGGTACAAAGATTGAAACCCTAATAGTACCTAGGGATTTGTGTCAATTAAGGAAGGAACCCTAATTGTCATAAGATCAATGACTTGGTACACTATGTCATCCATAGTTTTATGAACTTGATTTAAGGGTTGATATGACCTAATCAAGTTGAGAGGATAATAGCAGGGATTTGATATATGAGTTTAATTCATGTGGTGATTTAGGGTATGATCCTTAAGTAAAGAGATCATGAAACCCCTAATCATGAACATAAACCCTAATTGACAAGGTTGTTGAACCTTAACCCTAATCCAGGGCAATTTATAATTGAAACCCTAATCCAAGGAATGGATGAAATCCTAATTCAGGATGATGATGTGTATAGACCTAATTAAGAGTAATGTAATCCAAAACCCTAATTATGGGTGATGGATTATGAAACCCTAATTGGGATGTATAGTAAACCCTAATTATGGGTGATGGATTATGAAACCCTAATTGGGATGAATAGTAAACCCTAATTATGGGTGATGGATTATGAAACCCTAATTGGGATGAATAGCAAACCCTAATTATGGTTGATGGAATATGAAACCCTAATTGGGATGAATAGTAAACCCTAATTATGGATCATTGAATGTAAATCCTTTTATAGGGTGAATTTGAAGTGAAACCCTAACTAAAGATGGTTTCATGAGAAACCTTAATGTTTGATGTTCTGTGGAGCTCAAATCCAGGGTGGTAATATGTTATGTTTAACAAACCCTAATCTTGGACAATATGGTGATAAACCATATCTTTGATGTGATAATGGGATGATTATCCTTAAATGACATGAAGTGGGAAACCCTAACCCTAGTAAGGGAATAGTGGTGTTACCCATGAATAGTGAATTCATATTTATTGAACATGGTTCTGATATGCAATTGATATCACTGTATCATCTGTGCTAACAATGCAGGTATGATGAAATGATGATCATGGCCAGGTATGAGCTATGATGTTTAATTCATTATTGTGATTGTACCTTGAGTGTCATAATATACCGTGTTGCCCAGTAAGAGGTAACAAGAGAGTTAATGGGCATCAAGTACCATGTGTGATGCTTGTAATAGCAAGTATCATGTTTGCCTTGGTCAGTTGACCTGAAGGTGATGGTTACCTGGAAAAGTGGTAACAATGCTTAATGATGAATCAATGGTTTAATTACCCAGGGCCATATGATTATGGTGATGAAATTGTGTAGGGATGAGAATTCCCAGCTTTGAGATAAGGGACTGAGTCCCCAATGCCTTTTAAAGATTGTTAAGCATTTGATGAAAATAGTACATGCTTCTTTATAGCATTGTTATAATAAGTTGTGTTTGAGAACTTGCTTGATGCTAAAAGAATATGAAAATGTACTTAATTAATCAAGTGGAATCTATTCATGTAGTGCTCTGACCATAGATCCATCATTGTCAGTAGTTGGCGATGGTGAAACAGGTTTTCTATGGAATTCCTGGAATTCGCATATTTTGAATATGTGGGGGTAAATGGGTGAAAATATCCTTACGTCCGGGTGAAGAGATTGAGGGAACGTAAACACTAAACCTCTCAATCCTTCATGTGTCGAGATAGATGTATCATAAATCTCCCGATGGTTGGGATGGATGTATCATTAATCTCCCAATGTTATTTTATGTCGGGTCGATGGAAATAAACATTGATGCTCTCGATTGCCGATGAGAGTGCAGTTGACGCTGTAACTCTATAGCAAAGTTCCAGTATACCCTGGAAAGCTATTTGAGTAGTGGACATAGTCCTACTTGTAGTCATGTGCTGACCAGGATGTGGGAGGTCATGGGAATCCGGCTCCTCCATTGACCTATTTATGGTACCGATTTCGATTCTAGAAATGGTCGGTGGGAGTATGAGTGGTATACCTCATCTCCCCAGAGCTTAAATCTATTTGTAAAATATAATTATCCGTGTAGCGTATTTGCATAAGATTGAAATACGAGAAATACCGATTGATGATATACTGCTTAGCATGTTCTTGATACATAAATGTACTTATGCTCCTTTGATTCATATTGAATATGAGACATGCTGCTATATCAAGATATAATTGAATTACTTGCATAAGAATGTTGCTCTAATCTATATAGATGTTGATTCACCTGCTATTGGATTATATTATCTCACTGTTTAGTTTATTTCTAGTAAACTGCAATGATAATGTTTTGGCAGAGAGTTATATCTCCCGCTGAGGAAATTTTTATAATTGTCTCACCCCCGTGGGATCCAATGTTTTTAGGTAAACGCAGACATCAAGGCAGAAGCTCTTCTATAGCAGAAGAGTAGCAGCAGTAGACACAGTGACAGTAGTGATCCAACAGGTGGAGACATTGGCTATCTGGTTTGTATAGATAGTCCTATAGTCGTCTCTGTACTCTCAGGTCCTAGGAGTTAGTGTTTTGATATTTCGATCTGAGATTTTGTGCATGTATGCCTCGAGGTGCAATGATGCATGTAATGTAAATATGAACCAGGATGTAATGTTTTACTTTGGTTCTAAATGAAAGAGTTTTCCTGTGAATGGATCTCTTGATAAATGGTTTTAATTTTTAGTGATTTTCAGTAATTCCGCTGCTGATAATACGCTTCCGCATAAGTTAATCTTGTTTTATGAGTTGAATGCCACAAATTAGTGGTATCAGGGCTCTAGGTTTGCTGAGTCTACAGAGACATAGGATTAAGATAGTTGAGTATGTTCTAGTGTCTTCCAGTTTATCTGATAGTGTCTTCTACTCTTATAGGAGAAGAAGAACTAAGGATGTCTGGATCACACGAAGAACACACTGTTGAGAGCAGTGTTGCTGCACCGGGAAATGGTGTAAGAGACCAGGATAGGGAGGAGCCTGTACCTAAATAGCCCCAGTTCAACCCAGCCTTCCAGGCTATGTTTGGGCAGTTTATGGCAGCTATGACCCACATGATGGATAGAATGTCAGTACCTACACCTAGGGTACCACCCCATGATGAAAGACATGGTGCCGGCAAGACTTTTGAAAGGCTTAAGAGGGTAGGAGCCTTGGAGTATGCTGGTACACCCGATCCAGCAGATGCCAATCTATGGTTGACTGAGTTGGAGAAAGCCTTTAGAATCCTTATGATTCCTGATGATGAGAGGGTCAAACATGTTGTATATCTCCTCAAAGGGAGTGTTGGCCACTGGTGGACCATTGAGGAGGGTAAAAGACCTAGAGTTGTGATTGGATGGGATGAATTCAGGAGTGAATTTGTCGCTAGATACTTTCCCAAGACGTATCTAGATGAGAAGATATCCCAGTTTGAGGGAATTAAGCAAGGACCAATGAACATTAGTGAGTATGAGGCTAGGTTCATGGAGTTTTTGTGGTTCTGTCTGCACATGTCATCTAATGATGAGGAGAGAATTTGGCAGTTCGAGAAGGGGTTGAACGCTGAATTAACCACTCCAGTGTCTGCTCTAGAGAACCGGGAGAGGTTTGCAACTTTTATGGAATCTATAAGACGTATAGAGAGGTCTGTAGTTGAGAAGCAACAGACCAAGAGTAAGAAGGAATACCCACAGTTTCAAGGACAGAGTGATGGAAGTTTGAAGAAACCAAGGTATTATGTGCCTACACCACCAACAAGGTTCAATACCCAGACGCAATGGAAGTCAAGTAAGGGTAGAAACCATAATTTACCACCAAAGGGAGCTCACAGCTCAGCTTCAATGTCAGTAACAGGACCACCCAGACCACCAAGGGGGAATATAACCTGTTATAGATGTGGAAAAGAAGGACATGTGGTGAGAGACTATCCTAAGAAAGTCAGGAGTGTGACCCAGCAACCGAGGCAGAGTCAGCAGGGCTCTCAGAGGCAACAACCTATCAGTGGTGCTAGAGGACGTGGACCAGCGTCCCAAGTTGGTTCTTTGACATCCAATAACTGAGCATAGGGTCAATAGCAAGCGACAGCTAGGTTCTATGCTATGAACCAGCCTGAAGTAGTAGTCAACCCTCGGGTTGTGACAGGTCAGATGGAACTGCTTTATTCTGATATGTATTTATCCTGCTTCGTATCTGTGTTAATTGATCCGGGTGCTACACACTCTTTTATCACTCGAGAAGTGATTAATGACTGCAATATGATTGTTAGTTATAGAATAGATAGCTTGTTGTTAGAGACACCTTTGATGGGATCTGCAGTTTTCCGGGAAGTGTGTTCTCCCTACAATCTTTTCTTTTTTGATCATTGCATTCAAGTGGATCTTATACCACTTGAGATGTAGAGTTTTGATATAATCCTTGGAATGGACACCTAAGAGAAGTATAAGGTTGTTTTGGATTGCAGTTCCAAGCAAGCTGTGTTCACAGATGATGGTGACACATGGATCTTTTAGGGAGATAGAAAGATTCTTGCAACATGTCTTGTGGCGGCTATGGTAGCTGAGAGGCTGATGAGGCAAGGATGTTTTGCATTCTTAGCCCATGTGGTTGATACCACAATGGAAATCCCTCATTCTTTTGAAGTTCATGTAGTCAGGGAATTTGAAGATGTATTTCCTGATGAACTTCCAGGTGTTCTGCTGCCCCGAGAGATTGATTTTGAAATAAATCTAATCCCAAACACGCAAGTAATAGCACAAACACCATATAGGATGGTGCCTGCTGAGATGGAAGAACTCAAGAAATGACTGTAAGAGTTGCTTGAGAAAGGTTTTATCCGACTGAGCACTTCACCCTGGGGTGCTATAGTCCTTTTTGTTAAGAAAAAGGATCGGTCGATGCGGTTATGCATTGACTACAGACAGTTAAACAAAGTCACCATAAAGAACAAGTATCCTCTACCAAGGATTGATTACTTGTTTGATCAGTTGTGTGGTGCGACTGTCTTTTCTAAGATAGATCTGAGATCGAGATACCATCAGTTATGTATCAAAGAGGGTGACATACCTAAGTCTGCCTTTAGAACAAGGTATGGTCACTATGAGTTCACAGTTATGTCGTTTGGACTAACTAATGCACCAGCTGCATTTATGGAACTCATGAATAGAATCTTTCGACCTTTTTTGGATCAGTATGTTGTCGTCTTTATAGATGACATCCTGATATATAGTAGAGATGCTCAACAACATGAGCAGCATCTTCATCAAGCTCTAACTTTGCTGAGGGAGCATAAGTTATATGCTAAATTTAGTAAATGTGAGTTTTGGTTGCCATAAGTTTCCTTTCTTGGACACGTAATATCTACCTCAGGTATTCGTGTTGATCCTAAGAAGGTAGAATTTGTCCTGTAATGGGAACAGATGAAGACACTGACAGAGATAAGAAGTTTCCTAGGACTGTTTGGATATTACAGAAGGTTCATTAAGAACTTCAGTTCAATAGTCTTACCCCTGACTAAGTTGACAAGGAAGGAGATTCCTTTTGTCTGGAATGACAAGTGTCAACAATCTTTCCAGCTGCTGAAGGAAAGGTTAACATGTGCACCTGTGTTGGTGCTACCGGAGCAAGGAAAGGGGTATATAGTCTTCTGTGATGCATCTAAGAGTGGCTTAGGATGTGTGTTGATGCAGGATAAGCAAGTGATTTATTTTGCTTCTCGATAGCTTAAGAAACACGAGGAGAATTATCCGACACACGATCTAGAGTTATCTGTTGTGGTCCATGCCTTGAAGATCTGGAGATATTATCTCTATGGAGAAACATTCTATATTTTCACAGACCATAAGAACCTAAAGTACATCTTCTCTCAGCATGAGCTAAATATGAGGCAACACCGCTGGATGGAGTTAATCAAGGACTACGATTGTACAATTGATTATCATGCATGGAAAGCCAATGTGGTTGCTGATGCACTAAGTAGGAAATCAGCAACACCAGCTCTAGATAAAGCACAGTTAAATTCCTTAATGTGCTCTAAGAGAGATATGTTTATCTCCTTGAGGCAAGACAATGTACAGCTTAAAGTGTCATTGTTAGCTGGGTTGTTAGCTGAGATGCACATAAAACCAACTCTGAGACAGCAGATTAAAGAAGCACATTAGACTGATTCTATGATTCAGCAGATCAGGTCAGAATATGGTAGTGAGAAGTGGGATGGCTTCCATGATTCTGATGATCAAGTAGTTTGTTACCATGATAGGATGGTAGTACCTGATGTTGATAACTTAAGAAAGTTAGTTCTAGAGGAGGCTCATTCTTCAATGTATGCTATGCATCTAGGGAGCACTAAGATGTATCATAACTTAAAAGATATGTATTGGTGGCCTGCTTTGAAGAAGGATGTTGTTGAGTTTGTTATGCGGTGTCTGGTGTGTCAGCAGGTTAAAGCTGAACATCAGAAGCCCGCAGGAACAATGCAACCCCTGCCTATACCACAGTGGAAGTGGGATCATGTAACTATGGGCTTTGTGGTTGGTTTGCCTAGAACAGCCAAAAGTCATGATTCCATTTGGGTGATAGTTGATAGGTTGACAAAGACAGCACATTTCTTACCTGTCAAAACAACCTATACAGCTGAGAAGCTTGCACAACTCTACATAGATGAGATAGTACGGCTGCATGGGGTACCAATTACAATAGTTTCTGGTAGAGGTCCTCAGTTTACGAGTCATTTTTGGAAACGACTTCATAAAGCTTTGGGCACTCAGCTGAGGTTTAGTACAACTTTTCATCCTCAGACAGATGGATAGTCTGAGAGGATGATACAAACCTTGGAGGACTTGCTTAGGGCATGTGTCCTTCAGTTTGTGGGGAGTTGGGATCTACATCTGAGCTTGATAGAGTTTTCTTATAATAACAGCAATCAGCATAGTATTGAGACGGCACCATATGAGGCTTTGTATGGTATACATTGTAGATCTCCCCTATGTTGGTATGAAACTGGTGAATAGCAACTTTTGGGTCCTGAGCTGGTTCAGCAAACAACTGAGAAGATAAAGATCATACAACAATAGTTGAAAATAGTCCAGGATAGATAGAAATCCTATGCTGACAAGTGTCGTAGACCCTTAGAATTCCAATTCGGAGACAGGGTGTACCTCAAGGTTTCACCTTGGAAAGGTATCCTGAGATTTGGAAGGAAAGGGAAGTTAGCTCCGAGATTTATGGGGCCTTATCCAATCATTGAGAGGATGGAAAAGGTAGCCTATAAGCTGGAATTACCACCTGAGTTGCATAGATTGCACCCAGTGTTTCATATCTCTATGTTGAGGAAGTGTCATCCTAACACTGAGTTAGTTCTACAACCTGTGGAGGTAGAACTAAATAATGATATATCTTATGTTGAAGGACATGTGTTGATTCTTGATAGAAGAATCAAGAAGCTGAAAAAGAAAGACATTAGTCTTGTAAAAGTCCTCTGGAATCATTGTGGCGTTGAAGAAGCTACGTGGGAACTAGAGGATGAGATGAGAAGGAAATATCATACTCTTTTTTCTTAATGTTTTGTTGATGATTTCGGGGATGAAATCATTGTAAGGGGTGGATAAACTTGTAACATCCCTGACCTGGGTTATGAAGTAACCCTAGGTGTTTTGCATAATGAGAGTAATTACATGTGTGCTCTTATCTTTTGAAAAATAATTAAGGCTCAAGAGGAACTTATATTACATTTTAGTCCTTTTTAGTATTGTTGAAATCAATATTTTGCCTGTTTTGGACTAAAGTGCAAATTACCCAAGTTTAGGGGTTTATTTGCAAATTGTTCATGATAATATGTCCCTCATGTGTTAAGTCATCATAGGAATGAAGATGATGCAGAGGTATGGCTTGTGATAGCCTGAATTCCAAGAAAGAGCTGATAAAGCAATGTTTATGCATGAAAACCTAGTTTTGGTGTAATGTGCAATTTACCCAAAACCTAGGGTGAAATATGTAAATTACCACTTCAATAAGGTCCCTAATGTTTCTTGGCATCAAGTGGATCAAATAAATTGATAGGGGCGCTTCATTTGAATTAAGTTGAAGGAGAGAGAATCTTGATATTAAAATAATCAAGATTTAAGCATAATGGAAACATTATTGCAAAAATAAATGAAATAATTGAAGGGCCTTCAACCAAAATTAAAATGGTGGAATTCAGTTGTATGATTGGACGTCCTTGAGCTTTGCAAGGATCAAAAATATCCTAAGGAGGTGAAATTCCACTCACCTTATTATAAGGAAAAGAATTTCCACTCAAAAATATATATTAGTATTATAATGGATTAAGGTGCTTAATTTATTTTCCCTTAATCCATGGATAATGGAAGGGAGTTCGGTGGGTTTGAGTTGAATTTGTGTGAAAGAAAACCAAGGAGGAAGAGGTGGTACCATTTTTGGAATTAATTGATTTTTAATAAAACATTTTCTCTTTCATCAATTTTTCTTATAAAAGAGCCTTTTCCAACCCACCTAAGGGTCTTTTTCGATTCCTTTCTTCCCCTTGCTTGAGAAATAGACCAAGAGAGTTAGGAACAGCAGGGAGCACGTCCCCAACATTTTGGTAAGCCTTTGACCTTCGTTCTTCTTGATTTCATGGTGAAAATCATAAAATAATACATGATTTCTTCATTTCTTCACTCCATCTTCAACCCTAGCCGATCTTTCACTCCAAAAGCTTGAGAAACGACCTTAGGAGGTTGCTATATCTTCAACCACCATTGGATCCATGATGCGTGGAGCTTTGGATCAGATTTGAAGGAGGGTTATATAACTTTAACCCTTAATCTTTGTCATTGAATTCGATTTCTACTTGCAATTGATTTAATTGTCATTATTGCAATAGCCTTGCTTAATTGATGGAGTTGCCATGGAAAATGGCAGTAGTTCCATGAGTTTAAAGGTTGAATATAATAACATGTTCATAAGCACACACCTTAATCAAAGAACAATAGCAAACGGTCTTGGACATTTGGTCCAAACGGTTTCACCAAACCGTTTGAGACCAAACCGTTTGCAAACCATTTGGTGAAGTTGGACTCCAAACTGCATGGTTGAGTTGACCGTTTGGTTTAGTTGACCGTTTGAGGTCTGAACTCAATCAAAGGTTGGATGATGATCCAATGGACTTAATTGATTGATCCAATGTGTGCACGATCCTTCAAGTGGAAACCCTAATTGAATTGATTGAGGAAATCTTTGATTGGTCCTAATGATTTCAAGACAATTTAGGGAAAACGGTCTTGAGACTGTTTGGGACCAAACGGTTTCAAAACCGTTTGGTGGATTGGAGGTTGATCCTTGACCCATGGATGATGATCTAATGGTTTAGATTGATGAACCCTTCAATTGAATAATCAATGATCAATTCAATGGTGCAATTGGAAATCGATTTGATGGACAAATGACCTAGTGAGCCCTTGCGGTTTTGGGACTGATTTAGCCCAAACGGTCTTGAGACCATTTGGGGTCAAAAGGTTTCAAAACCTTTTTGTGGCAAACGGTTTCAAAACCGTTTGGTGTTAAGACTTCAAAACCGCATGGAGGTTGTTAGTGGTTCAATCATTTGGATATTGATGGCAATGATGGTTCCAATTATCCAATGATGGTTAGTCAATAAAGGTACAAAGATTGAAACCCTAATAGTACCTAGGGATTTGTGTCAATTAAGGAAGGAACCCTAATTGTCATAAGATCAATGACTTGGTACAGTATGTCATCCATAGTTGTATGAACTTGATTTAAGGGTTGATATGACCTAATCAAGTTGAGAGGATAATAGCGGGGATTTGATATATTAGTTTAATTCATGTGGTGATTTAGGGTGTCATCCTTAAGTAAATAGATCATGAAACCCCTAATCATGAACATAAACCCTAATTGACAAGGTTGTTGAACCTTAACCCTAATCCAGGGCAATTTATAATTGAAACCCTAATCCAAGGAATGGATGAAATCCTAATTCAGGATGATGATGTGTATAGACCTAATTAAGAGTAATGTAATCCAAAACCCATATTATGGGTGATGGATTATGAAACCCTAATTGGGATGTATAGTAAACCCTAATTATGGGTGATGTATTATGAAACCCTAATTGGGATGAATAGTAAACCCTAATTATGGGTGATGGATTATGAAACCCTAATTGGGATGAATAGTAAACCCTAATTATGGTTGATGGAATATGAAACCCTAATTGGGATGAATAGTAAACCCTAATTGTGGATCATTAAATGTAAATCCTTTTATAGGGTGAATTTGAAGTGAAACCCTAACTAAATATGGTTTCATGAGAAACCTTAATGTTTGATGTTATGTGGAGCTCAAATCAAGGGTGGTACTATGTATTGTTTAACAAACCCTAATCTTGGACAATATGGTGATAAACCATATCTTTGATGTGATAATGGGATGATTATCCTTAAATTACATGAAGTGGGAAACCCTAACCCTGGTAAGGGAATAGTGGTGTTACCCATGAATAGTGAATTCATATTTATTGAACATGTATCTGATATGCAATTGATATCACTGTATCATCTGTGCTAACAATGCATGTATGATGAAATGATGATCATGGCCAGGTATGAGCTATGGTGTTTAATTCATTATTGTGATTGTACCTTGAGTGCCATAATATACCTTGCTGCCTGGTAAGAGGTAACAAGAGAGTTAATGGGCATCAAGTACCATGTGTGATGCTTGTAATAGCAAGTATCATGTTTGCCTTGGTCAGTTGACCTGAAGGTGATGGTTACCTGGAAAAGTGGTAACAATGCTTAATGATGAATCAAGGGTTTAATTACCCTGGGCCATACAATTATGGTGATGAAATTGTATAGGGATGAGAATTCCCAGCTTTGAGATAAGGGACTGAGTCCCCAATGCCTTTTAAAGATTGTTAAGCATTTGATGAAAATAGTACATGCTTCTTTATAGCATTGTTATAATAATTTGTGTTTGAGAACTTGCTTGATGATAAAAGAATATGAAAATGTACTTAATTAATCAAGTGGAATCTATTCATGTAGTGCTTTGACCATAGATCCATCATCGTCAGCAGTTGGTGATGGTGAAACAGGTTTTCTATGGAATTCCTAGAATTCGCATATTTTGAATATGTGGGGGTAAATGGGTGAAAATATCATTATGTCCGGGTGAAGAGATTGAGGGAAGGTAAACTCTATACCTCTCAATCCTTCATGTGTCGGGATAGATGTATCATAAATCTCTCGATGGTTGGGATGGATGTATCATTAATCTCCCAATGTTATTTTATGTCGGGTCGATGGAGATAAACATTGATGCTCTCGATTGCCGATGAGAGTGCAGTTGACGCTGTAACTCTATAGAGAAGTTCCAGTATACCCTGGAAAGCTATTTGAGTAGTCGATGTAGTCCTACTTGTAGTCCTGTGCTGACCAGGATGTGGGAGGTCATGGGAATCCAGATCTTCCATTGACCTATTTATGGTACCGATTTCGATTCTAGAAATGGTCGGTGGGAGTATGAGCGGTATACCTCATCTCCTCAGAGCTTAAATCTATTTGTAAAATATAATATGCCGTGTAGCGTATTTGCATAAGATTGAAATACGAGAAATATTGATTGATGAGATACTTCTTAGCATGTTCTTGATACATAAATGTACTTATGTTCCTTTGATTCATATTGAATATGAGACATGCTGCTATATCAAGATATAATTTAAGTACTTGCATAAGAATGTTGCTCTAATCTGTATAGATGATGATTCACCTGCTATTGGATTATATTATCTCACTGTTCAGTTTATTTCTAGTAAACTGCAATGATAATGTTTTGGCGGAGAGTTATATCTCCCGCTGAGGCAATTCTTATAATTTTCTCACCCCCATGGGATCCAATGTTTTTAGTTAGACGCAGACATCAAGGAAGAAGCTCTTCTATAGGAGAAGAGAAGCAGCAGCAGACACTGGGACAGCAGTGATCCAACAGGTGGAGACATTAGCTGTTTGGTTTTGTGTAGATAGTCCTATAGTCGTCTCTATACTCTCAGGTCCTAGGAGTTAGTGTTTTGATATTTTGATCTAAGATTTTGTGCATGTATGCCTCGAGGTGCAATGATGCATGTAATGTAAATATGAACCAGGATGTAATGTTTTACTTTGGTTCTAAATGAAAGAGTTTTCCTGTGAATGGATCTCTTGATAAATGGTTTTAATTTTTAGTGATTTTCAGTAATTCCGCTGCTAATAATACGCTTCCGCATAAGTTAATCTTGTTTTATGAGTTGAATGCCACATGTTGCGGTTTTGTCCGCAAATGGAAGTTAATGATGAGGAATGAATTTGGCATTTTGAGAAGGTGTTGAACGCTGAATTGACTACTCCTGTGTCTACTTTAGAGAACATGGAGAGGTTTGCCACCTTTGTGGAGTCGGTAAGGAGGATAGAGAGGTCTGAAATCTAGAAACAACAGACTAGTGGCAAGAAGGTGTACACTCAGTCTAAAGGACAAAGGTCCAAAAGTTTTAAGAAACTGAGATTTTCTGCACCGGCAGCATCATCGAGATTCCATGCCCAGACGCAATGGACGTCAAGTAGGGGTAGGGATCATAGTAATGTTCCAAGTAGAGCCTCCAAGATAGCATCAACATCGGTGACTGGATCTCACAGACATTTTGCGCCCAAGATCTGTTACTAATGTAGACAACCGCGACATCTGGCAAAGGATTGTCCAAATAGGAATTTGATGATGACTCAACCTCAGGGGCAGAGTCAGCAAGGCTCACAAAGGAGGCAATTTTCTAGTAATAATAAAGGACGTGGACAGACGTCCCAGACAGGTCATATGAAATAGTTTCATTTTGATATTTCATATCATGATTCTATGTGTTAAAAATAAGAGAGTAGTTGTTTTTTAGCTTCCTTTGATTAGTCCTATAAGGACACAAGGGAGATGAGAACTTACATCTTACTCAGTGTTCCTTAAAATGCTTTATAATCTCCCTTATATGTGTGTTAAAAGATGAGATATAGAAGTGATGCCTGAAGAAAATTCAAGAATGAAAAATCATGTGTGTATAATGATATGAAAAGTGAGGAATATGATAGCAAATAAAAGTTCATACTACCTAATCTCAATACGTGTATACCCTGGCCAGGTATATGATTATTGTAGATAAGGCAAGTATGAAACTCTTAGATTGTTATCTTTTTTATTACTCTGATCAAATAGTCATTCTAAAACAATATAGAGAGTATAATGAAATTAAAGGGGAAGAGCTAAGTGAATTTTCTCAAATAAATTACTTAGTGAACATTCTCAGTGAACTTTCTCAGTGAATTTTTCCAAAACAAATTACTTAGTGAACATTCTCAGTGAACTTTCTCAGTGAATTTTTCCAAAACAAATTACTTAGTGAACATTCTCAGTGAACTTTCTTAGTGAATTTTTCCAAAAAAAATTACTTAGTGAACATTCTCAGTGAACTTTCTCAGTGAATTTTTCCAAAATAAATTACTTAGTGAACATTCTCAGTGAACTTTCTTAGTGAATTTTTTCAAATAAATTGCTCAGTGAACATTCTCAGTGAACATTCTCAGTGAACTTTCTTAGTGAATTTTTCCAAATAAATTGCTCAGTGAACATTCTTAGTGAACTTTCTTAGTGAATTTTTCCAAATAAATTGCTCAGTGAACATTCTCAGTGAATATTCTCAGTGAACTTTCTTAGTGAATTTTTCCAAATAAATTATTCAGTGAACTTTCTCAGTGAACATTTCCAATCAAAGTACTAAGTGAACTTTCCCAAATAAATAAAGGATTATTGAGTAAATTACCTCTGTTAGATATATATATGTTTCTCTTTTGGTAAATATTCTTGGGTGATGATAGAAGTATGTTCTTTTATGCTTCTTCCTTTCAATAATATGGACATCATATGTTAGGGGTTTATGCTCTGCATAAACATAAACATTGATAAGGTTGAATTAGTGAAAGGAACTTTTGTGAATTATAGATCTGTGGTATCTCCATAACATTAAGAAGTTAGGTGGAGACTTGAGGGCATGATTAATGAATAATCTGTCCCTCCTTTTTCCTAGGATCCCAAGGAAGAAGAAAGTGGGGATCTTCTTGAAAAAAGGATCTAGGGTTGCAATTGACTTCATTTTAGGGTTGAAAAAGCTTCCTTCTAGTGATCTTGACCTAAAAGAGTAAGAATTCCCTTCTTTCCTACATTTATTTCTTTTTTATCCTTCCTCCTAGCTTTCTCCAGGTCGGAACCTTGTTGTTCCATGGTAGAAATTTCTCTAAAGCTCTAAAACCCTACCTTTCTTCCTCCTTATGCTTAGGGTTTGCTCATTTGATGAAGAAAGGTGCTAGATGGATGAATTCATAGCTTATTCTTGGATTTTCTACAACACCTTCTCAAGTTTTCTTCTGTGTGGGGTTTCATCTTATATTAGAGGCAAGTTTTATAAATTTCTCCATGTTTATTGCTTACCATAAGCTTTCTAGATCACGTTCTTGCTTGAAAATGATGATCCATGCACTAAAAAGCTATGCTTGACTTGGATTTTGATTTTTATAATGTTCCCTGTTCTGATTTCAGTTATATATGAACCTGTGATCATGTGTACGTTATTCATAAGGTAGAATATTACTTGGATCAAGTTCATTTGACAACCTATGGTGCTAAGCACCTATCAACCAATGGCCAATTTTAGGGTTTTAAGCTGATTTCTTCTATAAACCCATGACCCGATGATGGTACCATTGCAACAACCCTATGGTGTTGTCTTCATGACAACTGATGGTCATAATAAAAGGTGTCATATGATGGTGACAACCTATGTTCACCCCCTTAGGTCAGGTTTTGGATCAATTAGAAGTATAATGCCCAACCATTAAGTACCCTACTGATGTTATCAATCAATGATGACATCAGCTTAATATTTGATGTTGATTAATGAATATAGTGTTGATCTAACAACCTATGGTGATTTAATGATCACTAATGATGGTGGATCAGGTATCTACAACCTATGGTGGATTAAGCATTGTAGTTTTAGCATCAATTAAGCCTTAGACCAATGGTTTCTTGGGTCACTTGATGCAATGGTCGAACCTATACTGTAATTGATGGTTTTAACATATACACTTGACCCAATGGTCAAGATCTAATATTTATTCCTCCAATAAAGTGGAATGATGGATAATGTAATATGTTGGTCCTAATAATGGGATTTATATGATTTACTTTATATGATCAACTTAAGGAGCTTACTTGTTGACAATGGATGGCTTTTTTTAACTGAACAGTCGATTGTGGGTTTTACCCTACTCTCAATGGGACTTTTTGTGTTGTTAATTAAGGGATGTCTAGGGTTAAATGGTGACTCTTTCTAGAGCACAGATCAAGGACTTCATAGGTGGTTTATCCAAGGTGTTTACTTATGTGAACAACCAATGGTGTTACCTTTTAAACATCCAATGATTATGGGTGACATTGTGGTATGGTGATATGAGTTGAATGATGTTGGATCAAATGGAGGGTTACCCTTAATAATGTATTTTTACCTATTCACTCATATGAATAGAAGGTATGATAACCATATTGTTTTGATATGTAACCCTAATGAGGTATATCTTGTTATACCTAGCTTTAATATAACTAAATGGCGGTAATTGGGTATGAATAGTCCTTGAATGACTAATACAATCATGGAGTACTCTTTTACTATTATTGAAACCCTAGTATGCTATAACTTGATGGTTACACCTTTATTTATATGTGGGTTCATACTTGAGAATAGTATGGAATGTGATGGTGATGCTTCACCTTATGCATCCATGATCAAATGGGGATGCAGTGAATTAGGGTTTGGGTATGAGTGCTGATTAGTAACATTAATATAATTTATCTTGTGAACCCAACTCTAATGCAAATAGATAAAGATGATGATTCATGTTTAACATTCTTATATGATAGAATGATGGTGGAATAACCTCCTTAACCTGATGATAACCTTAATGTGTTAATTGGTGGTTATCATAGCCACATGGTTGATACTTTATTATGCTAAACATGTGCATTATGAATATGATGAGTGTTAATCATATCTAGATTCCTTGCATGTTGATGTAATAAATGAATGTTCTTAATGTTAATATAGCCCTGGTATGATTGTTTATGAATATCTCCTAGCTCATTAATGCACTATTGTGTTGATCTGGTGTATTATATGTAAGTGATGTTGTTGAGCCTTGTTATAAGGCATTATTTCTTAGTATATCCTTCAACATCCTTCAATTCATTTCGTCTTGACCTTCCTTAAAACTTGAATGGAATGTCCCAATTAACTATACAATCCAGTTTTCTTAACCCATTGTTTCTTTGTCATTTTTTTATATGTATTATCCTTTCCTTGTAACACCTTTTATGTTTAGGGTCATTAATGCTAGGCTGATTTCCAAATGTCTAATTTCCACCTTAAGTCCATTCCTTTTGAGTCTTTCTCGTATTTTCTCAACTATTTAAGTCTTTATCTTGAATTTCTAAAATTAACACAATTATCAATTTCTTTTAATTTTCATAATTTGTGAAATCACATGTTTCCTTTATATTTTAAAAAAAATCCCTTTTATTTTAAGCAATATATCTTCCTTGATACTATTTTTGGAATTTATACACTCCCACCATCTCCTCTTTCCTTCTATTTTATACCATGTGTTAGGGTCTATTAACTCTAATTTTTTTCAATCTAGATATACCAATGATTCTAATCATCCCTTTTTAGATACTCCTCATCATTTACTATGCTCCATAATACTCTATATATCAAATTTATATTCTTTCTTCCTTTATGCATCAAATTAAGATTTCTTGTTTTATATTCAAACCTAGCACAAAATTACAAATTATATTGAATTCTTAATTATTCCACTCATTCCATTTTATTTCAACATCTTAGTCTATGCACATTCTCATTACATTTGGGATTTACTTAATTTGAATCTTATTCTTACTAGATTATTGATAGGAGTTTTTAGATCTCAATAATGCATCCTGCTAGCTAGACCATGTTGAACTTGAAGTTTTGAACCCAAGAGATACTCACGATTAACTACATCCTATTTATGTAAAAATATGAAAATGATATTCACTTGGGAGGACTCATATAAGAATAACTTTGAGCCTACTTTCATTCAAGAAAAATAAATAGTACGTGATGTTAATTCAATGTACAACAACCTTAACTAAATGATATACTTCTACAAATTGAAAATCTAGAATTCACATAGGCAATAGCATTTTTATTAAACCATATTATAAAACAAAAATCATATAATATGTATATATATGATCTTATTCCTATGTTACTTTTTGTTCTTCTAAGTGTAATACTTCTAAGTTTTCTCTCTAGTCCTCCCTCTACGTATCTGGATAGAGTATATATGGAAGTATAGACAAAATATCTTGATATTAGTCAACCCAAGTGTTCATATCTTGGGCTAGGGTATCTAAATTCTCATACTTCCCAAAGCTACAATGATATTTCATCCTAACTATCACATTTATGATTCTAACTGCCTAACATAACGGCCCTTGATGACTCAACCTAAGCTTTTATACCAAAATTTTAAGCCTCTGATCCCATGATGTCTCTTAGACCACATGATTAGGGTCTGAGGTGATTAATCTAGCTAACATTAAACAAGTCTGAACCTTTTCCTTCTTTTTCTTTGTATATCTTTATTAGTTATGACACATAGACAAAACCCTTTCACAAGATAATTCATCTCATAATAAAACCACAAGATTTTTTTTTGTTTTTATCATTTTATAGTTCAACACATTCAACTAGATGAGATATATATTTTAAAACAAATCTATAAAGAAGGAAATTACATAACTTTATTACTTGACAAATACAACCCTTTTTTTTCACAATAGAACCTAGAGTGGACACAGACCCAGACTATCTAATTCTACCTTATAACACTGCTAACATTCTTTCATGGTAGGACTCTTCTAAATTATATCTATCTCCACATTCATCACAATTATCTAATAGTTGTGAGTGTGAGATGTTGGCTCAGTGAATTGAATTCACCAAGTAGATAAGATAATACATATATTCCTTATCAAGTGAATCGCAATGTAAGCATATATAAGCTATTATATATTGAACCAAATAAGCAATAATGTAAATTTGTCAACATATGAGAATAATAGAATAATACATTTCTAAATCTAATTCCTAAACTTTGAATAACTAAATTGTATATTAATGGGTCTAACTTCTTAAAGATTTTAATTTATTTACTAATGTTATGGACCTACAAGAGGTGTACCAGAACATGTGAAATCATCATAGCAAGCTAGGATGTCACAAAGACTCAAAGTTGATCTAGGATTAAAGTTGCTAACTAGCAAGCCATTTTGCAATGAGTCTTTCCATGTCTGGCCTCGATGGATATATCAGCTGGTCGGATAAATTGGACTCTTCCTGTGAACCTAGGTACTCAGGCGAAAAGTCAAAACACTTTGGTTGAATTTCCTACATCAGTGGTTCCACAAGGGCTGACTCATTGAGTATTAACTGAACTATGTACCACTGGTTCTCTGATTAATTTTGAGTATAGATCTATAATGTACTGAAAACTTGGTACCATTGGGATATGCACTTATTGTTGGGTACCACTGTGTATCATCAGAATCTCTAACTAATATTGGATACCCCTACTATAATTCAAGAGGTCGTCCACACTAAGTTTAACCCCACATGTCCCATAGGCACTATGCAACTTCCTCTCCAAGTTGTTGTCAGTGGGTAAGTTGTTTCCTTGATTGTGGTGCAGATCAATGTAAGGATCTAAAGTGTTATGGGCATCTAGAAGTCGAATTGATTCTTTAGTTTCACTTATCAATGATCTACTAAACTTTTCTAGTGTTAGTTTGTAATTAGATCATTCCTCTTTCCTTTTTTATTCAATATTGTATTTGTACTATGAAAAATAATATTAAAACAAATATAGATAAATCTAACACTCTTAAAATTCATAATTTCAGTTACTATCATAATTGAGTTTCTATCTTTCATATTATATTTCACTTGTATCAATTTTTTTCACTTGAACTTAATACCTTAGGAACATCTAAATACAGTGATGTAGTCTGTGCCATAACAATACCATTTATCTTTCATACTAGGTGCTATTTATTGTGATCTAATTGATATGTACTAACTTGATGATATTAAGAACTATATATGTAAAGAGTGGGACCCGAGAGGGGATCCACTCTTCACTAAATTGATAAATAAAACCATCCTATTCCAAATATGAAGGAAATGATGAATTTTTTCCACTTCACAAATGGTATACATATCAGAGCAAGATAATATTAAGTAGGGAAACAAAACTAATACAAAGTTACATCATGATTCATTTACAATTGTTCCTCACCATCAAAGGTGGTATGAAAAACTAAAAGCCATACATCTAATAAATCTAATCACATGTACAACCTATTATAAAGGGAAACCTGACCATTTCAAGCTATCCTTAAGTCCATACCATGTAGGTGATCTTCTTGATTCTTTGTCTTCTAATGTACCTATACTTGGGTGGAAGGAAACATCACCCAAAACATAGGAAACAAGATGTAGGTCAGCAAAGGCTGAGTATGTACATATAATGAACCTTTGGGCATTATATTGTGTTAAAGTACAGAAAGAGATGTTCCCACAAGAAGGGGGCTATTTGAAATTAGGTCAGTTTTTTTAAGTGGCCATTCTATTAATCCCGTGGCATGGGGTCGAACCTAAGACATCTTGGTAACACATCAAGGATCTTAACCAACTCAGTTGTCCTCACTTGGACCAAATGATGTATATTAAAATTTAGATTACAAGCATGAGAATAAAAGTGCCTTACCCATAACAATTAATTACAATTCAATTTTAAAACAATAAGCGTTGCATGAATAGCAATGCAGACTAAATATACCTAAAATAGGGCCACGACACCATAGGATTATGGCCTAAAAGAAACAAGGGTGGAAGCACACATCCGGGGCAGAATGCACACACCGTTTATAAGTATGGTTGTACATAAATACCACTATTCTATATATTCTACTCAAACATGTAACATGCATAAATAGAGTGGCAAGACTAGCATTTTAGTCAATTTTACATAAAATGGCAATCATAGCAGAAGGAGTCCAAAGACCCGTTATAAGAGAGTAATCCAACAACCACAAGAATTTAAATGAATTTAAATAAGGAAATATAAATATCCAACAATTGAGTTTTAAGTAGAATAGATATTCAAGAGATGCCTCATTACATGAATCATGTTTAATTCAAATAATGTCCAAAATAAAATATAGGATGTACATACCTTATATTCAGAGCTAAACACATATGAATCCTAGGATCCATGCTCAAAGACACCTATTAATCAATTATATGCATTTAGGGTTAATATCATGTTGAATATCTAAATCCCAAAAAATTCACTTCTGAATATTGTTGAATTAAGCCTAGGAATTATATCAAATGATACAGTTTATTTTCTTGAGTCCAAAACATATTCTTACTTATTATTCTGACAATCTAGTAAAAAACAATGAATTATTGAAGATAATGTATTTAATTGAATTTATAAGTCAAAATCAATGTCAAATAGCTCTGATACCCCCATATTCATACAAAGACATGTATATGTGATGGGGTGAAGAGGTAAATACATGCGATCAAAACAAGCATGGTTAATGAACGAGAAGGCACTATTAAAAGACAAAATTACCCTGGTGAGGTTAATTATAAGACTGGAGTAGCAGAGGCAGTGAGGTCAAATTGTGACTGAGCTTCTTCTTCCTCAAATTGAATGGTGAAGCATCAAGCATTATTAGGGAAACTCAATTCAAATGTGAGAAGGCGGTCAAGTAAGTGATGTGGTGCATCTTGTGCGACATCATCATGGTCAACCATAGATAAGGATCCTTCTATGAGGTCGAGAGGTCTATAGGGCATTGAAACTGCTCTAACCATAGCTAGGAGAATCCAATAATCAACATTGGGAGACTGGCACCAGTGAAGAAAATTTTGCGTGTACGACCAAAAAGTCATGAGAAAGACAGGGATACAATTCCTGACTTGAATGGATGAAAAAAAATGTCACATTGTTGTGGTAGTTGCCGCAAAATAGGGGAAGGATAAGCTCAAGGTTTGGGACCTTGGTTGTCGGAGAGAATCTCAAATATATGATCATGGAAAGCTCATGATATCCTTGAGGATGGCGTGTGGGAGGACTCAAGGTAAATCCACAATCAGAGATTAAGAAGATGCAATTGTTGTTGTTTATCTATAGAATGATGAACATTGAATTCAAAAGCCTTACACGCTCGTGTTCGTCCAGATATTATTTGCAGCAGATTCATCAAGTCCCCGCATATGCATTGATAGAGCTTTTGGGGTCCAATGAGCAATGGTCACTCCAGACAATGACCACAAGATGTGGAAGACTATGGAGTTTGTCGATATTGAGAACGGGTGAAGTGAGAGGCAAATGGGTGTAACATGATGGAAGAGGAGGTGATAGGGATGGCGATTCTACAATTAATTGGGTTGAGAAGTCACGTCTTGTTGGGATGGAGAGGAGGTCGTCAGAGCGGCCAACTAAATATGGAAGGGTGAAATCGAGGCAGTGTTCCAATTGACCATGGTGAATAGTGACATAGGACGAGACGATGGTTTCTGGGTGGTTAGAATATACTTGGATCCTGGTTCGACGGGTTGTCGAGGTCACTGGAAGTGGCAACATCAAAGAAAGAATGAAGGAGATTAGGTGTTTCCTATATATGGCTCAGGAGTGGGTGATTTAGGGCTCTATGGACTTGGAGGTTGTAAAGAAGTGAAACCACTCCTCTACTAGAAAGAAAAGACTTCATCCCTTGAACCAAACACCACATAAAAATTTTCACCAAAGGGATGGAGATCAATTCATTCAACATGTAAGTATCATTACACAATGAGTGGCAGCGGAAAAGAAATATTATCTAACAATTTACAAAGCTTATTAACATGATACAACACTTCACCACATATAGGTATCTAAAGGAAAACTAAACATAAAGGCCAAAGACCAAGCTGAGGGTCATCTAACTACCTCTTCAAGCCTCCCAAAGATCAGCTACAAGGTTGATGTTGAAGTTCACTCTCCTCGATCTAACTTGGGGTTGGAAGCATACCCCACAAAAGAGAAGAAGAAAAGAAATATATCAGCAAAAAGGTAGTATGTGTATGTTAAAAGAAACTTTGAGCAATTTAAGCAATAAGGACATCAAAAGTAAATGCTTCCCATACAAGAGATAAGGACTACCCACATGGGCATAAAAGAAAAGAAACATCATAACTTGATAAAAGAGGATACTTTCCATGAACAAATAAATAAATTTGTGCAACAAAAGCACATAGATGGGTAGTAGGGCACACACCCCACAAACATCATCAACATGCATGCATGTGAGATAAACATAGTCCTAGAACAATATAAACACAAAGGCGGCCAAGGCTTCACATCCTTGAAAACCTAATAGAGAATGACTCACCGTCAAACTCTCAATATATATAAAAGTTGAGCCAAGGCTTCACATCCTTGAAACTCGGGTATGGGGAACCACCACCACCATCCCATAAAAAAAGGGCACACACCCAAAAACCAAAGTAATTTACATTATTCTAGTGCTATTGATTCACATTGCATGTAAATATAGAGGCAAGTAAATAGTTTAGTCAGAAGATGAAACAAAGGTTGCCATCACACAATGGACAACGCAAACATATAAACATCCACTTCAAAGTGGCACATAACAATAAAAGAGACCAACATGAACCACGACACAAGATATGATATTAAGAAATTATCCAAGTTCATAACAATCAAGATAGTTCACACAAACCATGGTATCAAAAGATAAGACATTGTGTAGGACAAAATTCAAAAGAATGATAAAGTAGGTGAATTGCTCAATAAAGATTAATTGGGGATACAACATACCTCAATATCACAGTCTATGTCCAAATCACTTCTAGATCCAAGTCTAGGTCATCCAAAAAGCCTATTAAACACATATATAAATTTTATGTCAATTTCATACACATTAACCAAACCCTAAAAACCACCTTTTAATTAATGTGTGAATTAGGTTATTAAATCTATTTCATATTTTAGTTTATTCTATTAGGAGTCTAAAACATATTTTATTATATTTTTCTGACTTATAAATATTTAATTATGAATTATACAAGTTATTATCTTAATTAATTAGATCCATTAAAATAACCTCTTTAAAACATGAGATTCATGAGACAAAACCAATACCATTAGAAAGCTTGCATTTTTCCAACCCAAACGAGTATTCATTTGTAATTTTTGGTCAAGTAGATAATTAGTTATGAAATTTAGAATTTCGACCAATCAGATAACTGGATAATGCCACATAGGCGAGAAAGTCTACGAAAAGCAGGTTGGGCCCGCATGACTTGGCCCAATGAACTCTGGCCAAGTCAGCAGGTCAATGGCTCATTTGACTTGTTCCAAAGTAAGAGACAAGAATGCAAAATGACTTAAATACCCCTGGGCGACAAAACAAATAAGAAAGGAAAGAAAGGGGTAGAAACAGGAAAATGCAATGTCTCGTCTTCTTCCTTGTAGACACCCACTGCATAAGAACTGAGCAAGCAGGAGCTTGCAAAGGTTTTGGGCAAAACCGGCCGGTGCGACGATTCGCGAAAACAAGTATACCAAGTTGAAGAACGGACCTTCACGAACCTGGAGAGCAATTCAATTAGGACCAAGATGGCGTGGAGAGGGAGCAGCGACCACCGCAAGGTCATCTCGAAGAAGTGAACACCGGCGAGCAAACATACATGTTCTTGAGCAATTGATTGATGGAAATCGTCGCACGGGTACTAAGGCAACCTGGGGTACCCATATATATAGTGGAGGGTGAGGGGAAGTCCAGGATGGATTGGGACCAACCATGCTTGCGGCGCAAGGTTTGGGGTTTCATGACCTGAGAAGAAAAAGGTAGGGAAAATAGAGATGGAAGGATGCAGATTTCTCTCCTGAACGCATAGCAACAAAAATCACGACAAACCGAGGAGAAAAGAGGGAGAAATATCCAAAAAACTAGGCCATGTGGCCAAGGTTACTGTTCACGTGCGTGTCTCTCCTACCCAAGGTAGGAGATAATGCGTGCACTGTCTGATCAAGATCGGATGGTCCTCATCGGCCATAAAAATCGAAATTGGTAACTATAGTCAGAATAGGATTTGCATATATTATTAAATGAATATCTCTTTCTTTATTTGAGGGCCCAAACAATTCTCAAAATTAACCAAAATTTACATGATGAGTGACTTCGACGTGTAGAATCCAAATATGGAATTAGATTTTCCTTTTGAGAATTTTTAATGAGTTAAATAATTCAAAACTTATTTTCTCTTTCCTTCTTCATTAATGACATTAGGATTACCCAAAAATTATAAAACTTTATCCACAAGTCATATTAAATGTGTTGGATACTAATTTATCATTATTTTTATTTGTTGAAGTTGTTTATTATTTTAAATAATGAGTTTAATGTTTTGCACTCTTTCTCTCTCCTAAATTTATCTTCTCATCAAATATTTTCCAAATTGATTCAAAATTCATCCAAAGGTCTATTTTAACAAGTAGAACACGAATTTGAATTATTATATTTTTTTTGAAGACTTTTATTATTTTATTTAATTCATTTAAATTTTACCACTTATTTATCCTTTTAATTTATTAGAGGTATCTAGAAACTTTCTAAAAATATAAAACTTGCCCTATAAGCAATAATAAATGTGTGGAATATGATTTTGGAATTAATTAATTTTTTTTCAATATATATTTAATATTTTTGGTCTTAAATCATTTTCTCTCATCTGAATAAAATAAAATATTTAACATTGACCCAATTAAATACAAATTCACACACATGCTCATTTTGACATATAGAATTCGAATTTGGAGTTATTTTTCCAATTTGAGGATGTTAGATATTTTATTTCACCTTATTGGCTTATCTCCTATTTTCTTTTAATAAAGACTTAATATATGCATTTATCTTCCAAATTAGGTGATACTTGGCCCTTAAGTTTCTTTTAGATCAAGAAAACGAATTTGCATATCAAATTATCTCATGGTTTCCTATTTGTGATTTTGGAATATATTCCACATTATCTCCTATTATCCAATATATCTCATATTATCTCCAATTATTGTCCTTATTATCTCTTTTATGTGTATTTTGAGATTTCCTTTCATTTTCATATTCTAAAAAGCACTAGAAAGTTCTAGGACGAAATATTTTATTGTTTTTATTACTTAGTGTATAATTTGCACTTCAAGCCCATTATTAAAAACCCACTTGAAGTATTTATGCATATAACCCTATATGGGAAATATTTATCTGATTAAGTTCTTTAATTTCTTATTATCATCCAAACAAGTCATTATTCAGTACAAAGTATTTTTGATTTCTCTTAATTACAGGTATTAGCTTATCCTTGTTTGGCTAAGTCAAAAGGGCAAAACTATTAGGGTATGATTCTATTTCTGGTATGTTACAGCACACCACCCCTTAAAAGGATTTCATCCTCGAAATAAAAACATCTATAAGCAAACTTATTCACCACCCCTTAAAAGGGTTTATCTTAACAAGTCAAGCTAATCATCATCAAGGTATTAAGACTACCCACATATCTTTTAGTTATGAAAGTTTTTGAGTTTTATGTTTCTCATTTATCCAGCTAGAAGTCATACCATCTAGGGCTGAGTTTTAGGTCCTCATGTCTCTAACCTATCAACCCTACATGATCACCCAAAAGTCATAAGGTTTCTTGCACAAGGCAAGGATACTAGGTGTAAGCAACCTAATATAATGGTAAACATCCTAAGGGAGACGAGTTTGAAATAGTTAGATAACTGACTGCTAGTTGCTCTGATACCATACTGTAAAGAAGTGAAACCACTCCTCTACTAGAAAGAAAAGACTTCATCCCTTGAACCAAACACCACATAAAAATTTTCGCCAAAGGGGTGGAGATCAATTCATTCAACATGTAAGTATCATTACACAATGAGTAGTAGCGGAAAAGAAATATTATCTAACAATTTACAAAGCTTATGAACATGATACAACACTTCACCACATATAGGTATCTAAAGGAAAACTAAACATAAAGGCCAAAGACCAAGCTGAGGGTCATCTAACTACCTCTTCAAGCCTCCCAACGATCAGCTACAAGGTTGATGTTGAAGTTCACTCTCCTCGATCTAATGTGGGGTTGGAAGCATACCCCACGAAAGAGAAGAAGAAAACAAATATATCAGCAAAAAGCTGGTATGTGTATGTTAAAAGAAACTTTGAGCAATTTAAGCAATAAGGACATCAAAAGTAAAATGCTTCCCATACAAGAGATAAGGACTACCCACATGGGCATAAAGAAAAGAAACATCATAACTTGATAAAAGAGGATACTTGCCAAGAACAAATAAATAAATTTGTGCAACAAAAGCACATAGATGGGTAGTAGGCCGCACACCCCACAAACATCATCAACCTTCATGCATGTGAGATAAACATAGTCTTAGAACAATATAAACACAAAGGTGGCTAAGGCTTCACATCCTTGAAAACCTGATAGAGAATGTCTCACTGTCAAACTCCCAATATATATAAAAGTTGAGCCAAGGATTCACATCCTTGAAACTCGGGTATGGGGCACCACCACCACCATCTCATAACAAAAAGAGCACACACACCCAAAAACCAAAGTAATTTACATTATTCTAATGCTACTGATTCACATTGCATGTAAATATAGAGGCAAGTAAATAGTTTAGTCAGAAGATGAAACAAAAGTTGCCATCACACAATGGACAACGCAAACATATAAACATCCACTTCAAAGTGGCACATAACAATAAAAGAGACCAACATGAACCACGACACAAGATATGATATTAAGAAATTATCCAAGTTCATAACAATCAAGATAGTTCACACAAACCATGGTATCAAAAGATAAGACAGTGTGTAGGCCAAAATTCAAAAGAATGATAAAGTAGGTGAATTGCTCAATAAAGATTAATCGGGGATACAACATACCTCAATATCACAGTCTATGTCCAAATCACTTCTAGATCCAAGTCTAGGTCATCCAAAAAGCCTATTAAACACATATATAAATTTTATGTCAATTTCATACACATTAACCAAACCCTAAAAACCACCTTTTAATTAATGTGTGAATTAGGTTATTAAATCTATTTCATATTTTAGTTTACTGTATTAGGATTCCAAAACATATTTTATTATATTTTTCCTAATTATAAATATTTAGTTATGAATTATACAAGTAGTTATCTTAATTAATTAGATCCATTAAAATAACCTCTTTAAAACATGATATTCATGAGACAAAACCAATACCATTAGAAAGCTTGCATTTTTCCAAATCCAACGAGTATTCATTTGTAATTTTTGGACAAGTAGATAATTAGTTATGAAATTTAGAATTTTGACCAATCAGATAACTAGATAATGCCACATAGGCGAGAAAGTCTACGAAAAGCAGGTTGGCCCCGCATGACTTGGCCCAATGAACTCCGGCCAAGTCAGCAGGTCAATGGCTCATTTGACTTGTTCCAAAGTAAGAGACAAGAATGCAAAATGACTTAAATACCCCTAGGCGGAAAAAAAATAAGAAAGGAAAGAAAGGGGTAGAAACGGGAAAACACAATGTCTCATCTTCTTCCTCGTAGACACTCACTGCGTAAGAACTGAGCAAGCAGGAGCTTACAAAGGTTTTGTGCAAAACCAGCCGGTGCGACGATTCGCGAAAACAAGTATACCAAGTTGAAGAATGGACCTTCACGAACCTGGAGAGCAATTCAATTAGGACCGAGATGGCGTGGAGAGGGAGCAGCGACCACCGCAAGGTCATCTCAAAGAAGTGAACATCGGCGAGCAAACATACATGTTCTTGAGCAATTGATTGATGGAAATCGTCGCACAAGTGCTAAGGCAGCCTGGGGTACCCATATATATAATGGAGGGTGAGGGGAAGTCCAGGATGGATTGGGACCAACCATGCTTGCGGCGCAAGGTTTGGGGTTTCACGACCCGAGAAGAAAAAAGTAGGGAAAATAGATATGGAAGGATGACGATTTCTCTCTTGAACGCATAGCAACAAAAATCACGACAAACCGAGCAGAAAAGAGGGATAAAGATCCAAAAAACTAGGCCCTACGGCCAAGGTTACTGTTCACGAGCGTGTCTCTCCTACCCAAGGTAGGAGATAATGCACGCACCATCTGATCAGGATTGGATGGTCCTCATCGGCCGTAAAATTCAAAATTGGTAACTATAGTCAGAATAGGATTTGCATATATTATTAAATGAATTTCTCTTTCTTTATTTGAGGGCCCAAACAATTCTCAAAATTAACCAAAATTTACATGATGAGTGATTTCGACGCGTAGAATCCAAATATAGAATTAAATTTGCCTTTTGAGAATTTTTAATGAGTTAAATAATTCAAAACTTATTTTCTCTTTCCTTCTTCATTAATGACATTAGGATTACCCAAAAATTATAAAACTTTATCCACAAGTCATATTAAATGTGTTGGATACGAATTTATCATTATTTTTATTTGTTGAAGTTTTTTATTATTTTAAATAATGAGTTTATTGTTTTGCACACTTTCTCCCTCCTAAATTTATCTTCTCATCAAATATTTTCCAAATTGATTCAAAATTCATCCAAAGGTCTATTTTAACATGTAGAACACGAATTTGGAATTATTATATTTTTTTGAAGACTTTTATTCTTTTATTTAATTCATTTAAATTTTACCACTTATTTATCCTTTTAATTTATTAGAGGCATCTAGAAACTTTCTAAAAATATAAAACTTGTCCTATAAGCAATAATAAATGTGTGGAATACTGTTTTGGTATTAATTTTTGTTTTCAATATATATTTAATATTTTTAGTCTTTAAATCATTTTCTCTCTCCTAAATAAAATAAAATAGTTAGCATTGACCAAATTAAATAAAAATACACACATAGGCTCCTTTTGACATATAGAATTCGAATTTGGAGTTATTTTTCTAATTTGAGGATGTTAGATATTTTATTTCACCTTATTGGCTTATCTCCTATTTTTTTTTAATAAAGACTTAATATATGCATTTATCTTCCAAATTAGGTGATACTTGGCCCATAAGTTTCTTTTAGATCAAGAAAACGAATTTGCATATCAAATTATCTCATGGTTTCCTATTTGTGATTTTGGAATATATTCCACATTATCTCATATTATCCAATATATCTCATATTATCTCCAATTATTGTCCTTATTATCTCTTTTATGTGTATTTCGAGATTTCCTTTCATTTTCATATTCTAAAAAGCACTAGAAAGTTCTAGGATGAAATATTTTATAGTTTTTATTACTTAGTGTACAATTTGGACTTCAAGCCCATTATTATAAACCCACTTGAAGTATTTGTGCATATAACCCTATATGGGAAATATTTATCCGATTAAGTTCTTTAATTTCTTATTATCATCCAAACAAGTCATTATTCAGTACAAAGTATTTTTTATTTCTCTTAATTATAGGTATTAGCTTATCCTTGTTTGGCTAAGTCAAAAGGGTAAAACTATTAGGGTATGATTCTATTTCTGGTATGTTACAGCACACCACCCCTTAAAAGGATTTCATCCTCGAAATCAAAACATCTATAAGAAAAATTGTTCACCACCCCTTAAAAGGGTTTATCTTAACAAGTCAAGCTAATCATCATCAAGGTATTAAGACTACCCACATATCTTTTAGTTATGAAAGCTTTTGAGTTTTATGTTTCTCATTTATCCAGCTAGAAGTCATACCATCTAGGGCTGAGTTTTAGGTCCTCATGTCTCTAACCTATCAACCCTACATGATCACCCAAAAGTCATAAGGTTTCTTGCACAAGGCAAGGATACTAGGTGTAAGCAACCTAATATATTGGTAAACATCCTAAGGGAGACGAGTTTGAAATAGTTAGATAACCGACTAGTAGTGGCTTTGATACCAAGCTGTAAAGAAGTGAAACCACTCCTCTACTAGAAAGAAAAGACTTCATCCCTTGAACCAAACACCACATAAAAATTTTCTCCAAAGGGATGGAGATCAATTCATTCAACATGTAAGTATCATTACATAATGAGTAGCAGTGGAAAAGAAATATTATCTAACAATTTACAAAGCTTATTAACATGATACAACACTTCACCACATATAGGTATCTAAAGGAAAACTAAAAAAGGCCAAAGACCAAGCTGAGGGTCATCTGACTACCTCTTCAAGCCTCCTAAAGATCAGCTACAAGGTTGATGTTGAAGTTCACTCTCCTTGATCTAACTTGGGGTTGGAAGCATACCCCACAAAAGAGAAGAAGAAAAGAAATATATCAGCAAAACGTTGGTATGTGTATGTTAAAAAAAACTTTGAGAAATTTAAGCAATAAGGACATCAAAAGTAAAATGCTTCCCATACAAGAGATAAGGACTACCCACATTGGCATAAAAGAAAAGAAACATCATAACTTGATAAAAGAGGATACTTGCCATGAACAAATAAATAAATTTGTGCAACAAAAGCACATAGATGGGTAGTAGGGCACACACCCCACAAACATCATCAACCTGCATCCATGTGAGATAAACATAGTATTAGAACAATATAAACACAAATGCGGCCAAGGCTTCACATCCTTGAAAACCTGATAGAGAATGACTCACCGTCAAACTCCCAATATATATAAAAGTTGAGCCAAGGCTTCACATCCTTGAAACTCGGGTATGGGGCACCACCACCACCATCCCATAACAAAAAGGGCACACACACCCAAAAACCAAAGTAATTTACATTATTCTAGTGCTACTGAGTCACATTGCATGTAAATATAGAGGCAAGTAAATAGTTTAGTCAGAAGATGAAACAAAGGTTGTCATCACATAATGGACAACACAAACATATAAACATCCACTTCAAAGTGGCACATAACAATAAAAGAGACCAACATGAACCACGACACAAGATATGATATTAAGAAATTATCCAAGTTCATAACAATCAAGATAGTTCACACGAACCATGGTATCAAAAGATAAGACATTGTGTAGGCGAAAATTCAAAAGAATGATAAAGTAGGTGAATTGCTCAATAAAGATTAATCGGGGATACTACATACCTCAATATCACAGTCTATGTCCAAATCACTTCTAGATCCAAGTCTAGGTCATCCAAAAAGCCTATTAAACACATATATAAATTTTATGTCAATTTCATACACATTAACCAAACCCTAAAAACCACCTTTTAATTAATGTGTGAATTAGGTTATTAAATCTATTTCATATTTTAGTTTATTCTATTAGGAGTCCAAAACATATTTTATTATATTTTTCTGACTTATAAATATTTAGTTATGAATTATACAAGTTGTCATCTTAATTAATTAGATCCATTAAAATAACCTCTTTAAAACATGAGATTCATGAGACAAAAATAATACCATTAGAAAGCTTGCATTTTTCCAAATCCAACGAGTATTCATTTGTAATATTTGGACAAGTAGATAATTAGTTATGAAATTTAGAATTTCGACCAATCAGATAACTGGATAATGCCACATAGGCGAGAAAGTCTACGAAAAGCAGGCTAGGCCCGTATGACTTGGCCCAATGAACTCCGGCCAAGTCAGCAGGTCAATGGCTCATTTGACTTGTTCCAAAGTAAGAGACAAGAATGTAAAATGACTTAAATACCCCTGGGCGGCAAACAAATAAGAAAGGAAAGAAAGGAGTAGAAATGGGAAAACGCAATGTCTCATCTTCTTCCTCATAGACACCCACTGTGTAAGAACTGAGCAAGCATGAGCTTGCAAAGTTTTTGGGCAAAACCGTCCGGTGCGACGATTCACGAAAACAATTATACCAAGTTGAAGAACGGACCTTCACGAACCTGGAGAGCAATTCAATTAGGAACGAGATGGCGTGGAGAGGGAGCAGCGACCACCACAAGGTCATCTCGAAGAAGTGAACACCGACGAGCAAACATACATGTTCTTGAGCAATTGATTGATGGAAATCGTCGCACGGGTGCTAAGGCAGCCTGGGGTACCCATATATATAGTGGAGGGTGAGGGGAAGTCCAGGATGGATTGGGACCAACCATGCTTGTGGCGCAAGGTTTGGGGTTTCACGACCCGAGAAGAAAAAGGTAGGGAAAATAGAGATGGAAGGATACATATTTCTCTCCTGAACGCATAGCAACAAAAATCATGACAAACCGAGGAGAAAATAGGGAGAAAGATCCAAAAAACTAGGCCCTGCGGCCAAGGTTACTGTTCACGCATGTGTCTCTCCTACCCAAGGTAGGAGATAATGCGTGCACCGTCTGATCAAGATTGGATGGTCCTCGTCGGCCGTAAAAATCAAAATTGGTAACTATAGTAAGAATAGGATTTGCATATATTATTAAATGAATTTCTCTTTCTTTATTTGAGGGCCCAAAAAATTCTCAAAATTAACCAAAATTTACATGATGAGTGATTTCGAAGCGTAGAATCCAAATATGCAATTAGATTTTTCTTTTGAGAATTTTTAACGAGTTAAATAATTCAAAACTTGTTTTCTCTTTCCTTCTTCATTAATGACATTACGATTACCCAAAAATTATAAAACATTATCCACAAGTCATATTAAATGTGTTGGATACGAATTTATCATTATTTTTATTTTTTGAAGTTGTTTATTATTTTAAATAATCAGTTTAATGTTTTGCACACTTTCTCTCTCCTAAATTTATCTTCTCATCAAATATTTTCCAAATTGATTCAAAATTCATCCAAAGGTCTATTTTAACATTTAGAACACGAATTTGGAATTATTATATTTTTTGAATACCTTTATTATTTTATTTAATTCATTTAAATTTTACCACTTATTTATCATTTTAATTTATTAGAGGCATCTAGAAACTTTCTAAAAATATAAAACTTGTCCTATAAGAAATAATAAATGTTTGGGATACGATTTTGGCATTAATTATTTTTTTTAAATATATATTTCATATTTTTGGTCTTTAAATCATTTTCTCTCTCCTGAATAAATAAAAATATTTAACATTGACCAAATTAAATAAAAATACACACATAGGCTCATTTTGACATATAGAAATTCGAATTTGGAGTTATTTTTCCAATTTGAGGATGTTAGATATTTTATTTCACCTTATTGGATTATCTCCTATTTTCTTTTAATAAAGATTTAATATATGCATTTATCTTCCAAATTAGGTGATACTTGGCCCTTAATTTTCTTTTAGATCAAGAAAACGAATTTGCATATCAAATAATCTCATGGTTTCCTATTTGTGATTTTGGAATATATTCCACATTATCTCATATTATCCAATATATCTCATATTATCTCCAATTATTGTCCTTATTATCTCTTTTATGTGTATTTCGAGATTTCCTTTGATTTTCATATTCTAAAAAGCACTAGAAAGTTCTAGGACGAAATATTTTATTGTTTTTATTACTTAGTGTACAATTTGCACTTCAAGCCCATTATTAAAAACCCACTTGAAGTATTTGTGACCCTATATGGGAAATATTTATCTGATTAAGTTCTTTAATTTCTTATTATCATCCAAACAAGTCATTATTAAGTACAAAGTATTTTCAATTTCTCTTAATTACAGGTATTAGCTTATCCTTGTTTGGCTAAGTCAAAAGGGTAAAACTATTAGGGTATGATTCTATTTCTGGTATGTTACAACACACCACCCCTTAAAAGGATTTCATCCTCGAAATCAAAACATATATAAGCAAAATTATTCACCACCCCTTAAAAGGGTTTATCTTAACAAGTCAAGCTAATCATCATCAAGGTATTAAGACTACCCACATATCTTTTAGTTATGAAAGTTTTTGAGTTTTATGTTTCTCATTTATCCAGCTTGAAGTCATACCATCTAGGGCTGAGTTTTAGGTCCTCATGTCTCTAACCTATCAACCTTACATGATCACCCAAAAGTCATAAGGTTTCTTGCACAAGGCAATGATACTAGGTGTAAGCAACCTAATATAATGGTAAACATCCTAAGGGAGACGAGTTTGAAATAGTTAGATAACCGACTGCTAGTGGCTCTGATACCAAGCTGTAAAAAAGTGAAACCACTCCTCTACTAGAAAGAAAAGACTTCATCCCTTGAACCAAACACCACATAAATTTTTTTGCCAAAGGGATGGAGATCAATTCATTCAACATGTAAGTATCATTACAAAATGAGTAGCAGCGGAAAATACATATTATCTAACAATTTACAAAGCTTATTAACATGATACAACACTTCACTACATATAGGTATCTAAAGGAAAACTAAACATAAAGGCCAAATACCAAGCTGAGGGTCATCTAACTACCTCTTCAAGCCTCCCAAAGATCAGCTACAAGGTTGATGTTGAAGTTCACTCTCCTCGATCTAACCTGGGGTTGGAAGCATACCCCACAAAAGAGAAGAAGAAAAGAAATATATCAGCAAAAAGCTGGTATGTGTATGTTAAAAGAAACTTTGAGCAATTTAAGCAATAAGGACATCAAAAGTAAAATGCTTCCCATACAAGAGATAAGGACTACCCACATGGGCATAAAAGAAAAGAAACATCATAACTTGATAAAAGAGGATACTTGCCATGAACAAATAAATAAATTTGTGCAACAAAAGCACATAGATGGGTAGTAGAGCACACACCCCACAAACATCATCAACCTGCATGCATGTGAGATAAACATAGTATTAGAACAATATAAACACAAAGACGGCCAAGGCTTCACATCCTTGAAAACCTGATAGAGAATGACTCACCGTCAAACTCCCAATATATATAAAAGTTGAGCCAAGGCTTCACATCCTTGAAACTCGGGTATGGGGCACCACCACCACCATCCCATAACAAAAAGGGCACACACACCCAAAAACCAAAGTAATTTACATTATTCTAGTACTACTGATTCACATTGCATGTAAATATAGAGGCAAGTAAATAGTTTAGTCAGAAGATGAAACAAAGGTTGCCATCACACAATGGACAACACAAACATATAAACATCCACTTCAAAGTGGCACATAACAATGAAAGAGACCAACATGAACCACGACACAAGATATGATATTAAGAAATTATCTAAGTTCATAACAATCAAGATAGTTCACACGAACCATGATATCAAAAGATAAGACATTGTACCCGGCCAGCGTAGCCCGGGCGGTCAAGCCAGTGCGCCCCTCACGAAGGGTCGCTGGTTTGAATCCACTCGGGTCAGCTGTATTTACCAACCTCTTGGGTCATCCGGGCTCTGGAACCTGTTTGGAGAGGGGGTGGGCTTCGGCCCATGCAGACCCAAAAAAAAAGATAAGACATTGTGTAGGCCAAAATTCAAAAGAATGATAAAGTAGGTGAATTTCTCAATAAAGATTAATCGGGGATACAACATATCTCAATATCACAGTCTATGTCCAAATCACTTCTAGATCCAAGTCTAGGTCATCCAAAAAGCCTATTAAACACATATATAAATTTTATGTCAATTTCATACACATTAACCAAACCCTAAAAACCACATTTTAATTAATGTGTGAATTAGGTTATTAAATCTATTTCATATTTTAGTTTATTCTATTAGGAGTCCAAAACATATTTTATTATATTTTTATGACTTATAAATATTTAGTTATGAATTATACAAGTTGTTATCTTAATTAATTAGATCCATTAAAATAATCTCTTTAAAAACATGAGATTCATGAGATAAAACCAATACCATTAGAAAGCTTGCATTTTTTCAAATCCAACGAGTATTCATTTGTAATATTTGGACAAGTAGATAATTAGTTATGAAATTTAGAATTTCGACCAATCAGATAACTGGATAATGCCACATAGGCGAGAAAGTCTACGAAAAGCAGGATGGGCCCGCATGACTTGGCCCAATGAACTCCGGCCAAGTCAGTAGGTCAATGGCTCATTTGACTTGTTCCAATGTAAGAGACAAGAATGCAAAATGACTTAAATACCCCTGGACGGCAAAACAAATAAGAAAGGAAAGAAAGGGGTAGAAACGGGAAAACACAATGTCTCATCTTCTTCCTCGTAGACACCCACTGCGTAAGAACTGAGCAAGTAGGAGCTTGCAAAGGTTTTGGGCAAAACCGGCTGGTGCGACGATTCGCGAAAACAAGTATACCAAGTTGAAGAACGGACCTTCACGAAACTGGAGAGCAATTCAATTAGGAACGAGATGGCGTGGAGAGGGAGCAGCGACCACCGTAAGGTCATCTCGAAGAAGTGAACACCGGCGAGCAAACATACATGTTCTTGAGCAATTGATTGATGGAAATCGTTGCACGGGTGCTAAGGCAGCCTGGGGTACCCATATATATAGTGGAGGTGAGGGGAAGTCCAGGATGGATTGGGACCAACCATGCTTGTGGCGCAAGGTTTGGGGTTTCATGACCCGAGAAGAAAAAGGTAGGGAAAATAGAGATGGAAGGATGCAGATTTCTCTCCTGAACGCATAGCAACAAAAATCATGACAAACCGAGGAGAAAATAGGGAGAAAGATCCAAAAAACTAGGCCCTGTAGCCAAGGTTACTGTTCACGCACGTGTCTCTCCTACCCAAGGTAGGAGATAATGCACGCACCGTCTGATCAAGATCGGATGGTCCTCATCGGCCGTAAAAATCAAAATTGGTAATTATAGTCAGAATAGGATTTGCATATATTATTAAATGAATTTTTCTTTCTTTATTTGAGGGCCCAAACAATTCTCAAAATTAACCAAAATTTACATGATGAGTGATTTCGACGTGTAGAATCCAAATATGTAATTAGATTTGTCTTTTGATAATTTTTAATGAGTTAAATAATTCAAAACTTATTTTCTCTTTCCTTCTTCATTAATGACATTAGGATTACCCAAAAATTATAAAACTTTATCCACACGTCATATTAAATGTGTTGGATACAAATTTATCATTATTTTTATTTTTTGAATTTGTTTATTATTTTAAATAATCAGTTTAATGTTTTGCACACTTTCTATCTCCTAAATTTATCTTCTTATCAAATATTTTCCAAATTGACTCAAAATTCATCCAAAGGTCTATTTTAACATTTAGAACACGAATTTGGAATTATTATATTTTTTTGAAGACTTTTATTATTTTATTTAATTCATTTAAAATTTACCACTTATTTATCCTTTTTAGATGTTGATGCGATCTACTAGTTATGGGTTTATGGTCAAGTAAAATTTTTGTTTCCGCTGCCTACTTTGACTGTGAAAACCCAACAATGGTATCAGAGCCACATCAATACTCTATGTTTTTGGATAATCAATATGATCATATTTTGGTTTTATCATCTTTTATTCATTGCATACAATGTGAGTATTTAAATGACTAATGTGAATATCCAATTAATATCATATGATCCTAAACTAATATATACATATATGATATAGTATATATATGCAATTGATACGCGTCGCCCTAAAATGGTTTTGATGGTGGATGTGTAGCATGATTATGTCCTATAAACCCTATGTGCATGTTTGTGGTTGGTTATGGTTATTTGCATCTCGGTCTGTCCACTGAGCCCTCTTCTTATATTCTAAATGTAACTCGAGATAACTCAAGATTCACTTCTACCTTTGCTCCCCTCGAATGTAACTTGAGGTTTCATAAAGATTATGTAAAATAGGATTAGTTTTATCTCTTGTTATGATGAAGACTAAAGATGACCGCTTGATGGACCGAGATGACCGACTGAGGAGAAGTTGGTGGCATGACGAGGAGCTCGACGAATCGACCGTATGGAGGAGCCAGATGATTGGTTGGTGACAACCAACCAACCGGCCAGGAGGCGAGCCGATCAGTCATAGGATGAGCTGATCAACCCAAAATGGCCTAAGCACAGATCTTCATCAACAACAGGTTGCATGTGATGTAGACCTTAGATGACTGTAGTTCCTTGTATCTCCAAGGAACTACAATAGGATGGTCATAATCATCGCTTTATCGTTATTGTGTGTTTTCATTTGTGGGATATAGCATGTATATGATACATACTATATATGTGGTGATTGGATACATATATGCATATATAAGCATATTAAAACCCCTCCACAAAATATTAAGTTTTAGATGTCTTCCAAAAGCAACACACATGAAAAGCTTGATCGACTAAGTGTGGGCATGCCCTAGTGTGGTGCACTGTCTATCTCATGGAAGTGTGACGGTGAATATGTGGGTATGCCCTAGCAAGGTGAATATTCATTGTGATGGTGTTTGGGTCGGACTTAACAAGGTGACCTTGATCGGATCAAGCACCTTGAGGCATAAAGATGAACATGGCAAGGAGTTTCGCATGACATCTATCCAAGAACTGCATATGATGCAATTGGTAAATGTTACCTACCTTAATAACTGATTATGGACGCTGGCATTGGCCAGGTAATAACTCAATTGTTTTGGATCTTGCCTCACTAGAAGGTTGTACACTGCAATCTTCCAAATTGATGGTGAGGGCTATCAATTTGATCAAAATAGTGGGAGCGGTAATTAATTAAAGTCCTAATTAATATCGTCAATTTCAAATCAAATCAAATAAAAAGAGTTTTGGACTAAAATTGCAAATTTCCTATTTGTAAAATATATGGATACCAACAATAATCACTTTTCCTTGTGATCGGTCCTTGAGAAGGACAAGCTAAATGAGAACAACTTCCATGGCTGGTTTAGGACATTGAGAATTGTTCTCACAAAAGAGTGAAAGCTCTATGTCCTAGATACACCAGAGCTAGATGAACCCGCTCCCACTGTACCAAAGGTTGAAAGGGATGCTTACAAGAAGCATATTGAGGATGCCATTGATGTAAAGTGCTTGATGTTGTGCTCAATGAACTATGAGTTGCAGAGACAACATGAGAACATGGACGTCATTGAGATGGCTCAACATCTCAAGAACATGTATCAAGACCAAGCACGACAAGAGAGATATGATGTCTCTAAGGCATTGTTCAAGTGTGTCATGATAGAAGGAGATCTATTAGGCCCTCACACACTCAAGATGATTGGGTATGTGGAGAACCTAACTTGAATGGGATTTCCTATGAGCCAAGAGTTGGCTACTGATGTGATACTACAATCGTTGCCAGAATCCTACAGTCAGTTTGTGATGAACTACTACATGAACAACTTTGACATGCCACTGATAGAGTTGTTGAGCATGTTGACTGGGGAACAGATGAAGAAAGACAAACTCAAATTGGTGATGATGATCAGTAGAAAGAAGGGAAAGTCTAAGGGCAAGGGCAAGGGAAAAGCAAAGAAAGGTTTTGATGCTCGCCAGTAGCCCAAGTCATCTTCAACTCTCAAATCCAAGGGAGGAGTGAACAAGGGAGGAAAATGTCACCATTGTCATGAACTAGGATATTGGGAGAGAAATTGCCCTCTCTACATAAATGAACTATAGTCCTTAACCAAAAAGCATACGTCATCAAGTAAATAATTCTTTAGACATCTATCATGTTACACTATCATCTTAGAAATAGTTAAAACATATAGATCGGAAATTGCCTTTATCATTATTCAAATCATTTACAAAGTATCCCATTACAATCATCACATGACTTTCTCTATGGGCATACATACCAACAGAATCCCACTTGCACTTAGAGTCAGTCACCTAGGAAACTCAATCCTTGTGACCTAGAATGACCATCATGCTTCTGCTGAGAAAGGGCCTTCGTCAGTTGATCAGCTATGTTGTCTTCAGTTGGTACTTTGCAAATCTTCACATCTCCTCATTGTACGATCTCTCATATGAGATGGAAGCGCCGCAGTATGTGCTTGGACCACTGATGTGATCTGGACTCCTTAGCTTGATCAATAGCTCCATTATTATCACAATAAAGCTCAATTGCATCACAGCTACTGGGAACTACACCAAGTTCAGTGATGAACTTCCTGATCCACACAGCTTCCTTTGCTACATGTGAAGCAGCAATATACTCGGCCTCTATAGTAGAATCGGCAACTATTTCTTGCTTGGAACTCTTCCAGCTCACAGCTCCATTGTTTAGGTAAAATATAAATCCTAATTGTGATTTGTAATCATCTTTGTCAGTTTGGAAGCTTGCATCGGTGTAACCCCTTACTACCAGTTCTTCCTCGCCGCCGTATACAAGGAATTGATCCTTAGTCCTTCGCAAGTACTTGAGGATGTTCTTTACAGTTGTCCAGTGAGCATCCCCGAGATCAAACTGGTACTTGCTCATCATGTTGAGGGCATACGAGACATCTGGATGTGTGCACAACATAGCGTACATGATGGATCTGATGGATGATGCATATGGGATCCCATTCATACGCTCCCTCTCTTCACAAGATTGGGGACATTGAGCTCTAGAGATGGTGACTCCATAGCATGGGGATGTTGCCTCTCTTTGAGTTCTCCATGCTGAATTGCTTCAGCACTTTGTCAATGTATGTGCTTTGACTCAGTCTGAGAAGCCTTTTAGATCTATCTCTATAGATCTTAATACCTAGAATGTAGGATGCTTCTCCTAAATCCTTCATTGAGAAAGTATTCCCAAGCCAAGTCTTTACCTTCTCTAAGGCTGTGAAATCATTCCCCATTAATAGTATGTCATCCACATACAATATGAGGAATGTGGGCGTACTCCCACTAACCTTCTTGTACACACAAGGTTTATCTTCATTTTGAATAAATCCAAACACTTTGACTTCCTCATCAAATCGAAGATTCCAACTCCGAGATGCTTGCTTCAATCTGTAGATTGACCTTTGTAGCTTACATACTTTATTGGCATTCTTTGGATCTACAAAACCTTCAGGTTGTGTCATGTACACATCCTCATTTATGTTCCTATTAAGGAACGCAGTTTTAACATCCATTTGCCAAATCTCATAGTCATAGTAAGTCGCAATAGCAAGCATGATCATGATGGACTTAATCATGGCAACTGGAGAAAAAGTTTCATCATAGTCAACACCTTGAACTTGTCGAAAACCCTTTGCAACCAATCTGCCTTTATAAGTTTGCACATTGCCATCCATGTCGGTCTTCTTCTTGAAGACCCACTTTCACCCTATGGGTTTTACCCCTTCGGGTGGTTCCACCAAAGTCCACACTTTGTTGGAATACATGGATTCCATCTCGAATTTTATGGCTTCAAGCCATTTCTCAGAATCTGGTCCCTCCATAGCCTCTAGATAGGTAGTTGGATCATCATCTATGATCAAATCATCGCCTTCCTGAGTCACAAGGTATCTAAACCTTTCAGGTTCAAGGTGTGTCCTACTAGATCTATGAGGTCCTTGTGTTATTTGAGGAGACTGAGATTCCACAACACCTTGTGAATCTCTATATTCCTCTTGTACATCTACTAGTTCAATGTTTTCTTGTTGGGCTTGAACCTCTTCAAGCTCTATTGTCCTCCCACTGTTTCCTTTGGAAATAAATTCCTTTTCTAGGAATACATCTGTCCTAGCAACAAACACTTTGTTGTCAGTAGGGTGGTATAAATAGTATCCCCTTGTTTCCTTGGGATATCCAACAAAATAACATTTATCGGACTTGGGTCTAAGCTTATCAGGAAACATTTTCCTGATGTAAGCCTCACAACCCCAAATCTTAATAAAAGACAAATCAGGACGCTTCCCGTGCCATATCTCATATGGCGTCTTTTGAACCGATTTAGATGGTACTCAGTTAAGTGTAAATGCGGCAGTTTCAAGATCATGACCCCAAAAGGAAATCGGAAGATCAGCAAAACTCATCATTGATCGCACCATATCCAGTAAAGTGTGATTCCTTCTTTTAGACACACCATTATGTTGTGGTGTTCCAAGAGGAGTCCATTGTGATACAATACCATGGGCTCACAGAAGGTCCTCAAACTCCTGGCTTAAGTATTCTCCGCCTCGATCGGATTGAAGTGCTTTAATACTTTTACCAAGTTGGTTCTGTACTTCATTCATGAAATCCTTGAACCTTTCAAGGGTTTCTGACTTATGTTTCATCAGGTACACATAGCCATACCTACTGAAGTCATTAGTGAAGGTAATGAAGTACTGATACCCATTTCTGGCATTAGTTCTAAAAGTCCCACATACATCAGTATGTATGAGTCCTAATAGATCACTAGCTCTCTCACTTTTACCTGAAAAGGGAGTCTTGGTCATCTTTCCCAACAAACAAGATTCGCATGTCTCTATTGATTCATAATCAAAAGAGTCTAGATAACCATCTTTATAAAGTCTAGAAATGTGCTTCTCATTTATGTGTCCTAGACGACAATATGCCAAAGATATATTTTGTTTGATTTGTTGAGTTTTTGCCTTTTGGTGTTTACATTGTATATGCTTGTCTCTAGATCTATCAAGTATATACTATAAGACATTGGGGCACTGCCAAAAAAGATCCCATCTTTTGAAATGGAACACTTTCCATTCTTAATAAGAAATTCAAAACCATCATTGTCTAAACAAAAAACATATATGATATTCCTATTTATGGCTGGTACATAATAGCAGCTCTTCAACTCTATTATTAACCTACTATGTAGAGTTAACTCATAGGTTCCTACGGCACTGGCGGCAACTCTTGCCCCATCGGAAACACATAGTTCAACCTCGCCTTTCCCTAAAGGCCTACTTCTCTTAAGATCCTTCACATTTGAACAAATGTGAGATCCACATCCGGTATCAAGTACCCATGACAAAGAAGTAGTAAAGTTAATCTCTATCATGTATACACCAGAAGTAGAGATCTTTATCTCTCGCTTCTTCTTCCATCATTCCTTCCATCCTCTCCATGTTTTGAGTGTAGAAGATTCTGACATTGGTTCGGTGAGAGAACCCTTCTCTCCCTCACCTTTGTCTTTAGACTTTGTTCCATTGATCTCCATCAATGAACTATCCTTCTTCTTAAGCATACATAGAGTGGATTCAAAGGCTACTGGTATATCTGGATTGTGCAGAACACTTCTCACAATCCCCAACCAGTTATGGAATTTATTCTCAATTAATTTGCCCATTTTAAAAGATGATTCTTTTGCCATTCTACAAGAGAAAATTGCATTTGTCAAAACTCCTTTTTATTTGATTTGATTTGATTTGAATAAATGTGACGATAGTTAATTAGGCCTTTAATTAATTACCACTCCCACTATTTTGATTCAAATTGACAGCCCTCACCATCAATTTGGAAGATTGCAGCATACAATCTCCTTAGTGGGTCAAGATCATAAAATCCTCCGAGTCATGGACCAGCTAGGGTTGTCACCCACAACTCAGATCTTCCAGTTAGGCAACTTTTGCCAATTGCATCATATGCAACTCCTTTCCATGATCACCTCCATGCCTAAAGGTGTTAGATCCTATCTAGGTCACCTTGTTAAGTCTGACCCAAAGCCAACATGATGAATATGCACCCTGCTAGGGCATACCCACATATCCATCCTTCACGCTTCCATGAGATAGACGGTGCATCACGCTAGGGCGTGCCCACACTTGGCGGATCAAGCTTTTCACATGTGTCACATTTGGAAGGCATCTAAAACTTTAATATTTAATGAGGGATTTGGTTTTTATAGGTACATATTCATATCCAATCACCACAATATAGTAAGTATCATATACATGCTATATCCCACAGAAAACATGCAAAACGATAAAAGCAGTGATTATGGTCATCCTAATGTGATTCCTCGAGCCAAGAGGAATCACGGTCATCTAGGTCCACATCACATGCAACTTGTACAAGATGAACTTTGTGCTTTGCCTTTCTGGGTTTGATCAACTCATCTCCATGATTGATCGGCTCGCCATCAGGCCGGTCGGTTGGGTGCCACCAGCCGAATGAGTGGCACCTCCAGTCGATCGGTTCACTGGTCGTCGTGCATCTCCTCAGGTCGCCACCCGCTCGTCTCGCTCCTCAAAACGGTCATCTGGATCGCCAACTATTCGATTCACGCCTTGAACCGATCGTCTCAGTTGTCGTCAGATTGTCCTCAATTCTTTGACATAACATGAAATAAAAATCTATCCTATTTTACATTTGAAAAAGGAAACCCCAAGTTACATTCAGGGGGAGCAAATGTAGGAAAGAAATCTCGAGTTATTTCAAGTTACATCAGGAATAGGTGATAGGGAATCGGTGCACAGACCGAGATGCAAGCAACCACATTCAACCAAGCACACATACATAGGGTTTATTGGCCATAACCATGCTATACATCCACCACAAAACTCATTTAAGGGTGACGCGCATCGAGTGCATTTATATTACATATCATGTATGTATATTGGGATTTGTGGATTTAGGATTGGACATACATAAAGCCAATTTTATTCACATCATATGCAATAAATAAAGGTGACAAACCAAAATCAATCATATCGATAATCCTAAAGTATAAAGCAGTTGACGTGGCTCTGATACCACTGTTGGGTTTTAGGGGAGACAAAGAAGGCAGTGGAAACAAAAAAAAATCTTCTCCCGAACCCAGTCTAAAGGAATCGCATCAACATCTATACAATAGGAAGGATGGTTTGTAGAGACATACCTTGTCCCGAGGCTTGCTCGGAGACATTACCTCATAGCTTGCGCGGTCTTCACCTCCAGTCTTAGACGGTGTCTATGCAACTCCTGGTCTCACCGAGACTGTCGGGATTGACAGTTGTCCTCCAAGCGGCAGAAATATCCCGCCTCTGCAGTCGTCCACACGGACTGCCTAGAACTCTGATCGCCTTGTCCCATAAGGAACCGGAAGGAGTCATACCCTTCTATCAGCGTACTAGTCACCGACACACTCTCCTGCAACCAGTTGCCTTTCTACAGTTGTCTTTCCCTTGTTGTGCCTCCCTTATCAGGTAGCACTTGCTCGGGCTCTCCTGGTTACCACAACCAGAGAGAACGATAACTTTGCAGAGCAACTGGTGTTCTGAGTTGTACTTTGAGAAGCCCCCAATACCCCTATATATATAGGAGGGTCCTGGGACAGGGTTCTCTACCCTGGGCAATGTGGGATTAAAGCAAGAGTAGAAGGGTTTGAGATTTTCCACAAAACAACCAATTGCGCCAGCTGAACCGATCATTTCAAGCATGAATCGATCGGTTGGGGACCTGAGCCGATCGGTTCACACCTGAACCAATCGATTGGGGCACCTGAGCCGATCAATTCATTTATGAAATGATCGGTTCACTTCCCTGGTCAGTTCCCAGTTAACTTTTCCTTTTTTGTTTTGAATTGATCCAAATACCAATCCCTGTTCCAATCAAATTGGACAAGTGAAACGAAAAGAATTTTTCACCAACCTGACTTTCCCATCTTGCTCGTTTGGACCTATTGAGCCGATCAGTTCAACCCTTGAACCGGTTGTCTCAACCTGTCCTGAGCCGATTGGTTCATCACATGAGCCGATCGGTTGGAAGTGCAGACTGTGCAAAATCAGTCAATTACAGTTTCAATCAATCCGATACTCTAATCAATCGGTCCAACACCTTGAGCACTATGATATTGAGCTATCAATTGATTGAGTGTTTAATTGAACTACTAAACTCCTTTAGTAATCAATATAAACATTGTTTGTGGATAAACTCCTCTTCTAGGTTAAATCCTATGTGTGTGACCCTGCAGGCCCATTTCACATTGGCAATGAAAGTCCATAACACTTATGACTTCACAAGCAAAGAGTGGTGCCTAGTCGCACATCATTTCTACCCTAGTGAAATAGAAAGTTGGAGAACAACTTTCAATCCTACAATCTGAGAATGGTGTTACAGCGAATGTATAATTCCTTTGTCACTAATGTCCTAAATGAACTCAATGCATGGTACAGTCATCCTTTCAACGTTCATCCATTTCCTTGATCTCAGAGCAGACTGGGTGAGATGTGTGTGACATCAATATCACATATTGATTCACACATGCATGCGCATACCTTTCTCAATCCTACTCATCAAGTGGCCAGGGACATCAAACTCCCTTAGGAGGGATAAATCGCATATCTATCACTCACCCCTCAAAAGCCCCATGTGTCAAAGTCACCCAATCATCACCTTTATAAAAACCCATGTTTCAGTATTGCGTTTGATGATGTCAAAGTGTACCTAACGATATGTGTTGAGTGTAGTGATTTCAGGTCGAAGAATCACACTCACCACCATCACTGTGAGAGTTGACTGTGACTACCAAATCATGGTTCCATGCGTCACTCTCACAGTGGGTCTGTTCGGTACACTTGTTCTCTAACAAGTACCTATGTGCTTGGTTTGATATCACTATGTCATGACTAATGAGATTATGTCATCAACCAACACACAATCTAGTCTTTAGTGTTATTTATGTTTATGGTTATTTCCACAATAATAACCGACTAGGGACAAAATAAGAATGTATACTCTTAACATCCGTACGATCTCATCGTTTAGGTCCTTAACCTAAAATCATACGTCATCGAGTAAATAATTCTTTAGACATCTATCATGTTACACTATCATCTCAGAAACAGTTAAAACATATAGATCGGAAATTGCCTTTATTATTATTCAAATCATTTACAAAGTATCCCATTACAATCATCACATGACTTGCTCTATGGACATACATACCAACAACTTCCATGTATATCCTATATAAATGGGCATGAGGTTTTTGGTTACACTTTTGACACATGAATCCTAGCCATCATTACCCAAAGGAGAGAGACAAGGAGTAGTTGTACAATATTAGCATGCTCCCAATATAAAGATTGTTCCTTCCCTTCCCACTCTAGGAACATGATGTGAAATTCCCCTCACCCGCATAGATGATAAAAATTGATTTTGTTTGTAAAATATCATCAACATATTCTTGCATCATATATTATTTATGAGAAACATCTCTAGATTTAGTCCATGACAAGGTATATCTTACATCTCTAGGTTCCTAATATGCTATTGTTAACAATATTTGCTTGTGGGAACATTAATTGTTTTATTTATTTTTATTCCTTCCACCACTTCTGTTACCTCCATGAATTCCTAATGTGATATCAGATCCACATCAATATTTGATATATGAAGATTTATAATTTATTGTTTTGTTTGAAATTTATACCTATTTTGTTGCTACATGTGATGTGAATGATAAAATATCAATGTGCATATCCTGTTAGATCCACATACATTACAATGTAAATCTTTTGATGCATGGTAAGGGGTTGACTATAGAAAGATTTGATTTTTCCTAGTGCAATGAAGTAAAATTTTGTACACCTTTTTAGGGGAACTTCCCTTGAGACCCCACAAGGAGAGGCATCCCCTCAATTTTGAGATCCTCATGCAGGCACATTGTCCCTGTGTACCTCACTGGTCTATGCAGATGTCAAATATTTATTCATGAAGATTGTCTCACATGGGAAAAAATGTGATCTTATATATATATATATATATATATATATGTATGTATGTATAAGATATGACATATCTACCAATTGTGCACATCGTCATTGATATATAAGGAGCATCTGTTATTTTCTTTTTGCATTTTTTTCTTTTCTTTTTCTTTGCCCTTGGAGTAGTTAGGGCATATGATGATGAGAGTGAAGTGATGAGATGTAGATGTGGCCAACCCAAACTTTTGGAGGTTGCCATGACTGATATGTGCACTTTGGAATCCTTTCATGAGGCAGAGAGGTAAGAAGATGGTGAGTGAATAGTCGGGTCAAAGAGGGGTCACTGGTGTGATTCTCAACATAAGGTATCCTGCATGAAATTTAATCCAACGCTTCATCTAACAATGTCACACCACATGAATGAACAACCTAAAATTGATACTTCAAGCAAGTGATTTTATAGGCACTAAGCGCTCATAGATTGCTCAAGTCACAATTCAACCAAATCATTCACAAACACAAGTGAGGTGATGCACATGTAAAAAGTCAAGAATGGATACCATTTAGCAATAAACAATGATAATTCACTTGCATTTGTCAAATGTCATCATTTTTTATCCAAAAAGTAGAGATTGGGTTGAAACACACTTTTAGACAAGAAATCTCAAATTTGGGCAAAATTGGCCAAAATGCTGCCAAGTTGCCTTCAATCACATCTAAGCCTATATTATTGAACTTAAAATAGGAAACAAGCAAATCCTAGCTAAAACATGCAAAAATTACCAAAAATCTACATTATATGCAATGCATGGCAAGAAGAGCAAAAATTTTGAAAATTACGCAAAAATTACAAGAAAGTAAACTACATGTCATGCAAGGATGCAAAGCAAGCACACAAAGTATGGATACACAAGTATGAGATATGGTTATACTATTTTATCATCTTTGTTGAAGGTGAATTTTGGAGATAGAACAATTCCTTCTATCATGTATCCTCGATTGATGCAGCCTCAGATGCTTCAATTGTCGATTTTAGTATTGAGTGAAAGGCCCAAACTTTTAAACCATGTTGTCCTCAACATGAAATAGAAGTTTAGGATGATAGGGTAGGGGCATGGAGCTGTGGTAGACAAACGCCAACAAGGGAGAGATATCTCAAGGTGTCCAGTGAGAAGGGGATATCCACCACGGGCATTTTGTATTGCCTCCGCCACGGCCGTGTTGTATGGCATGGTCGTGCTGATCTCGTTCCCATAGCTTTTCTACTGATTTGCAATCTTCTCTTCAATTATGGTCTTCTCCTTGGTTGGCTTTTCCATGCATCATCTTTCCTTCATTGTACATGTTCTAAAATGATTCACAAACAACAAAACCATCAAGTCTAGTGTGTGTGTGTGTGTTTTCTTAGAAAGTGTAAAAACAAAGCAAAAGTTTAAAAAATTGAAGTTTGGGTGAAAAAAATCCCAAACCTAGGTGGGTTTCATGCCTTCAGCTGGGCTTTTTGTTCTTTTACCATCAACCATTATCCAAAAACAAAATGTTTTCATCCCCATCATAAGCAATATTCTCAAATGCTTTCCTTGATTGATCTTCTTCCCAAGGGTCATGCGAGCTTCTCAAGTGTTTTTCAGTAGTTTTCTCTCCTTGAGGATCATTATTATAGATCTTAATCAGACTTATGACCTTCAAAATTTTCATTCCATAGTTTTTCTCTCTCTTGAGGAATGGGTCTTCATAGGCATTAAAGAGAGGGGTCTCAATCATATGGGACACTTGCAAACAAGGACTTTCTAGCAATGGCTCTTCATTAAGATCTTTATCAACTTGATTCCCTCCCTTGATAAGCTTCTTAACAACCTTGTCACACCCCATGATGGAAACCATATCAATTTTATCATAGGGAGTAGGGGGAGAATGTGATAGTTGTGGTGGTGGCACTATTGTTAATGGCCTTTGTAATTGAGGTGGAGGAGGGAATTGAGGTCGGAAGGTAAACTGGTATGAAGGTTGTGGCGATGGAGGTGGTGGGAGTGTGTAAGGCTTAGGATAGCCTTGGAGTTAGGCCGGTGGAGGAAATGGATGGGCTCGTGCATTTTGGCCTTCCATCTTGTCTTCCCCGAGTGGCTTGTCACATGCACAAGGCAAAACCAAATAAAAGAGAACAAGTTAGTAAGACAAAATAAATAAAGAATGCAAAGAATAAAGAATAAAAAATAGCAATGATGAGGGAAGTAGGAAAAGTCAAAGAAAAACTAACTAGCTAGGTCGAGCGCCTCTAATCCTCGACAACAGTGCTAGAAAGCTTGGTGCATCTGCCAGAGGTGCACACACCAAGCTGATTGGATTCGGCTAGATGTGCCCCATGAGATTGGAACACACTAGTGGATTTACTTTCAAAATTATAATGACCTAGACTTAAACACACCTATGTCTACCAAAACACTATCACGCAAGCGCACAGGGTCGTTTCATAGTATAGGAGGGCGACAAGTATAGGGTCGATCCACAGGGAGAAAGGGAGCACTGGAGCTATGTCGATTTTTCTAGGTTCCTACTGTGGAGACTAGTGTTAAGGGTTTGAAGGTTGTTTTGATTGTTAACTAAGGTGAACAAGAAAGCAATTAAAGGCAAGAATAAAATCTAAGTTAACCCTAGACTAGATTAAGACTAATTAAGCAAGAAAATACTAAGCTAGGTATGAAAAGGAAATTTATACTAAGACAAGCAAGAGAAAAGTAAAAGAGAAAGTAAAGACCTAAGCTAGCAAGAACAAAGCAAGAACAGGGCAAGAAGCTATCTAGGCAAGAAAAGAGCTAACTAAGCTAACACTAGCTAAGTAAGATGAAAACTAGGGTTTTAAAGCAATTAATGAAGATGTGGGTTGTTTAGAGGATGCACTTATCACTTAAGTTGGGTGTGAGATATGAACATTATGATTCCATTTAGATTATCCAAACCAAACAACAAGTTAGAGTCTAATGAATTAACCTGGTCTACTAACTAGCCATGGATATGCTAGTTTGTGTATAGGGAAACTAGTCCATAACACTCCCTACTACCCTTGTGAGGATCAATTGGTTTAGGGATTAGGTTCAATTCAATTAGAGTCTAATCAAGTCTAGGTTTCTAGATTAGACATTCCTAGGGAAATTAGGGGTCGAGGGTAGTAATGGGGAGGTGAAATTAGGGTTTTAGACCCCAATTCCCCCACATTCTAGCCTTGAGAAGGCTCCATGTTAATTACACTAGAGTCACCTAATCTATCTACTTAGATCTCTCACTTAGGCTTAGGGAGATTGATTAGGATGTAGGAATATGGGAGGCAAACTAGGGATCCAAGGATTGGACCTAGGGGCAAATCCCAAAATTCACACATATAAGAAATTTCCCTAAATTCCTAGGTGATTTCACACACAAATCAACAAGCAATTCATTGAGAATGAGATAGAAATAACATAATCATTACAAATGAAATTACAAAGTTTACATATCATTTTCCCCCAATATGGTATCAAAGTAACATTTTACACCCCAAACAACCCACCCAAGGGGCCTAGCTACTCGTAACAATGCAAACTACAAAAAGAGAAGAGAAGGAGATAGAAGAAGCCATGGAGCTTGGTGTAGATGAAGAAATCCTCCACTTCAGCTACTGCAGGGCATCCTCCTCTATCGTCCAAGGTGTAGGGGCATGGAATGATTGTGGAAATGGGTGGAAATGGAAGAAAACTAGGGGTTTGATGGTGGAAATGGTGAAATGGGGTGAAATGGAGGTGGAAATGGAGTGGAATGGCTAAGGGGCAAAATTGGGGAGCTAAGATGTGGTAGGAGGTAGTCAGGGTGGCCAACCTCGACCTCCAGCCACCGCCCACATATATATAGGTGGGGAGGAAGCAATAGGTCAAGTAGGGGTAAAGTGGGAAAAGTAGTGTAAAAGTAGCTAGGTATTGTGAGTAGCACGGTCGTGGTGGGTAGAGGTGAGCACGGTCTTGGTGGAGCAGAATGATCGTGGGAATTAAAATGGTCAAAAATGTCAGGTTGTTTTGGGGGAGTGGTTGGTTGGTAGCACGGTCGTGCTACCCAGCACGGTCATGTTGGGTTATATGTGGCACAGCCGTGTTGGGTTAGTGGCAGTATGGCTGTGTTGTGTGGCACTGTCGTGTTGGAGGGTCATAACATGGTCGTGCTGCGTAACACAGCTGTGTTGGGGTATGTTTTGCAGTTGCTTCAAAACTGAGATTTTTCCTATGATTTCTTCATTTGCAGCATGACTGTTCCATGTTACCACGGCCGTGTTGAGGGCTTTGCTTGCACTTTGAGCTTAAACTTCATGATCCATAGACTTCTTTGCTTAAGCTTGACTCTTGGCCACTAGGGGTAGGTTGGGGGAGCTTTGGGGCCTTCTTTGGACCCTTCTATCTCTCTCGTCCATCCAAGTGTGGTCCCAATACCTAAAAAATATGCAAATAATGTCCATAAGTGCATTTTACACAAATATGCATATTAGGGGAATATCATGAAATCTAACATGTATAAATGTGATTGAAATGCAATATGACACATGATGGAGCCCTAAAATAGGGTTTCATCACCTGTACCAAGGGCGGACTAGTTGTTAGCAGCTTGACTATAAGTTGTTGTAGTGGTAGCATTGACCGATATGTCACTACCTTTTTGGCTCATACTGACTGGGTAGAGGAGAGATCTTAGGATACCGGCACTCCTAGATCTTGTACGGAACCGAATAGCCATTCACAGGGGTCGATTGGACTTTGTATGGTATGATTCAAATTCCTTGGGGCATAATAAAAGATGTAAGACAGTTGTGTAGCATATCTGTTTAGGGTTATACACAATGCTTCATATTGGATGATAACCCTTGTGCTTTCTTTTCACTGAGATCATGTATAGTACAATAAGAGACGATAAATATACTTATGTTGTAGTTATGCTCATGTTGTAAACATACTTATGTTGTTCGATATACTGACAATGATGTTTAAGATGATGTTGCTAGCTAGTTTAATATTGCTAGTTGTTCCTATGTAATTAGACATGCTTAAATTGCTAACCATGCCTATGCAGTTAATTGTGTTATGATGTTAGTTCTACTTATGATATAGATATGTTCCCTTTATTTGAGATGCCAATATTGATAGCCATGTTATGTTACTAGACATATTCATGATGGCAGGGATGCTTATGCTACTAGATTGCTTGTGTTGTTAGTAAGGAATATGATGATAGTCAGATTAATGATGATGATTGTTATTCGATGCAATTTGATGAAATTTGAGTAGATATATATCTAGAGAAATGGATTTATTTGTTATCTAGATATACATTGATAATCATACTTGTTGCTAAGATTAATTGCTTAATTTGTTTAGCATACTTGAATTGTTGAATTTGTTCAATTGATTATTAAATACTCTAACTACTTAGTTATCTACTATTTAAAATGGTGTAATCAATAAGTGTTGTTGGAGGTTATATCTCTTGCTGGGACATGGGTCTCACCCTTGTGGTTCGCCACATTTTTTTAGGTAATCGATAGTGATGAAAATAGAATCGTGGAAGTAAAGAGGAACTACAGTAATGAATCTTTGATAAAGTTGATTAGATGTCTAGTGTGTCCTAGAATCATCCATGTACTCTCAGGTTTAGGAAGGAAAAGTTTGTATATGGTGTTTCAAACAAATCAGACTTTTATTAGCATGTTAATGCTTGTTTGTGTGGCATATAAAAATATTATTCTCTTGTGTATATATGTTGTGGCTAAGGCGATAGAACAATTTGAATCAAATTCTTGGCATAGTATGGATACAAGAAAGATGTTGGACTCTTATGCAAACGTTTCTAAGAGGGTGTTGATGTTGAAATCGATTTTAATTTACCCATATTTTTGGGTATGTGATTAATTAGTGATCGATTGTGTTTTATGTTTTGAGTACTCTCATTTAGTGTAACGAGTTCTCATAGAGTTGTACCACCCAATTCCAACCAATCACTACGAAGTCAAAATCAGTGCCATACAAGGTCTATGGAAGAGTCGGAATCCACAACCTCTCCAATACCTCTTGGTCAGTACAAGAGAAACACCACAGAGACATATCAGTCAACTGCAAACATCAACATATAGTCAAGATGAAGGATCGGCTCACGCCTGGCTATCCTTATAAAACACCTAGCTTGCCTTGGTATAGGTCACGGCTCTAGAAGAACAGGCTCACGCATGGCCATTCTAGAAAGAGGCATCAAATGCATTTAAACTACTGCCTACCACATATCACAAGGAGAACAGCTCATGGATGGTCGTCTCACACAAAGGGCTAGGTATGACCACAGTCATCCTACCAACATGTCATTGTAGACATAAGGAGATACTCAACTTGCACCCCTGCATACTCAAAAATATGTGTGTGGAGTTTCCTGTAGGAATGACTCGTTTCACCATCCAGTAATAAAACTGAAATTAGAATGGATCTATGGCACAGGGAACCTACATGATTAGGGTTTTACTTAATTAGTTAAGCCATTTGAGTGTCTTTTAGCATCAATCAAGTTACGTGTAAACCCTAAACAAACACTGCAATGATAAGGGCATGGTACAACTCCAAAAGATATAAAATGCATGAAGGATTTATCACATCATCACCTAATACCACTACCTTACAAGGCCACCAACATCATCACATCACTAGGGGATATGAATCCCTCATCACAGCACTGGAGGATATCACCTCAAATTAGGCACTAAGCCTCTGCCAGGTCATAAGCCCCAATCACATAATCCATGTGACATATCATCATATCTCATCATGCCTTATAAGGACTCACAAGCATTACCATGTATCACTTATACATCACCATAGAAATCACTAGCTATGGCATTCATCACCTACATGGTTAGGATCATACAAGTAGGAGAGAGAAACAAAGTATCATCACTACATACTATCACATTATGCAAGGTAGACTACTACATTAAGGTTCCACATTAGGGTCAGGGTTAGGGTTAGGGTTAGAGTTTCAAATATCCGATTAGAGTCACAACACTATCAACAAACCCTAGGTATTTCACCTTCCCACATTCTTGGAACATGCTCTATGATCTTTCATTACCAACATCAAGACAATCATTATTATCAAACACATGTCATAACCCTTCATTTATTGAACAAGGCATCCACACATAGGAACCATATGTCTAAGAACAAGCTTTGGTCAAAGAGGGTACTAGGTCATAAAACCATGTAATAGAAGAGACCACACTCACATCAACAATCAAAGAAGAGAAAAGCTCACCATCTTCTGTGATCAAGAGGAAAATACACATACATGGTCGAAGGCCATCAGACCATGCGACAGCAGAGAAGACCTAAGTTGGAGACCACTAGGTCGAAGACAGTCATGGTTGAAGGAAAACAGGCCGAAGACCATCACCAAGTCAAAAGGTCGAATGGCATCTCTCATTCTATGCGACCGAATGAAACATCTTATGCGACCAAAATAAGAGGGATCCATCTCATTCAATCTACTCAACTCTAAGACTTCAACAACTCAAAACATATCATGAAGGGCATCATGGAAAGGAACCGCCATCATAACATGATCAAAACAAGTGTTTATCAACGTGCAAACTAAAACCTCAAAGGAGGAAAAAATAAGAGAATGAGCATGTTCATAACCCTCGAATCAAGAACCACACGTGATCAACATGAAAATCATAAATTGAGAGATGGAAACTCAAGATCAAGCACATGAAAACATAACCAAAACTCCACCTCATGCAAGGTAGGCGAACCAAGAATCAAGATTACAAACCAAGGTTGAGTTACATGCAAAACCATCATCATCACCTTCCATTAAAGTTTGGCCACATCAATTAGGGTTTAGATAAAGAAGCAAGTGCATGCAAGATCAATATAGAAACTTAACCCTAATCAAGATAACATTATCAATAGCAAGAAATTACATTTTAGAATGAGTTTCATGTAGGATTAAAGTGCTATAATAGAGAAGTAAGAGAGTTATTTAACCTGGTTTAGATGATAGTTGCACCAGCTCCAAGAAAAGCTCCAAAAGCAAGAGAGAAACCTAGCCTTGATCTCCTCCATGACCAAGCTAGTCACCACCTCAAAAGAGAAGAGAAAACCCTAGGTTAAAGGGCAAGAAAGAGAGCCAAAACCTCAAGGCCTAAGAGAACAAAAGAAGGAGAAAGAAGAGAGAAGAGAGCTCCTTTTCACTTAGATACCACCATGGCGAACCATTGTCTCCAATATTTGTGAAGAGAAGATCTTCAAATAGACACCATGGTTTACACCATATTCTATGGCTAAGAAACGAAAAAGGGGTAGGGTTCTTCAAGAAAACGAGATCAAGAGATGGACCACTTACCAAGGATCAAAAAACCACCAAAGATCACTGAGGAAGAGCTTCTCCAAGCTTAGATCACCACATGCAAAGGATCTCAGCCACCAAGCACCAAGGATGAGCTCCTTCACACCACCATGCATACAAGGTCGATCTCAAGGTGGAAGGGGAAGGAGGCAGGCTAAAAGAGATACTTGCATGTATAGGATACTTAAATGTATGAGAGGGATGAAGGGGGGTTAGTTATTAAGATATTAGGGTTCCTCATGACATTTGTCCACCAAAGAACAAACATGCATCCACTAAAACCATGCAAACCACTAAGGTAGTGAAAAACAAGAAAACCAAGCGACTTCACTTGGTCTTAAAGGACCATCATTCGAAGGAAGCATATGGCCACAAGGACTCATGGTTGCATAAAACCATGCGACCAAAAGGCATCCAAAACCCTAGGTCATGCGACCCAAAAGAGAGCTCCAAACCTAAGTGATCGTAGGGAACACAAAGCACCATCAAAACCTCATTTGACCACAGAGAACACACGAAGGATCATCAAAAGTGGTCGTTGGAAACCAAGAACTCAAACGGTCAACATATGATCAAGATCACCATAGGGCATCAAGGCAAACCCTAGAAACCATACTCAATACATCACCTCTTCTCTCTTCATCAAACTAAGGAACAACATGGTGCCCCAAAGCACCATTCTCTCTATCACGATGCCAAGGCACAAGGGACACAATCTACATGTGAAAAATTGCAAGATAACCCATCAACATGGGTATATTTCAAGTTGGTCCACAACAAACACATATATAGCAAACATAGCTCAAACATTAATAAAAATTGACCAAACTAAAACATAAGCATATCACATGATATCAAGGCATCTCAAGAGATTATAATAAGGTTCTAAACATCTTACTATAAAAAGAAAGCTCACCAAGCACTAAGCTAGGTTAGGGTTCTTACAACCATAAACCCTTAATAAGGATTTTGACCCCAAAATCCTATGCAAAAAGAGATGGGTAATTCCTACGCATCTCCTCCTCCAACTCCCACGTGGCTTCCTCTACACCATGATGATGTCACAAAACCTTAACTAACATGATGTCCTTCTTCTTTAACTTCTTGATCCTCCTATCCAAGATCAACACAGGACCTTCCACATAAGATATATCCTTATCAAGCTCAACCTCCATTGGCTGCAAAACCAACTCAAAATCTGGGTGGCACTTCCTCAACATCGACACATGGAACATTGGTTGCAACATGTGTAACTCAAGTGGCAATTCCAACTTATAATCCACCTTTCCAACATGTGCCATCGTTGGGTAAGGTCCCATATATGCAAGAGCCAACTTATCCTTCTTCCCAAACCTCAAAACACCCTTTCAAGAAGAGACCTTGAGGTATACTCTGTCTCCCACTTAGAACTTCAACGGTCTATGACAATTATCAGCATATTACTTCTGTTTGTCATGGGCTGTCAGTTGTTGAATCACTCTGATCTTCTATGTCATCTGTTACACAAGCTTAAGACCCAGAAGCTGATATTCATCGGTTGTGTACCAACATAATGGATATTTGCAGTGTCTCCCGTACAAAACCTCAAAAGGTTCCATATCAATGCTCCTCTAATAACCGTTGTTATATGCAAACTCTATAAAATTGAGGTGCACATCCCAACTTCCCAAGAACTGCAAAACATAAGCTATCAACAAATCTTCCAAGATTTGTATTGTCCTCTCTGATTGTCCATCTGTCTATGAGTGAAACATTGTACTAAACTTCAACTACGTACCGGTAGTTGTGTGCAGATGTTCCTAAAAGTGACTGGTAAACTGAGGACCTCTGTCAGATACAATGGTAGCTGGGGTACCATGCAAATGCACTATTTCATCAATGTATATCTATGCAAGTTTCTCTACTATGCATGTGGTCTTCACTGGAAAAAAGTGTGCTGACTTTGTCAACCCGTAAACTATCACCCATATGGATTCATGACCTTTGGTTGTCCTAGGCAGACCAACTACAAAGTCTATCGTGACATAATCCCACTTCCATTATGGTATGGGCAATGGTTGTGAAGTTCCTATAGGTTTATGATTCTCCTCCGTAACATGCCGACACACTATGCACTTAGCCACAAACTCATCTACGTCATGCTTCAAACCAGGCCACCAATATAAATCCTTGAGATTATGGTACATCTTGGTGCAATCTGGATGCATAGCGTACATCAAAGAGTGAGCCTCTTCCAATACCATCTTCCTCATATTATCATCATCAGAAACCACAACTTTGTAGTGGTAACACAATGTCCCATTGTCTGACTCATGGAAGCCATCACGCTTCTCGTTGTCAAGCTCTGCTCAAATTTTCTGCATCACAGTATCATCACGTTGTGCATCTCTGATTTGCTGCCTCAACGTAGGATTCACCTGCAACTGTGCTAACAGTTCTGATAATAAGGATACTTCCAACTTCACATTCATCTGACACAATGAGACCAACATGTCTCTCTTATGGCACCAAAGAGCATGCAATCATAGTCTTTGATCAACTCCATCTAGTGCCTCTGTCACATGTTCAGCTCCTGATGTGAGAAGAGGTACTTCAGGTTCTTGTTGTCGGTGAAGATCTGACACTTCTCACCATAAAGGTAGTGTCTCCATATCTTCAAGGCATGGACCACCGATGTAAGATCTAGATCATACGTCAGGTAGCTCTCCTTGTTCTTCTTAAGATGTCACGGAGTAAAAGAAATCACGTTCTTATCTTGCATCAACACGCAACCAAAACCATTCTTCAAGGCATCACAAAAGATGATATAACCCTTTCCTTTCTCTGACAGTACTAACATGGGCACGATGGTCAGCTTCTCCTTCAACAACTGGACTTTATGCTGACACTTATCATCCAAAACCATTCTTCAAGGCACATCTTTCCTTATCTTGTTAGGGGCAATGCCACTACAATGAAGTTCTTGATAAACCTCTTGTAGTATCCAGCCAAACCCAAAAAACTATGAACTTCTGTTGGCGCCTTCGGTTGCTCCCACTCTATCACAAACTCAACTTTCTTGGGGTTCACACACACACCTGCAGCAATGTTAATTCTATGTATCCTGAAATTAACAGACTTTTCATTAATTTTTCATCTTAATAAACATCTTAAACCCTAGTCTTAGGTTATCAAGAAAATGAGGTCTAATTTCATATAATTAGGGTTTGAAAACATAAAACCAAATTCCTTATCAAAAATCATTTTCAATGACTATTGATATGTATTTTCCTGACATTGAATGAATTATCTATGAATATTTGAATATCTTACCAATCAGAGTATAAGAAATTATAAGTGTGACAAAGATTTAAATATGAGAACAATCACTATAATTAAAAGTGAAAGTACATGAAACTCCATGGCGTGTGTTACCATACAATAAACTGGAGAGGGTAAAAGAGGCATCAAATTATTCAAAACACACAGCGGACAAAAAAGATGATGTTCATAAAATATCGAGAATGCCCTAGTCTAGTGTGACAAAGATATAATGGTGCAAGGGAAAGTTGAGGTATCACGCCCCAAGAGTTCTTCTTCTTCATCGATCAAAAACCAACCCCAAATGGAGACCAGAAAGCCAGAATAGAAATTTTGGCACACCGACACTTGGGAGGCTCTTAGGCAAGATCTCTATTGTCAGGTAAAGACGAACCATGACAAGATCCAGCGAAATAGCAAAGTACCAAAAATACTCCAATCATGGTCGAAGAGCATCTAGAGAACCAAAACTAGGGATTGGAATGAAACAACATAGAAAAAGATGTCAAACTAACTCGTTGGGTCAAGATAAAGACAAGGGGACTATCCGTTGGTTTAAAAGACCAAAAAATGCCCTGACTGAGCATGCCAGTTGTCACAGGAAAAAAAACAATGAGGGGTTGCATTTGTGAACAAAGTAATAGAGGACAAACCTAAAAAGTAAGGACAGAGATAGCTTCAGTGACATTTAGTGAGGGCAGACCTTTTGTGGTCAAAAGAAGCTCAGAGCACTCTAGCGTTGCACACTGGTGAGAACAAGGAAGGTATCCTTCAGTGTATAATGATTGGAGCGGTAAAGGGGCAATCTGAAGTTAGGAAATTGCACCAAAGGTAGCAGATGCATTTGCGACAAATTGGAACTCACCGGAGAAGAAAACGGAGTAGGTGGGGTGGCTCAGGGCAGTGAAGGTGAAATTAGAAGTGGAGTAGTGATGCTCTAAGTCTGGCGTTGCTCTTAGATCCTTTATATAGGGATATAACTATTGGTATGTATGCCCAGAGAGCCAATCATATGATGATTGTGATGTCATATCATATAAAGGATTTGATAAAGGCACTCTTCCAATTTATTTTGTTTCACTCAGTTATGAGATAATGAGGCTCGTTGGAGTAATGTAGTAAATCGTATAACTTTCATTCTTTTTTTTTCAATTTTTTGACCTCTCTTGATCGAGAATTGAGGAAAAAAGACGTCGCTTGTTCTTCACAGAGGAAGCATCTGAGATTGGAATGTATTTTGGATAATTTTGGCTAATAAGGACTAAGCGCTCCCCCCACCTTCATATCTTTTTGACACAATTGAGGGGGAAAATGGACACGGGAGATGCAAAGCAATGGATCTTCGATCCTTCTTCCTTGCTTGACCAAACTTTTCACAACTTCTCCGTAATTATATGTCACTGGGGTGTGAAAAGCTTAGTGAAAGGTATAGTAAAATTCCAATAGGAAGTGAAAACCCCCTGTTCTCTATCCATTTTGTTTTCTATATCTATATATAAATGGAAACCATATGAGGAATTGGAAACTAAAAAAGGTTGTAATAAAGACATTACTCAATGACGTATGTCCTCAGGTTGATGACTTGAACAATGAGATCATGTGGATGATAAGAGTGTGTACATTCTTGTTATGTCCCTAGTCAGATGTTACTATGGAGGGCTGATAGACAGCAATAACACATAAGACTAGAATATTTGTTGGTTGATGACGGAGTCTCATCAGTCATGATATGTGATATCAAATCAAACACATAGATACTTGTTAGAGAACATTGTATCGAATAGATCCACTGTGAGAGTGAAACATGGAAACATAAATGGTAGTCAGAATCATCTCTCATAGTAATGGTGGTGATTGTGGTTCCTAGACCTAAAATTACTACACTCATCACATGTCGTTCGATGTGTTTTGACATCATCCATCGTGATCCTGAATAAGGGTTGCCATAAATGTGGTGGTTGGGTGCATTGTGACACATGGGGATGTATGTGAGTGATGTAAATGGGATTTATCCCTCCTAGTAGAGTTTGATATCCAAGCCACTTGATAAGAGAGACTAAGAAAAGCATTTGCATCACATGTAAATCACTATATGATATTGAGATCACATATATCTCAAATAGTATGCTCTAGTTCAAGAAATATGGATTGAACGTTGAGAGGATGATGATTTCATGCCTCGAGTTCAATCCGGATATCAGTTACAAAGGAATTATACAATCATTGTAACACCAATCATAGATTGTAGGTTGAATTTTTTCTCCAACATTCCAGATTACTTGGGTAGCAATGATGTATTTCTAGATATCGTGCATTGTTTGTGGTGTCATAAATCAGTTATAAACATTCACTGCCAACATAACTTGGAACCTATAGGGTCACGGACATAGGATACACTTGGAATAGGAGTTCATTCATGAATATGGTCTAAACCTGGTTACTAAAGAGTTAGGTATTCAATTTAAACAACATTGGTTGAATATTAGCCGAATGAACTGTGAATTGATCAGTTCAAATGTTGAACCAACCATTTCAGTATGTCAGGTCAATTGAACCAACTTTAGCAATTCTAGACCATGAACCGACCGGTTAAGGAAGTGAGTCGATCATCTCAGGTACATGAATTTACCGTCTCAGGTTTTGAACTGAGCGGTTGGTGGATCAATTCAATTGATTCAAGGATTTATGTTGACATCATGTTGTGCATTAAATTAGATTATAATTATCAATACAGTTGCAATTTGAGGAACATGATTAAACGACCGGTTCACTGGGTGAACCAATCATGTCAGTCGATCAGATTACTCACGAACCGATCATTTCGCCGCTCGTAGGTTGAGAAAATTTGTGAAATTATGGTCCCTTCCGCTCCCACTCGGACTGACCCTGATCCTCCTATAAATAGAGAGATATTAGGGGATTCTCAGACACAAGTCAATTGCGTCTAATAATTGTTTGTCTTCTATGGTTGTGGTAACTAAGAGAACCTCAGCAAGTCCTACCCGTTAAATAGAGGGATAGCAAGGGAGAATAGTTGTGGAAGAGCAAGTTGGTGACTAGTACATCAACATGGAGAGACAACTCCTTCCTGTCAGTTCTACTAGAAAGATAGGAGTTCTCGGTGGTTCGTGTAGACTACTGTACAGGTGAGGAGGTTGTTACATGCCGTTAGGAGGACAATGTCAAGTGGTCTTCCATGGTGATCGACCATGAGCTGCATAAGACGGTGTTCAAGTGCAACTTGAAGAAAGCTACACAAATGAAATTAGGAATTGTTACTGGATTACTCCGGGACCATGTATGACCTCGTAAAACCATCCTTCCTATTGCATAAGGTTCGATGCGATTCAATGGCCCGTGGGAAATTTGGCAGATAAATTATTGTTTTCCCTACTTGCTCTGTCACCATATTACCCTACAATAACAAGGTTCTACTGATAGGATACATGGTGGTGACGAGGGGAGTCCAGCCCTAAAGGGCATTTCATGAACATATCGAGAGGAGATAAGGCTTATTCCATTTGGGAGTTTGTTGTGGATTCATTGGAAAAATAAAGAAATGACGTGGAGAATTGAGAGAGAAAGAGGTCAAGGAAGAATCATGTTCTGCAGATTTCTGATATCATGAGGACTGTGAGTAGAAGATAATTAGAAAATTGTCAAATCAGGCACAGGTTAGACCCGACCACTGGATCAAAGTGCATGAAAAAAAATAGATCAGGAGGGGCGTGTGACAAGGAGTTATCTAGACTATGTGATAATTCAATGCATTTATTAAATATTTATTAAATCTTATCCAAACTTTATCAAAATCTTGCATGATAAGTTTAAGGGTTGAAACAAACTCAAAATGACTTCAAATTTAAAGCAAATGTTAGTGAAGGGGTCTAGAACAGTCCTATATGATTAGATTTAGGTTTTGATTACCATTTTTCCACCAAACTTGTATATGTCTTTATCTTAATGCATATGTATTGAAATTGGGTAAAGGTGAAGTATCCATGCCTTAGTTGGTTAGATTTTTTAGTCAGTTTTCAAGATTCAAATTGATTATCCTTTCTATGACTTACTCATTATCTTTTTATGTATGGCTGAAGGGGTTATCTCAGTGAAAGTAATTTCTTTATATATATATATTGAAATTTCTTTAAGCATAAAGATATAAACAAAGAAATATATCATTTTTCTCTCTCTTTATATCATATTTTGGATGAAGTATCTAATATTCGGGTTACTTACATTGAGGTCCAAGTTTTAAAATTAACTAGTGGAAATTGCTATTAAAACTCTAATCTTACTTGATTTAAATTTTGGGATGTTACGGACCATTTCATCAAATTTTTGGTATACACTTAATTTATGTGGGTCTGCAATCACATAAGATTCAAATTCGTGTGATCCAAGATTATAGCATTACATATGTTCAGGAACACTTGAGCTTGATGTGTTGGAAGACAAAGTAGTATGATTAATGATAAAAAGAAAGGAAGACAAATTAGGATTGTTAATGTGGAAGGTATGCAAGGGCAAAGAGGGTTGAGTGTGTGCTTGCGTCTTAGTGAGATATAGTGAGAGAAAGAGAACCCTTTGAATAAATCTTTTGACTAGCATCTGAAACATGATCCAATCATACAGATTGCAAGACTACCATTGCATTCACAAAATTTATAAAATTTCGTAAACATTAAACCGCTGCAACAATGAAAAACATTTCAACGTTCCTTTTCTAGTTGACTGTTAAATATAATATATACAAATTTTGTAGATGGTCAATTAAATAATATCAATATATATTTGAAGGTAATAGCAATGATGCTATTTCCAATCCATACGTAAATTTTGAACAGAAATCCTAACTTCTTTTTAGTTTTAAATAGGCTATCATGCTCTCATATATTAATACACTCATAGGATATATGTTCCCACGTGTGTGTCTATATGGGTGTTATAGTTCATAGTATACCATTATCATCTCTAATTCATGGATATGTCTAATAGAAGTGGAGCAACACTTTAATCATAATAAAGGTCCTAATGATATAAGTATTTCACAAGTAATGGGTAAACTGACAACGGGTACGGAATTTTTTTACCTCAGGATATGGATAAAGGTCCTCAGGCAAAAAAAGATCAACTCAGAAATAATTATATAAAGTGAAAATTTATCAGGTAATGTTGAGGACAAACTATGTGGAATCCATCCCATTCAGTATGGGCATATACGTGCGCTGATAAATGTATCAATCCATATTAATCCTATAAAATCATGCACAATTAAAAGATGTCTCAGACATGTCTAAATATATTTGAAGAGAGCTTGTAAGAGAGATTTAAAATCTTCACATCTTAATATTTATATAACCGATCACAAAGTTGAATGGGACGAAAAATGTTTTATGTTAGTGACCTTAACTTGATTGGAAATACTATACACATTTTTAGCCTAGAATGTTTGGATCAACAGAGATACTTTTTCAGATAAGTCAGTGAAGCTATCTGTTCATCCCAACATATCAATGATTTACAACTAAAATAATTTGCAAAAGTACACATGATAATACTACTGCCATTAGAAGCCCTGTTATCCATCGGGAAGGGAAATACGAGGGTATTGCAAGCGATCCAGTGAGAGCTTTGAAGTAAAATTTCCAAATTATCAGCAAGTCAGTTGGATTAATAAAAAATAAGATCTGAATAGTGTAATGTATAACGTTGACAAATTCTAGATCCTATCAACCGAGCTAATTCCTTCGGCGCCTCAGTTATTCAGTCCATACACAATAAAAGCTTTGATTTTTTTAATTTACTAAATTAATTGGTAAATTAGCATCAAATACACGAGAGATCAAGGAAAGACCTATCAAGGTATGGGATCGCATTTCTTAAATCATATTGTAGCTGACAATCGCATATAAAAACAGGTTATGAATTGAACTAATAATCATATGTGATAACTCTCTTTAGATGTACTACATGCATATTGGGGATGTTATAAGGGAACCCCACCCTATTACATACTCTACAATGTTTCGCATGTTCTCTAGGAAGATAACACTTCTGGTGATCTCCTCCATGGTTATATGTATTATTTATCTCCATGCGATTGCATGGATATTATATAATATAGGTGGAATTATTATTTAAAAAAACACAAATGACTGTTTTGCCAAACATTTTAGGAGTTTAGCTTTTCCGTGAAAGTACACAATGGAAAAAGAATACAGTCCAAGTTGCATTTACATTATTAAGCTAAGTTTAAAGGACCACATCATTGGCAGCGATCCAAATTAATCAAAAATCCCACCATTCTAGGGTATCAAGATTTCTTGAAAAAAAATGGAGCTCAGATACATAGGAATCCATGATCTCGAATTCAACAAAAACCAATGAATAGAATCATTTAAAAGAAAATAATATCTAGCATTTAGAAACTGATTTTCTGACCATTTCAGAGTCGGGAGAATCGCGATCCAGCTAGGATGTCAACCAAAGGATACCATTGCCGCAGAACTCAACATTGTAACACCACAAGTTTTTTTCCATCAACTCTCAATCACAGGAAACTTATATGATCGGACGATATGTGAACAGACAGCGGGCAGAATTAGAATATAGAATTCCAGTGTGTGTTCCAGAATATCACATAAAATATGTTAATGATTTCCCTGTTTGGCACGGTTTATATATAGGACTTAGCCTTATCCATTATTAATAGCTGACATAATTTCAATATGACATGTTCAAGTTTTTGACAAAGTTGGGAGCAAAAATTAGATTAGGGCTGTCATAGTCCCGTTAAGTTCAGATATCACGAGAAGCAAAACCCTTTTCAAAACGAGATGTGCTGAGGACACAAAACTAAACACAAATTTTGTGTTAATGTATTCTTAAAGATAAAAAAGACGAGGGAGGCAACAAACCAATCCCTTCTCTTTTTGTATTTATGCATACACAGAGACAAAATGTGTGCAATTTTGTGTTTTTATTTGTGTCCACATAGTATATTGTTTTCAAAATCTAGTTTAGATTAACTATTCGCTTTTGACATCGATGTGATATGGAACCTAAATTATATAAATCTTGTCCAAATTCCAACGTCGAGATGCGTTTCCAAACGGGGGTTGAGAGAGCATAACTGATGGCAAAACTGCTAGAGAGGTGGACAGTAGCCGATAGGATTTGCTGAAAAGAAAGCAACATTTTTATCAGTATAATTACGGTCAACGGTAACCACGTTTCAGAATGCAAAATAAGCACAAACATCCAGGCTGTCCCTCTCTAAACAACTTCAAAACAAAGCAGCTCAGCTTCAGAAAGCTGGTTGTTACCAGCAGTCCTGAAAAGATTATTCTCCATATTAGGAAGTTATCACAAAAGAAATTAATTTGCTGGAACCAACCATTACATCCAAGAACATTTATGTACGATTCGTGACTTTGATAAACTGGGGCGCAGGACATGAAAAGAATAATCAAATCGCCCTGTAATGTGACGAAAAAGGGCCTTTAGCAGCTGACATAACTTGACACGAGCAGATTGAGGAAGTATAAGCAGCTGTTGTTCTCTGTTGACAAACCATTTAACTGCTCAAGCTTTCTTTCTGAGTCTCCAGCAAAAACTGCAGAAACAAATGAGCGAGTGACAGGCACATCAGAGAATAAAGTGGCCAATTCAATCCAATAAGACCATAGCCTTTGTAACAAAGAACGAGATGATAGTTCAGTGGCAATGAGGGGCAGTAGCTCATCATTGGCATGTTCTATTAACCTTAGACTGATATTTATCATACTGCAGCTCATTCACTTGAATCATTATCACAACTATAAATGGTCATCAGTAGGCAGACCCTTGAGAACGTCCCGGAGGGCATAGTAATGACTGTCACATTTGTGATCCAAAATCAGGTTGCCAGAAAGCAGTATCCTTGGGAAATGCTCATTGGATCGCATCCTCCAAAGTTCATACGTTTCACCGTGTTTCTCGGCCTTGCCAATATCCATTTGTTTCTTCAGGTAGTAAAGCGTCCCTGGCAGAAATAGCTCCTCTACCTTTTTCTCCTTATCAAGGCTTTCAGTGTTCTTGCTAGTGGTCACAGCTGGAGCAGCTTCTTTACTAGTAGATTTCCCTGCCAAAACTTGTGTGTAGAGAGACAAACAAATTAGGAAAAGGAGACACAAGCTAGATAGGTGTGGCACGAAAACATAAACCAGACAAATAGCTGTATAATGAGAGAAACGTATGCACAGCAATGGACAGCACAGGGAAGTCTTGGACAGACGTTCCATTGCTGTCCCAGACGTGAATTTGCACACCAATGGAGGACAAAAAATTCTCACCTAAACAATTTCTCATGGAGAGGAATCCAGCAATTTTCCATCTTGAAGCAAAATTCATTTGCAAAACAAAATTCATTCATATAATTTAATTCTGCCGGACGATACCCCGGGCATGGCCACATATAAGGCATAGGTATATATCTAGGAAGTACGGACACGACACAGACACAGGACACGTTGATTTTCAAAAATTAAGGACACGGACACGGCAATTATATACATACATTGATATATATATATATAGAGAGAGAGAGAGAGTCAGGCTAGAATACACTCGAGTGTACAGATCGCACGAATACGCTCAAATGTGTTTGCATATCAAGACTATTTTTTGCAAAATGTAAACCATTGATCTTCACCGTCATACTATAACTAGGCTACGTACAAATTTTGAGCCCATTTGGATGAGTGTAAGTCACTCATCCAAGAGCAACAAAATCGACGCGCGAAACTAATTTGAAATGCATAATTTTTGCGGTCTTTACAACATGACCTATAAATGTCCAAATGTGCTCAAATTTTGCATGAGTTATTCACAACATGTTTAAGAAGATCAACGGATTAGATTTTTGAAAAAAAATATTGCATCATGAAAAACTACTTGAGTGTATTCTGCTCCAAATACACTCGAGTGTATTCTAGCCTGACTCTATATATATATATATATATATATATATATATATATATAGAGAGAGAGAGAGAGAGAGTAGTGATCATGTACGAGACAAATGTCCATGCGTGTGAGGCCCTTCTCCTAACCACTCCGTTTTTTTAAATGGATATGGCACGGGATGCCATTTCTGTGCTTCGACGACAGGACGGTTGACAGTTCTCTATTCATTTTGACATATACTCTTGTCCTCTCAACTAATACAATATTAGTCAATTAACCTTTAATTCATGCTCATGTCTCCTCGCACTTGACCGAGTGAACTTTCAATCCACGTTCCCGACTCATGTCACGCAAGTCATTTGTAAAACTTGACCGAGCGAACTTTCAATCCACATTCCCGACTCCTCATGTCACACAAGTCATTTGTAAAACGTACCTGATACACTGTGTTTTGTTAAGTGTGCTTTATTAAGAAAAACAATTTGTTACATTGAGCTGTAGTCTTAACTCTCTGCCTCCCGCTTTCTAGGCTCTGTTTAGGACATTGTTGGGACTTAGTCTGGATTAGAGAAGCCGTCTGATATCAAGCATTAGTCTGGATTAGAGAAGCCGTCTGATATCAAGCAGGCGTAGCATCGGATAATATAATTTGTGTAATCTGGTTCTAATCTTACTGGCTGTGTTTGGCAAAGGCCTAGATTGAAATGTTTGGGACTAACTCAGTCACATTGATGAAATACTTTGTCTCAGTTGAGGTTATTCTCCATTGGTAGACAAACTATTCAAAATCACATTTCATTTGAAATGTTATGTCACATCACGTGTCAGAAGAGAGATGGGATTGATACTGAGTTTCTAATCTCAGAAATAGGAGGTCTGAGTTGGTCGATTTCAGTCCAGAATGGGGGACTGAAACCGGACTAACGGACCCGTAGGTTATGTTTCAATCCATATGTTGTCAACCACGAACAAGACTAAAATACAGTCAAATCATTGCATTTATTGACAAAAGATAGACGTTGATTCAATTTTGAGTTGAGTTCGGTCCATTAATTGTCAAACAGTCCCACTGTGTTTGGCAATTGAAACCACACTAGTGATATTTTTAAAGTTGCGTATAAAACAAAATAGCATATAAGACGGGATATGGTGCGGTCTGGGATTTGTATTATTACTCAAAGCATGACAAGGCTAGTTCTGGTTAAGGGATTGCAAAATATGACCACTCAGATTGGGTCATATTTGGACATAACTTTGGCGCCCCTGAAATAAATCTAGTCCTAATAATAACACGCCCTTAGTATGACATTCAACTCCAAGATCAGCACATAAGCATGCCTCGAGGGTGGATGGTCACAATTGGAGAAGAAAAATTTTAAAAAAAAAACCTAAACTAATCATTATTCACATTATGATGGCAAAAGGGCAATGACATTTTCAAATAAAATTTTCTAACAACATTCAAATATCCAGTACCTGACCCTGGGATCAGCATATAAGCATACCTCAAAGTTGGATGAGCCATGGAGAGAACAAGTAGTGTGGTTCATCCAGCTTCCAGGCATGCTTGTTTTCTAATCCGGGGTCGAGTGCTAGAACATATGGAAAGCTGCTAGAAATTTTACTTGAACATGTCATTACATTGTTGGTTTGGTACTGTTAACTATGATTGATTCAAGTTTTGTTTCTGAGTTTTCTACTGACATTTCTAACATCCAGCCTCAACACATTAGTAAGGTTTAATAAAAAATACTTCAATGAAAAATAAATGGGATAAACGGGAAGTAAGGTTGTGTTTGGTTATAGTTCAGATATCTGGGTATTCTGGTCGGGCTACCCATGAACATGGGCAATGTTTTTAAAATCTTGTTTGGGAGCCAATAAGATAAAATCTTAGTATTTATTGCCAAGCTTAAACATTGGTATGTAAGACAATCTTCGATTTCAAAGAAAGACAAATGCTAGCCTGGGTAGAATCCAAATATATAGAGAAGGCAGAATTCTTCTACTCCATAACGAAAGATTGTAGTAGGAGTAACAGACTCAATTGCTCCAGTTTCAGCCCAAAATACTCAAACGCACCACATTGATATTGGAACAGAAGGTGGTAATTTGGCACAAAAAGACGAATTAAAAGCAAAGTTCAATCTAATTTTAAGTGTAGTCAAAGCTCTGCACGCCTATTTGGGACATGAGTGAAACCGAAATACCCATAATTAAGGTTGTCCTTTTAGGCCTCCTGTCTGCCACGTGAGTATAATCCTGACCAAGTCGAATCTAATCCCCATGCTTTGAACAGGATCCAGTCAGGTCTTTGCTCTATCTTCATTTGTCACCTAGGGGCCATGTAAGCGCGATCCTGACCAACTTAATCGGGATCCATCACACGTTGCTTGGTAAAAATAGGACAAAAAGAAGTCCATTCGGAATTCTGTGATCAAATTATCCAGGCCAACTCAACTATGCTTTTACAAGGAATAAAAATTTTAGTCCGAATTTAACCGTCTTATATGTTATTTTCTTTCATATGCAACACTGAAAATGAGACTAGTCTACTCAGGATGCCAATTAGATTGACAAACAACACGACATTAGAAACCAGACTAACCCAACTCTATTATTTTATTGTAATTCCAAACAATTTCTAATCTGGATCAAATCCTGATCCTATCTCAAACATTTCAAAATTTTGTAACCCCGCAACCAGGACCAACTCAGTCATGCTACAAGACGGATTACAAATTCCAGTCCATATCTATTTCATTATATACATCGAGCTGGATTAAAGATCCATGCTTCTCTAATCCAGATTAAATCCCAACAGTCCAAATTAGAGGTTAGAAAGCAGGATGCAAAGAGTTAGGACTCCAGCTTAATTTAACAAGTTTTTTTTACAAAACACACTTAACAAAACACGGTCGGCAAGATGCGAGGAGACGGCAGCGTGCATTAAAGATGAATAGATTAATATCGTACCAATTGAGAGGACGATTATGTCAGAATGAACACAGAACTGTCATGTCGTCGGCGCATAGAAATGGCATCCCGTGCCATATCCATTAAAAATAAATGAGTGGTTAGGAGAAGAGCCTCTCACGCTCGCATAGGCATTTGCAACATATAGGATCACTACTATATATATATAGTGTGTGTGTGTGTTTCATCTTTATCCTATTATAGAAAATAAATTGTGGAGTTTGTACTTCATTTACATAAAAGACATACAATCATCCATAAAACATATTCATCAAAATAAATAAAAAAACTCATCTACTACAACAAACATGACCTAGTTATATTCAAAAATTAATGTATTCACATTCATGTCCATGCTATTTGATAATTTAAATCATAAAGAGATGACGGCTGGACAGTAAATATACAATAATTAGATCAATTCAACAATCAAAAAATCTAACAAAGAATGATATGAAAAGATACAGCAAACATTACAAATTCGTATATCGCAATTGAACCAACAACAACAATTATTTTCAACATTATAACAAAACAGAAGAAGAAAAAAAATTTGAAAAAGTTGGTAAAGAGGCAGGGTCGCAGTAAGAAAATAATGGGAATCTAGGAAATTGGGGAGAGGAGGAAGAAGACACCAGTGGGAATGAAGAATACGAAGGGAGATGAAAAGTGTGACTAAACAGATTCAATTTTGAAGAAGAGGAAAGAACATGAAGAAGATGATGGGGAGGAGACGTTGGTAATGGTGGAGAGAAATTGAGAGGGAAGTATCAAGAAGAATTGAGATGGAGAGTGAAATGTTGGTACTTAATAGTGGTAGGAAGAAGAAAATTGGAGAGAAAAGGGGGAAGGGAAAGAATTGGCGGGAAGAAATATAGAGGGGGGAGGATCAAGAGGAATGAACAGGGATAGGGAAAAGTTGGTGGAAACGTGGGGAAACTTACAAAGGGATTTGATAGGAGGAAAAAGCTGGGGTGTATAGAAAATGAGGAAGCATGAGAATCAGGAAGAAATTGACAAGGGGGGAGACAGAAAGAAATGGGGGAGGGACAGGGATACTTTGGGCTGCAGTTGTGGGGAGTGGAGGAGAAGGATGAAGAAGTAAGATACGTGGGTGGAGATTGTGGAGAGAGAAGCAAAACAAGAAATGGAGGTAAAGAGATCATAGGCTCAGTGTGCAGGGAGAAGTGGAGGAGAAGGAAGAAGAGGTGGAAGTGAAGAAGGAAGAAGAGGGGGAGGTCGAGGGGAAGTAGGCGTACCTTGCAGTGGTGGAGACCTCCAGCAGGAGCTGGCGGCGGTAGGAACTCCAGCAATGACGGAAGAAACAGGAGCTGGAGTAATGGCTCCTTGAGTTTCTAGTGGAAGGTGACTGATTACTTCTGCTTTCCCTTGCCGCCGGCGGCCTGAAGCATTCTGGTGGCTGACGCTGATGGAGAAGATGGTGGTGGCTCATCCTCTCTTCACTGCTGTTGTTGGAGAAGGAGCAGCATGTGGCGGCAACAAAGGAAGGTTTAGCGGAAGAAGAAGAGGGAAAGGCGTAGAGAGGGTTTCACGTTTGTCGGGTGGGGGTGATCAGGAAAGTCAGTGAATGGGGAAGGGTTTTCGTCTATATTAAAACTTAATTGAACTTGGATGTGGCTAGACAGAGCCGACCGAGTCCAAACTGTGTCGCAGCCATGTCCATGCCGTGTCCATGCCAAAAACTTTATACAAAAAAGTTAGGCACAATCGAGCCGTGTCCACAGTGTGTGTCCAGCCATGTCCACAGCGTGTCCGCGACACGTGGCAAACAATGCCATGGCACCTCCCCGGATGTATCCATGCTTCCTAGGTATATATAGATAACGTGTGGGAAGCCTAATTGGCTTGTTCTCACTCGTTACCTTAAGAAACAACAACTAATCAATTGAGAACTTTCAAACCAGTCCCAAACTATTACATGCAACTCGTAATACTAAAATAGTTGTAAACAAAGCCCTAGACAAAAATCAAGAAATGACAATTAATCAAAAGGAAAACATAGATAATAGACTCAAGCCGCACTCTAATCAAGAGGCTTCAAACCCATACCAGGCTCTAGATGAGCTGGTTGTCCTACATCACTCCTTGTAGGTTGACAAAATGAACTCTGGTGAGTGAGAGTGTCACTACGGTACTCCATGTTAGTCCGACACGGGTCAATGGTCCTCTCATAAGTCATGTCGCCATCATGTCTACTACTCTCCACATGCCACTGTCAGTCTCACCACCCCGTTTTCCCCTCCTTCCCTTATTGCCTCTGGCCCTAAACAGTGCCGCAGCAGTGACGCTGCTCACCTTCTCTCATCACCAACCGACTTAATCTTCTTTTCTGCCACAGTGTTCAACCATTCGTTGCAATGTTTAACCGTCTGCAATATTCTCCCCCTCACCGCTTGATGCTCCCATAGAAATGACATGGCTACTCCTCACCCCTTGCTTACGTGCCTCACCAAAAAAACCAAACGCCTAATACATGGCGATCTTCGTCGTCAACAGTCCAACATGAAATTATACAGCGCTTTCGAGAACAAGACGAATAAGTGCAAGCCAAGCAACAAGGTTTATGCAGATTTCACAGCCAATTGTTACATGATTATCTACTGCTCTCTAGATGGTTGGGTGATGTATATGTATAAAACCTACTAGTTCTAGTGTGCCCATCTCTTAACTCGATGAATCCACCCTCCTTCCCTCACCACTCTTCCTCATGTCAAGCGTTTAAAAAGAGGCGTCATTGGGAAATGACTAGCTTTTATATCAATGGTCACATATTGAAGAGTCCCTATTCGTTTTACATGCACGGCACCATTCTATTTCCAGACTCGGCAAGCAACGATCCCCTCACAACCCAATACAAAGGCAACGAGGATCATTCAACTACCGGTGTTGGTCACATGTGTGTGATAGTCATCTCATGCCTACCCGACAGGAGACTTGTGGTTGCAAAGGGGACAAGCATGAAGTGCCTCCGGTACATGTGATAATGATATTTGCACATTCGTTTGAAGCAAAGGATCCCTTTATGCGATTAGGAGGGTAACCTGGGAATCTTTCAAATCGAACTCAAAATTGATTGTTCTATCCAATCAGCCAACGGTTTGCCCTGCACCGATAGTCACTTGGATTGGGATTGGGTTTATGAGCCTCGTGTTTGTTGTTGATTATTCTAGAAAATCATCTATGTATTGTGTGGACAGGTTGGGGTAATAGAGGAAGATTCTATCGACAAATTCCAGCTGTTTAAATATGACAAAAGCCAAACATGGTTGGAGATGCATACCACCGAGGACTACGCTATATTTGTTAGCTACGACGTGTATTCTTTGACGTTTTCTACCAATGACTTCCCTCACCTGGAAAGGGATACAATCTACTTAGATATATTGATCCATATATTGGAATTGGGTGTTGCAGTTTAAACATGTTCAATGTACGGGAAAAGATTGTGACTCAACTGAATGATCGACTAGTATCGACTAATATTCAGTAACCTTCATCATATCTTTTCCATTATGATTCAAAATTGCTTATACATAATAATCTATGTCCGGACATATGTGCATTTTCGGGTCGCACAAATGTCCGTTTATTTTTTTATGTGGATCTGTGCAATCGGGTCATGTTGCAAATTGACTCGAGTTATAGTTACCCTCCTCCACGTATTTGCCTACATATTCATTTCTTTGACATTATTTCTGACTTTCCACTCCACCACTCTTGGTTCTTTCCATGGTTGATGTGAGAGTTCATTTGATGACTATTGATCTGATTTGTGCTAATGGTCTTCTATCTGACTACATCGTCTCTACTTTCTAATACTTGTCTGATGCTTTATTTGCATGTTGACTTTATTCGAGCCTTGCACACATCGACGTTGTACTGATGTGTGTCAGCACTCTCTAGCTTGTATGTGCCTTGCGCATGTTGACTCTTTACTTGTTTGTGGATGGAGAGATTTTATTTTTGTTGCTATCTCTATGGAGCTTCATTTATGCCCTATTGTACATCTTGGAGTTCGTTTGATGATTATTGATCTGATTTGTGCTAATGGTCTTCTATCTGACTACATCGTCTCTACTTTCTGATGCTTGTCTGGTGCTTTATTTGCATGTTGACTTTATTCGTGCCTTGCACACGTCGACTTTGTATTGTTGTGTGCCAGCACTCTCTAGCTTGTCCGTGCCTTACGCATGTTGACTCTTTACTTGCTTGTGGTTTGTTTGCACATCAACTACTACTGTTAACACCCAGCACTCTATGGGAATTGTGCTCTAGTACTCTTTGGACTACGACAATAGCGACTGTGTTGAAGACCTTGATGCCTTCCCATTGTTTACTTATGCTCCAGATGCCACCATTTTGATTGAGAAGCTTCTGTTGCCTACATGTGTACTTGTTGCTTATGAATTATCAACTTGAGGGGGAGTATTTAAGTGTTTGAACGTTGAGTGCTTTATTGTAATACTGAGGGAGAGAAATTTTCTTGTATGGGCCTGATTTATCGTTTTATTTTATTTTAGTCAACCTGTCAGTTTGCAAGCTGACTTGGGATTCCTCCAAGCTTCAGCTTGAGGGGAGTGTTAGAAAGTCTTATTATTTAGTTAATTAGTTGTTGGGTTACTTATATATGGTTCCAAAGTCCATCTTGGCCCATTAGGGTCGTGTCCGAGTCTGTATGCTTCCCCTTTCTCCAATATAAAGGAGGGGGTTTCTCTTATCATATACAACGATAGTCGTCTTTTACTGCTTAACATAGGGCACGTTGAATAGTTAGTATAGCATGAACGTATGATCCCCACTAGCAAAATGCAGTTTGTTAAGTGTACACCCCAAATAAGAACACGATAATTTTATTCATATGCACAAGTTTGTAACAATTTCTAAGGATTGTGATCCAACATATTTCCACTAGCACATGCAAATAGATGATCCCTGATAAGAAGCCTCAATGCCAAGTAAGCATTAAAACTTTCCAAGATATCTAGTGATAAAATACTCAGCTAAATAGTTAAGTATATCCAAAACAGCTGCAATATCACTCCCTAATAGAACAACATCATCTAAATACACAATCAGAATTACAATCCTAGCATTTTCTCTTTTGATAAACATAAAATGGTCAGTGTATGTCTTCCTGAAAAGCCAAACCGTAACAAGCTTATCAAACCAAACTCTAGGACTTTGCTACAAGCCATATATAAATTGATCTTGAACCCCTAAGCAACAAAACTAAGAGGTTACCCTGTGCAAAATTCCACCTGAAGGTCAACATAAAGGAGCACCATCCAAGATCAACTACAACAGAATTAAGAATGTAAGCAAAATTCGGTCAAGCCATAGATGAAAAAAGTCACGAAGTAACGATACCATATGACTATGTATAGTCTTTTGCAACAAGCATGAATTTCAATCTCTCAATCGTGCTACTAGGGTAGTATCTAATTGTGAAGACCCATCGACGGCCTACCAAGTCCAAAAACATATTGAAGCTCCTACCATTGACTGCTCTTCTACCGCTACCACTCCATCTAAGGCACAAGTTGTTATAACCATGGTACTAAATGTCGTCGACATGGGGCGAAATTTTGCCGATAATGTCTATGACGACGGATGGCGACGTCGAATCCACGTAAACATCCTTATTCCACAATATTCTCGACATTTCGTCGAAGTTGTCGACATTTCCCCATATGTCGACGAAGTTAACCAAGTCCATTCAAAAATTCCACAATGTCCTCGACATCTGTCGAAGTCGTCGAAGTTGACGACATTCTTCTGGTGTTTTGTGGAGTTTGCTGTGTGAGGGGGGAAAAGTGTTGGAGCTTGAGGTAAGATGATTTTGATGTTATTTTTTTACTATTCTAAGCTAATAGTAATAGACTGACCCCCTCTCTACTAAATCTACCACAGATTTACACCATTTTTATGTAGTTTGTTTAGTGTCACAAACTTTATATATGGAAGAACTCTGTAGTTCGGAGACGACTGTATGTAATTGTGTATTTATCTACATATGTAAACCTATATGGATGGCTATATGTAAACATATATTGTGTTTTTTAGTTAGATTTGATGAAAATTGTCGATTTTCATCACAAAATGACTATTTTTAGCTTAATTTTTGTCGAAGTTTGGTTGTAAAAATCCTTGACATTTCCACAAACTTCCATGTCCACACCTGTCGAAGTTAGCTCTATGGAAAACGAGATATGATGGGGAAGATCCCCTTACGTGTAGGTTTTCTGTTATTGCTTGATAGAAAGGAGGCAGCCACCCTTTCCTATAAATAGGAGAAGGGGGAAGCATACAGACACTTAGACAAACCCTAATGGGCCAATGGGCAATTGGGCCCATGTTACAAATAGACTAACTGACTCAAGTAAATAGACAAAACACTTAAGTAAATAGACACTCTAATACTCCCCCTCAAGCTGGAGCTTGGGAGAATCCCAAGTCAGCTTGCAAACAGACAGACGGACAGACTAAACAGAATAAAAAGATAACAAAACCCATACAAAAAAGTTACTCCCCCTCAGCATTACATTAAAAGACTCAAGCACTTAAAGACTCCCCCTCAAGTAGATACTCCATAGCAGTAGATATCTTGGCAGGCATGAAGGCTTCTTGATCATTATAGTGGCATCTGGAGCAAAAGAACAAATAGCGGATAGGCACCAAGTCTTCATCACAGTTGTCGTCATAGTAGCAAGAGACTGCTAGATCACAAGTCCTAGAGATTGCTAGGTCACAAGAAGCAGTACCCAGTCAACGTACAAACAAAGCACGGACGAACAGAGAGTCAACATGCACAAAGCACGGACAAGCCAAAAAGTGTTGGCACACATAAGCAAAAGTCGACGATGCAGGCGGATAGCAAACCAGTGACGAAGTAGCAAGCAAATAAATAGCTCCAATATGCAATATAGACAAAGCTCCATGTAAAGTCAATAACAAAAAGTCTCCATCATCTTCCCTCTTCATAAATTATCCATCACAGTATCAGGCGTCAAAGTCCAGAGAGTGTTGGTCCACAGAATCCAAAGTGTTGGTCCACAGTAGAAAGTCAACGTGCAAAAAGTGCACAGACAGCAGATAGTGCAAAAGCACAAAGTAGCAGGTAAATTGTACTAATCATAGCACAAGTAGCAGCAATGACGTCCCAATATGTAACTTCATAGCAGCAGTCGAAGTAGATGCATCCACATAGACAAAAAAGGAACACCAATAGTAGCAAAAGGATCCGTATAGCAGCAGTAAAAAGTAGCATGAAGATGCACATAACAGCATAACTAAATTCTTCATTTCTTTCTTCATCTTTCCTCCATCTCATCTCTTCCCTCTACTCTTCATCCACCATTCTCCCCCTCACGCCAACCACAAAAAGAGTCAAAAGAATGGTTGGAGTGGAGAGTCAAAAACAATGGTAGAGGCAAGGGTTGTATAGGCAAATATATGGAGGTAATCGATAATGCGCGTCAAGGTGCAAAATGACCCGATTAGGCAGATCCAGATAGAAAAATAAATGGATCTCTCTCCGACCCGGAAAGGGGATTTGTTTACCCCGTAGAGCAACAAATCTGGGGGGTACGGGGGCGGAGTCCCAAAAAAAATCCGATCAGGCTAAAAAATGGATCCGATTAGCACAAGAAGAACAAAAGGAAGACTACCGGAATGTAAACGTTGGTAGAAAGAGAAGATAAACTACCGGAATGTTACTCAGTAGGATAGATAGGTTCAAAAAGGGGGGTGGAACAAGTATTGAGGAGGCAGGCAAAAGGCTATGTAGGGTTGGAAGACCGGGGGGTGTAAACAAAATTATATATAAATGCTGAAAAAGGGAAGATAATTGTTGCTGGTAAGAGAAAGAAGGAACACGCCATGTATAGATACCTCCGACATATAATAGAATCATTGTATCACGACAAGATGTAGCAACAGGTAGCAGTGGACACGGCGTGTCGATGAAGAGACACGACGTGTCAGGTAGACAGTAGCAGCAGTCAACGCCAGCAAAAGTTGGTGACAGTAAATAGGATGATTGTTGTTGATGAAGATGGAGACGGCTCCAAAAATAGGCGGGGATGGAAAAAATCCTACGGGAAGCCATCAACAACGCCTAGCAGCGACGGCTGCCCGCAAGGGGAGGAAACTCTCCTTTTGTGCTCTCCCTCTCTCTTAGGGTTGGGGGCGGCTCAGGAACGGCTGCTCTGATACCACATGGAAAATGAGATATGATGGGGAAGATCCCCTAACGTGTAGGTTTTCTATTATTGCTTGATAGAAAGGAGGCAGCCACCCTTTCCTATAAATAGGAGAAGGGGGAAGCATACAGACACTTAGACAAACCCTAATGGGCCAATGGACAATTGGGCCCATGTTACAAATAGACTAAATGACTTAAGTAAATAGACAAAACACTTTAAGTAAATAGACACTCTAATACTCCCCCTCAAGTTGGAGCTTGGGAGAATCCCAAGTCAGCTTGCAAACAGACAAATGGACAGACTAAACAGAATAAAAAGATAACCAAACCCATATGAAAAAGTTACTCCCCCTCAACATTATATTAGAACACTCAAGCACTCAAAGACTCCCCCTCAAGTAGATACTCCATAGCAGCAGATATCTTGGCAGGCATGGAGGCTTCTTGATCTTCATAGTGGCATCTGGAGCAAAAGAACAAATAGCGGATAGGCACCAAGTCTTCATCACAGTTATCGTCGTAGTAGCCAGAGATTGATGGATCACAAGTCCTAGAGAGTGCTAGGTCACAAGAAGCAGCAACAGTCACCGTGCAAACAAAGCACGGACAAACAGAGAGTCAACATGCACAAAGCACGGATAAGCCAGAAAGTGCTGGCACACATAAGCAAAAGTCGACGACACAGGCGGATAGTAGACCAGTGTACAAAGTAGCAAGCAAATAAATAGCTCCAATATGCAATATAGACGAAGCTCAATGTAAAGTCAATAACAAAAAGTCTCCATCATCTTCCCTCTTCATAAAGTATCCATCACAGTATCAGGCGTCAAAGTCCAGAGAGAGTTGGTTCACAGAATTCAAAGTGTTGGTCCACAGTAGAAAGTCAATGTGCAAAAAGAGCACAGACAACAGATAGTGCAAAAGCACAAAGCAGCAGGTAAACTGTACTAATCATAGCACAAGTAGCAGCAATGACGTCCCAATATGTAACTTCATAGCAGCAGTCGAAGTAGATGGATCCACATAGACAAAAAAGGAACACCAATAGTAGCAAAAAGATCTGTATAGCAGTAGTAAAAAGTGGCATGAAGATGCACATAGCAGCATAACTAAATTCTTCATTTCTTTCTTCATCTCTCCTCCATCTCATCTCTTCCCTCTACTCTTCGTCCTCTATTCTCCCCCTCACGCTAACCACGAAAAGAGTCAAGAGAGTGGTTGGAGTGGAGAGTCAAAAACAATGGTAGAGGCAAGGGTTGTATAGGTAAATATGTGGAGGAGGTAACCGATAATGTGAGTCAAGGTGCAAAATGACCCGATTAGGCAGATCTGGATAGAAAAATAAATGGATCTCTCTCCGACCCGAAAAAGGAATTTTTTTAAACCCCGTAGAGCAACAAATCCGGGGGTGCGGGGGCGGAGTCCCCGAAAAAATCCGATTAGGCTAAAAAATGGATCCGATTAGCACAAGAAGAACAAAAGGAAGACTACCGGAATGTAAACTTTGGTAGAAAGAGAAGATAAACTACTGGAATGTTACTCGGTAGGATGGATAGGTTCAAAAAGGGGGTTGGAACAAGTATCGAGGAGGTAGGTAAAAGGTTATGTAGGGTTGGAAGACCGGGGGTGTAAACAAATTTATAGAAAAATGCTGAAAAAGGGAAGATAATTGTTGCTGGTAAGAGAAAGAAGGAACACGCCATGTATAGATACCTCTGCCATATGATAGAATCATTGTAGCACGCCAAGATGTAGCAACAGGTAGCAGTAGACACGGCGTGTTGATGAAGTGACACGGCGTGTTGATGAAGAGACACGTCGTGTCAGGTAGACAGTAGCAGCAGTCAACACCAGCAAAAGTCGGCGACAGTAAATAGGATGATTGTTGTTGATGAATATGGAGACGGCTCCAAAAATAGGCGGGGATGGAAAAATTCCTACGAGCAGCCATCAACAACGCCTAGCAGCGGCGGCCTCCCGCAAGGGGAGGAAACTCTACTTTTGTGCTCTCTCTCTTAGTGTTGGGGGCGGCTCAGGAACGGTTGCTCTGATACCACATGGAAAACGAGATATGATGGGGAAGATCCCCTTACGTGTAGGTTTTCTGTTATTACTTGATAGAAAGGAGGCAGCCACCCTTTCCTATAAATAGGAGAAGGGGGAAGCATACAGATACTTAAACAAATCCTAATGGGCCAATGGACAATTGGGCCCATGTTACAAATAGACTAAATGACTTAAGTAAATAGACAAAACACTTAAGTAAATAGACACTCTAATAAGCTCGAAGTCGAAGTCTTGTTCCATGGTTATAGCCATGGTACTAAATGTCATCGACATGGGACGAAATTTCTCCGATATTATCGATGTCGATGGCTAGCAGCGTCGAATCCACATAAACATCCTCATTCCGCAATATCCTCGACATTTCATCGAAGTTGTCGACATTTCCCCATATGTCGACAAAGTTGACCCAAGTCCATTCCAAAATTCCACAATGTCCTCGACATCTGTCGAAGTTGGCGACATTCTTCTGGTATTTTGCGGAGTTTGATGTGTGAGGGGGAAAAAGTGTAGCAGCTTGAGGTAAGATGATTTTGATGTTATTTTTTACTATTCTAAGCTAATAGTAATAGACTGACCCCCTCTCTGCTAAATCTACCATAGATTTATACCATTTTTATGTAGTTTGTTTGTTGTCACAAACTTTATATATGGAAGAACTCTGTAGTTCGGAGACGATTGTATGTAATCGTGTATTTATCTACATATGTAAACCTATATGGATGGCTATATGTAAACATATATTGTGTTTTTCAACTAGATTTGATGAAATTTGTCGATTTTCATCACAAAATAACTATTTTAAGCTTATTTTTTGTCGAAGTGGCATCGAAGTTTGGTTGTAAAAATCCTCGACATTTCCAAAAACTTCCATGTCCACACGTGTCGAAGTCGGCTCGAAGTCGAAGTCTTGTTCCATGGTTATAACTATAGTTGATATGGAATGTTTGTTGAGCGATGCTTATGCCAACTCTTCTTGTACTGGGGATTATGCTTTTCTATCCACTCCATCACCCTATTATAATAACAATAGATGGCATATTGATTCTGGTGCTACCTCGCATATTTTGACAAATGCAGATCTATTACCTAATGTTACAAAACAGTCACTTGTTGCTCCAATTTTATTAGCCAATGGATCTAAATATGCGAAAGGTTGATAAGAAAAGAAGTAATGTGAGGTTTAACAGAGGGAGGGGGATCTAATCCCGCTCTTATACCAATAAGACTATTTGCATCTTTATTACGTGATTATAGACGTACATCCTTATATTACATGGATAAGAGATAACAAAACAAGGCTTAGCAATATGGGACTAAACATAGTAGAGAAAATGGGAATAACTAACGGTAAAACAGATAAATATGTTTACAGCATGGGCTACCTTCCTATGATATTTGTTCTGTTATTTGGGTCTATATGTCCAAGAATACAAGCTAAACTTGAAATTTTCCCATGCTCCATCTTGAGCGGGTGTAAGATAATAGCTGAAATTTAATTGATATATTAATGTATCTTGTATTACAAATATAGATTAGTATCCCATTAATAATCGAGTATGTATTTGTAGTTACCTCCGGGTTGGGATTTCTTTAATGAGAAAAATACTTCCCTTTCTCATTTTTACAAGACAAGATACAAAACAGAATAACACATCATACAACACACTCCATCAACCCCCCCCCCTCCACCAAGCACCAAAAAAGAAGGATTCTTACTTGCATAAAACAAAGAAGGATTTACTGCACTCTAGGAAGCACAGACATTTTCCCGGGGCAGTCGTGGCCATCCTGGACACGTGTCGGACACAGACATGGCGTGGACACGCGGTGGACAGTGCTCAAAAGTATCCACTTTTTTTTCAATGCTTGGACACGATGTGGACACGGCATGAACACAGCATGGACACACTTTGGACACCTCGTGGACACGCAAGCCCAAGCCAATTCCTTATATAAAAGAAATACAAATTATATACCTCCTCTCTCCCTCTCCTCTTATTCCAATACACTACCATATGTCTCCTCTCCATCCTACACCTAATTGTTATCATATATTTACCTCTTATGCATCATATTTATAGATATAATTTGTCATCCTTATGAAGAGTGTCCCAGGAATTTGACATAGAAATTCATCATTCTTCATTCATATGTACTTGATTTCATATTATAGATGTATCTACATTGATTATTCTTCATTGATCATTTATTATCTCATAACGAAAACATATGAACGGTTCCGTATGAAGTGTACATTCATATCGTAACTGAATTTTGGCTTTAAATTTATATTTCTTTTAAGTTTATTTCTTTAAAAATCATGCTATGACTATAGATTTGCAAAGATAAATGTTATATGTATTTACTCCCAAGTTATGTGTATGTATATGTATATTTGTGTACATGTATATGTAAATGTATATATGTGTGTGTATACGTATGTAACTATATTTATACTTCTACATATATGTATTTATGTATGTGTATATATGTATATGTACATGTGTATGTCGTGTCCAACGACGTGTCTGTGTCCTATATTATTGAAAATCGCTATGTCCCGTGTCTGTGTCCAAGCCGTGTCCCGTGTCCATGCTTCCTAGACTGCACTCAAGTCACGATTGGACCAGTTGAGAGATTAGGGGTTGAGGGTATGTAATGGACAAAGCATTGAATTAGTTAAATCCAACAAAAAAATCACTGAAATTACAGGTGTGGAAAATAAGATGTTTGTTGTATTTCTTTTATTGACAGCCAGTAAAATCCCCTCCTATATATGGAGGCGTCAAGTACAAGGAGGCAAACTTAACCCTAATGGGCCAAGACAATTAGGCCCATGAACCTATTAACTATAATATATCTAACATCTAATAAGAAGGTTACAAATTTGTAACAGAAAGATCAAAAGCCAAAATTAGCTCCATTTGCCAAATGTAATAAAATAATACACAAATGAAATGAGGGGCTAATGAAAGTGTTTAGAGAAGTCAACCAGTGATATTCCCTGTAACTAAATTTTAATTACAAACAATGACGAGCTATTTATATCAGATAATCAAAGTGATTAGTTTACATACAAAGTGTTGTATTAGGCTATTAGTTGTTTAAAACCATGGTTTTGCATCATATTGAGTCCTAAAGTGTGAAGAAACATAAATGGCCACGAAAAGGATATAGAATGCTGAGAATGTTAACATAAAATGAGAAAGCAAGGAAGAATCAGATAAAATGACATAGAAGGAACAATACAGAAGTGCAAACAAAAAATGAATTTATGCAAGGTTCAGTTGATTGATTTGAGCTTGTCTAAGTTCAACCTAAAATCCAAATGCTTCTGATATAAAGGTGACATGACTGGTGTTAAACGCCGCTGAGTGGAAGAGGTGCTCCTAAATAACATGGGAGACCTAATTTATTTTGGGTCATGTTTTGAATCATGAGTCCTAGGTTGTGAAGAAAATTGTCCACAAAAGGATGAAAGATGGATTGAGTAGTAGAACAAATGAATGAAAGTACAATTAAGTATCAAAAGAAATGATTATATAAGAAACGTTGTAGGAGTCATAACAAAAATGAAACTAAGCAATGTTTACTTCAATGGGGATTTTCAAGGCTCGAGTATTGAGAAGAGGTGGAGCTAAAATATTATGGGAGAGGTAGTTACTAACATATGTCCTCTTGAGAACTTTACAAAATATAAGACAACACCCAAACATGATGGAAAAGAATGATCAACGGTGCACGTGATGACCCAACATACTTGATCTTGTGTCTTACGTTCATGTTCTTGTCATCGTTTGTGTGTGATATGTATAGAATGAGAAATGGTTATTTGATATGTAAAACAAAATACAATGGAGTCTCTTTTATAGGATAAGAGAGTAAGCTAATAGATAGAGCTAGGCAATAAGGGATAAAAGAAAAAGGATAAAGACAAGACAAGTATAAATCCCATAACAAAAGAAATGACATAGCATAACGCAATAAAGCACATATAATAATACTCCCCCTCAAGCTGGAGCATAGATATCAATCATGCCCAGCTTGTCAACCATGGTGTAGTAAATGTGGCCTTGGGAAGAAGTTTTGTGAAAATGTCGACAACTTCATCAGAAGTGTGAGTATATGGAGGAGAGATATTACCATACAAGACAGTCTCTCTAACGAAATGGCAATCCACCTCCATATGTTTAGTCCACTCATGAAAGGTTGGATTGTTGGCAATGAATATAGCAGCCTGATTGTCACAATGCATAGGAATAGGATTTGGGTCTGAAATATCAAACTCTTTTAGAAGACCACGGACCCATAACCGTTCACAAGTAGTACGAGCCATAGCTCTACACTCAGCTTCAGCACTAGAGCGAGCAACTACAGTTTGTTTCTTTTTGCGCCAGGTAACAAGATTACCTCCCACAAAGGTACAGTTACCAGAAGTAGATTTGCGGTAAATCCTGTTGCATGCATAATCTAAATCAAAGCACCATGTGATTTTACAGTGTCCATGATTTCTGCGGAATAAGCCTTTTCCTGCAGAAGTTATATCAGCCCTCGTCACTGTCAAATATATCGTTTACCAATCAATTGGTGATATTGTTAGTTGTCTGGGTATGGAGAAGTATCATCTTCCCAGTTTGTATTAGGATCCACGGGAGTAGTAGCCGGTTTCCCTCCAAGCATTGCAGTTTCCGACAAAAGATCTAGAACATATTTCCTCTGAAATAAGTAAATACCTGAGGAAGAGTGAGAGACTTTGATACCCAGAAAATATCTTAATATTCCTAGATCTTTATTAACAAAGTGTTTTTCGAGATCCTCTCTAGTAGTCTAGATGCCTGCTTGATCACTCCCAGATAAAGTTATATCATCAACATAAACAATTAGAATGACAAGTCCAGATGAAGTTTTCATAATGAACACTGAGTGATCAAAATGAGAGCGGCAGAAACTGAATTTCTGAAGAATACTACTCAGTTTGTCAAACTAGGCACGGGGACTCTGTTTCAAGCCATAGATTGCTTTGCGCAACCTGCACACTTTGGAGCACTCCCCATAAGCAATCCAGGTGGTTGCTCCATGTATACCTCCTCATGCAGATCACCATATAAATAGGTGTTTTTAACATCTAATTGAAATAGAGGCCAATCACAATTTACAACCACAGATATAAGAACACAAACAAAATTCAGACGTGCAACAGGAGAGAAAGTCTAAAAGTAATCTACTCCAACCTTTGGCAACAAGGAGAGATTTCAAACGTTCAATTGTGCCATCGGGTTGATACTTTACAATAAAGACCCAGCGACACCCGACATGCGAGCAATCAATAGGGGCATTAACTGAGTCCCTCGTATGTCGATCAGTAAGGGCCTGCATTTTAGTTTCCATAGCCTGGGGGCATGCAGGATGTTGTAAAGCCTGAGCAACATTCTTAGGAATAAATATAGCAGATAAAGCGGAGATTGGCAGAAGTCACACCCAGGTTAGCAGTTGAACAAAAATTGTCAATAGGATGTTGAGTGCAAGACCTGGTCCCTTTTCGTAGACTAATAGGAACATCCAAATCAGAAGATACATGACGTGGAGGCGGATCTGGCGACGAGGATTGAGGGATTGGAGATGGAGGGGCCATGGAGGGAGTTGTAGTTCTCAGGCGTCGTTGATACACTTTCAGAGGCGGGGATGGGGCCACATCTGTAGGAGGCAGGTCAGTGTCAACCGTCATAGGTAGAGGTGTATCAATTAACAGATCAGATGTCAGTGTAGAACTTGTTGTAGAGTAGTATGGCACATGCTCAAAGAAGACCACATTAGCACTAACAAACCATTTCTTCGCAAAGGGATCATAGTACTTGTAACTTTTCTGAGTCTGAGAGTAACCCAAGAACACACATTTGGTAGACCATGGGTCAAGCTCAGTCAAACCAGGATGAAGGTTTTTGACAAAGCAAGTGTTGCCAAAAATCTGAGGTGCACGAAAAGTGGGGCATCGGGGTATAGTATTTGATAAGGTACCTAATTTCCAAGGACAGAAGAGGGCATGCGATTAATCAAGTAACAGGCAGTCGAGATAGCTTCAGGCCAAAAGGTTTGGGGTACATGATAATGAAAAAGAAGGGTGCGGGCAACTTCTAGGAGATGTCAATTTTTGCGCTCCGCAACCCCTTTTTGTTGCAGAGTATATGAACATGGAGTTTGATGAATAGTTTCCAACTTGCGGTAAAATTGGATAGCACATGATTACACAAATTCTACAGCATTATCAATGCAAAAAACTTTGATAGGTTTGTCAAACTGGGTACGGATCTAAGCAAAAAAGGAGGTGATAGTGTCTAGCATATGGGAATAATCTTTTAATAAAAACAACCATGTAGTTCTAGAAAAGTCATCAATAAAGCTCATAAAGTATTGAAAGCCAGTTTTACTTGGAACAGAACAAGGACCCCAAACATCAGTATGCACAATATCAAAAGGTTGCCTGGACCCAATATATTTTTTCTTAGAAAAAGTAGCACGAGTTTGTTTGCCCAACTGGCAAGTTTCACAATGAAAAACTGAATTTGAAATAGCAGGAATTAAATGCTTCAATTCAGTAGCAGATGGATGCCCCAATCTATAATGCCACTGGAGGTTGATGACAGACGCAGTCAGCAGAGCAGTTGTCTTTGGCAGATCCAAGTAGCATAACCCGTCCGGTCCCTCATAGCCCGAACCAATTCTCATCCTCGTGCGTAGATCCTGAAAAACAACATCGTCCGGATCAAAAGTAATAGAGCACCGTAGGCTCTTCAGAGTTCTACTAACAAAGAATTGATCCAAATGAAATTTTGGAACATAAAGGGTTGAACACAATAATAATTTGCCAGGAGTGCAGATATTCCCAATGCCAAAAACAGGTGTATATGAACCATCAACAAGTGTAACAGGTGGAACATAAGAAGTTTTGTGAAGTTCAAAAAACAAAGCAGAATTGCCAGATATATGAGAGGTGGCGCCAGAATCAATCACCCATTTATTTCTACCATAAGGTGCAAAGAATGCAAGAAGAGCGGAACATCCATCAATAAAGGCATCAACAATGGAGGGAGCGAGACGAGCCTGAAGCAGTTTTTTGAACTTGGAGCAAATCCACTCCGGAAAGGGCTGAGATGAAGAAGATGGTGCAGAATCACGTTGATCAGTAGTGACCTGATTTGCCCATGCAGGCTTACCATGCTTAATCCAACATCGGTCCTCAATATGGTTGGTGCATTTATAGATGTTACAATAGCGTCGTGCAGAAGAATCAGGACCAGGTCCAGTACTAGAGCAACCACGACCACGACCTCGGCCACGGAATGAATCTCATGAGCTGGTAGCAAGAGTAGCATCAGAGTGGCCTAGTGACAAAGGGGAACCCGACGGTAGTCGTTGAACCCGTGTGAGGTCACACAGAGTAGGCAACGAGTCGCTGGACAATATATGATCTACTACTCCAGAGAACGAGTGGGGTAAGCACGCAAGAATTTGTGCCAGTTAAAGTTCATTGTGTTGGCATTGTATTTCAGTGAGATCAACAGAGAGGGGGTCATAAACCTCGAACTCATCCCAGAGAGCACAGCATTGATTATAATAATCCTCCACAGTAAGTATTGGAATACTCCTTAGCCAGTTGTTTGAAAATTTCAAACACTTTCGTTGGATTTTGTTGACGAGAGTAAACATGTGAGAGTTGGTCCCACATAGCTTTGGCAATCTGAAGTCAAAGAAGTGACTGGTTGATTTTAGGCTCAGAACTATTGACCATCCAAGTCATGACGTTGGAATCCTCCTTAGACCACAGATCATAAGCTTGTTTGGTTTTATCATCAGCATTCTCAACAGGTACAGCCAGACTGAGCAATAGTCAGCAGGAAGCAACGGTAGTAACCCAAGTCATGGGCAGTAGAAGTCATGGATTAATAGATCCAAAGAAACCCGCAACGGGGCAGAAGGCAGTAGCAGCAGATCTGAAGCATTAGATTTGAGAAACCAGCAAAAGGAAAAAAAACCTACGCCACCATGGAGAGAACATACTCCACCATGAGGCGCAAGCAGATAGCAAACGTAGATCGTTCAGAACGTCAATGTGCTATTTTAAAGAATACCCAGAGACAGAGATTGACAAGGAAGAAGTAAGGAATATGGATGTGTAGGCTAGATGGTGAAGAGGGGATGATGGAGGAATGTTGGGTGGAGAGGACAGCAGTAGGAAGGGATAGAGTGGTGGTGGAGGTGGTGGAGGGCAGCGATGGCAACAGGTTGGTAGTGGGGAGGGCGGCAGCGGGTTGAGGGAGGAGGGAAGGTGGTGGCGGCAAAGGAGGGGAGGGAAGGAGGTGGCGGCAAGAGAGAGAGGAGGGAGAGAGGGGGCTGCGGCAGCAGGAGGGGGTGACAGGGATGGCGGCGCAGGTGGGATTGGTGATGTCTAGGGTTGTTGGAGGGGTGAGTGGCGGCGGCTAGGGTTGATGGAGATAGGATTTGAGAGATTAGGGTGCATCATAGGGCTTTCATATCGTATAGAATGAGAAATGGTTATTTGATATGTAAAACAAAATACAATGGACTCCCTTTTATAGGATAAGAGAGTAAGCCAATAGACAGAGTTAAGCAATATGGGATAAAAGAAAAAGGCTAAAGACAAGACAAGTCTAAAGCCCATAACAAAAGAAATAACATAACATAACGCAATAAAGCACATATACTAATAATGTGTTTTCTCTAAAACCAACAAAAATTACATCACACACAATCCTAACATAACCAAAAAGATCTATTTATTGACTCCAGCATAGTGGTTGTATTTCCCATTGCTTGTACTTTCTTGAAAGTGATAAAAAAAGGATAGAACTCAGTACAGTTATAAAGAAATATTGTTAGTAAAGGATATACCTGAAGTATATGCATTACTGCTGAGCTTTGTATAATGAGACAGTTTCTGAGTTACTCCTTGAACCAATGAAGCTGCCTGCTTGGCATTTGCAACCCACTCACCCAGAGTCCTCCAATCTTCCCTTTTTAAGATGCCCGTCCTGCATAAATTTTAAGAACTTAGAATACAACAACACGAAGCACAGCTATGTTCATGCCATCTTGTCAAATACACAAGTATACAGGCACTCTTAGTATTTAATAACATTTTACTATAGTACTTTTTTAGGAATCAGGAAAAGAGTAAATATAAAGAAGGACCCAAAGCCCGTTAGTGTCATCTGACTCTTGATGCTTGTATTTCCTTTGCTTGGCTTGCACGAGAAGGGCAAGACGAATACATAACCTCCTAAATCCTCCCCCCCCCCAAAAAAAATAGACCCATAATGCCGCACATAGCTCACCCTCCCAAACAAAAGATGTGAGACCCACCCATAAATCGTGTTCAAGCCCAACCCACTTTTATATCCAATGACTTGCAATCTCTAGCTCCCTGATCCTTTGACCCAAATGATGTTACTAACCACCATCACAACATGATCAAAACAGGTGATTATCAACGTGCAAACTGAAACCTCAAAGGAGGAAAACATAAGAGAATGAACATGTTCATAACCCTCGAATCAAGCACCACATGTGATCAACATGAAAATCGAAGTTGAGGGATGAACACTCAAAGATCAAGCACATGAAAACAGAACCAAAACTCCACCTCATGCAAGGTAGCCGAACCAAGAATCAAGATAACAAAACCAAGATTGAGTTGCATGCAAAACCATCATCATCACCTTGCATTAAAGTTTGGCCACATCAATTTGGGTTTAGATAAAGAAGCAAGTGCATGCAAGATCAATATAGAAACTTAACCCTAATCAAGATAACATTATCAACAGCAAGAAATTACGTTTTAGAATGAGTTGCATGTAGGATTAAAGTGCTATAATAGAGAAGGAAGAGAGTTATATAACCCACCTTAAATGATGGTTGCACCACCTCCGAGCAAAGCTCCAAAAGCAAGAGAGAAACCTAACCTTGATCTCCTCCACGACCAAGCTAGTGACCACCTCAAAAGAGAAGAGAAAACCCTAGGTTAAAGGGCAAGAAAGAGAGCCAAAACCTTAAGGCCAAAGAGAACAAAAGAAGGAGAAAGAAGAGAGAAGAGAGCTCATTTTCACTTAGATACCACTACGGCGAACCATAGTCTCCAATCTTTGTGAAGAGAAGATATTCAAGGTAGCCACCATGGTTTATACCATAGTCTACGACTAAGAGACGAAAAAGGGATAGGGTTCTTCAAGAAAACGAGATCAAGAGATGGATCACTTATCAAGGATCAAAGAACCACCAAGATCACCAAGGAAGAGCTTCTCTAAGCTTGGATCACCACATGCAAAGGATCTCGGCCACCAAGCACCAAGGATGAGCTCCTTCACACCACCAAGCACACAAGGCCGATCTCAAGGTGGAAGGGGAAGGAGGCAGGCTAAAAGAGATACTTGTATGTCTAGGAGAGAGGTTATATACTTCAGAGCATGAGAGAGGTGAAGGGGGTTAGGTGTCAAGATATTAGGGTTCCTCATGACACTTGTCCACCAAAGAACAAACATGCATCCACTAAAACCATGCAAACCATTAAGGTCATGGAAAACAAGAAAATCAAGCGACTTCACTTGGTCCTAAAGGACCACCGGTCGAATGAAGCATATGGCCACAAGGGCTCATGGTCAGATAAAACCATGCAACCCAAAGGCATCCAAAACCCTAGGTCATGCGACCTAAAGAGAGCTCCCAACCTAAGCGACCGTAGGGAACACAAAGCACCATCAAAACCTCATTCGACCGCAGAGAACACACTAAGGATCATCAAGGGTGGTGGCTGGAAACCAAGAACTCAAACGGTCAACATATGGTCAACATCACCATAGGGCATCAAGGCAAACCCTGGAAACCATACTCAACACATCACCTCTTCTCTCTTCATCAAACCATGGAACATCATGGCACCCCAAAGCACCATTCTCTCTCTCATGATGCCAAGGCACAAGGGACACAACCTACATGTGACAAATTGCAAGATAACCCATCAACATGGGTGCATTGCAAGTTGGTCCACAACAAGCACATATATAGCAAAGCTAGCTCAAACATCAATCAAATTGGACCAAACTGAAAACATAAGCATGTCACGTGATATCAAGGCGTCTCAAGAGATTAGATTAAGGTTCTAAGCATCTTATTAAGCAAAGCAAGCTCACCAAGCACTAAGCTAGATCAGGGGTCTTACAGCTTTGGCTCCTCCAAATAGAGTGTGAAGCATCCATCATTTATTTATGTTTGTCCTATAATCAATTGCCTTTCATTTCTGTATAGGATTTTGTTAACAACTATTTCAGCATTAGGAGTTACCGTAATACTTATTAAAGAGCATGCCTAGGCGGCAAGGCGCCTTGCCTAATTTGTTGCTTGTGCGCTTTTGTGGGTCTTGGGCCATATTAATGGGTTTCAATGTTGTTCTCTATTATCATATGTTTAAAGGAGAGAATTTTGTCTATACAATGTGCCAAATACCAGTGTTATTTTAGAATTAAGACTCTTAAGGCACATTTTCTATGTTTTCTTGTAGAAATCTTAATATTGTATCTACTTACGCGGCTATGACACGAAAAATAGTCATTGTTTTACTAAACACTTGGGACCCATGATTGTACATCTCAATTCATTTTTTGATGCTTTATCTCTTACATTGCATATAAGTATCTTTTTTTTCTCATTAATGTTACTTAAAGGTTATCATAAATGGAGTATGGTTGTTTGTTATAGATTATAATTATATGAGTGGATTAACTATAGTCTATAGTTACATGTATATACATTAATGTATGCATATGCTTGTGAGAATCATAAAGAATGTTAAATTGATAGGTAGAATGATCTAAAATCAGATATAAATTTACGTTGTCAATGTGACGCCAAGGCGCGCTAGGCATCAACACCCACGGCCTTAGCGCATTGATGCCTTACCGCCTTAATAAGTTTGGGGGTCACATGTAATAGGCGGGAACTTGTTTGGAAGTTCTCAATAAATTAATTTGTTTCTTAGTTCAGTGGGGTCCTGACCAGATTTAAGCCAGTTAGGGCTTCCAGCGTGCAATCTATTGTCTGACATTGATTTATATGAATGAATTGAGTTATGCAATGTGGCTTGCATGAGCCGGTATAAGAGCCCAAAGCGTACCACCTTTGATTTCCTAAACCTCAAATCTAGGAACCATCTCCACCCTCTATAGGATGGATTCAATCATTCCCAAAAAAGAGTACAGTTCACTGTGCATTGTTCAGCACATATTGTTTGCTATTCATTGGTAATATTCACCAACATTTTTCATCACCCTCGTCTATTTTTTGGGTGTTTTCTATATTCACGACACTTCTTCCACGATTTTGGGAGTCTCCAGCACCATCCCAGGCTTCGATCTCCATGAGATCTAGGCGCACCTGCGGACTTGGATTTTATTTTTTTCTAATTGCGGTCAAACTTAACCAACCTGAACCATGGTGCACCGTGCACAACGACAACTTTAACAACAAGATGACTGAGCATGATACTCGCTTCACGGCCCAAGAAGTAGAGATCGCAAAAGTCAAACAAATGGTTGTACTTTGAAAAGTGCACATAGAATGCCTTCACCAGCAGGACAATTGACAAGTTAGAATCTGCAAAGCAACAACATCCACCTCCATTTGATGTTCCCACACTACCTTAGCCTGATCGGTCACTCAAGATTGATGTTTTTGATATCCACGGAACAGGAAGATCTTGACAAGTTATGTGACTAGCCGCATAGCATCAGGGCGTCCTCAGCTGCCACAGCTATTGTTTGCTAAGGCAAAGTCGTGAGGCACTTCTCTTGCATGGTGGGAACGAATGTGCATCATCCATTGTGAGAACGGAAATGAGAAGGTGGAAATGGATTCCTTCTTCATCTTGGTCAATTACAACAAGCAAGTCTGCCTCAAATTATCTAAATTGGAATAAGGCAAAGACTTAGACGATCAGTACGGGTACAAATTCTATGATTAGGTTACAAGTCAAAGGTCTATTGGGATGATACCACCATGATCACGATGTTTAGTTCAGGTCTCTCTACCCCAATCATTGCGGCCTTAGCAACCTCACACATCTCAAGCATGGATGATGTTTACACGTCGTGCCCCAGATAGAGAATGAGAGCAACGTCAGACTCTTGTTACAGTTTTCCATCCAGACTGCATCTACACATAAAATGAGTGTTACTTCAATCACCTCCGCCACTCCTACATCTTCATCAAAGTCCGCATGATACCTTCCATGGAGTAGCGCTTCTTATACCAAATTTAGAAATACCATCCAACCAATGTACAATGATTGTGACAATTGTTGCCGAAAAGGAGGATCACATTGAGTGCAAGGATGTACTTCCATGAAATGAACCTGATGATGATGAGTCGCATGATTCAGACACACAACAGCACACTTTGTTCGTGGAATCGCTTCTTTGATAGGCTCCACACCATGCAGCTCCACTGCGTGCACAGCTCTTCTTGTCTGAGGTCGAGTGTGCAAGGCACAAATATATCCTCATGGTCGACAACGGGAGCTCTACCAACCTTGTATCCATGATAGTTGTAGACTTTTTGAGTTTACAACCAAAAACCCACTCGTGTCCATTCCCGCTTCATTGGTCGGAATCTCAGGCGTGATATTAAAAATCCAACCTTGAAGCTTTCTAGGCTTACACCTCGAGGCAAGGCTCTCCCATTTATGCCTCAAGGCATATGCCTCAATGTGGTCAGATTTAGGCTTATGCCTCAAAATATCTAGTCTTGTGTCAAGGTACTAAGCTCTAAGGCACAAGCATCAATTCTAGATGAAAATGTCTTATGTTAACCACAGATAATTTTTTTGTTTTGAGACATTTACATACACTTTCTTCCAAGGTATTCTATTCAAATTTGTTGTAGTCGAATATCATTGTCTCATTAATGATTTTGCATAACTTTTATTTGTTCAGACTCAAAACTCAGAGTTGCTTTTGATTTAGATTTATCAAACTTCACTACATGTTTTATTTGATATGTAGTGATTTTCAAAATCTCATTTTTATCTATCTTGATTTCTACTTGTTAACATATATTCCTATTTTATATATTATGTTAGTTGTTTTGTTATTTCCATATTATATGTGGACATCTCTGTAAATGTTTCAGTGTTATATATATGAGGGTGCACACATTGTGCAACCCTACGCTTCCCAAAACTGCTTTGTGTTTCACATGGTACCAGAGCAGTAGATCCAGCCGCCACCCTCCCACCCTTCTCTCTCTTCTCCGGCCGGCCGCCCCCCCCCCCCGCCCGCCCGCAGCCGCCCAGCCGCCGGGCTCGCCGCCGGGGCCGGGCACCCACTCCGCCGCAGGGGGCCGGTGCGCCTCCGCGGTTCCTAGCCGCCGGTACGTTGGCTCCGTGAAGTTCTGCAGCGGTCAAGTGGCTTGAAGTTGGTGTGACGTAGACCGCTTTTTTGGTCTTTTGCCTGCCTGCCCGTGTAGGCCGTTGTGCCACCGGGTTCTGTTCTGCGCTTCGGCGTAGACCGTATGTGAGAGGTCTTCTCCGTTGTTTTGTGTCTGCTGTGCCTGTCTGACGGCGTAGACCGTCTCCTGCCTGATCGTGCCTGTTACTTCTGTGCCTACTGCTCACATGGCGTCCTCGAGTGATGACTTCCGCCGTCAGGTTACCACTGTGAAGCTTGATGGGCGCAACTATCCACATTGGGTCTACTCCATGACGATCTATGCCAAATCCCAGGGCAAGTACTCACATCTTACCCGTGTTGGTCCGCCAGTACCCGCAGAGGACGCTGATGCTAAAGATGTGAAGGCGTATGACGACTGGGTTCGTGACGACTCGACTGTGATGACCTGGATTCTCAACAGTAGCATTGAGAAGATTAGCGTCACACTTCTTCACCTGCCTACGGCGAAGTAGATGTGGGATTAGCTCGCCGGTACATACTCGCATAGTCAGAACCCCAAGAAGGTGTTTGACATCACCAAGCAGCTGGGACGTCTACAGTTCACGGGGACGGACATTGCGGATTACTTCTCTGACTTCACTGGATTATGGGGTGAACTGGAATCCTATCACCCTCTCTCCACGGACCTGGCTACCATGCAGCGTCAGCGCCAGGAGCTTCAGTTAGTCCAGTTTCTTTGTGGACTGCCCGAGTCCTACGCTGGAGTTGTGGACCAGATCTTAGCCAGTGACCCTCTGCCGTCACTATAGAGTGCCTACAAACGTCTTCAGCGTTTGCCTTCGTCTTCATCGTCTCTGACTACTGATGTTGGGGACTCTTCGGCTCTTGCTGCAGCATCCGGTCGTGGTCGTGGTCGTGGTCGTGGCTGTGGTCGCTTTACTGACAGCCGTCCTCCCCTGGGTGGAGGACGAGGACGGGCTGCTCCTGGTCGTGGAGCCTCTTCTACTACCCCTACTGCTGGTGCGCGTCCTCAGTCAGGACAGCGCCTTTGTACCTTCTGTGGCCGGTCCAACCATATTGAAGAAAAATGCTGGGAAAAATATGGTAAGCCGGCGTGGGCCAATGCAGCTGCTGACTCCACTACTACTGCATCAGAAGGAACGACTCAGCCTACTGACTCTGCCTCCTCGGGTGCGACTGCTGACTACATCCATGCTGAGGTGGAGCGTCTTCTTCTTGAGCGAGCTGGTGCGTCGTCTCAAGCTTCGACTAGTGGAGCTCATGCCGCAGCTTATTCTGGTTATGACACTGCCTTCCTGAGCTCTTCTTCTACTCCTGGTAATACTAAGTGGGTCATCGACTCCGGTGCCTCTTCACATATTTCTGGAAATCGATCACTGTTTCACAAATTATATAAACCTGCTCGACCCTCATCTGTTATGCTGGCTGATGGTTCCAAGTCTGCGGTGTCTGGAGTAGGGGATATTGTTTCTGACTTTCTGCTGAAATCTGCCTTATATGTGCCTAGATTTCCTTTGAATCTGTTGTCTGTCAGCAAGATATTGAGAAGCCTACAGTGTAGTCTGACTTTTATTCCTGGTTCATGTGTTTTTCAGGACCTTCGCACGAGGATGAAGATTGGTGGGGGGTATGAAGGTGTTGATGGACTTTTCTATCTGGATCATTTGCCAAAAGCAGCTAAAGCAACTGTGACTCCTGCATTATCTACCTCAGTTTCTGCATTACAATGGCACTACCGGCTGGGCCATCCATCATCTGAAAAGCTTCGACATTTAGTTTCTGATCTTGGCATTTGTAGTTTTCAGTGCGAGTCATGTCAACTTGGAAAGCAGACTAGAGCTGTTTATCCTAGACGCAGTCAGATTAGCAGTAAAAATATGTTTGATATAGTGCATTCTGATGTATGGGGACCTTGTCATGTGTCGAGTCTATCTGGTCATAAGTATTTTATTCTGTTTATTGATGATTTTTCAAGAACTACTTGGTTGTTTATGATGAAAAGTAGGTCCGAAGTTTTGTCTATTATCAAGTTCTTTTTTGCTGAAATAAAAACACAATATGGTGTTCCTGTCAAAAATTTTCGTACTGATAATGCACTGGAATTTGTTAAAAAAGATGTGGATGTTTTTTGTAAATATGTGGGTACCATACATCAGACCTCCTGTGCTTATACACCTCAGCAAAATGGTGTGGCTGAGCGTAAAAATAGACGTGTTAGAGGTGGCTAGAACTATTATGATGCATGCACATGTTCCTCGCTCTTTTTGGCCTGAGGCTATATTGACTGCTTGTTTTCTGATAAATAGAATGCCATCATCTGTGATTGGAAACAAAATACCTATTCAAGTTCTTCAACCCGATATTCAGTTATTTACTGTGCCTCCTCGGATCTTTGGATGTACCTGTTTTGTAAGGTTACTTGGACCTACTTCTGATAAACTGTCTCCTCGTGCTGAGAAGTGCATTTTTTTGGGATATTCTCGTACCCAGAAGGGATACAGGTGTTAAAATCCTACTGCAAGAAAATGGTATACTAGCAGTGATGTAGTTTTCTTTGAGGATACCCCTTACTATTCTACTCGTGGTGACAGTTTACAGTCTGATCTTATTGCCTCTCCTCTACCTGTTACTACTTATTGTGTGCCTGATACTACTGATAAAGTCACTACTGAGGCTGCTAAACCTCCTCTTATAGTTTATCAACGCAGGAACAGAGCACCTTCTACTCAAGAAACCCCCAATGAAAACCAATCTTCACCTCCAGAAGGTTCTACTACACCTGAGGTACATTCTGATCTTGATTTACCCATTGCTCTTAGAAAGGGTACTCGTTCCTGCACATCACACAGTATTGCTCAGTTTGTTTCTACTGATCATCTGAATGTTCATTCTAGCAATTTTGTATATGCCTTATCTGCTGTTGTTGTTCCAAAGAATATCCAGGATGCTCTACAGAGTACTGGATGGTTGTCTGCTATGAAGGAGGAGATGTTGGCTCTTGCTGAACGAGATACTTGGGAGCTGGTGGATCCACCTCCTCAGTGTAAACCTGTAGGTTGCAGATGGGTGTATGCTGTGAAATATCAACCTGACGGCACTGTTGAAAGGCTGAAGGCACGGTTAGTTGCTAAAGGCTACACCCAAACTTATGGTATTGACTATTTTGAGATTTTCTCTCCTGTTGCTCGTCTTAATTCTGTCAGAATTCTTCTGTCTGTTGCTGTTAATCTTGACTGGCCACGGTTGCAACTAGATGTGAAAAATGCCTTCTTGTATGGCGATTTACAAGAAGAAGTCTATATGGAGCAACCTCCTGGGTTTGTTGCTCAGGGGGAGTCTCACAAAGTTTGCAGGTTAAAGAAGTCTATTTATGGGCTTAAGCAGAGTCCCCGTGCCTGGTTTGATAAATTGAGCAAAATTATGATTGATTTTGGGTTTCTGCGATCTCAGGTGGATCATTCTGTTTTCACCAAGAAGACTTCAGCTGGTATTATTATTCTGATTGTCTATGTTGATGATATTATCATATTTGGCAGTGATTCTCTTGATATTCAGGCTACTAAATCTCATCTAGGCAAGCACTTTGCTACCAAAGATTTGGGCAAACTTAGATATTTTCTGGGCATAGAAGTTTCTAGAAACTCTAATGCTCTTGTGTTGTCTCAGCGAAAATATGTCCTAGACATACTGCAGGAGACTGGTATGCTGGGGGCGAGACCTGCTGATATTCCTCTAGATCCTAATGTAAATTGGGATGATGATTCTTCTCCTCTCTTTGCTGATCATAAAAAGTACAGGAGGCTGATTGGTAAACTCATTTATTTGACTGTCACCAGAGCTGACATTTCTACTGCAGTGGGTCTTCTTAGTAGGTACCTTGATAAACCCAGACAGTGTCACTGGGATGCTCTTTGTCAGATTTTACGATATTTGAAGAAGTCTCCTGGCAAGGGACTTCACTACAGGAAGCATGGACACTGTTCTCTTGAAGGGTACTCTGATTCTGATTATGCAGGTAGCAGAGTTGACAGAAAATCTACTTCTGGGTATTGTACGTATGTTGGAGGTAATCTTGTTACCTGGAGGAGTAAAAAACAAAATGTTGTGGCCAGGTCCAGTGCTGAAGCTGAATATAGGGCCATGGCCCATACTGCCTGTGAATTGTTGTGGGTGCGCTCTCTGTTAAAAGAGTTTGGGGTTGACTCTTCTTCTGCTATACCTATGCACTGTGATAATAAAGTTGCTATCTTCATTGCGAATAATCCAGTTTATCATGAGCGCACTAAACACATTGAAGTAGATTGTCATTTTATTCGGGAATCCATTCTTACTGGCAAGATTTGCACTCCCTTCACTCGTTCTGAAGACCAAGTTGCTGACATCTTCACCAAGCTGCTGGCGAAGAAGCAATTCTGCACACTGACGGACAAGTTGGGCATGATTGATATCTATGCTCCAACTTGAGGGGGAGTGTTAACATATATTCCTGTTTTATATATTCTGTTAGTTGTTTTGTTATTTCCATATTATATGTGGACCTCTCTGTAAATGTTTCAGTGTTATATATATGAGGGTGCACACATTGTGCAACCCTACGCTTCCCAAAACTGCTTTGTGTTTCACACTACTAATTTCAAATTATGAATGCCCTAATTCTCCTTATCGAGCTAAAAAATGGATCTAACTGTGTAAAACAGTGATATCTCATTATTTGCTACAGTTTAATTTTGTTAATTTGAAGGTCTTGTTATTAACAATGCTCCCAATCCCTATCTCTCCTTGTTAAATTGGGTGAAAACTTTCTATTTAGTTCTATTGTATACATACATTTTAATATTAAAAGTACACACATTGAAGGATATACACACTTATAATATACACAGACACATATGCATACATTTAGATATGTGTGTGTGTATTTACTATCTGTTTATGAATGCCTCATACACATTTTGAGGCTTACGCCTCGCCTCACTGATACAAAATGCCTCGTTACGCCTTCCACGCTTTAAAACCTTCGTCTTGGGTTCATCAATAGGCAACTCGGCATTGTTGGGTGACTTTCTCCTACCATAGTGATCTACATTGATACATTGTGTTGTGTGATGGTGTGCCCTATGATACGATGTGCCATAATCGGACAACATTGGCAATATGACCATCACACTCTACATGATGGCTAGTTAGCTACACCAATATCTACACTTTTCCCTAGGCCTATACATCTTTTTGTTGGCATTCTCGATCCTTAGACAGCATTCCCGCATCATTAGACATATTCCACCTATGTTTGACTAGCATGGAGTGTCCAAACTACACCCCTGCTTGCCAGAGGCTCAATTTGTCAACCTTTGGGGAGTTGATATAGGACAGGCTGCTCGTCCAAAGACTAGCTTGGGCTTGGGTGCCTCTGATTAGAGCATATTGCATTCGTCTTTTATTTTTGTTTGTCTTAATTAGTTTTCTTTAAACGTGTATAGGGTTTCATTCGCAAATATTTCAGTGTTAGGAGTTATATGTAATAGTTGGAGAGTTATTTGAAAGTTCCCATTTCATTACTTTTATTTCTTAATTCTTTAGGGTCTTGAGCAGAAATAATTCCATTAGGGTTTCCAGCACGTTATCTATAATCCCGTGTCTGGAGGTATTGTGAGACACATGATTTAGATGAATTAATTGAGTTTTGCAACGAGGTTTGCATCACCCTCTTTATGGGACCCACAACCCGACCATGGGACTCCCACTAGAAGGCCATCACCGACATCTTTCGAAGGTTTAGGAAGAGAGTAGCAAGCCCTAGCAATCCAAAATTAAAGAGGCGACATGCCTAGACTTTTGAAGATGCTCCAATCAAGGCAAACCGCACACTAAATTGAGAAATGTCCAAATACTAGGTAAGGTCAAAAAAAAAACGCCAAACTAACCATCATCGGCACTAAGAAGAACTAACACTTCTAGGCACCCCTCGTATCTGTGTCGGACTGTAAACTCCAACTTCAATGGGACTATTGGAGTTAATGGGCTTGGGCCCAACTCTTAGTCTCTTCTGTTGTAGTTCTACTATGTATCTAATGTACATCATACCTTTAGACTCTTCTCACTCTCCTCTATATATAGGGGGGTTATTGTAACTCTTTGTAGTTGATCCAACCTAATCTATTATCCCGATTGCTCACATGGATATTGCACTAATCAAACTAATTTCCAAATCTAAAAATGTGTTCAAATAGTTGTAGAACAATGAAGAAGTTTGATGGGTTGATACGTGATATCTCATTTTCAATAAAAATATCCTCATCTACATATTATAGGTGCTTATCTTATATCATTGTTGGCGTAAAGCCTTTGCTTAATCCTACTCTTGAAGCCAAGAAAGTAGTGCAAGAGGTTAAATATGTTTTCAAATCATGGAACACAACTTCGTCGAAGTTGGGCGAAGTTTTGCCGAAGTTTCGAAATTCGACATAGGCAAAATCGAGTACCATACTTCGGCCTCGTCCAAACTTTAAGGTGAAGTTTCACTGATGTCGGCGAAGTTGACTTTTTGTGTATTTTCATCACAACTTGTCCAAAGTTGTCGAAGTTTCCTCGAAGTTGGCGAAGTTGGGGCGAAGCTGAGATGGCCCAAAACATTAATCCTAACTAGTGCCCTAATGGCCATATAAGGCATAAATGTCACCTCCAACCCTCTTCACAACTTCTAATCTCAACTCCTATGTTTGTTTTGCCACTCTTTTCTAGAGAGGGTGTAACAACTATTTGACTGTATATTGTATAGAATGCATACAGTGAATTGTATGTGTATGTGTATTGCTCATTGGACCCTTGCAAGCAACACATTGTATTATCAACCTAACTAGGGCTAGAGAGTCGTAAATAGTGTTTTGTGTTAAATTAATATATATAAGATAGAGGTATAACATAATTAGAAGTTTTCAATCAAAGTTTCCTTCAAATTCACATCATTTTCCTCCAAAAATGGGATTGAAGTTTGCATCTAAACTTCCTCAAAACTTCCTCGAAGTTTCCACCAACTTCTACTTCCAGACCTGGCAAAGTCGACACGAAGAAGTTAAAGTCCTGCACCACGCTTCAAATCCAAAATTGTCTTCAAAAAATTGTGGAACCACTAAGAAGTTTGATGATTTGATACTTGATATCTAATTTCCAATAAAAATATCCTCATCTACAGATCATAGGTGTTTATCCTAATATCAATGTCGGCGTAAATCCTTTGTTTAGTCCTACTCTTGAAGCCAAGAAAGTAGTGCAAGAGGTCACATATAGATACTCCAAAGAGAAATATACGAAGTCGGATACTAGAGGAAAGAGTATATACAAAATGGACAGTGCTAAAGAAAGAAAAGGACAGGATGATGTTAAATGCATCAAGAATGAAGACGGAACAGCGTTGGTAAAGGACAATGATATCAAAAACAAATGGAAAAGAATACTTTCCTTAGCTTGTTAATAAAGATACTTTCCTTAATGTCAAAAACTGAGTACTACGGATACAAATGACATGACTTGCACACAAAAAAAGTTACAAAGAGGTCAAGAATCCTTTGGAAAGGAAGAAAATTGGAAAGGCATTTAGTCCTCATAGTATCCCTATTAATGCATGGAAGAGTAGGAGGATAGAAGAGTTACAAGATTAATGACTTTCTTCAAAATTTCCTATTCTAGTTGATGTACATCAAGGATCCACTCTAAACCTAGACTTTGAGCTGACAAAGCATGCTCCAGATAATATCCCTTGGTGCACGTGATTTGTTGATGATATAGTGACGGTCGATGAAACTAAAGAAAGATTAATTACACATTTTAATTATTAAGAAATGTGCTGGAATCCAATGGATAACATCAGCAGAATCAAAACAAAGTATAAGAATTGCAATTTCAGCCAGTCTCAAATCATGAATGATGGTGCCAAGTTGATGGAATGGATATACCATAATATGAAGTGTTGTTACTTTGGGTTCTGCTATTCACATCGATGTTGATGCATGATAGTATGGATAAAATGGAATAAAAGTTGTAATAGAATAAGCCACTTATATTAAAAAGTAAATCTTATAAACCATCTATACACCCAGCCATCTTGTATGGAGGTGAATGTTGGACAGTCAAAAAAAGAAGGCATCCACATCTTGAATGTGGCATAAATGTGTATGAAAAGATAGGTGTGGGAAGACAAGGAAATATCTTAAAAATAGTCATATAAAGAATAAAATGGAGGCGGAGGACAAGCTATGTAAGGGTCGCCTGAGATGGTATAGACGTGTGTAACGTAGACCGATGCACCAGTTTAAAACAATCCTCTAAAATCTTTAAATATTGATGAAAGTATAGCCCATCACTGAGCGAAATAAAAAAGAAGAATTCATTTAACCAATTGCAATATTGTTGAGATTTGAGCTTAGATGATGACGGTTTAGTCCTAGACTTCTAGGCGCCTTCATTGTTGAAAGAAGTTGGGTTCATTCTAAGAGGAACAGAGAGAGGGACTCTCCCTACTGGGAGGCAACCTTTTATCATTAAATGGTACAACAATTTTGGTCGCATAAAGACAACAGTTGATCCACTCCAACCATTTACAAGGGAAAGTCTCACTTGCAGCAATTAGAAGAGACTACTATTTCACCCTACCACAGACCTTCTTCACAACCTTTAAAACCGCTCCCATGAATTTGATTTGTCTATCCAATGTCATTTCTCATACGTTGCAAAGATGTTATTTGTGATAGTTTTACCTTTTACAAATACACTTTGTTCTTATTCAATCAACCTCCTTATCTTGTTCTTGAATTAGCAGTCAGCTCCTCTGTTATTAGCTTGATGTTATAGTTGATTAAACTTATAACTGTGATCTATATTTGATATATCAACAATTACAAAAAATCCTAATCTACGTTACAAAATACGTATGTGCATTAATTGTTTAAAGGTTGTTGTTGTAGTAGCATTAGTTGTTTAAAGGTTGTTGTTGTAGTAAGCTATCTCGGTCTATAAAACTTATTAGGATATAACCAGCGAAAATATCCAAACGACCTTTTCCAATTTGTTAGTTCTGCTTTGTGATAGAACCAAATTTCGAAATTACAAGATGTTTGAAGCATATCCAGTTTCTAGTTGATATATAAGAAATAAAGTGAAGTAGCAGTCTAAAATAAAACTTTGAAAGGGACATCTTTAATTATTTGGGCATGTTCAATGTAGGCCAAGAATGCTGTATTAATTTCTGATGTGATTTAGGTGAAAAGGATTGAAAGGGGAAAGATAGATCCAAAATAACATGGAAAGAATTAGTGAAGGATTTGGCTTCTTTACAAACTAGGAAAATATGACAAAAAAAGCTGAAGCAATTAGGACCCATGTGATAATCACAAAACAGATGAATTTGAATATTAGATGTACATACCATGTATATATAACTTAGGATATACAGAGAAGAAAAAATAGAACGCAGTTTACCAATCTGTTTTAATGATCTCATTCCTCAGTAGCATAAGAGAAGAGGTACTTAGTTGAGGAACAATATCATCCTGCCAAAACCATCCAAAATTAAGCTTGTGAGTCAAGACTGAAAAATAAGAATATGGCAATGTACAAGATATAGCATGGTGCCTATCGCCAAATATATAACCTGCATTATAACAGTCGAGACATAATCTGCACAGCTTTCAGAGAGGTTCTTAGATAAGCATGGTGGAGTTCCAAACCCCACGGCAGAGACAAGGGCAGGATCAAAACCAAGCTCTTGCTTTGACATTCTTCGAAGCATTATTGCAAATAATGCAGCAACAGCACCTCCAAGAGAATGTCCTACTAGTCTCAACTTAAATCCCTAGTCAGAAAACATACAACTATGATATGAAAGCAGACTACTACAAAAACTAGCATTAAAAGAATTGAAAATGAGGGAACAAGCTGCTTTGTCTACCTGGTGCTTTTTCAAACATTCTCTAAGATGTGTTATCTCATGATGAAGAAACCAGCGGGCTGCTTCAGCAGTACCAAAATGGGTTGAGAAACCCTCATACAAATCTTGTTGGTCACTTGATGAAAGTATGTCAGTTATGATATCAGAAACAGTATGTGTTCCACGAATACCAAGAACTACTAACTTGTTTCGTATATCTATTCCTATGTAATATCCAGGCCTCATCACACTTGAATTTTTAACAAATTTTAGAATATTTCTTTCTCGAAGCATGCTGCGGCGTGCAATACCTGCAGCATTTGCCTGGTACGCTCCTTTGGCCAATTCTATGTGATATATAAGATCTTGAACCTGAAAGGTCATCTGAAAAATGAGCTAGATGGAATACACAAAATCAAGCCACCTGATAAAAATCTGTAAATATCACATCCAAAAAGATTCAGAAAATGAAATAAATGAAAAACTGATGATGAAATCACATTCAAAACAGATTGTAAATTAAAAATTTGAGAAATGTGATGGTAAAACTTTCTTTGAAACTAGTGGAGGAAAGCAACATATGACTTGAAAGGACATAATAATAGGTGGAGTTTTACATCCATGATTTTCTAAGAGAACGAAAATGCTCTTGGCTTGACGTAGTTTATTATGGTCCAATGTCCTGGTTGTATTCGAAAACAGAGTAGCCCAACATACAAATTTGTAAATAGGTATTAGCCTGGTATTATCGTAAGACGGGTCTGAAAACTAGAATGACCCCTGTATTAGCTTCTAAATCAGTGGTGAACTAACTGATTATGGGTTGATAACATGGTCTGGTTTGTCTAATTAATGTAGAAGATAATTGCTTTGTTGGGCCCACGTAAGCACTGGTGAAAAGGAGCTCGGCTCTACTGAAGAAGAGGCGGGTCAGGTACTTGTGGCCCCCTTCTGCAGCAAGTGCTTGTTAGACCCCCCCATACCCTGTTCCCTGAGAAGGGGGCAGGCTGCCAGCATCCATTTCAGCAGCAAATGTGGTTCACCTTTTTTTAGTTATAATTTATAAGGAGAGTTTCTCATTAAGCCCACAACAGGGATGGGCCTAGCGAAGCAGGGGGGTGATGTGGAACACATGAAGAAGAAGAACGAAGAAGATAAACGACAAGCCTCAAAATTCATTTCATATTCAATTGCCTGGACAAAGGCCCTGAGGCTGGCTTTTATAAGACTCCATGACTTGACCTACAAGTAACGGAAATAAACTCTTATTTAAGAAAATTCGGAATTAAATAAAACCTAAAATAAAGAAAAGCATAAAACATTTACGACTAAGTACATTAATTAGATAATTTGCACTTAGGTCTCTTGATATAAAAATAAAGTAAAAACAAATAGAATAAAGCCTAATACGTCCTACATCGGGGGGTGGGGGGTATCAGTCAGACGTGAGATGAGGGCGATGGAGTTCATGGGTTGGAACACAGGTGGAAGTCCTTCCTCCGCTCATGCGCAAACCAGTTAATTGCTTCCCTAGCAGTTTGCTTTGATTGCAGATCGTCCAGGGACTCAATATTACCAAAGAGTTGACTCCTGATACGTTTGGCACACTAAAAAACTTCTAACAAAATTGCCAGGTTTGCCAAGGAAGTTTGTGAAGTACAGAAGACCTGTTCAAGCAATAGAGAAGGAAGTGGTTCTATAGAAGGCGTCCTAACACGGGACTTCTATTATACAAAAGTATACTAAGTGAAATCCACTCCAAAGTCACCCTCCATTCCTTAATAGATTTGAATTGTTGTAGCACGATCCAAGCTTCTCCAACTAGTCGATTAAGCTTCAATTCATATGCACCGTTTGGGAAAGCAGTGGTTCCTACCGGAGTCCATGCGTCACTCGATTAATGATCGCAGAAAAATGTGGCTGTGACAATTAAGCAGTGCCTGATGTGCAAAAAGAAAATGCAGTTGCTGCTCACTGGTGTTTGGCATGACGTGATTAAGGCTGACTATGATTACGAAATTGCTGTCTGGTGAGCAACTGACGCTTTGCCAAACAAAGCAATATTTGATGAGTCATCACCATTTCCTTTTGCCATCCTTCATTTTACCAAATATGGCCTCAAACCTATAATTCCATGGTTTAATAGAAGAATGAATGAGATTCGAGCCCATCTAAAGCTGAAATGTCCTTACCATTCAACTGCTTAATAAACAGATTCACCCTTAGGGACTTATCAGGGCTCCTAGAAGCGAGCTAGAAATACCAAAGCAGCCTTCCACTAACACCTTTGTCACCATGTAGGGATCACCATGTGCCAAGGACCATACTCAGATTTTAGAAGCCGTTTCTAGGGTGTTCCCACAAAAGATAATAGTTTTCCACTGTGAAAACTGTCAGCTCGATAAACTAAATGAAGAGAGCCTTCATGTCTTCCATCATTGACTAGATTACAAATGAAGAAGCCATATCAATTTACTTAGTGCAATGCTCTATAGCAAAGTTTCAATTTCTCCCAGAATCCATACTTAGATATAAACCTTCCAAATTCTCCATAATATATTTTGACTTTTCTGAATTTAGAATATAACCTAATTAGAGGGCTGTTTTAGATATTTATTGTTACATTATATATTTCCTGTTTTACATAGCCTGCTATTTGTTTTGTTATTTCTCTTTTATATATGGACCTCTCTGTAATTCTTTCAGTATTATATATATGAGGGTGCACACATTGTGCAACCCTAAGCTCTCCAAATCTCATTATTTTTCACATGGTATCAGAGCGGGACGATCCACCTTAAACCTAATCCCTATCTCCACCAACCCTAGCCGCCACCACACTCCGAAATTTTCTTTTTTTTGCCGCTACAGTACCGCTATAGTACTGCTACAGTGCCGCCGCCGCTACCGATCGCCGTCCACCCCTTCGCAGCCCACCATCCACCTCTAATCCCCTAATAAACTCCATCCTTGTGGCCTAATCCACCACAGGACCCTCCGTCTAGCTCCGTTTCTCTTTTCGAAATCTCCGGACAGCCTCGGTAACTTTCCAGTTCTGGCACGTTGACGGCGTAACAGGCTTCATCCTCTCTGTCTGCCTGCGCCTCATGGTGGAGTGATTGATCCTCCATGTTGGCGTAGGTTTTTTTCTCTTCATCTGTTGCCCCTACGTGGGTTTTTTTTTAAGATCCATGCGTGGATCTTCTACCTTCTGCTACTAGTCCATGTGTTGAATTTCTGCCTCTGACTGCTGACTACTCCTGCCTGTGCCTGCTTGCCTGTGCCTGCCTGTTCTCATGGCGTCTTCTAGAGATGACTTTTGGAGAGACTCGTGACGTCAAGTTACCACTGTTAAACTTGACGGGCGCAATTACCAGCTTTGGGTGTGCTCCTTTGTGATATATGCCAAATCACAAGGGAAGTACTCTCATATGATTCACACTGGTCCGCCTCAGCCTGCAGCGAACGCGGATGAAAAAGACGTCAAAACTTTTGATGATTGGGTCTGTGAAGACTCGACTGTGATGACATGGATTCTCAACAGTGTCGTTGAGAAGATCAGTGTTACTTTACTTAGGCTACCTACGGCGAAGCAGATGTGTGATCAGCTCGCCAGTACCTACTCTCACAGTCAGAATCCCAAGAAGGTCTTCGACACAACCAAGCAACTGGGGCGACTCCAATTCACGGGATCTGACATCTCCGACTACTTCTCCACCTTCACCGGCCTGTGGGGTGAGTTGGAGACTTACCACCCGTTGTCTACTGATCTGGCGACTATGCAGAAACAGCAGGCGGAACTACAGTTGATATAATTTCTGAGTGGCTTGCCAGAATCCTATGCTGGCGTTGTGGATCACATCTTGGCGAGTGATCCGCTCCCTACTTTGCAGAGTGTCTACCAGCGTCTCCAGCGCCTTTCTTCATCGACACCGTCTCCTGAGACTGGAGATTCTACTGCCCTGGCTGTTTGGGTCGGGCGTGGCCGTGGTCGTGGTCGTGGCCGTTCCACTGATGGCCGTCCTCCTCTGGGCGCAGGACGGGGACATGGACCTGGTGCTGGACAAGGAGCCCCTCCTGCGCCTCACCTCCTGCTGCTGCGCGTCCTCAGCAAGGACAGCGTGTGTGTACCTTTTGTGGCCGGTCTAACCATATTGAAGAAAAGTGCTGGGAAAAGTACGGTAAACCGGCTTGGGCCAATGCTGCTGCAGATTCATCGTCTACTGCTTCTGAGGTTGTTACTCCGACGCCTGAGCCAGCGACTGCGGGAGCGACCGCAGACTACATTCGTGCTGAGGTGGAACGCCTCCTTCTTGAGCGTACTGGCTCTTCGACTGCTGCTTCTACTAGTGGAGCACATGCTGCATACTCTGGTTATGATACTGCATTCCTGAGTTCCTCCTCACCTTCTACTTCTGGTAATACCAAATGGGTGATAAATTATGGTGCCTCTGCACATATATCTGGCAATAGATCTCTGTTTAAAACTCAAACTAAACATGTCTATAACTCTTCTGTTATGCTAGCTGATGGCTCAAAGTCTTCGGTTTTTGGAGTCGGTGATATTGTTTCTCAGTTTTGGCTCAAGTCTGCCTTATATGTGCCTAGATTTCCTCTGAACTTATTATCAGTCAGCAAAATTTTACGAAGTTTGAACTGTAGTCTGACTTTTGTTCCTGGTTCATGTGTTTTTTAGGACCTTCGCACGAGGACGAAGATTGGTGGGGGGTATGAAGGTGCTGATGGACTCTACTACTTGGACCAGTTACCGCGATCAGAGAAAGCTGATATGGTATCTGCTTTATCGGCTTCTGTTTCTGCACTGCAGTGGCACTATAGGCTAGGACATCCATCGTCAGAGAAGTTGCGTCATTTAGTTTCTGATATTGGCATTTGTAATTTTCAGTGTGAATCTTGTCAGCTGGGAAAACATACTCGTACTGTGTATCCTAGACGTAGTACTGTGAGCAATAAAAACATTTTTGATTTAGTTCACTCTGATGTATGGGGTCCATGCCATGTACCGAGTTTGTCTGGTTACAAATATTTCATTCTATTTATTGATGACTTTTCTAGGACTACTTGGTTGTTTCTATTAAAAAGTAGGTCTGAAGTGTTGTCTACTATCAAATATTTTTTTGCTGAAATAAAAATGCAGTTTGGTTTGCCTGTTAAAGTTTTCCGCACCGATAATGCTTTAGAGTTTGTTAAGCAAGAAGTGGCAGTTTTCTATAAATCTGTTGGTACGCTCCACCAGACTTCATGTGCCTATACCCCACAACAAAATGGTGTCGCTGAGCGGAAAAATAGACACTTATTAGAAGTTACCAGGATTATCATGATGCATTCTCATGTGCCCCGCTCCTATTGCCCTGAGGCTATTTTGACTGCGTGTTTTCTGATTAATAGGATGCCATCGTCTGTTATTGGAAATAAGATTCCTATACAGGTTCTGCAACCTGAGACTTCTTTGTTTGTTGTGCCTCCTAAAATTTTTGGGTGTACCTGCTTTGTCAGATTACTTGGACCTGCTTCTGATAAATTGTCTCCTCGAGCTGCTAAATGCATTTTTCTGGGCTATTCTAGAACTCAGAAGGGTTACAAGTGTTATAATCCCAGTACAAGGAAATGGTTTACTAGTAGTGATGTTGTCTTTTTTGAAGATACACTGTATTATTCTTCAGCAGGAGATAGTTTGCAGACAGACATTCTTGCCTCTCCTTTGCCTGTTATTTCTGACTGTGTGCCTGACAGTACTGACATTGTGACTACTGAAACTCAAGATCATCCTCTTATTGTTTATCAGCGCAGGAATAGAGCACCTTCTACGCAAGTACCCCCCCAAGGCAACCAATCTTCTCCTCCAGAAGGTTCTGCTGCACCTGAGGTACTCTCTGACCTTGACATACCTATTGCACTCAGAAAGGGTACTCGTTCCTGCACTTCTCATAGCATTACTCAGTTTGTATCTACTACTCATCTGAATACTCATTCTAGTAATTTTGTATATGCTTTATCTGCTGTGGTTGTACCTAAGAATGTTCAGGATGCATTGAAAAGTACTGCTTGGACATCTGCTATGAAAGAAGAAATGATTGTTCTTACTGACAAAGACACTTGGGAGCTGGTGGATCCACCTCCTTAGTGTAAGCCTGTGGGCTGCAGGTGGGTATATGCCGTAAAATATCAACCTGATGGTACGGTTGAGAGGTTGAACGCATGGTTAGTTGCAAAGGGCTATACTCAGACATATGGCATTGATTACTTTGAGACTTTTTCTCTTGTTGCTCGCCTTAACTCTGTCAGGATTCTCCTATCTGTTGCTGTGAATCTGAACTGGCCTCTTCTGCAGCTTGGTGTGAAAAATGCTTTTCTGTATGGTGACTTACAGGAAGAAGTGTATATGGAACAACCTCCTGGGTTTGTTGCTCAGGGGGAGTCTCACAAAGTATGCAGGCTTAAGAAGTCTATCTATGGGCTCAAGCAGAGTCCCCGTGCCTGGTTTGATAAGTTGAGCAGGATCATGATTGATTTTGGTTTTCTGAGGTCACAGGTTGACCACTCTGTGTTCACAAAAAAGACTTCAGCAGGTATTACTGTTTTGATTGTATATGTTGATGACATTATTATTTCTGGCAACGACTCTCTTGGTATTCAGGCTACCAAAGATCATCTGGGCAAGCACTTTGCTACAAAAGATTTGGGCAGACTTCGGTATTTTCTTGGCATAGAGGTCTCTAGAACCTCTAATGCCCTGGTGCTTTCTCAGAGAAAGTATGTTCTTGATATTCTGCAGGAGACCGGTATGCTTGGAGCAAGACTTGCGGATACTCCTCTTGATCCCAATGTGAATTGGGATGATGATTCCTCTTCTGTGTTTGCTGATCATAAAAAACTCAGGAGGTTGATTGGTAAATTGATTTATTTAACTGTTACTCGTCCTGATATTGCTACTGCAGTGGGTCTTCTTAGCAGGTACCTTGACAAACCCAAACAGTGTCATTGGGATGCTGTATGTCAAGTCCTGAGATACTTTAAAAAGTCGCCTAGCAAGGGACTTCATTATAAAAAGAATGGGCATTGTGTTCTTGAAGGGTATTCTGATTCTGATTATGCAGGCAGCAGAGTTGATAGAAAATCTACCTCCAGTTATTGTACTTTTGTAGGAGGCAATCTTGTTACTTGGAGGAGCAAGAAACAGAATGTCGTTGCCAGATCTAGTGCTGAAGCTGAGTACAGGGCCATGGCCCATACTGCCTGTGAGTTACTGTGGGTACGTTCTCTCCTGAAAGAGTTTGGGATTGAGTCTTCTTCGGCCATTCCTATGCACTGTGATAACAGAGCTACCATCTTCATTGCAAATAATCATGTCTATCATGAGCGCACCAAACACATTGAAGTTGACTGCCACTTCATCAGAGAATCTATTCTTGCTGGCAAGATATGCACTCCATTCACGAGATCAGAAGATCAAGTTGCTGATATCTTCACCAAGTTGTTGGCGAAGAAACAGTTCTCCACACTGATGGACAAGTTGGGCATGATTGACATCTATGTTCCAACTTGAGGGGGAGTGTTACATTATATATTTCCTGTTTTACATAGCTTGTTATTTGTTTTGTTATTTCTCTTTTATATATGGACCTCTCTGTAATTCTTTCAGTATTATATATATGAGGGTGCACACATTGTGCAACCCTAAGCTCTCCAAATCTCATTGTTTTTCACATAAACTTCAGTTTTCGCACAGTGGACACCTAATGTATATTTCTAGTTTTGCCACTACTTCATCAGATATTATGTATGATTTATTGAAGGGAATACAAACAATAGTGTCACATAAATGCAAAAAGTAAAAAGTCAAAATGCACTATTGCCTATATACTAAGTAGTCAGTATTCAGTTCTTAATTGAATGAAAACATGGGATTAAGAGAGGCATTCTCTCCCCCTCTCTCATGCCCATGACGGAGGCCAAATGAAAACATAATATTGAGGAAGTGGCAGTAAACAGAAGGTAAGGTGTTCAATAAGGGTGATGACGGTCTATATGACAAAATTGGGTGTGCAGAACCGATGTAGTGGTAGAAGATAAGCGCACTATGTCACTTGATGATATTGGATACACAACAGCAATAAAATGAGAAATGGAGGGTGTACTACTGGAATGAGGCTATCGTGAGGTGAGTCATGCAAGCTTGACAGAGGGTATAAACCAGGGTCCTTAAGAAAATGGGTGTTTTTTATAGTATAACTTTTCTGAAAAAGTTGAATATGAACAGAGTTTATAGAAGATAGTATGAAAGAAAGATGGAGACATCTAGTTGGGTTTTAATTAAAACCCTGCAATTTTTTTGTGAAACAGATTCTCATGAAAGATATCAGTGGTCAGATGGAGTCAGTTTGCTCACATGGGATTCAAAAAAGTAGTCAACAAATATACCTACTATAATCAAGGATCAAGGAGTCACCAATCGATCCGAAGACATCAAGACACCCTTTACGTCATTTGATTCCTGCACAGAGGACTGCCGGAGATAGACTAGGTACAATCCAACAGTGAGATCAGCAAGGCTCCACTCCTGTATCCCAGCTTTATTTCTCTGAATGTGAGACAAAATCTCAGCAAGAGATCGACTGCTTGCAGGTATCTTCTGACTATCACCATACTCTGCTATATAAAAACATAAAATGAAATATCTGAAAATTTTGAGTATAATGTATTAAGAGATAATCAACCAAGATAGCTAAAGCTGTTATGCACTAAAGTTGTCCAAAGTGAAAGCAATAGTTCTTCAACACGAAAGGTGCTTGTTAACTTCGACGAGGGGCTTTTTCACAAGTTAAATCAGGAAATGCTAAGTTCTAAAGAGAGGCATGACGGCAAAACAGTCTTCAATTATGAAGTGTTGGTGAGCAGTTTAATGTAAAACGCAGCAAAACGGAGAATAAACCTTTTGATAGGCCCCATTTGAACATTTGTACTGCAGGCTCAAGGGCCTTAGCAAGCCAAGTATCCTCCAGTTTCCAGTTCCAAATATTTAGCTCATCGTCAGAACTGTATTTTTTTATTTCTGCTTCGGAGATCTTCTTTAAAGAAGGTTGTTCACCATTATTTACTTGAGGCATAGAAGATCTTAATAAATTGCCTTCTCTGTCGGTTTTAGAGTGTTGAGAAATGTGTCGAACAGAAACAAGCAATGATTCAAGAAATGACTTCTGTCTTGCACAAATATTACCTGCAAAAGTGCACAGACAAAAGTGAAAAAGCAAGTCATACGGCATAAAAACACAGAGAAAAATACATCTGGCGATCAATATTGCCTCATAAACTATTATAAACTGCAAGGGTTCATGTAGAAACTGACAAAACACAAAACTAAATCATGATAGCACCAGTCAAAGTCAAGACAGAAAGCTAAATCAGGCACAAATGGATTCTGCTTGTGGATCCAAACTCGTAATAACAAATACAACAGCAACAGAGAAGACATGCCCGAAAGAAACTGAGAAAATATGTATGTAATAGTTGTAGAGCAGCAGCAGATTACGACTAGCTCAATCTGGATGGCAATACTTGGCATACCCAAACAAAACAAAGTATAACACTCAGGAAGCGACACTCTAACTGATTCATTATACAAAGATATAACACATCGTGCTCAGAGAATATAGACATAAGTGGGCAACAGAACAAATCTCAATTCCAATAATGTTGGGTTCAAACATGTTTTTTTTTCCATTCTCTTCTCTAACAGTTACTTGTTTTTCTATAAGTAATAGACAAATCAAGATCTTCTGTTCCTTGCCATCTTAGGTCTTTTTCCCTCCTAACTTCATCGAACTTAATCGTGTCACTCTCTCTACCATGTGCAGAAACTGACCTCTGTCTGACACAGGACAACACATTCGTGGGCTTGCAAGTTTATCCTCTGCTTTTGCAAACCGAAGTGTCTCTGTATATCCTTTTTCCTAATTGTATTGTGATGTATATTTTAGCTCTCTAATTTAAACAATGTATTATATACAATTTTCTTTTCAAGGACCATACATCCGCCATTATATAGAAGTGTCATATAGCAACTTTACAGAACACGTCTTCAGCATAGTCACAAATTCGGTATTCGGGATTCGTTCGGTCGAGCTGAAAATTTTGGGATTCGGGAATTATGCGGGAAATTCGGTTAAAAATCGGTCAACATACGGTAAAAATGCGGTCAACCATTCGGGTAAAAGTCGGCAAAAGATCGGAGGATTCACACACACACATATATAGATATAGATATTGCACATGTACATAGCACACACACACACACACACACACACACACACACACACATATATATATATATATATATATATATATATATATACATATATTGCACAATATATAAGTATAAATCTACATCTATTGCATACTTAACACACATACATACATACATGATGCATACACACACACACGTGTGTGTGTATTTACATATACATACGACCATATATATACGCTCAGATTAAGTTAAGAGTCTTAAATAGTATAAAATGAGAAAGTATGCTCAAATTAAAACCAAAAGAAAACGTCAAACGCGAGTAATTCGTGAATAATACGGGAATAAAACGTAATATTTTGATACGTCTAGGGAAAAATTCGCGTTTTAAACGCAACTTTTTCAAAAAGTCAGAGTATATTGTGACTATGGTCTTCAGTTCAATCTAAAAAGAAGCATAGCATGAAGCCTTCAACAGGTCATCACACTTCTTAATGCTTCTCCATACTTTGATCCTATAGGTATATCACCATTACGTTTTCTTTTACTTCAACAATGCAACCTATGTATCAAATGCAATTTCCAAACCTCAAGCTCATCCTGCAGATCCAGAAGTTTTGACACACTCATACCCATTCAATCCAAACCATAAATGTGTGTACTTTGTTCAGTGTATTAATCCAAATCCCTTCAACTCCAACATGCTGTAAGTTTGTGCTCCTTTGATAAATAATGCCTATCATTTCCATATGCTAAGACGCTCAACAACTAACATGTATAAAACTGCCATATCAGAATCAGATATTTATAATCAATTTGTATAGGGCTACAACAAACAAACACGACTCAAAGTTGACTGTTGATGCATAGCCATGACAGACAAATTTTTGGCACCTAAGGTAACTATCCTTTCTGCGGCATAAGCAATCAATATATTATTAAAGTATATTTTAAGAACGCACATGTTCCTTAACCCTCACCAAAGAACTTATTGTACAACAAAGATATAGATTTCTGCAGGTGAACATCTCTTCTTACGTCTCTACATATCCCCATACATCGGGCTCCATGTAAGAAAATCGTAGCCAGTCTCCCTTATAAAATTATGAAGTGGTCCCATACATCTCCACGTACGCTATACTCAGTGATTTACTCCAGAGTTAAAAAAAAAGTCACTCATAAGTTTGATATCTCTACATTATGCACAACGCTGAGTATAATGCATATCAATTTCCATTCTCACGTTCACTTAGAAAGGTTTATTAACCATTCAGACCTTCTTTTTGCTATGTTCTTTCAGACTTAATTAGGAATTGTCACAGTTGTATTACTGTATGATATCAAGGGTTGCATCTGTTCCTTATAACAAGGCACAGAAATATAGATCAGTCATCTAAGAACCAATCTTCGTTTGTTAAAGCAAGTGGTCAGGTTCGCACCTAGCGTACTGTACCCTACACGATGAAGGGATTTAAACCTCCACCTGAAGCAAGAACCGAGTGCGGTGAGGCGTCATTGAGTACTACAGCCAATGCCTGAACTTGAGCAACCTACCGAGCAGTTCAAGACATTGAATATCGAATGATAACAGTTTACGATGAATCGGAATTTTCAACATGCGAAATACTTAACAGATCATTATATCGGAAGCAGTGACAGTGACGAAGCAAATGCAGGATACTAAAGCGCTCAATAAAAGGGATGGCGGCAATGGCAGACGTCGCTGCCTAGGAACAGGAAGGAGAGAGATGTAGGGCGGGAGAGCGAAAGGGAAGAAATCACTACCAAGTAGAGGGACGAAGCGCCTTGCCATTCGGTGAGGAAACCGCAGCGGTGCGTGGATGTTCAGGGACACGCAAACCACAGTGGTGGTGGTGGAGTCGACGCCTAGGAGGAAACAATCGTGTCGTATAGTAGTCGCTCGAAGGCCTCGGCCGTTCGAGGGACGCTGTTGCCCTTCCTGCTTGAAGAACGCAGCCGCGTGGCCTCAGCTGACGCCGGAGGAGGACGGGAGAGCTGAAACCGGGAGCCGGGCGGTAGTCGGTAGAGCAGCCACACGGCCAGGCAGCACCGAACAGACGTAACCGGTCGAACCCACCGCTTCGTTTTTTTTAGTTCAGCGATGCAACGACTGGAGAGGGTAACCGGGTCGTCACCTCCTGGAATCACATGTCAAATGGTCGTTGACACCTTAATTTAGGTCCAACTTAGCCCAATTTCTTTATTCAGACCAGGGGTAAGCAGAATTTTGTTAATAGTTATTAATTAAATAATTAATCATGAATAGTTAAATTAATTTTAATTGGTCAATTTAGTTTGGTTAGCTGATTCGGTTAAAATTAATATTGTCTGTTTAAAATAACCACATTTTGCGCCCCCATTACAATCCTGGATGAACACATCCAAACAACAAGAGAAACAAACTAGAACAAGCTACACAGTAGCCATCTACCTAGATAAAAGAAAAGAAACAGACTCGCAATACCAACTCAAGAGATACCAGAGAAACAGAACCGACTCTCCAAATTGTACATGCCAACACTGGCATTAGGCTCATCCTCTGAAATTGTGGCAACATGGGCAGCCGAAAACATCCCTTCAGCAACATGGGAACCTTAGGAGCAATATAGCAGAGACCACCACTGCTCTCATCCAGGTCATCGAGTTTCTGGCAAGCAAAAGAAACCGCCAAGAGGACCTGGCTATTTCTTTAAGCAATAACCAGAGACCAAGCATCGAATGTTGTTGTTTGCACAGCAGCACCCCACAAGCACCCAAGGGAGTGAACCCCCTGTCAATCCATCTTTTCAAATAAGACTCCAGAGAATAACTAAGCAGACTGGAACAAAGCTCCATTCAACCATCATATTACACCTTCTGTTTGCACAGAAACATCACGACAAGAGACCCGAAGGCCCTGGCAATGGACGGCAGGTGGAAGCAAGAAACAGGAGGTCACCATCTAGCCTTTAGGAAGATACTGGCAGGCAGCTCCAACTCCAACTAACTGATAGAAAATACACCCAGAAATTGTAGCAGAGGGAAAGCGTCAACCAACACCATCCTCAAGGATTGAATGGGAACCTGTCCACTTGGAACTAAGCTACCAACAGCCACATGGCAGCACTGAGCACCAGGAACCAAGGAGGTTGTACCTAAAGTTTTGGTAATACAGTAACACGCTTTTTGGACCGACCAAAAAAAAAACCACATTTTATTCTTAGAAAATATCTTACACATATATACATATAGAACTATACTTTTGTTCAATAAACCTCCTCACTATATGCTAATCAAGTTTTGATGAATCATATAGTGTTATACCCATATACATTATTACTATGACATGACATTTGTTCAAAATTTGATGAATAATTTCAATCAATGTGATTATAAAAGTTATTTAGTTAATCAAAATAAATGATTGAATTAACCATTAATTTGGTAACCTTATCTGAATTAACTTATTTTCATTTGGTTAGATTAAGGGTAGAAATTTGAAACTGGATTGCCATTAATCAAAAAAATAACTGAATGTTCTCCCCTAACTAGAATAACCTTTGTCGTGGATCTATTTTTACTCAAATCCTAACTCCACTATCTAGAAAGTCAGCGGTGGAAAGACTCATGTGTTTGTTCTGACTCAAATCCACACAAACATATAACAACTTGATTCCTCATTGATGAACCCTAAGGTTTAGACATCACAGCTTGTAGGCAACAAAAAGGAAGACACATGCTCAAATAAAACTAAATAAATACAACATGGATATAAGAGTGTTACTCCATTTAATAATGCACAAATCACATAGAGTTATATATTGTGTTACATGTAGTAACCAGAAGGATACCCAGTGGCATCATTTAGGGGTGTATCTATAAGTATAGAAAAAATAAAATATATCAATTGCATTGGTAGGTTGTTCAAAGATACGAAATCACAATTTAGAGTAACATATTTTCTTGACTAGGAATCATATATATTACCAAGAAATAAAGCAACAAACTTTAATATCTTTTTTACTTAAAGTATATTTTGAGTATAATTTCAATAAACAAAACAACATCATTATCAGGTTTTTGACCAACTTTCCAAAAGAAGGATTTGTAAGTGAAAAGGCTAAAAGCCTAGAGTTAGCCCCATTTCTAGCTCATGAGAGACCTCTAGGCTAAAAGTCCATAGCTAATCATATTTCATGTTGTGTCTTTGTTTGATTGAGATAAGTAGGTGTACCGAGCCTTGTGCTTGTACCCGAAAATGCACCCAAGTAATATAAAGATTGTATAATAGACATATATAAATATGTTTGTAGTTTTGTCAATATAATATGATCAAGAAGAAAGTATTTGTCAGGCCTCGAGTACCAGAATATCTCTTAGACTATGGGATTAGGGTCTGAGGTAATTAAGTTGGCTAACACAAAACATGTATAAATTTTTTCCTCCTTTTCTGTGTACATTTGCACAATTTATGCCACGTAGTTCAAATCATTATATATGAAAACTCATCTATCAATCAAACCACAAGAATTTTTCGTATTCATCACTTGATAGTTCAACACATTTAACTACATGAAGAATATATTTTGCAACCATTATATAAAGAAGGAAATTACATAACTCTATTACTTGAGTAATACAACTCTTTTCCTTTCCTCACTATAGGACCTAAAATAGACAGGGACCCAGACTGTCTAGTTCTACCTTAAGTAGTGCTAACATACTTTTGTGGCATGACTCTTCTGAATTTGCAGCTATTTTCATAATCAGCGGGTTATGTAAAAATTATTAGTAGAATGTGAGATATTGTCTCGTGAATGGAAATTTACCATGTAGATAAGATAATACATATATTCTTTATTAAGTGGATTGCAGCATAAGCAGACATAAGCAATCTATTAAACAATAAACTACATGAGAAATAATGCAATATTCATCACAATGTTAAATGTTGAGAATAAAGGAAAAATACACTTTTCAATATGGTTTTAATTCTAAATAATTGAATACTAAATTCTTGAGTCTAACTTCTTAAATCTTTTAATAATTTTATTCATGTCTCAGACCTACATTAGGTGTACCACAACACTTTGAAGCATTATAACATGCTACGATCTTACAATACAAGACTTAGTGTTGACCTGAGATTCTAAGTACGCTAAAAAGCTACTTAGTCTGCAACATACCTCGCAATGTTTGGCCTCGATGGCTATATCAACTGGTTGGATAAATTGGACTCCTCTTCTAAATCTTGATACTCAAACAGAGAGCTAAAGCATTCTAGGTTAAACTACCTATGTGATGACGCGACACCAAATCAGACCGTCACTGCATAATTAAAACATAAGCAGTGGATTACTGAAAATCACTAAAAATTAAAACCATTTACAAAGAGATCCATTTCCAGGAAACTCTTATAACAAGAACCAAAGTATTATATACATTCTGGTCCACAAAGTGCATACCATGTACCTTCACTTCTCGGGGATTACATACAACAGTTGCTCTGTTAAATCTACACATAAGCAACATAAAACCTCGAGACATTCAATGCTAAAATCTTAGATCGATCATTAAAGCACTAACTACTGACTCCAAGGACCTGAGAGTATAGAGACAACACATAGGACTCTTATCTATAAGACACGACAGTCAGTATCTCCACCTGGGATGTTACTGTTGTCCATGATGTTGTTGTCCTTCCACTACTGTATGGATTCTACCTTCTCGTCCTCGCCCACCTATATAAAAAGGTTGGATCTCACGGGGGTGAGACAATTGAAATTGCCCAGCGAGAGATATAACTCTCCGCAAGAAACATTATTATTGCAGATAAATAGTAATAAAGTGAACAGAGGAATCTCTATTGAACAACAAGATTCAATCATTATTAAGCGGAATAGAGCAATATCATCTTTTTAAAGCATTACAGCTAAGCAGTAAATCATCTATTCATTTTAATAAGGAATATGAAGATCATGTATAATATCTATCCATTTAGGATACCATAAGCAATGTAACATCAACCAATGATTTCTGTAATTTGTCCTTAAGCAAATATGCTACATGTATGGTTATATTTTACAATCACACTTACGCCCTGAGGAGATGAGGTATACCGCTCATACTCCAACCGACCACGACGGCGTAAAGCATCGGTTCCATACCTAGGTCAATGGAAGAGCCGGACTCCATCACCTCATCTGTCTCGGTCAGTGCGAGACCACATGCAGGACATCTTGTGTCTCTTGCTAAAATAGCTTTCCAGGGTATACTGGCAACTTCGCTATAGAGTTATAGCCCGTAGCATATACTCTCTTCATGATATGACCCGTAGCCAATGCCTGGTATTGTGGAGTCATGGACTATAGCCATACTCTTATTGGGATATGGTCCATAACCATTCATGTGCATAGGATATGGCCCGCAGTCATTCCTATGAGGCGTAAGGATATATTCGCCCATTACCCCCACATATTCAAAAATATGCATTCTAGGAGTTCCTGTAGGAAAACTTGTTTCACCATCACCAACTACTGACGATGATGGATCTATGGCCAGGGTTGTACATGATAATATTCCACTTGATTAGTTAAGTACATTACCATATTCTTTTAGCATCAATCAAGATTTCAAACAGGAATTATTATAACAAATGCTACAAAGAAACATGTAATACTTCTATCAAGTGCTTTTCAAAACTTTATAAAACGTTGGGATCTCAATCCCTATCCTCATTACTGGGAATTCACATCTCTCAACAATACCATCATCATGCTTACTGGGTCTGGTTATTCAAACCCTTAGTTCATCACTGAACATGGTTACCACTACCAGGTAACTATTACCTCCAGACCATCTGACCAAGGTATTCATGATACTTGTTCCACAAGCATCTCACATAGCTCACCAGGCATATCCAACTTCTTGTTGTCACCTCTCACTATGCAACAAATAAAATAATGGCTCACAAGGCCCATTAACATCATAGCTCATACCTAGTTATGCTCATCATCTCATGATACCTGCATGGTTAGTACACTTGATAACAACCATATCAATTTCATATCAACATTATGCAATACCAAGATAACATTACCATTCCCTCATTAGGGCTAGGATTTCCCATCTTTATCAATTAGGGTTTTCACATAACATCACCCTATATTAGGGTTTCACATAACATCACCCTATATTAGGGTTTCACATATCATCACCCTATATTAGGGTTTTGCATAACATCACCCTATATTAGGGTTTCACATAACATCACCCTATATTAGGGTGAGGGTTCCTCATTCCATTTCAATTAGGGTTTCTTAACCCATTACCCAAAATTAGAGTCAGGGTTTCTCATCTTTCTCGATTAGGGTTTCATAATCACATTATCAAAGATCAAACCCTATTCAAAACTCCATGCACCTTAGAGAATGCATTGTTATTACAATTAATATCCAAAACCTAACTCATTGTTCCACATGTCTAGAATTACATAATACCTTCATAAGTATTCAAATAAACTTATGAATTGTAATTTTCTTTATTGGTTAGGGTTTCCATTCTCCATTGATTAAGGTTTCATGATTACTTCATTAATCCAAACCCTAAGTCAGTGCTTCCACATATCTTGGAGCACATATCATTATTTAAGTATTAAATCATACTTATCATTGTTCCATATACTAGGAACACACATCATCATCATACCTTAATCAATTGACTTAACCTTTCACTAAGTGTATACACCTATGCTTATCATAGTGTATTGAGTTTATTACTTTCATAGGCACCAAGTAATAATCACTCTAATTATACTAATCACCTAAGTACTTTAGAGGTACTTCTATTGAAATCAACCTTGAGATACTCTTCAACCACTTAAGGTGTTATTAGTACTTACATGGTTTGAACCAATTAGACCTTCAAACAGTCTTGGACCAATTGACCCTTCAAACGGTCTTGGACCAATTGAACCTTCAAATGGTCTTGGACCAAACCTTCAAATGGTCTTGGACAAAACCTCCAAACGGTTTGAGACTGTTTAGACCTTAAACGGTCTTGCCCTAAATCCTTTAAACGGTTTTGATGACTGTTAGACCTTAAACAGTCTTGGTCTCAAAATCCTTAAACGGTCTGAAGACCGTTAGACCTTAAATGGTCTTGAGGTCACTTGACCTTCAAACGGTCTTGACCTCTTTGATCTTCAATCGGTTTTGAAACCGTTTGATCAAGTTAAAATTTGAAACCGTTTGACCCTTGAACGGTTTGAAACCGTTTGATCAAGTTAACTTTGAAAATGTTTTAACCCTAAACGATTTGAGACGGTTTGGTCCTCAAACGGTTTGAGACCGTTTCATCCTCAAATGATTTGGTACCGTTTAGTCCTCAAATGGTCTAAGACTATTTGGTCAAATCAGCTTGAAACTGTTTAACCCTAAATTAGGGTTTTGTCCTCAATTGATCTAGGGTTTTGAAACTAATTGAGCTAGGGTTCTGAAATCAATTAAGTTTGATTGTTTGAAGTTATTAGGTCATAAGACCAATTGACCCTTGAACCCATTGAAACCGTTTGGTCTCTAACGGTTTGAAACCATTTGACCTCTAAACGGTTTTGAAACTGTTTGACTGCTAAACGGTTTGAAACCATTTGGTCACCAAACGGTTTGAAACTGTTTGGTCTAAAACGGTTTGAAACTGTTTGACCAACACAAAGTGAAACTGTTTGCCCTTGATATTCTTGAGGTGTGTGCTAAGATGATGTCATCATCATCAAGGTTCAAACCTCCAATTTCTACTGCCATATATGTGATAATTTCATCAATTATTCAAGAAGAAATAAAGGATCAACATATGATGAGAAATTAAAATCAATAATAACATTGATGGGTTCAAGTTATATAAACCACCTTCAAAGTAGCTTCAAAGCTTCAAGCTTCACGTCTATAATGGTGAAAGAAGATCCTTCGACTATCCAAGGTTCATTTCCAACTCTTTGGATGCAAAAGACAATCAAGATTGAGCATTGGATGGAAGAGAGAAGAAATTCAATGTTGAAATCTGATTTCAACCATCAATTTAAGGTTGAAGATGATCATGGAGATTGCCTTTAGCTTGGGGAACGTTTTACTCCTGCTCCTAAGCTCCTTGGTTGTCGGCCAAAGCAAGGAAAGAAAGTGGTTTGCAAAATAGCCTTTCAAGTAAGGAGAAAATTGAGTATATGTAATTGATTTTCTAGGAGAGAGAAAGTAGGGGAAAAATTCATCCACTTTCTTGCCACATGCCCCCTCCCTTCCTTGCCTTCGAAGCCATCTTTCTTCTTCCTCAATATCCTCTCGTTTATCCTTGATTTAAAAGAAACCACTTAAGCACCTTAATTAATATAATACTATTATCCATTTTTAGTGGACATTACTTTTTAATTAACAAATGTGAGTGGCTTTCTTCACCTACTTAGGATATTTCGGTGTAACTCAAGGCATTTGGACGTCCTTGAACTATAGGATTTCAACCAAAGCCTTTTTAGTTGATGGGCACTTCAATTAATATATTTATTTTTACTACAAAATAAATTAGGGTTTCAATTATGCTTAAATCTTGATTATTTTATTATCAAAATTATCTCTCCTCAAAAGTAGTTCAAACAAGTCTCCCCTTTCTTTTTCTTTTCTCTAAATGATACCAAGAAACAATAGGGACATAATAGAGGTGGTGTTTTACATATTTAACCCTAGATTTTGGGTAATTTGCAAATTACACAAAAACTAGCATTCAATACACATGCATTACTCAAACAAGCTCCTTCTTGGAACTTAGGTTTGTGGAAGCCATACCTCAGCATCATTCTCATTCTTATGATGCTATAACACTTGAGGAACATTTATCATGTAACATTTGCAAGGTAACCCCTTAAATTGGGTAAATTGCACTTTAGTCCAAAACAGGTAAAATATTGTTCCAACATTATTCAAATAGGACCAAAATTGAAACATAAGCTCTCCTTTAGTCTTAATGACTTTTCAAAAGATAAAGACCAGAATCTAAATGACTTACTTAAGCAAAACTTCTAGGGTTAGGCATTAACCTAGGTCAGGGATGTTACAAATTATCCACCCCTAACAGGGATTTCGTCCCTGAAATCATCAAGAGAAAAGAGAAGGGTACTTCCTCCTCATTTCTTCCTCCAGCTCCCACGTAGCCCCTTCAATGCCACGATGATTCCAGAGAACTTTCACAAGCATTATGTCTTTATTTTTCAACTTTTTGATTCTCCTGTCAAGAATCAACACTGGTCCCTCTACATAAGATATAACTTCATTTAACTCTACCTCTACATGTTGCAATACTAACTCCGTGTCAGGGTGACACTTTCTCTGCATGGATAATTGGAATACTGGATGCAATCTGTGTAGTTCAGGTGGCAACTCCAACTTATAGGCTACCTTTCCAATCCGTTCATTGATTGGATAAGGCCCCATAAATCTAGGAGCTAACTTACCCTTTTTCCCAAATCTAAGAACACCTTTACAAGGTGAGATTTTGAGATATACTCTGTCTCCAACTTGGAATTATAAAGGTCTTTGCCGTTTATCAGTGTATGATTTCTGTCTATCCTGTGCAACCTTTAACTGTTGTTGTATTACTTTAATCTTCTCAGTTGTCTGTTGCACTAATTCAGGACCCAAAAGTTGGTATTCTCCTGTTTCATACCAGCACAATGGAGATCTACAACATCTACCATATAATGCTTCATATGGTGCCATATCAATACTGTGCTGATAACTATTGTTGTAAGCAAATTCTATTAAGCTCAAGTGTATATCCCAACTTCCTACAAACTGAAGGACACATGCCCTAAGAAAATCCTCCAAAGTTTGTATAGTCCTCTCAGATTGTCCATCTGTCTGTGGGTGAAAAGCGGTATTAAACCTTAACTGCATACCCAAAGCTTTATGTAGTCATTCCCAAAAATGACTCATGAACTGGGGACCTCTATCAGAAACAATTGTAGCTGGAACCCCGTGTAACCGCACTATCTCATCTATATAGATTTGTGCAAGTTTCTCAGCAGTACAAGTTGTTTTAACAAGAAGAAAATGTGCTGACTTAGTCAACCTATCAACTATTACCCAAATGGAATCATGACTTTTGGCTATTCTGGGTAAACCAACCACAAAGTCCATGGTCACGTGATCCCATTTCCACTGTGGTATAGGTAAAGGTTGCATTGTTCCTGCGGGCTTCTGATGTTCATCTTTAACCTACTAACACACTGAACACCGCATAACAAACTCAGCTACATCTTTCTTCAAACTAGGCCACCAATATATATCTTTCAGGTTATGATACATTTTGGTGCTCCATGGATGCATTGCATACATAGATGAATGAGCTTCCTCCATGACTAACTTCCTTAAGTCATTGGCATCAGGTACTAACATCCTACCATGGTAACAGACTACCTCATCATCTAACTCATGAAACCCATCCCGTTTCTCACTACCATACTCTGACCTGATCTGCTGAATCATAGTATCAGCCTGTTGTGCCTCTTTGATCTGTTGTTTCAGAGTAGGTTTTATGTGCATCTCAGCTAACAGTACAGCTAACATGGATACTTTAAGATGTATATTGTTTTGTCTCAAAGAGACAAGCATGTCTCGTTTAAAGCACACTAAAGAGTTCAACTGTGCTTTGTCCATGTTTGGTGATGATGATTTTCTACTTAGTGCATCAACCACTACATTAGCCTTCCCCGAATGATAATCCATTGTACAATCATAGTTCTTGATTAACTCCATCCAGCAGCGTTGTCTCATGTTCAACTCATGTTGTGAAAAGATGTATTTTAGGTTCTTATGGTCCATGAAAATCTGGAATGTCTCTCCATAGAGATAATGTCTCCAGATCTTCAATGCATGAACCACTACAGCTAATTCTAGATCATGTGTCAGATAATTTTCCTCGTGTTTCTTAAGCTGTCGAGAGGCAAAAGAAATCACTTGTTTATCCTACATCAACACACATCCTAGACCATTCTTAGAAGCATCACAGAAAACAATATACCCCTTCCCTTACTCAAGTAATACTAACACAGGTGCACTGGTTAACCTTTCTTTCAACAACTAGAAAGAATGTTGACACTTGTCATTCCAGAAAAAAGGAACCTCCTTCCTGGTTAACTTGGTTAGGGGTAATGCTATAGAATTGAAGTTCTTAATGAATCTCCTATAGTAGCCTTCCAGTCCTAGAAAACTATGCATCTCCGTTGGTGTCTTTGGTTGTTCCCACCCCAAGACAGATTCTACCTTTTTAGGATCAACATGCATACCTGAGGCAGATATTACATGTCCTAGGAAAGACACTTCTGATAACCAGAATTCACACTCGCTAAACTTGGCATATAGCTTGTGCTCTCTTAGTAAAGTCAGAACCTGACGAAGATGTTGCTCATGTTGTTGAGCATCTTTACTGTAAAACAGGATGCCAACTATAAAGACTACTATGAATTGATCAAGGAATGGTCGGAAGATTCTGTTCATGAGTTCCATAAATGCAGCTAGTGCATTAGTTAGTCCAAACGACATAATTGTGAACTCATAGTGACCCTACCTTGTTCTGAAGGCTGACTTAGGTATGTCACCCTCCTTGATACGTAACTGATGGTATCCTGACCTCAGATCTATTTTAGAGAAGATAGTTGCACCACACAACTGGTCAAACAAGTCATCTATCCTTGGAAGAGGATATTTGTTCTTGATGGTTACTTTGTTTAGCTGTCTATAGTCTATGCATAATCTCATAGACCCGTCCTTCTTTTTGACGAAAAGAACCGGAGCACCCCATGGTGAAGTACTTGGTCTAATAAAACCTTTTTCAAGCAACTCATGTAACTGTTTCTTAAGTTCTGCCATCTCAGCAGGTGCCATTCTATAAGGTGTTTGAGCTATTGGTTGTGTATCCGGGATTAGATTAATCTCAAAATCAATCTCTCGGGGTGGAGGAACACCTGGAAGTTCCTCAGGAAACACATCCTCAAATTCCTTAACAATCAGAACTTCAGAGAGACTAGGACTCTCTGCCCTGGTATCTACCACATGTGCCAAGAATGCGAAGCATCCTTGTCTCATCAACTTCTCAGCCACCATAGCTGACACTAGAAAGGTTGGAAGAATCTTTCTATCCCCCCTGAAAAACCCATGTATCACCATTATTAGAGAACATTGCTTGCTTGGACTCGCAATCCAAGACAACCTTATACTTTTCTAGGGTGTCCATCCCAAGGATTATGTCAACCCCATGCATCTCAAGTGGTATAAGATCCACCTGAATACTATGTTCTGATAAAGAAAGAACACAGGGAGAACATACCTCCCACAACACTACAGATCCAACTAACTGAGTTTCTAATAACAAGTTATCTGCTCTATGACTAACAGTCATATTGCAGTCATGAATCACTTCTCGAGTGATAAAGGAATGTGTAGCACCTGGATCAATTAAAACATATACGAAGCAGGATGAAGACATATCAGAATGAAACAATTCCATTTGACCTGTCATGACTCGTGGGTTGACCACTGCTTCTGGATGATTCATAGCATATAATCTTGTCGTTGCTGGTTGTCGGCCACTCGCCCTGTTGTTGGATGTAGATGAGCTAGCTTGGGATGCATGTCCACGTCCTCGAGTGCCACTAGGAAACTATTTCCTCTGATGACCTTGTTGACTCTGCCTCAGTGGTTGGGTTACCATTATGTTTCCAGCTGGACAATCCCTTGCTAGATGTCCTACTTGTCTACACTGGTGACAGATTCTATTCTCTTGATATGGTCTAAAAGGTCCAGTTACTGACATTGATATTGTACTGGGGGCTCTATTTGGAGGAAAACTATGGCCCCTACCCCTACTTGACGTCCATTGTGTCTGGATATTGAACCTTGGTGGTGTTGTTGGTGCAGAAAACCTTGGTTTCTTAAAACTTTTGGACCTCTGTCCTTGGAACTGGGTAACCACCTTCTTACTGTTGGCCTGGCGTTTCTCAGTCACGAACCTTTCTATTCACCTAACTGACTCCACAAAGGTGGAAAACCTCTGTCTATTCTCTAGAGCAGACACTGGTGTGGTTAAATCAACGTTCAAACCCTTCTCAAAATGTCGAATCCTCTCCTCATCTGTAGAAGCCATGTGCGGATAGAACTGTAGAAGATCCATAAACTTAGCTTTATACTCACTAATGTTCATTGGTCCTTGCCTTATCCGTTCAAACTGAGAGATTTTCTCGTCCAGGTAAGTCTTGGGAAAATATCTACTAACAAACTCTCATCAGAACTCTTCCCATCCGACTTCAACACCTAGCCTTTTGTCTTCTTCTATGGCCCACCAATGGCCAGCACTCCCCTTCAACAGGTACACTGCATGCCTAACCTTCTCAGCTTCGGGGATATTAAGGATTCTGAAGGCCTTTTCCAGCTCAGTCAACCATAGGTCTGCGTCTGTTGGGTCAGCTGTACCGGCATAATTAGTGGCTCCTACCCATCGAAGCCATTTAAAAGTCTTTCCAGCTCCATGTCCTTCATTGTGAGCTCGTGCCCTAGGTGCAGGTGGTGGCATACTATCTGCCATATGTGTCATAGTCGCCATGAACTGCCCAAACAGAGCATCGAAAGCTAGGTTTTCTAGTGTAGCTTGGTCAAACTGGGGATGTTCAGGTACTAGTTCTTTTCTAGCCTGATCCCTTGCACCTCCTCCTGGTGCAGCAACATTGCTTTCAGCAACATGTTCTTCGTGTGATCCGGCCATCTTCAAGCTTTACTTCTTCTCCTGAGAGCAGAAGTCACTATCAGATAAACTATATGACACTAGAACAGACTCAACGACCATAATCATATGTCTCTGTAGACTCAGCGAACCTTAAGCTCTGATACCACTAATCTTGTGACGACCCGACACCAAATCAGATTGTCACTGCGTAATTAAAACATAAGTAGCGGATTACTAAAAATCACTACAAATTAAAACCATTTACAAAGAGATCCATTTCCAGGAAACTCTTATAACAAGAACCAAAGTATTATATACATTCTGGTCCACAAAGTACACTCCATGTACCTTCTCTTCTCGAGGATTACATACAACAGTTGCTCTGTTAAATCTACACATAAGCAACATAAAACCTCGAGACATTCAATGTCAAAATCTCAGATCGATCATTAAAGCACTAACTACTAACTCCAAGGACCTAAGAGTACAGATACGACACATATGACTCTTATCTACAAGACACGACAGTCAGTATCTCCACATGGGATGTTACTACTATCCTTCCCCTGCTGTATGGGTTCTACCTCCTCATCCTCGTCCACCTAAAAAGGTTGGATCTCATGGGGGTGAGACAATTCAAATTGCCCCAGCGAGAGATATAACTCTCCGCCAGAAACATTATTATTGTAGATAAATAGTAATAAACTAAACAAAGGAATCTCTATTGAACAACATGATTCAATCATTATAAAGTAGAATAGAGCAATATCATCTTTTTAAAGCATTACAGCTATGAATGATAAAGCAGTAAATCATCTATTCATTTTAATAAGGAATATGAAGAACATGTATAATATCTATCCATTTAGGATACCATAAGCAATGTAACATCAACCAATGATTTCTGTAATTTGTCCTTAAGCAAATACGCTACACGACTGATTACATTTTACAATCACACTTATGCCTTGAGGAGATGAGGTATACTGCTCATACTCCAACCGACCACGACGACGTAAAGCATCGGTTCCATACCTAGGTCAATGGAAGAGCCGGACTTTGTCACCTCATCTGTCTCGGTCAGTGCGAGACCACATGCAGGACATCTCGTGTCTCTTGCTAAAATAGCTTTCCAGGGTATACTGCAACTTCTCTATAGATTTATAGCCCGTAGCATATACTCTCTTCAGGATATGGCCCGTAGCCAATGCCTGGTATTGTGGAGTCATGGACTATAGCCATACTCTTATAGGGATATGGTCCATAACCATTCCTGTGCATAGGATATGGCCCGCAGTCATTCCTATGAGGCGTAAGGATATATTCTCCCATTACCCCCACATATTCAAAAATATGCATTCCAGGAGTTCCTGTAGGAAAACCTGTTTCACCATCACCAACTACTGACGATGATGGATCTATGGCCAGGGCTCTACATGATAATATTCCACTTGATTAGTTAAGTACATTACCATATTCTTTTAGCATCAATCAAGATTTCAAACTGGAATTATTATAACAAATGCTACAAAGAAACATGTAATACTTCTATCAAGTGCTTTTCAAAACTTTATAAAACATTGGGATCTCAATCCCTATCCTCATTACTGGGAATTCACATCTCTCAACAATACCATCATCATGTTTACTGGGTCTGGTTATTCAAACCCTTAGTTCATCACTGAACATGGTTACCACTACCAGGTAACTATTACCTCCAGGCCATCTGACCAAGGTATTCATGATACTTGTTACACAAGCATCTCACATAGCTCACTAGGCATATTCAACTTCTTGTTGTCACCTCTCACTAGGCAACAAATAAAATAATGGCTCACAAGGCCCATTAACATCATATCTCATACCTGGTTATGCTCATCATATCATGATACCTGCATGGTTAGTACACTTGATAACAACCATATCAATTTCATATCAACATTATGCAATACCAAGATAACATTACCATTCCCTCATTAGGGCTATGATTTCCCATTTTTATCAATTAGGGTCTTCACATAACATCACCCTATATTAGGGTTTCACATAACATCAACCTATATTAGGGTTTCACATATCATCACCCTATATTAGGGTTTTGCATAACATCACCCTATATTAGGGTTTCACATAACATCACCCTATATTAGGGTTAGGGTTCCTCATTCCATTTCAATTAGGGTTTCTTAACCCATTACCCAAAATTAGAGTCAGGGTTTCTCATCTTTCTCGATTAGGGTTTCATAATCACATTATCAAAGATCAAACCCTAATTCAAAACTCCATGCACCTTAGAGAATGCATTGTTATTACAATTAATATCCAAAACCTAACTCATTGTTCCACATGTCTAGAATTACATAATACCTTCATAAGTATTCAAATAAACTTATGAATTGTAATTTTCTTTATTGGTTAGGGTTTCCATTCTCCATTGATTAGGGTATCATGATTACTTCATTAATCCAAACCATAAGTCAGTGCTTCCACATATCTTGGAGCACATAGCATTATTTAAGTATTAAATCATACTTATCATTGTTCCATATACTAGGAACACACATCATCATCATACCTTAATCAGTTGACTTAACCTTTCACTAAGTGTATACACCTATGCTTATCATAGTGTATTGAGTTTATTACTTTCATTGGCACCAAGTAATAATCACTCTAATTATACTAATCACCTAAGTACTTTAGAGGTACTTCTATTGAAATCAACCTTGAGATACTCTTCAACCACTTAAGGTGTTATTAGTACTTACATGGTTTGAACCAATTAGACCTTCAAACGGTCTTGGACCAATTGACCCTTCAAATGGTCTTGGACCAATTGAACCTTCAAATGGTCTTGGACCATACCTTCAAACGGTCTTGGACCAAGCCTCCAAACGGTTTGAGACTGTTTAGACCTTAAACAGTCTTGCCCTAAATCCTTTAAACGATTTTGAAGACTATTAGACCTTAAACGGTCTTGGTCTCAAAATCCTTAAACGGTCTGAAGACCGTTAGACCTTAAATGGCCTTGAGGTCACTTGACCTTCAAACGGTCTTGACCTCTTTGATCTTCAATCGGTTTTTAAACCGTTTGATATTTGAATCTGTTTGACCCTTGAACGGTTTGAAACCGTTTGATCAAGTTAACTTTGAAAACATTTTAACCCTAAACGGTTTGAGACCGTTTGGTCCTAAAACAATTTGGTACCGTTTAGTCCTCAAACGGTCTAAGACCGTTTGGTCAAATCAGCTTGAAACTGTTTAACCCTAAATTAGGGTTTTGTCCTCAATTGATCTAGGGTTTTGAAACCAATTGAGCTAGGGTTCTGAAATCAATTAAGTTTGATTGTTTGAAGTTATTAGGTCATAAGACCAATTGATCCTTGAACCCATTGAAACCGTTTGGTCTCTAACGGTTTGAAACTGTTTGACCTCTAAACGGTTTTGAAACCGTTTGGTCTAAAACGGTTTGAAACCGTTTTCTCTTGATATTCTTGAGGTGTGTGCTAAGATGATTTCATAATCATCAAGCTTCACACTAGGGGTGAGAATTCGGTTAATTCCATCGGTTGCGGTTAATTCGGTTCAGTTAAGTCGGTTAATCTATCTTTTAGAATTTAACCATTAACTGTTCCAAAATTCAGAAGTTAATGCGGTTTGGTTAACCAAATATTTCAGTTCGGTTAATAAAAAAGATCGGTTAACCATAATTCATTTACGTCACCCATTGCAAGTTGTAAGTGTACTCTATAAAAAGGTGCACATATATAGTGAATGCTTATGCATTTAGATTGTCACATTAGGTTAGATTCAACTTTCGAACCAAGCTATATGTTGAAGTCTAATATAAAGAAATGAAGAAAAAATGCAGGGTATGTGCCGGTATTATGGAATGTTAACTTGACTATACAATATCTTTTTCCCTAGAACTTGCTTCTGGGACCATCAATACCATCACATTATTACTGGAACTACCATCAAGGCATCACATATATTTGACTATGTAAAAGATTGTTACTGATAATGAAAACATGTTTCAATTATAAAATATAAACGTGCATGAAGCGACGTACATGAAGTGTAGGAAAATGTCCACCTTTTGTCTTGTGAACTCTAAACTAATGAAATGAAATATTGTGCATGTATAATGCAGTGATAAGTTTTCCTCCTGAAACTCGCTATCGACTACTAGAACAAACACTAGGTACTGAATACGACTGTGAAAGAAAAAGGAGTAAAGGAGTTACGTTGCTAGTTGATGCTGACGGCGACAACAATGTTGAAGACTGCAACATGGTCAACATGCAAGAAGAAACTAGAAGAAACATACATGAAACAAGAAATCTCAAATTCGCGCTTTTCAACGAGTATCCCGACAAAAAGATAACAGATGAGTGAATTTTAATAGAGAGGAGAGACGCCAGAGATTGTATGGCAAACTGATCAATTCTCAGATGGCCGTAGTTTCTTCCGTTCACTGGTCTTTTCCGTGAGAGTCGCGGTGCATCTAGTACATGGTGCCGTGGTGGAACGACAAACCAGCGGTGGTAAGCAACTAAAAAAGAAAAAAGGTTAGGGTTTTGCAGTATCCAAAGCATCATTACACGCGTATAAATAGAAAATATTATGCGGTTTTTGAATCATGAGTGGGACTTTACGCAAGTTGGGCCTATATTAAGAAGGGATTATATAGCTATTAAATATTAAATTATTACTTATATTATAACATACAACTGTTCGGTTAATCGGATAACCGACCAAGAAATTTCTATGGCCGAGCCGATCACCGAATGGCCGAGTTAACCAATATTTAATAGCCGATCAAACCGTTTTAACCAAATTGGCCGTACCAAATTAGCCAATTACCAATTAACCATTCGGTTAATCAGTTTTAACCAAACTTTTCTCACCCCTACTTCACACCTCCGATTTCTATTGCCATATATGTGATAATTTCATCAATTATTCAAGAAGAAATAAAGGATCAACATATGATGAGAAATTGAAATCAATAATAACATTGATGGGTTCAAGTTATATAACCCTCCTTCAAAGTAGCTTCAAAGCTTCAAGCTTCATGTCTCTAATGGTGAAAGAAGCTCCTTCAACTATCCAAGGTTCTTTTCCAACTCTTTGGATGCAAAAGACAATCAAGGTTGAGCATTGGATGGAAGAGTGAAGAAATTCAATGTTGAAATCCGATTTCAACCATCAATTTAAGGTTGAAGATGATCATAGAGCTTACCTTTAGCTTGGGGAACATTTTAATCCTGCTCCTAAGCTCCTTGGTCGTTGGCCAAATCAAGGAAAGAAAGTGGTTTGCAAAATATCCTTTCAAGTAAGGAGAAAATCGAGTATATGTAATTGATTTTCAAGGAGAGAGAAAGTAGGGGAAAATTCATCCACTTTCTTGCCACATGCCCCCTCCCTTCCTTGCCTTCGAAGCCATATTCCTTATTCCTCAATATCCTCTCGTTTATCCTTGATTTAAAAGCAACCACTGAAGCACCTTAATTAATATAATACTATTATCCATTTTTAGTGGACATTACTTTTTAATTAACAAATGTGAGTGGGTTTCTTCACCTACTTAGGATGTTTCGGTGAAACTCAAGGCATTTGGACGTCCTTGCACTATAGTATTTCAACCAAAGCCTTTTTAGTTGATGGGCACTTCAATTAATATATTTATGTTTGCTACAAAATAAATTAGGGTTTCAATTATGCTTAAATCTTGATTATTTTATTATCAAGACTATCTCTCCTCAAAAGTAGTTCAAACAAGATGCCCTTTTATTTTTCTTTTCTCTAAATGATACCAAGAAACAATAGGGACATAATAGAGGTGGTGTTTTACATATTCAACCCTAGATTTTGGGTAATTTGCAAATTACACCAAAACTAGCATTCAATACACATGCATTACTCAAACAAGCTCCTTCTTGGAACTTAGGTTTGTGGAAGCCATACCTCAGCATCATTCTCATTCTTATGATTCTATAACACTTGAGGAACATTTATCATGTAACATTTGCAAGGTAACCCCTTAAATTGGGTAAATTGCACTTTAGTCCAAAATAGGTAAAATATTGTTCCAACATTATTCAAATAGGACCAAAATCGAAACATAAGCTCTCCTTTAGTCTTAATTACTTTTCAAAAGATAAAGACAAGAATCTAAATGACTTACTTAAGCAAAACTTCTAGGGTTAGGCCTTAACCCAGGTCAGGGATGTTACAGCCTACATTAGTGGTTCTACAAAGACTGACTCACTAAGTACTAACTGGACTAGGTACCACCAAGATCTCCTATTAATATTGATACATGTATATAACTGTATTGAGAACCGTGTACCATCGGGATCTCCGATTACTATTGGGTGTCACTAGATATCACCTGAATCTATGGTTAACATTAGATACCCCTACTAGCATTCAAGAAGTTTTCTATGATAGCTTAACCCTCGTGCCCCACTGACAGCATCCGGGGTTAATAGATTCTTTAGCTTCAATGTTCAATGATCTAGTAAACTTAGATTTAGCATGTAATTAGATCATTCTTCTTTCATTTTGTATTCTATATTGTATCTGTACTACTAAACAACAAACTCAAACAAATATAGACAAATTTGGTATTGTGAAAAGTTATAAATTGATTTTATATCATATTTGAGTTACTATCTTTCAAAGTTATACTTCACTTGCGTTGAGCACAAATTTTCACCTGAGTTTAATAAATTGACCTCATCTATATATACTAGTAGGATCTATAATATAAAAATACCATTTATCTTGCATACTAGATGCTACCTATTCTGATCTAACTGATCTTTATTGAATCGTTGATGTTAAGATCTGTATATAGCTTGAAATGATTAAACCAAGCATCAAATAGATAACACTAGAAGGAATTATGCAATTTATATTCTCATATTTATAACTAAAAGGAAACTAAATTATATAATAGCACCTACTAGAATGTATTTCATTTTTGAGAACTTATCGCATACCTGGATACACTGGTGCCTCTATATTTCACTATTTTAACTCATAAAAACCATATGCACATATTTTAGAGTGAAATAATTCCAATGTCATATTTTTTTAGCTATTTCAATCATTCATACCCTACAAATGTGAACTAGGCTTATTGAGCTAAAAATATTAAAATAAGAAATAGGGAAATACAACTCTTCACATGTTGACTTAATATCAGTGAAATTCATGACTAAAAGGTTAATTTTCACTCACCTTGAGTTAAATTCTAACTATTGATCATGATTATAGTCTTAGCATATCTGAATCTTAGCTTGTTGTCTTGAATTCAGGATAAAGCTTTGAATCATACCTCCTATAGGTTGTGGCATGTTCTTTTCATTTATGGAGGAGGCTGGAAGAAGAAGAAGAAGAAGAAGAATGAAAGGAGAACCAAATCAACGTGGAGATAGGATATGCTAGTGATTTTGTTTAAAGAATATGGAGAACTCAAAGAAGAAACCACTAATATAAGTTTATCCAATTGATCTTTAGCTAGCTTTACAATTCTTTCCAGACATCCACCTTATTACCCAAAATCACCCAAGGAATCACCCTCTGATTTGCTTTTTGTTTTTTGTATTTTAGGGCTTTGGATGTGCGGAGCTTTGACATATGAATCAAAACAAACAAATTTTCTTCGAATTACAATATGTTCAACAAAAATTATGACATTGTTCTTGATTGATTGTGTCATGTGGTGACCATAAAACACTTTTATCAGTTTGGGGGGCCATACAAAAGTGCATCCTATCAAAAGGGGCCATCAGTTGATGTGGCATGTCGATTGACTACCTGTCAGTTGACAACCAATGACAATTATGTGTGATTACTAAAATGCCACAACTCTCTCGTTTTAACTTCAATTTGTTCATTCTTTTTGCATTAGACTTGTAATTGAATTATCTGCAATCGTATAATAAAAGTTATACAAATTTTTAAATAGTAATCTTTTTATCAATTAATTCCTTAAGTATCTTTAAATCTCTTCCCACAAACATGTGTGGGTTACTACTATATCAACTAAGGTTCAAATCACATAGTATGCTCAAGTAATGATTTTTGACTTAGTAAGGAACAAGTTTAACCTTAAATCAATTGTTTAATCAACTAGATCATCATTGAAGATACTAATTATTAATCAAGTTATAATTAACATTAGAGTCACATTTAATCTTAAAATTACCAGTGAAGTAAGATATGGGTTGTAACAATCCCTCCCCCTCAATGAGTTCCATCCTCAAAACTCATATGTAGGCAAGAATAGTATAATGAGATTATCTTTTTCAATATTAACTCACAATGTCTAGCTTAGTTTGTAGATTTCACATGCAACCTTCTATATTTAACTTTCAAAGTAACAATTATGATGTAATAAACTATCTCAAACACAACAAGAATGTTTCTATCTCATGTTAAGTTACTGAAATGTAATATTCCTTTATGCTAGGATATACTCTCTTGATGTTCCACCCTCAACTATTCAGATTTCTCCTTACTTCATCATCTTATAGAATTTACTTTACTAAACTTCTGACTACATTAGAACTTAAAAAAAGAAATCATATCTTATTTTCCTTTATCACACTAGGCTTCTAATCTTACACCCCATAAACTATAAAACTGAGTTAACACAACTGAGTTTTACTAAACTATAACCAATCAAGAACACAATCACGATCGATTACTCCTTTTATTAGATACATTAGACACATGTGCATGAATGAAGTTTCTTTTACACCCTCGTTATATCTTCAATAATTATACTTCTAGGAATTGTATCATGTTATATGATCTTCTAGAGGCATCTAGAAACTTTCTAAAAATATAAAACTTGTCCTATAAGCAATAATAAATGTGTGGAATATGATTTTGGCAATAATTTAGTTTTTTTCAATATATATTTATTATTTTTGGTCTTTAAATCATTTTCTCTCTCCTGAATAAAATAAATATTTAACATTGAACAAATTAAATAAAAATACAGACATAGGCTCATTTTGACATATAAAATTCGAATTTGGAGTTATTTTTCCAATTTTAGGATGTTAGATATTTTATTTCACCTTATTGGCTTATCTCCTATTTTCTTTTAATAAAGACTTAATATATGCATTTATAATCCAAATTAGGTGATACTTGGCCCTTAAGTTCCTTTTAGATCAAGAAAACAAATTTGCATATCAAATTATCTCATGGTTTCCTATTTGTGATTTTGGAATATATTCCACATTATCTCATATTATCCAATATATCTCATATTATCTCCAATTATTGTCCTTATTATCTCTTTTATGTGTATTTTGAGATTTCCTTTCATTTTTATATTCTATAAAGCACTAGAAAGTTCTAGGACGAAATATTTTATTGTTTTTATTACTTAGTGTACAATTTGCACTTCAAGCCCATTATTAAAAACCCACTTGAAGTATTTGTGCATATAACCCTATATGTGAAATATTTATCCGATTAAGTTCTTTAATTTCTTATTATCATCCAAACAAGTCATTATTAAGTACAAAGTATTTTCGATTTCTCTTAATTACAGGTATTAGCTTATCCTTGTTTGTCTAAGTCAAAAGGGTAAAACTATTAGGGTATGATTCTATTTCTAGTATGTTACAGCACACCACCCCTTAAAAGGATTTCATCCTCGAAATCAAAACATCTATAAGAAAAATTATTCACCACCCCTTAAAAGGGTTTATCTTAACAAGTCAAGCTAGTCATCATCAAGGTATTAAGACTACCCACATATCTTTTAGTTATGAAAGTTTTTGAGTTTTATGTTTCTCATTTATCCAGCCAGAAGTCATACCATCTAGGGCTGAGTTTTAGGTCCTCATGTCTCTAACCTATCAACCCTACATGATCACCCAAAAGTCATAAGGTTTCTTGCACAAGGCAAGGATACTAGGTGTAAGCAACCTAATATAATGGTAAACATCCTAAGGGAGACGAGTTTGAAATAGTTAGATAACCGAATGCTACTGGCTCTGATACCAAGCTGTAAAAAAGTGAAACCACTCCTCTACTAGAAAGAAAAGACTTCATCCCTTGAACCAAACACCACATAAATTTTTTTGCCAAAGGGATGGAGATCAATTCATTCAACATGTAAGTATCATTATAAAATGAGTAGCAGCGGAAAAGAAATATTATCTAACAATTTACAAAGCTTATCAACATGATACAACACTTCACCACATATAGGTATCTAAAGGAAAACTAAACATAAAGGCCAAAGACCAAGCTGAGGGTCATCTAACTACCTCTTCAAGCCTCCCAAAGATCAACTACAAGGTTGATGTTGAAGTTCACTCTCCTCGATCTAAATTGGGGTTGGAAGCATACCCCACAAAAGAGAAGAAGAAAAGAAATATATCAGCAAAAAGCTGGTATGTGTATGTTAAAAGAAACTTTGAGCAATTTAAGCAATAAGGACATCAAAAGTAAAATGCTTCCCATACAAGAGATAAGGACTACCCACATGGGCATAAAAGAAAAGAAACATCATAACTTGATAAAAGATGATACTTGCCATGAACAAATAAATAAATTTGTGCAACAAAAGCACATAGATGGGTAGTAGGGCACACACCCCACAAACATCATCAACCTGCATGCATGTGAGATAAACATAGTATTAGAACAATATCAACACAAAGGCGGCCAAGGCTTCACATCCTTGAAAACCTGATAGAGAATGACTCACCGTCAAACTCCCAATATATATAAAAGTTGAGCCAAGGCTTCACATCCTTGAAAGTCGGGTATGAGGCACCACCACCACCATCCCATAACAAAAAGGGCACACACACCCAAAAACCAAAGTAATTTACATTATTCTAGTACTACCGATTCACATTGCATGTAAATATAGAGGCAAGTAAATAGTTTAGTCAGAAGATGAAACAAAGGTTGCCATCACACAATGGACAACACAAACATATAAACATCCACTTCAAAGTGGCACATAACAATAAAAGAGACCAACATGAACCACGACACAAGATATGATATTAAGAAATTATCCAAGTTCATAATAATCAAGATAGTTCACACGAACCATGGTATCAAAAGATAAGACATTGTGTAGGAAAAAATTCAAAAGAATGATGAAGTAGGTGAATTGCTCAATAAAGATTAATCGGGGATACAACATACCTCAATATCACAGTCTATGTCTAAATCACTTCTAGATCCAAGTCTAGGTCATGCAAAAAGCCTATTAAACACATATATAAATTTTATGTCAATTTCATACACATTAACCAAACCCTAAAAACCACCTTTTAATTAATGTGTGAATTAGGTTATTAAATCTATTTCATATTTTAGTTTATTCTATTAGGAGTCCAAAACATATTTGATTATATTTTTCGGACTTATAAATATTTAGTTATGAATTATACAAGTTGTTATCTTAATTAATTAGTTCCATTAAAATAACCTCTTTAAAACATGAGATTCATGAGACAAAAACAATACCATTAGAAAGCTTGCATTTTCCAAATCTAATGAGTATTCATTTGTAATTTTTGGACAAGTAGACAATTAGTTATGAAATTTAGAATTTCGACCAATCAGATAACTGGATAATGCCACATAGGCGAGAAAGTCTATATATTATTAAATGAATTTCTCTTTCTTTATTTGAGGGCCCAAACAATTCTCAAAATTAACCAAAATTTACATGATGAGTGATTTCAATGCGTAGAATCCAAATATGGAATTAGATTTGCCTTTTGAGAATTTTTAATGAGTTAAATAATTCAAAACTTATTTTCTCTTTCCTTCTTCATTAATGACATTAGGATTACCCAAAAATTATAAAACTTTATCCACAAGTCATATTAAATGTGTTGGATACGAATTTATCATTATTTTTATTTGTTGAAGTTTTTTATTATTTTAAATAATGAGTTTAATGTTTTGCACACTTTCTCTCTCCTAAATTTATCTTCTCATCAAATATTTTCCAAATTGATTCAAAATTCATCCAAAGGTCTATTTAAACATTTAGAACACGAATTTGGAATTATTATATTTTTTTGAAGACTTTTATTATTTTATTTAGTTCATTTAAATTTATCACTTATTTATCCTTTTAATTTATAAGAGGCATCTAGAAACTTTCTAAAAATATAAAACTTGTCCTATATGCAATAATAAATGTGTGGAATACGATTTTGGCATTAATTAATTTTTTTTCAATATATATTTAATATTTTTGGTCTTTAAATCATTTTCTCTCTCTGAAATAAAATAAAATATTTAACATTGACCAAATCAAATAAAAATTCACACATAGGCTCATTTTGACATATAGATTTCGAATTTGGAGTTATTTTTCAAATTTGAGGATGTTAGATATTTTATTTCACCTTATTGTCTTATCTCCTATTTTCTTTTAATAAAGACTTAATATATGCATTTATCTTCCAAATTAGGTGATACTTGGCCCTTAAGTTTCTTTTAGATCAAGAAAACGAATTTGCATATCAAATTATCTCATGGTTTCCTATTTGTGATTTTGGAATATATTCCACATTATCTCCTATTATCCAATATATCTCATATTATCTCCAATTATTGTCCTTATTATCTCTTTTATGTGTATTTCGAGATTTCCTTTCATTTTCATATTCTAAAAAGCACTAGAAAGTTCTAGGACGAAATATTTTATTGTTTTTATTACTTAGTGTACAATTTGCACTTCAAGCCCATTATTAAAAACCCACTTGAAGTATTTGTGCATATAACCCTATATGGGAAATATTTATCCGATTAAGTTCTTTAATTTCTTATTATCATCCAAACAAGTCATTATTAAGTACAAAGTATTTTCGATTTCTCTTAATTATAGGTATTAGCTTATCCTTGTTTGGCTAAGTCAAAAGGGTAAAACTATTAGGGTATGATTTTATTTCTGGTATGTTACAGAGGTTGACGTGGATCTAATGGAGAAGAAATCATGTGGAATGATGAAGTGTGAAGGGAGAAACACGAGGAGGAATGAGTCATTGGGGAATGAGTCACATAGGCAGTTTCTTGCATGGGGTTGTTGGGGGGTGGGAGATGAAGTCCAACACCCCATCTACCCGACCCGATAAATGGTCTGCATGACTCACGTGACAAGAACATAATCTAGAATTTAGTTGAAATCAATGATTTATATGAGTCGAAATGAAATAAATCAATGAAACTTCTAACGACCCCGATTCTTGGTAACCCCCAATTAAGGGAGACCAAGAAGTCAGAGACGTTATCTCAAAAACATGATCAATGGTTTTGTAAATAATAAAAAATAATTAATAAATCCTACGAAAGACTAAACTGAAAACTGGAATAAAATTTCTTTTCACATACCTTTCAAATATAGGAAATTGGAATTTCTACCCTCAGTAGAATTCTATCTATCTAAATCCTCCTTTATGATTTAACTTTAATCTTCACAGATGCCACTTTACTATTTGTCACTTTCAAATATCCCTAAAACATCGAAAAACAAAATCCGGTCACTATAAATGAATATACTGGTATGTGGGGACAACAAAAATATTGCACATATTATCTAACAACATAACCACATCAAGTAGTTGTTTAGCAATGCAAATTTACGTTTTCCAATATGACTTCCCAACTGCTTTTACTCATACTCTGGGATACCCTCTCTTTGGGTTTAGTCCTTGTAAGGGACATAAGGCCACCTTCTCCATCATGAGCTTGGTGCCTGGGGTCACCTCTTTGGGTGCCCTGTGGTCTTCCCTCCGGGGCTTGACCACCTTGACCTTCCATCCAGAGCTTGGTCTCTCATCACATCCAAAGATGGTATGTAGGTTTGGGCAAGTCATATATGTACTTAGATTGTGATAGTCATATTCACTTTAAGGATTGCAGAAATAAAAACATCCAAGCAGTTTATTTCCATGCAATCGATAATTCATCGGGAACACGTCAGGAAACTAAAGCATGTAATCATAAATAACCACATACCTGTTCAGTAGATTCAACAAGCTAATAGCAAATCCAAGAAAGAAATTATCCAAGCAAGTAGTTCAATCCACACAAGCAAGAATCCTGAAAAGTACATGTATTCTATTTACTATCCACTTTATTAGATTCTATCCATTCCACTTGAACTCGCTTCCTAGGGGCTCGTACTTCTTTTTAGGGTTTCATCTTTATCATTATCACTATTAACCCTAAAACAACAAAACTAGTTACAAACCCTAACTAGCTTGTTAAAACTTTCCTAACAGACTTAGGATTAACTCAAAACTACTCCTTTCTAAGGAATCTCGAATTAACCATATAAATCACTTTTTACCCTAAATTAGGGTTTCTATATGCATGATCACATATTCATGTGTAAAACCCCTATAGCAAGCAAATTATATCTAAATCAGATTCAACTCTTACTTTTCCTCTCAACATGTTACTATAACTCAAAATTATCTTATTAAGACCTTAAATTTGATTTCCAAACATAATTAGGGTTTCAACATAGTTTAATGCATAACATGGTCAACTTAAAGAAATTTTGGAACTACGATCAGATTCAAGATATAAACTTATTTTTATTGGATTCCTTGTCTTCTCTTGATCAATTTTCATATATTACATGTATTAATCTGATCTACCATCTATTTTCTACAAATTTTACAAAATGGTTACCTGTCGGCCAATGATAGCGCGCCACATCATCTATCTGAGGTTCACTTTCCTTTTCCACGCAGACTGGCTCCCACAAATAGTCCTTTGCCACATCAGCGACACGCTCTGTGCGAGCAAGACACCAAGCCGGCGCCGGTTGTATGATTTTTGCCCCTACGCCTTTTGCCTGTTGTTCCTGCGCACCTGAGGGTAAAGGAGTAATTTTACTCCTACCCGTCTCCTACCTCACGCTCGCCTCTCACTCGTGAGACCGCGTCAGGACCTCGGTCAACTGGGCATTGACTTCGAGCATCCCGCTACCTCCACATCCTACAAAGGTCGCCTTGCCTCCGCCTAGTCCCGCCGAACCACCTGGTGCCTTCCACTGCACCAGATTTGGCTGAAGTCACCGGGACAAAGAAGCTCTTCTCCAGTGAGATATGCAACCGGTCAGGGTACATGTCGCGGTCCCTTCCAAAATTGATTGCTTGAAACCACTCAGCTCCTCTTTTCAAACTCAACATCGTGTTTAGGGATGTTGCACATGGTTTGTAGCCCCTCCCTTATATAGGGGATAGCCATCTGTCTTTTCCCCCGATTTGGGGAAGTCCTATTTTGAATAGGATAGGTACCCAATCCTGCTATGATCGGGATTGCCTGGACCTCTCAAAACTGGTGGTCACCTTTCTAAGTCCGTTCATGCCAAGAATCGCGAGATATGGGGAGAGGAAGGTCCCCATCTTCCTTCACTCTGCACTGGGATTCTACACGCACATCCTTTTCTTTTATATGTTCATTGATTAAATATTGATTTTAATCAGGAAAATAGTGTAATATGTATTCATCCCTCTCACTTCAGGATTTCTTTAAAAATTCATATCTCCCAAACGAAGACTCCTTTTAATCCCAAATTTTAGGGTAACCTTTATCTTGAATTTATCTACTCATATACCAAATTTGCATCCCAAATTCCAAAGGAAAATGGCCTTATCTTCATGTGCAAGTTATCCTTTAATAAAGTTTATTTAATTGATATTTTCTCTTTCTTCTCATATTTTCTTTGCAACTTGGACTCCTTGGAACCCAAGAAATCCTAAAGATACGAAATCCCTCCTTGAAGGATAATTCTTAGCCTTCTAGATGCTTCCACATCTTTCTTTTCTCATTATCTTAGTTATTCCTTTGTTAATTGATTCCTTTTCCTTTTTATTTCCTTTTTCTTGTTATTGGGCCCAATAGCCAACAAGGCCCACAAAATCAAACACACAAGGCTATTTATCAAAGGAATCCATTCAAGGCACATAATTCACACAAAATATATAATCATACATTTATTGGTAAAATTGCATTTCCAACCGAAAGAACCCAAAAATTTGGTGTTGTAGCATCCTTCCCCTCTTATAGGAATTTTGCCCTCAAAATTCCACCAAACATACAAACAAATAAGATAAGAATTTTCCATGTCCATCATGGATCCATGTGGCTTCATTCTCTCCATGGTTCTTCCAAAGAACCTTTATCATCTTATATTCTTACATCTGAGTTTTCTCTCACCTTGGTATCTCGTACCCTCGTAGGTGACTCGGTATATTTCCGCCTCCCTTGAAGCTCAATAGGTTCATGGCTCAAGTACGTCACATAGTGCTCTAGATCGGACTCATGGAACACATCATACTTCATGTTATCCTGAGGGGTAAGGCTAAACATAAGCAACTCCACCAATCCATCTCAAATGAACCTACGTATCGGGGACTCAGCTTTCTCAGCTATAGCTCAGAGGGGTCGGGTTTTCATATCACATATTCACCCACAGTGAACTACATGTCAGTCTGCTTCGCATCAGCTCACGACTCATGTCACCCCTGGGCTTCCTCAACCATTGTTCGATCAAAGCGACTTCATCTGCACACACTATGGTCTCTCTGACCTTCACAAGGTCCTCTCACCGACATCATTCAATGAAGCAGTGACCGATACGACCTCCCTTACAGAGCTTCTTACATCCCGATAATGGTTATGGTGGCTATCATCATGAGGCAAACTCTCCTAGGGGAAGGAACTGCTCCCATATGTCACCCTGAATGAGCACACACTCTCATCAAACCCTCTACTATGGATCATACTCTCTTGATCGTCTATCAGTCAGGGGTTATATGATGTACTCGGCTTCACTCTAGCATTGAGTTCTTCATGTACCTAATTCCACCACATGGAAGTGAACTTGAGGTCATACTCAAGAACTTGTGAACTCAAGTCATGGTGTAGTTGAACTATCTCTCTCTCATATATATAGTTCAACCAGATCTGTCACACTAATAGTGCTCTCTCTCTTAGGTAAGGGATTTAGTCAACTTGGTAAGGCGATCTACCATAACCCATTTTGCATCATGTCCTCTTTTGGTCCAGAGGAGACCCACCACACTTCTATGGTGATCTACTCCCATTCCCTCTCGGGGACTCTTCATTCTCTATAGCAACTCGTTGGGTTACTGGTATTCGACTTTCACCCACTAGCATGCATGGCGACAAGCCACATGCAACTCTATCTACTTCTTTATCTTAGGTATTAAAAGCACTACTGTAAACTTGGAATCATCTTAGTAGTACCATGGTGTATGGTGTACTTAAAATAATGAGCTCTTATTATGACATGATTCCTCAAGGTTGACTCCTTAGAAACCCTAAAACACTCTAGTCATGGGTTTCATCACCTTCCTTTCATGAGAGGTGTATCTGAGGTTCTTACAACCATCCTTCTATCTCATCAAGCTCTAGGCTGGCTAACTAAGCAACCACCAACTCAACCAACGGGTCTAGTTGTATCCGGGTGTTAGTCACATAGGTCTCATCTTTTAATGATTGCAAGGTTCACCTAGAAACCTCTTCTAGTCTCTCTACTGACTAATTAAAATAGTTGTACACTGAAGCTATACCTCGACTAGGAGTATCTATTACCACATTAAATCCTTATGACTAGGTAAAGGGGAAGACATAAACCTTCATATAGTCCACTCATCATCATCATCATCATCATCATCTCGGGTTTAAGTCTAACTGAGTCAAGAAAACTTCAAGCTCATCATCTCAATTATCAAACCCAAACTCATGACTCGTAGATTCCAAACTACTTTTTGGTAAGAACATCCTCATATGATGACTACCTTAGTTCTTTTCATGTTTGCAAACCATCTATCAAAAGTACTCTCCAAAAGGCATGATACTTTTTCTATCCTCAAACATCATAGCAATGTTTCAACTCACATCATCTTTATCCTTAGTGTATGGCATGCGTTTTGCCCTATCTCTCCCACCAATAACGAGATGAAATAAGCATTTGGTTGCTGTACAAATACAGAGTTCATCCCATTCCAAGAATAGAGATGGTGCATCACACATCGCCATCAACTTTTTTTCTATCTGAGTTGAAACATACTTTACATGACTACTCATCATGAACATCTCCATTATGGGTCTACACCTATGGGAAGACTTTTCCCATCACCTCTGGATCTTAACATATCTCTTTTATGTACAATCCTTAGTTGTTACCTCAACGTCTCTAGGGTGCCAACACTTTTGGGGTAATTTGACCCTTATGCATCTAGGGAGTGCCTCTCACATTTACCCCTTAGGCCCCATGAACTCATGAAGGTGGCCAACATCATATCCCATGGTCCTCGGGTAAAGGTAGTTGTTACCTCTCAACCCTATGGTCTTGTGCATTCAGGGAACAGACAACTCCTACTTCCATCGGTCTTATCCCTACCTAACCCTAGTATTGACTTAGGATTCTATCACGGTACATCTCAAACTTGAATCCTTACCTGAATCTACATCATCTCTCTGGGCACTCATAGTCAAACTTACATCCTTTCATAGGGATCATGGCAACCTACCTACCTTAGTCTGGCCCGATACAGGTTCCCACCATGGCTATCATCATGCCCTTTAGAGATGGTCACACAAGGGTATATGGATTCGTGCTCATACCATGTGTTCTCCGCTTAACTCATCAAACTCTTATAAGAGAGACCTCTTTAGGTTACCTCGAACCTAAACAAAGGCTGGTACTCACCCTACAGAAAGGTCCCTCCCCAGGATGGGAGAAAATTATCTCTTGATATCAACAAGGTCACAAACGTCCTTACGTCTAAGGTTTACAACATCTTGTGCATGCTTAGCCCTATCAAGCTACTTAGGCACATGGCTAGCAAGAAGACAACCCACTAAGCCACTCTGGGTTCCTTAGTATATCATACTTGTTCCTTACTCCTCAACATTGGAACAATATCACACCCACATAAGTTACCAACCTATGTGTGAGGCGTTCATCAAACATAAACCTTAGTCCAAGGGTGTTTCCTCTTCCTCTAAACATGAGGGGGTGCCATACTCAAATACGTAGTAACTCAAACATTACTGTGAGCATAAAGTGCACTAGGTACCACTACCTCCCCTCTTAGGTCTAGGAACCCTAGGTTCACTTCTTATGCATCAGCTGTCTAACCACGAACCAAACATGCAAAAGGTAGGACATACACTTCCCACCATCCTTCCACGTGAATAACACCTTAAAGTCCTACGCAAGGACAACCAACTCGGTGTAATACCTCATATCATGTTACTATACTTCTTCAGGGTCTAAGGAACTCTCCTTTCTACACCTATAAGGTAATGTAGGCACCTATAACATATGTACCTCAGTTCAAGAAGCCTCTTTCTCTTTCTAGGATCTGGTTCCTCTAAAGGCATCCAAGGTACAACAAGTCTCCAAGGATCATGCTCGAGGCAACCACATGTATCTAATTAGGGTTGTCTAAACCAGGTCATATCATACCCAACTTCTCATGATTCCTCATGTCTTGAAGTCAAGGTCTCCAACTTTCTTCATCGGGGTCTTGCTCTCTCTCTCTAGAGCTAACCCTATAACTGATCTTACCACTGGAGGTTCTCTCTTAGAAGATGGGTTAAGCTCTTAAGGATACATGTCTCCACCTACTTGGGTGAAACATACTATCAATACCTATGTCCGGTACAGATCATCCCGGGCTCTACATGATCCTCTCATGAACATCAGGCATAACCCTATGGGTCTAGGTCTAAAACATGCGGTCAGCCTACTGTTGTCCACCTCTACGTAAGTGCATGCCTCTTCTCTGCTCCTACATGCCCATAAGGGTTTCCATTTGGTCACCACTAATCTTCTCAATGAGGGAGCTATCCCTCACCTTTAACATGCACGAACCACCCAAGGTCGGGTCACCAAAAGGCACCAAGGTCAAGCAACCACACATGGTTCACATTTCTCATGGATACTCAAAACCTTTACATAGTGCATGCATGTACAACCTACATACATACATGCACAGTCAACTATGATATCCAACTCATCGTGTCTTCTATTACTCTAACTGCCACTTAGGGTTAGGGTTAGCATTGTCCTCAGAGAATGCGTCAGGTCTCTACCTCTTCCTAGAGGCTTCTTCCTCCACGATCAACTCTCTCATCATCCTCTTACAAGAAGGTCTAACCTCATAACTCTCTTGAGGGCATGACAACACACGCCATGCAACCTAAGCATGTAACTAATCTTTAGTTTACACTTAAACTATTAAAACTTATGTCCATGACATCTTGTTTACATGCTTTTCATTATTTGGTGGATGATTCCTTAATCCTTATTAATCTTATCCCAAACACAAGAGGGGTGTGGAGAGAGAGAAACCCTAAACTCTTAGAATCCTATATGAATTAGGGTTGAGAAGGGAAGAAGATAGATGAGAGAATCCTAGAGGTATTTTACTTCGAGTCAAATCCTCTGATTTTGGCCAGGCAGTCACACAATGTCCGGGAGTCTTCATAGACCGACTAGCGGGGTGGAGGAAAATCTTGCCAGCCCCCAGACTGTGATCCTTTTCTAGACACATCCATCATTGGAAAATCCTCTAATAACTCCCTTGGGCTCTAAAGAGTTTGTAAAATTTAATAATTATTAGAGATTAAATGGAAAACCATGCTCTGATACCAATTGTAATGACCCTGATTCCTGGTAACCCCCAATTAAGGGAGACCAAGAAGTCATAGACGTTATTCCAAAAATAGGATCAATGGTTTTGCAAATAATAAAAAATAATTAATAAATCCTACGAAAGACTAAACCGAAAACTAGAATAAAATTTCTTTTCACATACCTTTCAAATATAGGAAATTGGAACTTCTACCCTTTGTAGAATTCTATCTATCTAAAATCCTCCTTTATGATTTAACTTTAATCTTCACAGATGCCACTTTACTATTTTTCACATTCATATATTCCTAAAATGCCTACAAATAAAAGCTGGTCAGTATAAATGAATATACTGGTATGTGGGGACAACCAAAACATTGCACATATTATCTAACAACATAACAACATCAAATAGTTATTTAGCAATGCAAATTTATGTTTTCCAATATGACTTCCCAACCGCTTTTACTCATACTTTGGGATACCCTCTCTTAGGGTTTAGTACTTACAAGGGACATAAGGCCACCTTCTCCATACTGAGCTTGGTGCCTGGGGTCACCTCTCTGGGTGCCTTGTGGTCTTCCCTCCGGGGCTTGACCTCCTTGACCTTCCCTCCAGGGCTTGGTCCCTCATCTTACATCCAGAGATGGTATGTAGGTTAGGACAAGTCATATATGTACTTAGATTGTAATAGTCATATTCACTTTAAGGATTGCAAAAATAAAAACATCCAAGCAGTTTATTTCCATGCAATCGATAAATCATCGAGAAAATGCCGGGAAACTAAAGCGTGTAATCATAAATAACCACATACCTATTCAGTTATTCAAAAAGCTAATAGCAAATCCAAGTAAGAAATTGTTCAAGCAAGCCGTTAGATCCACACAAGTAAGAATCTTGAAAAGTACATGTATTCTACTTACTATCCACTTTATCATATTGTATCTATTCCACTTGAACCTGCCTCCTAGGTTTCCTACTTCTTTTTAGGGTTTCATCTTTATCATTATCACTATTAACCCTAAAATAGAAAAACTAGTTATAAACTCTAACTAGCTTGTAAAAACTTTCCTAACATGCTTAGGATCAACTCAAAACTACTCCCTTCTAAGGAATCTTGAATTAACCATATAAATCACCTTTTACCCTAAATTTGGGTTTCTATATGCATTATCACAGATTCATGTGTAAAACCCCTATAGAAAGAAAATTATTATGTAAATTAGATTCAACTCTTACTTTTCCTCTCAACAGGTTACTATAACTCGAAATAATATGATTAAGACCTTAAATTTGATTTCCAACCATAATCAGGGTTTCAACATAGTTTAATGCATAACATGGTCAACTTAAAGCTCTTTTGTAACTACGATTAGATTCAGGCTATAAACTTATTTTTATTGGATTCCTTGTGTTCTCTTGATCAATTTTCATATATTAAATATATTAATCCAAGCTACCATTTATTGTCTACAAATTTTGCAAAATGGTTACCTTTTGGCCATTGATAGTGCGCCATGTCATCTATCCGAGGTTCGCTTTCCTTTTCCACACAGACTGGCTCCCATGAATAGTCCTTTGCCACATCAGCGGTGCGCTCCACGCGAGCAAGACACCAAGCTGAAACCAATTGTACAATTTTGCCCCTGTGCCTTTTGCCTATTGTTCCTGCGTACATGAGGGTAAAGGAGTAATTTTACTCCTACCCGTCTCCTACCTCACGCTCACCTCCCGCTCGCGAGACAGCGCCAAGACCTCAGTCAACTGAGCATTGACTTTGAGCATCCTGCTACCTCCACATCCCGCAAAGGTCTCCTTGCCTCCACCTAGTCTCGCCGAACCATCTGGTGCCTTCCACTGCACCAGATTTGGATGAAGTCGTCGGGACAGAGAAGCTCTTCTCTGGTGAGATATGCAACCAGTCAGGGTACATGTCGAGGTCCCTTCCAAAATTGATTACTTGAAACCACTCGGCTCCTCTTTGCAAACTCGACAACATGTTTAGGGATGTTGCACATGGTTTGTAGCCCCTCCCTTATATAGGGGATAGCCATATGTGTTTTCCCCCGATTTGGGGAAGTCCTATTCTGATCAGGACATGTACCCAATCCCGCTATGATCGTGATCGCCTAGACCTCTCGAAACTGGTGGTCACCTTTCTAAGTCCCTTCATGCCAAGAATCCTGAGATATGGGGAGAGGAAGGTCCCCATCTTCCTTCGTTCTGCACTGGGATTCTACACGCGCATCCTTCTCTTTTATATATTCATTGATTAAATATTGATTTTAATTAGGAAAACAGTGTAATATGTATTCATCCCTCTCACTTTAGGATTTCTTTAAAAATTCGTATCTCCCAAACAAATACTCCTTTTAATCCCAAATTTTAGGGTAACCTCTATCTTGACTTTATCTACTCATATACCGAATTTGAGTCCCAAATTCCAAAGGAAAATGGCCTTATCTTCATGTGTAAATATCCTTTAATAAAGCTTATTTAATTGATATTTTTTCTGTCTTCTCCTATTATCTTTGTAACTTGGACTCCTTGGAACCCAAGAAATCCTAAAGATACAAAATCCCTCCTTGAAGGATAATTCTTATCCTTATAGATGCTTTCACATCTTTCTTTTCTCATTATCTTAGTTATTCCTTTATTAATTGATTCCTTTTCCTTTTTATTTCCTTTTTCTTATTATTGGACCCAATAGCCAACAAGGCCCATGGAATCAAACACACAAGGCTAATGGAATCAAACACACAAGGCTATTTATCAAAGGAATCCGTTCAAGGTACATAATTCACACAAAATACATAATCATACATTTATTGGGAAAATTGCATTTCCAACCGAAAGAACCCAAAAATTTGGGGTTCCAACTCATACAACATTAATATACACATTAGAATTGAAATTATTCAACTCAGATAGATTTTCTAGCTATTTCACTCATTCATACCTAGAAATCAAAATTAGGGCTTATTGAGCTAAGAATAGTAAAATAGTAAACAGGTAATACATTTCATTCATGTTTTGGCTTAAGTTCTATGAAAATGACTACTTCAAGATGAATTTCCACTTGCCTTGAGTTATATTCTAACTATTGATCACGATTGTAGTCTTAGCTTGTCTGAATCTTGGCTTGTTGGCTTGGATACAAGTGAAAGGCTTTGAATCATACCTCCTGCATGTTGTAGCATGTTCTTTTCATTCATCAAGTAGGATGCAGGAAAAAGAAGAATAGAAGGAGAGACAAATCAACATGGTGATAGGATGTTCTACTAATTTTGTCTAATAAACCCAAAGGAGTCGAAGAAGAAACAACAAATCCAAGCTTACCCCAATTGGTACTTAGCTAGGTTTACAACTTCACAGTCATCCACCTTCTTCCCAAAAATCATCCCAGAATTTGCCCTTCAATTTGTCTTTTTCTGTAGTTCATAGCTTTGGTTGTGTGGAGAATTATAATATGAATCCAATGAAATAAATTTTGTCAAATTTTGATTTGTACATAAAAAACTATGGCCTTTTTGTGATTGTTTGTGCTAGGCGGCATCCACAACACATTTCCATCAATTTCTAGGTTAGTTGGAAAGCAGAACACGTTGGAAGGTGTCATCATTTTGATGCTTCATAGTTTATTTGTTGACGTCCTTTCGGTTGATAATCGATGAAAATTATCTGTGATTACGAAAAATGTCATAACTCTCTCATCTTAGCTCTGATTTCATTTATTATTTTTTGTTGAATTGATAATTGAATTGTCTACAATTCTACTGGTGATTTTTTGATAAATTCTCATGTGATTATATATTTATTAATTAATTCATCAAATATCTTTAAATATATTCTCAAAAACATATGTCGTATATTACTATACAAATAAAGGGTAGTATACTCACATTATAATTTGACTCAGTAAGGAACAAGTTTAACCTTATATACATGTTTTAATCAACCAAATTTTAATCAATATACTAATGCAATTCTAACTAACAATGAAGTTATAATTAACATTAAAGTTATCTTTAAACATGAAATCACCAATAAAGTAAGGTATGGGTTGGAAAAAAGTAGTCATAGGAAACATGTAGCTCAAACAAATATATATAGGAAACCATCATTTAGTTTTCATATATATAAACAATTTAATATTACTAGTAAGGATAACAGGAGGCAAGAAGTACCTTGACCAAGTGAACTATTTTTAAGAAATTGATTACATCTTTGAAAAAAGTCACTCAAAATGATCCTAAGAAATAAGTAAAGGGGACTAATGATAATCATTAAGATCTAGGCATATGAGTGTCTTAGGGTTGGGTGTTTCACTTAGTCCAAGTATTATCGCTTTCAATGATTGACCTCAAAAGTTCATGTAAGTTCATCATCATATTTCATGTTACATCAAATATCATACTTGACTTATGGTTAAATATCCTAAAAATAACCAAGGTTTTGAGAATAGGCTTCTCTAATTTTAATAGCAAAATCATAAGATTTGATAAGATTTAATGGATTAATACAAGATCCATGTTATAGTACATATCATGCCATAAAGGTGTCTCAAGTATACAAGAATTATCAAGGTTGGATTTTGGGTCATAAGGCCTCATAAGTTACTGATCATGAGTCAAGATATAGGTTTGAGCAAGATTAGACAAGATTGAACAACATAGTGCATTCAGTATTTCAAAATGATTCAAAGTAGACTTTTCAAGAAGACCAAGATATTTTTGAATATATTTAGCTCATGGAACGTTTTTATTTGAATCCTTGATTTTTGTTATCAAAATGGTATATTTACATGATATATTTAGACAAAGGATCGAGTTTCTATGACTACATAAAGATAAAGTCATTTTCTATAATTTCCATGGGAGAGGGGAGATAAATACCAAAATATTGAAAAAGGTGGGCCGCTAAATGTTGGTTTACTAAGTAGGATTTTCTGGAGGCAATATGAGAAACAGAAGCAATACAAATAAATAAATAATCTATATCCCCATAAGAATATCTCATCAATAACAATATCTCAGAAAGTAAGGGATGTGAAATATACCTTGTCACAGAGTAGATCCGATGACATTGCCACAAAGAGCATATGGTGTAAAAATATATGATGATGTTCTCCAACGTAGTCATGGAAGCATTCTATTTTGTCCATGAAGACCAGGAGAACTCCACATTGTGTTTCTAGAGACAATAGGTGTGGCATACAACTCACAAAAACATAATTAACTAATGCGGAAGCGTTCACTAAGTAGCGGATTACTGAAAATCACTAAAAATTAAAACCTTTTTACCAAGAGGTCCATCAAATAAAAACTTTCTCACATAGAACCAAAGTAACACATTTACATTTTGTTTTCAAAAGTACATATCATGTATCATCTCTTTCTGAGATTTACAAGCATTAATTGTTCTTGTTAAACTAAACACAAGTAGTGTAAAATCTCGAGGCACTGAGCCAAAATCTCGAAAGCACTAACTACTACTCTGAGGACCTGAGAGTATAGAGACGACACATAGGACTCTATCTACAACTATACAGGGCATAACAACCAGTGTCTCCACCTGAGACTTCACTGTTGTCCCTGTTGCTACTACTGTCCTTCTACTGAAGGATTCCTGCCTCCTCATCCGCGTCCACCTAAAAATATGGTTCCCACGGGGGTGAGACAATTGTAAATTGCCCCAGCGAGAGATATAACTCTCTGCCAGAAATATTATTATTGCAGCTAAAGAAGATAAATATGAACAGAGGAATCATATTTGTTTGACAGCAGTTAATTCAATGTCTAACAGATTAGAATATCATTCTTATCTAAAACATTGCAGCTATAACTTGAAAGAGCAACATGTCACTTATCCATTAAGGAATATGAAGAACATGTATAACATTTATTCACTATAGAATCATTACCACAACATTAACTCTCTTCAGGCTTATATCATATATCTAATGCCTGGCATTGTCTTGTGGAGTCATGGCCTGTAGCCATACTCTTTTCACTAAGTATTAGGATCTTAATCCCTCAACTCATCAAGTACATTTCCATTCCCTAACAATTTCATCAACATGATTATAGGATATGGGTATTTGAACCCTTAACTCATCATAGAATACGTGTTACCTCTTATTAGGTAACTTCATCCCTTTAGATCATCTGACCAAGGACATTATGATTCTTGCTATACAAGGTATTGCACATAGTACACAAAGCTCAATGATTCTTACTACACAAAGCATATGAAGGCTTATAAACCTATAAAACATTCTCAACAAACAGAGCATCATAGCCCATACATGGCTATACTCTTCATCTCATCATTCCTACATGATTAGTAATCATAATAACAATTTTAATGCTTTCATATCAGCACCATACAACACTAAATAATACCACTATTCCCTCTTTAGGGTTCATGGTTTCCTTTTTCATATCAGCACCCTCCATTAGGGTTTTCCATAAATAACCACTTAAGTTCTTAGGATCATATTATCAATGATCCAACCCTATATCATTGCTTCACTCATATAAGAGCCAATATTGATAACATAAGTATTCAATCATACTTGTTTATTCTCATCATTCATCATTGAATGAAGTATCAACACAAAGTATGAGTTTCTCTCTCAACTTTACCAGAATATGATTACATCATAGTTATTGATTTGGATTAACCTTTTCATAAGGCATGTTATCCTACATTCATCAAGGTGCATTACATCTTAATGTAACAATTGACATGATACATCTCATGTGTCACCCATTCCAATTATAATGGACTTATAACACATCAACATATATCAGAATTGGGGTGTTGGATGTGATATCTATCATATCTTGATGTATCACTTCCCTCAACACCTTCATCTTACTTGAATTCATCCACTTAACTTGTATTAGGGTATTCCCCTTCCTAATACTTTATGCACCAGTTCATCACATTCATCATGTAATGTAATGATCATATGTCACCTATTTAGAATATACCACCATTATCACTAATATGGACTCATCCTTGAGTTAGAACTATTAATGTAAGGATATCCATTATCACCCCTCTAGGTGTTACATTTGTCAATACATTAATCACTATTCCATTAATAGGAATAGTATTTCCACAATTATAATTTGAGGTTCACATAGCATCACACATATATATGAATTTCACCTAGTATCACTCTTCATTAGAGTTTCACATAACATCCTTCTATATCAGGGTTTCACCTGGTATTATGTGAAATTAGGATTTCACAACACATCACCCAGTGATAGGACTTCACATAGAGTTAGTAGTACTAAACCCTATATTAGAGTTTCATGCACCTTTACCACATTTTAGGGATTAAGGTTTACCATTCACATCCAAGTGGGGTTTCTCTTACCCCATACCCAAATTAGGGTTAGGATGTACAATTCCCATTAAATTAGGGTTTCTTACTTTGTTACACTAAATTAGGGTTACATCACCACCCTAGATTATGATTTCACTGAGCTTTGCCCTAAATTAGGGTTTCACATAACCTTGCTCTAAAATAGGGTCAAGGTACATCAATCTTTTCAATGAAGATTTCATGATCTCATATTATGGATCAAACCCTGATTACATATTGTTTCATAATGAGAGAATTAGGGCTTATTAAATAAGCCATCATCTCTTCCATTCTCTCTCCCTCTCATCCTCTCTAGGATGTTAAATAATCCAAGATTAATCTAGGTCAACTCTTCACTTGAGTACACATAGCTAGGGTTAACCTTCATAATCATCATTGGTCTTCATTATTAATAGTCAAATATATAATTGACCTTTGATCATATTAGGTGTCCAAAGGGTTTAACCAATTGAACTTCAAAAGGTCTTAACCACTTAGACCTCAAACGGTCTTAGTCACTTAGGCCTCAAACAGTCTTGACCGATTAAGTTCAAACGGTTTGAAACCGATTAACAAAGTTAGTTCTTGAAACCATTTAGACAACACATCTTGAAACTGAATGGACTTGAGTCTCCAAATGGTTTGAGACCATTTAGTCCCAAACGGTCTTGAGACCATTTTTACTCAAATGGTCTTGAGACCATTTGGTCCAAACCCTCTCAAAACCGAATGGACCAAAAAGGGTCTTCAACACTTAATCGATTCAAGGTTTCAATCCATGAACCAACTATCAATTGAACCACTAGAGTATTCATCAATTGAACCACTGAATTACTATTCAATTAAACCTTCAATTTAGGGTTTTGAACCCAATTGAACTAGGGTTGATATTCAAGAAACCATCACTTAGGGTTTTGAAACTGAGGAACCATCAATGGTTGACATTGTGGAACCAATTCAATTGAAATCAATGAACCATCATCATTATATGGTATGACCTGATCTCAAACGGTCTTGAATGACCCCCAAACGGTCTTGAGGTCATTTGGATGATCTCCAAATGGTCTTGAGACCGTTTTCCCATTTCATCATCAAAATCCATAACATCCAATTAGGGTTTGGATCATTGGATTGATTATCAAATCAGCAATTTATTGCATTTCAATTTGGTATCTTTGGATCTTCAAATACCCAACCATACTCAACCCTAGACCTCCAAACGGTCTTGGATGACCTCCAAACGGTCTTGAGACCATTTGGGTGATTCCCAAATGGTTTTGAAACCGTTTGGGTTAATCAACCCAAAACCTCAACTTAATCAATTGAAAATTCAGCACTTAGTCGATTAGGGTTTGCATTTAAGGAATCATTCACAATTGAAGCCTTCAAGATCAAACCAATTGAAACCATTGGATCAATATCCAAGTACAACAGCATATTTCCTCTAACAGTCAACCATCTCAAATGATCAACCATTCCAAACGGTTTGGAACCCAAACCTCCAAATGGTTTGCAAACCGTTTGGTCACCAAATAGTTTGGTGAAACCGTTTGGACCCAACCTTTGAAACCATTTGCCCTAGATATTTGAAGAGGTGTGTGCTTAGGATGATGTCATCATCATCAAGCTCCAAACCCAAGAAGTTTTCTGTGATTTCCATGGTGGTTGCATCAATCAACCAAGATAAATTTCGGAAATGCAGAAATGATCACCAATTGATAAGGAATTGATTGCAATAATTAAATTAAGGGTTCAAGTTATAAAACCCGCATACAATTGAGCTCCAAAGCTCCAATATCACGCCAAAAATGGTGGATGCAACTCCTTTCAATATTCCAAGGCTCGACCTCAAGCTTTGAGTGAAAAGAATTGGTTAGAATTGAAGAGGGGATCGAGTTATGAAGAATTCATGCATTGATTTTCGATTTTCACCATGGATTCAAGGTGAAAGGAGGTCAAGAAGCTTACCAACAGGTTGGGGGTCGTCCTCCTGCTCCTCCAAAGCTCCTTGGTCATTTTCCAAGCAAGGGGAAAGAAGGGAAATCCGAAAAGCCTTTGGCTTGGCTTGTAAAGGGTACTTTTATAAGAAAAATCAATGTGAGAGAAAATGTTTAATAAAAATCTTTTAATTCCAAAATTGTTGCCATCAATCCCCCTTGGTTTCTTTCATACAAAGGCATCTCTATCCCACCGAGCTCCCTTCCATTATCCAAGAATTAAGGGAAAAGAAATTAAGCACCTTAACCCTTATAATAGTACTATCCATTTTTGAGTGGAATTTTTTTTCTTATAATAATGGTGAGTGGAGTTTTCACCTCCTTGGGATATTTAGTGGTCCTTGAATAGCTCAAGGTCATCCAAACACATATGAATCCAACATTTTTAATTTTGGTTGAAATCCCTTCAATTAATATATTTATTTTTGCACTAAATTGAATTAGGGTTTCACCTAGGCTTAAATCTTGATTATTTTAATATCAAGATTCTCTCTCCTCCAACTTAATTCAAATGAGGCGACCCTCTCATTTTCTTGCCTCAAAATGATGCCAAGAAATATTAGGGACCTTATTGAAGTGGTAATTTGCATATTGAACCCTGGGTTTTGGGTAAATTGCACATTACACCAAAACTAGGTTTTAATGCACAAACATTGTTTCATCAGCTCTTTCTTGGTACTCAGGCTACCATAAGCCATACCTATGCATCATATCCAATCTCATGATGTTTCAACACATGAGGAACATATTATCATGTACAATTTGCAATTTAACCCCTCAACTTGGATAATTTGCACTTTAGTCCAAATCAAGCAAAACATTATTTCAACATTATACAAAATAGACTAAAATTGAAATATAAGTTCCTCTTGAGTCCTAATTACTTTTCATAAGATAAGATTAAGCATCTACTCAACCTTATTAGGCAAATCATCTAGGGTTAACACATAACCCAGGTCAGGGATGTTACAAATTATAAACCCCTAACAGGAAGGATGGTTTTAGTGAGATATACCTGGTCCTAAGGCTTGCTCAGTGACAATACCTCACAGCTAGTGGGGTCTTTAACCACCTATCTTCGATAGTGTCTGTGCAACTCCTGGTTTTGACCCGGACTGCGGTTGAGTGTCATCCTCCTAAGTGGCAGAAGTATTCTACATCTATAGATAGTCCACACGGACTACCAGGAACTCTAGTCATCTTGAAGAACAGACTAGAAGGAGTTTCCCCCTTCTATCGCGTACTAGTCACCGACACACTCTCCCACAATCAGTTGCTTTTTGCAGTTATATTTCCCTTGTTGTTCCTCCCTAGATGGGTAGAACTTGCTTGGGCTCTCTTGGTTACCACAATCAAAGAGGACAACAACTTTGCAGAGCAACTAATGTTTTGAGTTGTATCTCTGGAGAAGCCCCTTATACCCCTCTATTTATAGTAGAGGGTAGGGTCAGGGTTCCCAGTCTTTGCAGGAGTAGAAGGGTCTGGAATTTCCATGAATAATTTGCACTGCGGCTGGCGAACCAGTCATTTCATAAATGAAATAGTCGTTTGGCAAAGTGAGACGATCGATTCACTAGTGAACTGGTCGGTTGGGAGTGTGAACCGGTCGGTTGGGAGTATGAACCAGTCATTTCACTTCCCAGACTTGCCCACAATTGACTTTCCTTATTCATTTCTAATTAATGCAAAAATTAATTCTTGTCCCAATCAAATTGAACAAGTGAAATGGAAAACTTTTTCTCACAAACCGAGACAACCCAACACTGCTCATTTGGACAAGTGAACCGATACGTTCACCAGAGTGAACCGATCATCTCACTAGCCATGAGCCGATCGGTTCACCCATTGAACCAGTCGGTTGGTGGTCCAAGTTGTGCATAACACAGTCAATTTGGTTCTCAATCAATCTGACACTCTAATCAATTAGTTCAACACTTGAACTTGATGATTCTGAGTCAAGTCTATTGATCGTGTAAGGCCCCTAAACTTGCTTAGTGAGTTGAACAAGCTTAATTATCATAATTAAATTCTTATAACCCTAATATAACCTTGTGATATGCTTTGAAATCATAAGACAAGCTTAAGTTTCAAATTTGGTCCAATTTGGACACTGTTTGAGCAAGTTATGCAATTTTATGCACATTTTGGAATTTTCTGTAATTTACCCAATTGAGAGGTTTTCTTTGCAATTTATCACTTGAATTATGTTCCTTGGATATTATCTCATCATTCTTGAGCTTTTTGATCCATAGGGAGCCTATTTAAACCTTAGTTTGAAGGTGTTTTCTCTAAGGGTATTTTAGGGTTTTCCCCTTCACGGATGAGCTACCTTTAGTAGCTATCAAGTAATAAATTATTTGATTGGCTAGGAAATTCAAAAAAGGAAATCTAAGCAGGTATATACACATGGTGGGGGAGCTGCTTGTGTGTGTGCTTGTATATTCTTAATAAATTAAGGCCATGGACACTTGGATAGATACTAGAACTTCAACCTTTTCTTTTTGCTTTATCTTAAAGTTCATATACTTATCCCCAAGAACCAAAACGATCCATTTTCTCTCCACCACTTCCTTCCTTCTCCCAACCTCATTCTCCCTCTGTTCTGTTGCGAATTCAGAGCGCATACTATTAAGTATGTGGGGGTGGCAGGTTGAGGATATATCCTTGGCAGGTTGAGGATATATCCTTGTCATCTACAATGCAGATTGTGGAGGTTGGCTATGGTCATGCCTCATACATCTGATGTGATTGAGAATGACTACAGTCGTGTCTCAGTGATTATAACATGATGTGATTAGAGGACAAATGTGGTTGTACCTTAGTGATCAGGTTTGAATAACCTGGTTTCTAGTGTCATGACCTGTACCAAGGTCAGACTAGTGGTTATCAACTTGACTATATGTCACTGTGGTGGCAGCTTTGACTGATATGTCACTATTGTTTTACTCAGACTGACCAAGGGGAAGAGATCTTAGGATACTGACACTCCTAGATCTTGTACGGTATCGAATATCCCTTTGCAGGGGTCGGTTGGACTTTGAATGGTATGATTCAAATTACCCAGGGCGTAATAAAATATGTAATATAGTTGTGTAGAATATTTGTTTAGTGTTATACACAACGTTTCACATTGGATGATAACCCTTGTTTATTATCTTTACATAAATAAGAGCTTATTGCAATTAAGAGATAGCAAATATACTTATGTTGTCGATATGCTTATGATTGTAGATGTGTACATGCAGTAGCCATGATTATGTTGATAACTATACTGCTACTACTGATTATAATCATGATGCTAGCTATCTCATATTGTTAGTTATGTTTAGCATTCTAGCCATGCCTTTGTAACTAGAGATGTATATACTGCTAATCATGCTTATCTAGATAGTTGTGCTTATGTTGTTAGCTCTTCTTATGATGTTGATATGTTCAACCAATTAGACATGCTCATGTTGTTTGCTATGCTATGTTACTGAACTTGCTCATGATTCTAGATATGCATATAGTACTAAATTACTTATATTGTCAACAAGATAAAGGATAATAGTCTGGCTAATGATGATAGTTATTATCTGCTCCTTTATGTATTTTGTTAATTAATCATCAATATTGCTGATCTTATTTGTTATATATGATTAAATTTCTTAACTATTTAATTACTTAAAAATGTTGTAATCAATAAACGTTGTTGGAGGTTATATCTCATGCTGGGACTGGGTCTCACCCTTGTGGTTCGCCACATTTTTTTAGGTAATCGATAGTAGCGAAAACAAACTTGTGGAAGAAAAAAGGAGCTATAGTAATGAATCTTTGGGAAAGCTGATTAGATGTCTAGTGTGTCCTAAAGTCGTCCCTGTACTCTCAGGTCTGGGCAGGAAAAGTTTGTATATGGTATTTCAAACGAATCGAATTTTGTTAGCATGTTAATGTTAGTTGTGTGGAATATAAAAATATTACTCTCCTATGTATATATGTTGTGGCTAAGATGATAGAACAATTTGTATCTAATTCTTGGCATAGTATGGATAAAGAAAGATGTTGGGATCTTATTCAAACATTTCTGAGCGGGTGTTGATGTTGAAATCAGTTTTAATTTACCCATATTTTTTGGGTATGTGATTAATTAGTGATCAATTATGTTTTATGTTTTGAGTAATCTCATTTAGTGTAACGGGTTCTCACAAGTTGGTATTAGAGCTTTAGGTTCACTGAGTCTACGGGGATACTAGGACTTAGGACTAGGATGATGTCTAAGTTAGGAATATGACATAAAAATATGGTGCATACGGTCTAATCTCAGTATTTGGGTGCCCTGGCCAGGTATTCAATTATTGAAGAAAAGGTAAGTATGGAACTCTTAGATTGTTATCTTTCTGATTAATCTGATCAAGTAGTCATTTTGAGACAATCTAAAGAGCATAATGAATAAGAAATAATGGTGTGAATATCTCAATCCTACCTTAAAGAAGATGAGAATTGCATCATTATCTATCAAAACTTGAATGTTTGGTAAATATAAGAGAAAGATATAACATCATGAAATCTAAATCTGAATAAAAAATAAGGAAAATAGGAGTTCTTGAAGATGTGATTCAAGAAGATAATAAAGTAAATGACAAACAAGTATATGCTTATAAAGTGAATCAAGGTCTGCAATCCACATAAGATAGAGAGAACTCCTATAACAAGTACAAAATGAGAAGAGGAATGGGAACAATGACAAAGAAATAAGGTGGAACCTGAGTTAATCTCAGACCAACCTATGTGTGTAAGAAAGTGTTAATGAAAAATCAGCATGGCATGTGAAAGAAATTAATGGAGATGATCCCGATTTAATGAAGAAAATGTGAAATATGATGATTTACCTATCGATAAGTGGTTGAAAAACATAATAAAATAAGAGAACATACACTAGTGGGATAAATAGTCATCAAGGAAGGAGTAATGAGATATGTTAATCATGATGATATCTATTCTAATGGCAAGGAACCTGAAATGAAAAAGGTAAAATGATACATAAGAAGCTGTAACCTGCATAATGAAAATAGAATTGGTTACCTTTTTGCTAGTAACCCTTAAAAAATACTACTACGGTATGGGAAGTGTGTTTCACTTTGTGTCTTTCCTTTCTAGGGCACAACTTTCAAGTGGATCATTGCCACTTGGTATGTGTGGATTCGTTGCAAACATGAGAGTGGATAGCATATTATAGCATAAGGTTGTTTGGACTATGGTTCCAAGATCATAAAGTTTGTGATGATTTTTCTTTCGAGCCTTACAATAATTAGGAAGACTCCTCTTATATGTTTTGAAATTTGTTATGCTGGTAAGAGTAGATGAGGTAAGGATGTGAGTTCCTTATAGCACATGAGGTGGATACCATGGTAATGAATCCTAGTATCCAAGATGTATCAACAATATGAGAAATATGTGAAGGTTGGAGATGTTTATTAAATGAACATTACGAGTATTCCTCTCCCTTAGAGAGAGAGAGAGTTGATAATGACCCTATAAATGTTGTTAGGAAGGAAAAACAAAAGTGATTCTATAATGTTGTGTATGGTTCAGTGATAGCTGGGAAAGACCACTATCAAGGATAGATGGTTTGTTGGTTAATAAATTTGTGGTACCGTGTTCCTTTAAGATAAACCTATGATCAAATATCAATGTATAAGAGTTAGATTGGATGACACAATCCACATGACAATGGTGAGTGTATAGTTATGTCCTTTAAACTAACCAATGTACTAATAGAATTTATGAATAGGAGGAACAAAGTGTTCAAGTAATGTCTTACAAGTTGTAGCAATCTTTGAATGATGACATGTCAAAGTATTTCAAATATGGTAAAAAATATGATCAATATTTCTTCAAAAAAACCTTAGAGTTTTCAAAGCAGCAATAGCTATGAGACAAGTTGAACAAGAGTGAGATGGGGTTGATTAAATTTCTTTATGGGATCATGATATGTCTTTTAAGTAGGTTGTGTAAATCCTAGTAAGGTGAATATAGTGTTGTTGTTTCACCCCTAACAAGGTTGACTAGGAATGATGTTTCCTAGTATGGAATGTTAGCTGCCAGCGTCAACATTTCTTTTGATGTTGAAAAAGAACTAACAAGAGTTCTAGTGTCAGTGTATAAAAAAAGGATGGATACATCTCCTTTTTATGCTTCAAGGAATGGTATGGGACACATGGAATGATTGGTAAAAAGCTAGCAAGTATGACTTTTGAGTAATGTATTGATACAATAGATATAATTTTAGGATGATAGCTAGAATTTAAAGTTGAACATTACTATTAGCTTTGTATAGGTGGCACAACAAGTTTCTATGTTCCATATTTGCAAATGTCTTCTTATGTGGGGGTTTTTGTGCTGACCCAAGATGAGATATGTATGAATGATGTGGAATTACCATGATATGAAAGTAACCATGTGAAGGTAATAGGATGAGGTGTAAAGGAAGTACCCATCTTTGTTTACCTTGGATTTCAGGGGCAAAATCCCTGTTAGGGGTTTATAGTTGTAAGGCCCCTAAACTTGCTTAGTGAGTTGAACAAGCTTAATTATCACGATTGAATTCTTATAACCCTAATATAACCTTGTTATATGATTTGAAATCATAATACAAGCTTTAGTTTCAAATTTGGTCCAATTTGGACACTGTTTGAGCAAGTTATGCAATTTTATGCACATTTGGGACTTTTCTGCAATTTACCAAATTGAGAGGTTTTCTTTGCAATTTATCACTTGAATTATGTTCCTTGGATATTATATCATCATTATTGAGCTTGTTGATCCATGGGGTGCCTATTTAAACCTTGGTTTGAAGGTATTTTCTCCAAGGGTATTTTAGGATTTTCCCCTTCACGGATGAGCTACCTTTAGTAGCTATCAACTAATGAATTATTTGATTGGCTGGGAAATTCGAAAAAGAAAAGCTACGAAGGTCTATACACATGGTGGGGGAGCTTCTTGTGTGTGTGCTTTTATATTCTTAATAAATTCAGGCCATGGACACTTGGATAGATACTAGAACTTCAACTTTTTCTTTTTACTTTATCTTAAAGTTCATATACTTATCCCCAAACACCAAAATGAGCCATTTTCTCTCCACCACTTCCCTCCTTCTCCCAAACTCGTTCACCCTCTGTGCTTCTGCTAATTTTTCTACGCAAGGAAGAAGAAAGTGGGGATCTTCTTGGAAAAAGGATCTAGGGTTGCAATTGACTTCATTTTAGGGTTGAAAAAGCTTCCTTCTAGTGATCTTGACCTAAAAGAGTAAGAATTCCCTTTTTTCCTCCCTTTATTTCTTTGTTATCCTTCCTCCTAGCTTTCTCCAGGTCGGAACCTTGCTATTCCATGGTAGAAATTTCTATAAAGCTCTAAAACCCTACCTTTCTTGCTCCTTATGCTTAGGGTTTGCTCATTTGATGAAGAAAGGTGCTAGATGGACGAATTCATAGCTTATTCTTGGATTTTTTACACAAAATACTCGAGTTTTATTCTGTGTGGGGTTTCATCTTCTCATTAGAGGCAAGTTTTATAACTTGTTCCACGTTTATTGCTTACCATAAGCTTTCTAGATCATGTTCTTGCTTGAAAATGATGATCTATGAACTAAAAAGCTATGCTTGACTTGGATTTCGATTTTTATAATGTTCCCTGTTATTATTTCAGTTATATATGAACCTATGATCATGTATATGTTATTCCTAAGGTATAATATGACTTGCATCAGGTTAGTTTGACAACCTATGGTGCTAAGCACCTATCAACCAATGGCCAATTTTAGGGTTTTAAGCTGATTTCTTCTATAAACCCATGACCCGATGATGGTACCATTGCAACAATCCTATGGTGTTGTCTTCATGACAACTGATGGTCATGATCAAAGGTGTCATATTATGGTGAAAACTTATGGTCACCCCCTTAGGTCAGGTTTTGGATCAATTAGAAGTATAATGACCAACGATTAAGTACCCTACTGATGTTATCAAACAATGATGACATCAACTTAATATTTGATGCCGATTAATGAATATAGTGTTGATCTAGCAACCTATTGTGATTTAATGATCACTAATGATGGTGTATCAGGTCTCTACAACCTATGGTGGGTTAAGCATTGTATTTGTAGCATCAATTAAGCCTTAGACCAATGGTTTCTTGGGTCACTTGATGCAATGGTCAAACCTAACTGTAACTGATGGTTTTAACATATGAACTTAACCCAATGGTCAAGATCTAATGTTTATTCCTCCAATAAAGTGGAATGATGGACAATGTAATATGTTGGTCCTAATAATGGGATTCAGATGATTTCCTTTATATGATCAACTTAATAAGCTTACTTGTTGACAATGGATGGCTTGTTTTAACTGAACAGTCGATTGTGGGTTTTACCCTACTCTCAATGGGACTTTTGTATTGTTAATCAAGGGATGTCTAGGGTTAAATGGTGACTCTTTCTAGAGAACAAATCAAGGACTTCATAGGTGGTTTATCCAATGTATTTACTTATGTAAACAACCAATGGTGTTACCTTTTAAACATCCAATGATTCTGGGTGACATTGTGGTATGGTGATATGGGTTGAATGATGATGGAACAAATGGAGGGTTACCCTTAATAAGATAGTTTTACCTATTCACTCACATGAATAGAAGGGATGATAACCATATTATGTTGATATGTAACCCTAATGAGGTATAGCTTGTTATACCTAGCTTTTTTTGGTGACCGAGAGAACCCACCCCGGGCGAGCCCGACATGGTAAACTCTCGAGGCATGAGAGGGTGTGGTTCGGTCACCCCCTACTGTGCCTAATCAGTGTGGATTTCTATTCGCAAAGTGCCTTCAGTGAGGTTCGAACGTGGGTCCTTCATTGGGACTTACCGAGCTCTTACCACCTGGGCTACTATGGCCGGACTGTTATACCTAGCTTTAATATAACTAAATGATGGTAATTGGGTATAAATAATCCTTGAATGACTAATACAATCATAGAGTACTATGAAACCCTAGTATGCTATAACTTTATGGTTACACCTTGATTTATATGTGGGTTCATACTTGAGAATAGTATGGAATGTGATGGTGATGCTTCACCTTATGCATCCATGATCCAATGGGGATGTCATGAATTAGGGTTTGGGTATGAGTGTTGATTAGTAACATTAATATAATTTATCTTATGAACCCAACTCTAATGCAAATAGATAAAGATGAGTATTCATGTTTAACATTCTTATATGATAGAATGATGGTGAAATAACCTCCTTAACCTAATGATAACCTTAATGTGTTAATTGGTGGTTATCATAGCCACATGGTTGATACTTTATTATGCTAAACATGTGCATTATGAATCTGATGAGTGTTAATCATATCTAGATTCCTTGCATGTTGATGTAATAAAAGAATGTTCTTAATGTTAATATAACCCTGGTATGATTGTTTATGAATATCTCCTAGCTCATTAATGCAATATTGTGCTGATCTGGTGTATTATATGTAAGTGATGTTGTTGAGCCTTGTTATAAGGCATGCAAAGATAATGATGATCTTGCAAGGAATAGTGTGATGGTCTTAATGGCCTTTGGGCATGGTTGAGCCCTGAATGAGGTGTAATCCTCTTATATTGATAAGGGTTGATACCCTGTGATATTTTGAAAAGGATTTATATCTTGTGATAATATGATGACTAGTGTAGTCTCAGGAATGGAAAGTGAATAGTACCATGTGATGATGAGATGAGAAATTATGTTTCATACGTTTTATATCTTTTCAAGTTTTGATATTTATATGCTTGCTAGAAGTGAATTAGGGTTTGTATGTCCACTTGTTTGATGCAACCTTAATTCACCCAATTGGCATAACTAATCAAGTGCAACTTTAATCATGTAGTGCCCTGTGCCGTAGAGCCATCTTCAGTGTCCGAACTTGTTGGATGGTGAAACGAGTATTCCTAAGGGAAACTCAGAGCGCATACTATTCAGTATGTGGGGGTGGTAGGTTGAGGATATATCTTTGTCATCCACAATGCAGATTGTGGAGGTTGTCTATGGTCATGCCTCATACATCTGATGTGATTGAGAACGGATGCAGTCATGTATCAGTGATTATAACATGATGTGATTAGAGGACAACTGCGGTTGTACCTCAGTGATTGGGTTTGAATACCCTAGTTTCTAGTGTCATGACCTGTACCAAGGTCGGACTAGTAGTTTTCAACTTGACTATATGTTGCTATGCTGGCAACTTTGACTGATATGTCACTACCTTTTTACTCGTACATACCGAGGGGGAGAGATCTTAGGATACCGACACTCCTAGATCTTATACGGAACCGAATAGCCCTTCGCAGGGGTCAGTTGGACTTTGAATGGTACAATTCAAATTCCCCAGGGTATAATAAAAGATGTAATATAGCTATGTAGCATATTTGTTTAGGGTTATACACAACGTTTCACATTGGATGATAACCCTTGTTTGTTATGTTTACATAAAGATGATGCTTAGTGCAATTAAGAGATAGCAAATATACTTATGTTGTAGATATGCTTAAGATTGTAGATGCATACATACAATAGCCATGATTATGTTGATAACTATACTGCTATTGTTGATTATAATCATGATGCTAGCTATCTCATGTTGTTAGTTATGTTTAGCATGCTAGCCATGCCTTTGTAACTAGAGATGCATATACTACTAATCATGCTTATCCAGATAGTTGTGCTTATGTTGTTATCTCTTCTTATGATGTTGATATGTTCAACAAATTAGACATGCTCATGTTGTTAGCTATGCTATGTTACTAAACTTTCTCATGATGCTAGATATGCATATAGTTATATGTTTAATTACTTAAAAATGTTGTAATCAATAAACATTGTTGGAGGTTATATCTCTTGTTGGGACTGGGTCTCACCCTTATGGTTCGCCACATTTTTTCCGGTAATCGATAGTGGCAAAAACAAACTTGTGGCAGCAAAGAGGAGCTATAGTAATGAATCTTTGGGAAAGTTGATTAGATGTCTAGTGTGTCCTAGAGTCGTCCCTGTACTCTCAGGCCTGGGCAAAAAAAGTTTGTATATGGTGTTTCAAACGAATCAAAATTTTGTTAGCATGTTAATGTTTGTTGTGTGGAATATAAAAATATTGTTCTCTTGTGTATATATGTTGTGGCTAAGATGATAGAACAATTTGTATCAAATTCTTGGCATAGTATGGATACAATAAAGATGTTGGGATCTTATTCAAATGTTTCTGAGCGGATGTTGATGTTGAAATCGGTTTTAATTTACCCATAATTTTGGGTATGTGATTAATTAGTGATCGATTGTGTTTTATGTTTTGAGTAATCTCATTTCGTGTAATGGGTTCTCACTGATTGAATGTTTGATTGAGTACCTAAACAATTTAGTAATCAATCCAAACATCATTTATGGATAAACTCCTCTTCCAGGTTAATCCTTTGTGTGTGACCCTATAGGTCCCATTTCACGTTGGCAGCGAATGTCCATAACTAACTTATGACATCACAAGCAAAGAGTGGTGCCTAGTTACACATCAGTGCTACCCAAGTGAAAAGGAAAGTTGGAGAACAACTTTCAATCCTATAACACGTGATTGGTGTTTCAGTGAATGTATAATTCATTTGTCTATGATAACTTGGATGAACTCAAGGCATGGATTTGTCATCCTTTTAGCGTTCATTCATGTTTCTTGAACTTGAGCAGACTGTCTGAGATATGTGTGACATCAATATCATATATTGATTCACATGTGCATGTGCACGCCTTTCTCAGTCTCTCTTATCAAGTGGCCTGGACATCATACTCCCTTAGGAGGGAAAAATCCCATATCTATCACTCACAATATATCTCATGCATCAAAGCCACCCAATCATCACTATTATAACAACCCATGTTTCAGGACTACGTTTGATGATGTCAAAGTGTACCCAATCACATTCAAAGAGAGTAGTGATTTCAGGTCTAAGAATCACAATCACCACCATCACTATGAGAATCACAATCACCACCATCACTATGAGAGACGACTCTAACTACCATGTCATGGTTCCATGTGTCACTCTCATGGTGGGTATATCTGATACACTGTTCTCCAACATGTATCTGTATGCTTGTTTTGATATCATATATCATGACTAATGAGACAATGTCATCAACCAACACATACTCTAGTCTTGATGTGTCATTGTTGTCTATCAACCTTCCAGAATGACATCCGACTAGGGATATAACAAGAATTTACATACTCTTAGCATCCGTATGATCTCATTGTTTAGGTCCTTAACCTGAAGACATACGTCGTTGAGTATTGTCATTCTTTAGACACTCATTCTGCTCCATCATTTATCTCATAATCGATTGAGCTAGAATAAATTGGAAGCTTGCCTTTTGATATTTATCAAATCAATCATGACGTATGCCAATCCAATCATCATATGATTGTCTTTCAGGGCATACATACCAACACAATCTACTATAACCATATAGCATTAGTTCCTTTCCCAATCTCAGGTAAGCCCACCATAAAGTATATGATGATGTTCTATAATTTATATTTAGGGATCATAATGCTTGAAATAGACCTCCCAATATTTGGTGCTTGATCTGCAGACAAGTCACTCATTTAAAGTTAAAAGTTGTAATATATTTCTTCATGTTTCTCCACCAGAAGTGTCTTTACATGTATTTATACATATTGGTAAACCTTGAGTGAATAGTGTACTTGGACCCCTCATCTTCATGTAGTATAGTGTCTTGAAAAGTAGAGTCTTCAGGAATCCACATACGCTTCTTTTATAGTATACTACCATCCATGCCACTAGAGAGATGAGTTTGGCAATTCTCTACCAATTTCATCATATCTTCAACACTAGACATACTCTATTGTGTTGTGAGGATCCTAGACCAAAGACAAGGTTTCACATTGATATTTCTAGTGTGATTGTAACAACCAAGTGTCACACGACCCAAGGAGTTAGGTACTCTATATGCTTCCTGTTACAACCCCAATTTTTGGGTTCATTTGGTGAGAAATGCAATTTCTCAATTTAAAGATAATTGAACAAGGAATGGTATAATTTGTTTTGAATACATGGATTTCGTTTACAATAGACTTGATGACTTTTTTGTGGGCTTTATTGGCTATTGGGCCCAAATAACAAGGAAATTCAATTAGTAAATGGATATATTGAATATTTGAGAAAAGAAATATGTAGAAACCTCTAGAAGGCAAATCCAAAGAGGGAATTTCGTGCCTCTTGGATTCCTTGGGTTCCCAGGAGTCTAAAGTTACAAAAAGAAAACAATAAGAAAAGAAAAAGTTAATTAAGTATTTCTTTATTAAGAAAGATAATGTGAAATAATGCATATCGATGCATTTAAGGATAATGAGTATTTCCTTAAAAAGGAAATTCGAATTATTTGAGTTTCTTGGGATCCAAGGAGTCCCAATGAAGAAAGAGGAAAGATATAATACCAAATTTGCAAAATAAAAAGATAATGTGATACATTATTAATGGGTTTTGGTGATATTAATAAAAAGGAAGTATTTTTTGTTAAGGAAAACTTAATTTCGAGGTCAATAGACTAAAATCGAAGGGAAAGAATATTAAAAGTGATAATTCTCGAATTTATTAATAACCAAAGCACAAGGAATATCAAGGAGGTAAAGAGGAGAGAGAAGGTCTCTTCTCATTGAAAGAATAGGAAACCAAGTTGAGAAAGGACTTGGTTGCTTCGTGGGCAAGTAGTCTGGGGCGTGGATAACCCTCCCCTATATAAGGGGTAGAGCCCAGAGATGAGTATAGGAAGTTCCATGAATTCCTATCTTTTTCTCCTCCTTCTTTGTAAACAAACCCTAAGATAAAGGAGTCGTGCGGCCATGGGGCAACCAGGAACCATTAAGTAAGCTTGATGGATGCGGGACGCACCCCAGACAACCAAGGAGTGATTGGTCACCATCGTCTTACTCCCATCCTCGCGCATCGCCTGTTGGAGGGCTGTAACCCCACCAAAAACACGAGCTTGGCATGCATGAGACTAGCCGTCTCGGCCACAAGTTGAAGCCTAGTCATCTGCGGTAGGGGGTGGCGGAGGCAGGGAGGAGATTTCTGGTGAGGATCGAGCCTGGAGGCGGTGGGAGTCAGCCGCGGAACTCTGCAGGTCGGCGGTCGCAGGTGGAAATCGCAAGGAAGAAGAAGAAGATGGCGCTTGGACAAAAAGGCCCCTCCAAAGCTTGAAGAGCCGGGGCAACACGCGGGGGTAGTTCCGTAATTTGGTTATGTCTTAAATTAGCCGCGCCTACGATTGCATGAGTTGATGACGTGACATTTCCCTATTGGCCAAGTAAGTGTTTTAATGCAAAATTCATAGATAAATATCGGTAGCTCGGTTGGGGACATGTAATATATGAATCTTGCTCAGAAAAATGAGGGGAATCTAATAAAAATATAATTGAAGCCTGATTCCTTATGAAATTCGAAAAATAATAGAAGCTATCAACTTTAATGTATTAATGTTTAAAGAACCCTATTTTAGTACGATTAAAGTGATTAGTAGGGTTTAGAAAAGGATTAAAGTTGATCTTAGTCTGTTAATGATAAAAAGGATCATTAAGATTGAAAAAGAATGAATTTGCATGTAATTAGTGTAATTTAGAGTTTCTTGTGCATAAATATGTTTTAATGGGCCTTTAAACCCTAATGTTGACTAATTCGACTATTAATGGCTGTAATTGATTAATTTCATGATGAAAATTGGAATATGCTAAGTCTAAGTTATTTCGAGCATTAAAGTTCTTAATTGATGGATAAATACCCTAAATGTGGTAATTAGGGTTTTCTCGTGAATAAAAGGTGAAATTAATTGCAAATAGAGTTCATATGTGACTTAGATCATAATGGACTTTGAACTAATGATAAATGTGTATAATGATATTGTCAAGAGATAAAAATAGTAGCTTTAATGAAAAAGAAGCTTAATTGATGATTAATGTGTCTTTAATATGGAAATAGGGTTATATGTTGATAACCTTAATATTGAAGAGTAGATGAGATAATTAGGGTTTAATATGGTAAAAGATGAAGGGAAACTTTAATTGAAAAACGAAACCCTAATTCCCAAGGAAACCCTAAAATTGGAATAGAAATCCTAAGGATGATGATGATATTGAGTAAAATATATTAATAGAAGGAAATTGGTATATTTGTTTCAGGGTTCTGTGCATGATTGGTTGCTTGATTGGGATTTCTATGTTCTGGTTAATTCTGTATCTGAATCTGCAATACAAGTATGTTGTTAATTATGAATAACCACTTTAGTTTCCCGATGGATTCTCGGAGGTTTAATCACATTGAATGCAACTAAACTGTTGGGTGTTTATTTATTTCAAGCAATTATAAAGTGACTATGGTTATCACATAATGTATATGCCTTCTAGCTCAGATCCTGGTCCCCTCTGTGTCGTAATGGCTGACCTAGTACATGGCTACCTAGAGGGTAGGTCCATCAGGTCATGAATGACTTAGTATATGGCTGCCTAGAGGGTAGGTCCATCAAGTCACCTTTACAGAGGTACCATATAAGTTCTTATAGGGACAACACAGAGTCGTGGATAGATATGGGTTGAGTAGTGTGGCTTAAAACATAATCTTGATTGTTAAATGATTAATTGAATGATTACATTATTATCATAGTTGCATGTTTATTTGTTTCCCCCACATACCAGCTTCAGCTGACCGAAGTTTTGTTTGTCGGCGTTTTAGGAACAATGAAAAGAACAAACAGTAAAGTGGAACATGTGGTACTAAATGAGAATTAAAGTGCAAAGGAGGATTAGATAGATTAGTATCTGTGTGGATAGAAGTTTAGAGATCCAAGTTTTCAAAAAGGTATGCAAAAATTTATTTTCTTATAGCTTTCAGTATAGTATGTTAAAATTTGATAATTATTCTTGGTTAATTGCCGAACCTTTGATCCGGAAGTCATGGGTGCGGCTTCGACCTCCCGGTCTCCCTTAATTGGGGGTTATCGGGAGGTGGGGTCGTAACACTTCCACTCAGTGACAAAGATGGTAGCACATTTCATGCTTCATACTTAATGACTTTTCCACTAAATCTACCTTACTAGGGTAGTACGAAATCATGAATTCATATTATTTCAATACTCCAAACATATTCTATATCTCATATTCATATATTTCTGGGTCGGGATATACTTCAAACTTTTGTAATCAATCAAGATATAAAAAATGGCACCATATAAATCATGTCTTGATATTTTGGAGTGTAGATGTTGGCTTCCAACTGAAGGTCATGTGTGGGGTAGTTGATCTCATTAGGCTTCAACTACCAAGAATCATAAGAAACATCATTGCCTTATTTCCTCAAGACACAACCCAAAACATTCTTTGAGATGTCAATGAAGTTGAAAAAAAATTCATTCCTAAAGGAAGAGTTAGAACAACAGTTTGTCAAGTTGGTTTTGAGTTCTTAGAAATCGAAGTCATAGGATTCTAACCATATAATGTTCTCCTTTATGAGTCAATTTGGTGAGAGGTACAAATTTATTTCCAAAGTTATAACAAAGTGACAATGATAATCCACAAGTCCAAGGAAATAGTGGATTTTAGAGACGGTCTTGGGAGCTTGCCGATCTTGCACAATAGCTACTTCGGTGGGGTCAACATAAATTTTCCCACTCAAGATAAAGTGTACCAAGAACATTACTTTTTCAATCTAGAACTCACATTTGGATTACTTTCCATAGAACTTATAAAGCTTTGAGAATATTGAGAACCTTGTGAAGATGTATACAATGTGTCTCTAGATCTTTAGGGTATATAAGAATATCATTAATGAAGGCAACCACAAACTCATACAGAAATGATGAAAAAATATTTTCATCAAGTTCATAGAGACAAAAAAAAACATTTGTTAAACCAAAAGGCATAACTAGTAAGTTATAATACCCATAACATGTTCTGAAGGCCATCTTAGATATGCCATCTTCCTTAACCTAAAGCTGGTGATAATTGGAACGAAGGTCAATCTTTGAAAAGTCATGAGCATAACAAAGCTGATTAAAGAGGTCATCAATTCTATGAGAGGATATTTACTCGTGATAGTATCTTGATTGATCATATGCCAATCAATGAACATCCTCATGTCTAAAAAATTAAGAATTCCATCCCCAAGAGGAAGAACTGAAACAAATAAATCCTTTTTTAAGGAAATCATGTCTTTCTTGAGCTATGACAACTCTGCACATGCCATCTTATGGGGCTTGAGATATGTGTTTGGTTCCTGGTGCCAATTCAATCCATAGTTCAACATCAAACATAGGAGGTTTCCCTAGGAGCTCCACTAGATAAACACCTGATTACTCACTCACTGCATTAATACTCTCTAGATTGGTCATATCAAGGTTAGATAACATAATTGTTTCTAGATATGCCACACACCCTTAGGCTAGCATAGATTGAGATCTAATAGAAGAGATCACAAAGTTGTGGTTCTGGTGTTTTCTTCCTAGGACAATTTTATAAGGGAATCTTGTTTGAATATAATGATCTTTTGGGTATTAAAACCAACGACAACATGGTTCTTATACAATCAGTTCATCCTAATAATAAGGTTAGAGTCCTCCATATTGAGAAGAATGAAATCATATTCAAGTTTATGATGTTTTAAATAGAGGGGAACCTTTTCAACCATATGATAAGAAGTTTATATTCTCCTACTAGGTTTAGTGAATCAAGAATATATCCTAAGTCTCTTAATTTCAAATTGAGCATAATATCTAGACTTTAGGACATGAAGGTATCAATGTATCTAGAGTCACATAGAATAATGTCAAATTGATCATGAATGTTTACAACACCTAGGACATATAAATGTGGGACATTGTACATTGTTAGCTATTATCTTCATATATGGAAAGGGACTAAAATAAATATGTCTTCAATCTAATAATTTTTCTTGGAGTTTTGCTCATTGACATTCAGGGCAAAGGTACAAGCTTGTTGATGGTTAGGTTGTTTTCCCTATGTGTCCCATTATGGAGGATGATAGGAACAAGATCCTCTAAAATGGCCTTATTCATTGTAGAAGTGGCATACTGACTTTTGGAAATGACATTGTTCAGGATGACGGGTGCCACACTTTGTGCAACTAGGGCCACCACCTAGTTTGTTGTTATTGCCTCTATTTTGCCTTTGATTGTTGTTGTGTAGTTGGTACCTTGGGTTTGTTATCTAATATGCGAAGCATTGTTTATGTGGCCATTGTTTCTATTCCTATTCATACTTCCATTTCCCTGAGGTTTCCCTTTTTGTTTTTAGACAACATGCATCACATTGGTAAAACCAAGGTAGGCTACAAGTGGTATATTTTTATGTCCCAACCCTGAGGTTTTGTCTATGGATAGCTCCTGATCATATGATGATTCAGGAGATGGAAACTCTTTCCATTGCCTACCACATATAGGTTTTTCTTGGTGAGATTATGGAATAATTTCTATTTTTCTTTCTCTTGGAGATCTTCATACATTTATTTGTGAACATAGGCCTGAAGGCTTCTCAATAATTTAAAGCCATAATTTTTGTGAGTGGATATAATTTTCACACTTAGTATGACTGATCCTCTTTACTAGTAGGTGGCATAGATTACCCTATCTTTATTTGGGTATCTAAGGACCCTAAACTTATTTTCCATGGTGATTAGCCATGTATCATCCTTATCAACTGCACCATCTTCATCCTCTCTATGGTAGGTTTCAAGGTTTAGCCTTAGGAAGTTAGTTATAGTAACAAATCTAGTGTTTTCTTTAAGGGTGTTCATGGTAGGACCCCCATGTAAAAAAGATGTGCATGTTCAATTAGGAGGACATAACATCCATAAGGACACACCCTTGCTCATCCCAGTCCCCAACTTCCATGATCATATAGGAAGGGCTTTTTTCTAGATCTTTAGGTTCAACCATGTCTCTCTTTTCTTTGCCTTTATCATTATTCTTGGTGGAATGGATTTTAGGAGGCATTTGCAAGATGTTTCATTAATTAAGCCTCCCATTACAATCCATAACTTAGATCAAGGTCATATCATTAGTATCATTATCATTACTCACTTTTTACTAAATAATTCACATTGTGTTTGCATCCCATCCTTAATCTACATGCAATAGAAAGATTGTTGTGAGTAATAGTCATGAAAGGGAAAACACTGAGAAGATTAACTAATCATTATCTAATATGTGGCTTGGCTTAATCATTAAAGAAGAGATGATATGTTAGAAGACTCTCTAAATTTTAAGATAAAAATGCTAATTGAGTCTTGATTCACTTCGGCCAAGTAAGTGTGCAAAGGAATGAAACTAAGTGGAAAGGAGGTGGTTACTAGCTAGAAATACCACATTAAGCACCTATCCTAGACACCTCAATTTCACCATTGTGAATATACATTTTCCCTAGGTTTGTATAAAGTATTTGGCCTTAGTTTTAACAAATCTATTTTTACCCAAATCATAACATTAGTACCTAGAAAGTCAGTGGTGGAAGGACTCCTACGTTGATCCCTAGAATTTCTCAAATCCACACAAGAACACATATGAATAAAACAACAACAATTCCATTCATCATTTATGAACCATCAAACATCACATCATGCAAGCAACAAAAGGGTAGAGACATGCTCAAAAGAAACTACTTAGATACAACATAAAGATAAGCATTATAATCCCTCTAATTATACAAAAACACCATGGAGTTACATTTGATGCTAAATGTAGCAGTCCAGAAGGTCACACATAGAAATCATTCAGGAGTATCTAAAATAGTGTAAAACAAAATATATCAATGTGATTGTACTAGTATACTGTGCAAAGATATGAAATCACAATTTAGAGAAATATATTTGCTTGGATAGAAATAATATATATCAATAAGATATAAAACTGAAGTCTTTCATTTTACTAGAAAGCATATTTTAAGTGAATTTATATTATATTAAACAACATCATCGTAGGCCCTTTGACCAACTTCTAAAAGTAAGGATTCATGCGGGACCTCAAGGATAAAAGGCAAGAGCTAACCATGTTTCTAGTTTATAAGGGACCTTCAGACTAGAAGCCAAGATCTAACCATTTTTCATGTCGTGTTGTTGCTTGATTGAGGCAAGTAGGTATGCCAAGTCATGTGCCATTACCCTAAGAATATAAGAAGTCCAAGAAGGATTGTATAGATGGATATATATGATTATGTTTGTAGTTTAATAAACACAATTTGATAAAGAAAAAATCATTATTCACAGGGAACATGTAGATCAAACATATACATATAGCCAATCATCTTTAGGGTTCTTCATACAAACAATTGATATCATTAACATGGATAATAGGAGGCAAAGCGTATCTTGAAACAAGTGAATTAGTTTTAAGAACTTGATTAGAGCTTCATGAAGAGTCCTTCAAAATGATCCTGAGATATAATTAAATGGGACAAATTACAATCAGTAAGATCTAGGTGTATGCATATTCTTAAGAAGGTTGAGTGTTTCACTTAGTCAAAGTATTATTTATTTCAATTATTGATCACAAAAATGCATGCCAGTTCATCATCATGTTTCATATCACATCATAGATCATATTTGACTCAAGGAGAAACATTCTAAATAGAATTAGAGATTTCTATATTAGGATTCCTTGATATTTATAGGGAAATTGCTATGGCAATCCGATCATCAATACGGTAAAACTAACTTGTCTCACCAAGGTCTAAACTCAACAACATTTCCTGTAGGTGGATGAAAAATCCAACACTTGGTGAATTATACTTGACAATGATAGAAAGATCCAACATCAAAGGATCAGTGAGCAACTTTTCCATGAATGCTTGGCTGCCACCAACTAGTTATCCTTGTTGTAACTTTTTTTACACCTATAGCTTCAATTCTTGAAGTTCTAGAGGATTGGTAGGCCAATCTTTAAAATTTGATATGATTTAGATAGATTAAACATAGAGATCCATGTTATATTACATATCATATTACAAAGGTGTCACAAGAGCACAAGAATTATTTATTTGGATTTCATGTCACAAGGCACGATAAGTTATTGATCATGCATGTCATAAGGCAAAATAAGTTATTGATCACGAGTCATGATATAGTTTTGAGAAATATTAGATTGAGATTGAACAACATAGTGATTAATAATTTCAAAAAGATTAAGAGTATCCATTTTAATATACTTGTAGTCTTTTGGATTAATTTAGGTCAAGTAACCATTTATATTAGAATCATTTCATTTTTTTAATCAAAATAGTATTACATATTTGGACAAAGGATTGAACATCTATGATTATGTGAAGTTAAAATCTATTTATAAAATTTCTATGAGAGAGGAGAAAAATACCAAAATATCAAAAAACATGAGCCATTGGATGTTGATCCACCTTGAACCAAACTCGATCTAGTGGGGTGTGGTGATCCACTCCACTCACATGCTTTGTTAGTGGATTGGTCATCTCTTTCCTATTGGATCTTTTGTACATGCTAGTTTGGGAGAGATCACATGGCTTAGGGGACTCGACACCACTAGCATGAGAGAAGAGAAAGGGAGGGAGACAGATCTATGGGCAAGCCTCAATATTTGTTGCATCTTGGTTAAGTCTTGACCAAGTCCATATATGATGGTCTAATGGGTTGTCACCTAGATCAAGATGGAGGAGGAGCATTCACTAGGGTTTTTCTCCAACAACCTAGGGGAGGGAATTTGTGGGTGGAGAGGTTTGAGAAAGGTGGGTAAAATAAGTAATGGATCTTAGTGGAAGTGACATCCTATTTTTAGTGGGGGATTTTTTTAGGAAAGAAGGAAAGTGTGGTTGAAATGTTCTCAAGTCTCAACACCATTGTAAATGGTCTTTCTATCCTAGGCCATACCATGAACCGAGGAAAGGTAAACTGCAAGATCCTCCATTCTCTTCCTCATCAATGACAAACAAAGGTGGCTACCATAGAAGAAACAACTCTCTGTCATTCTTACTAAATAGCTCATAGGAAATCTCCAAGCTTATGAAGTGAGACTTGACAAGTAAGAGGAAGAAGAAAGAAAAGAAGAGAGAGTGTCCAAGAGAAAGAAGAATGCTACAATCAAATCCCAAGTTGAAGCTATTATGCGACAATAAGTCACTAGTGAAGCTTCTCCATCCTCAAATTAAGAGGTCTCCTCAAATTATCTTGAATCTCACTACTCCAAGGGAAAGCCATCTCAAGTGTAGATTCTAGAAGAAAGAAAAATGACACAAAAGCCCTAGTGACTCTTCCAACTCAAGCTCAAGTGAAGATTCTAGTAAAAGCTTTATCCCAAGCTCTAGAGAAAGGGGAGAATGCCATTTTTCTCTCATGGCAAGTCCTAATGAAGATTCAAATGAGGTACATACGAACTCTTTAGATAACGAATCCATAATTTCCATTATTCATGCTACTGGTGCATCTCTTAAATATACTAAGCATAAAAAGAAAAAAAAACTTGCTAACATTTTTGATAACTTGTATGAAGAAAAGGATGATCTTGAACATGCTAACATTTTCTCACAAGGGATTGTTAACAATATCCAAAAGCTTTGTCTAGAACTTGAATTAAAATTCATGGTGTTGAGATAAAAAATAATGCTTATCTTAGACAAGTACATGCTCTTAAATTGAAAATACTAGCTTGCTTGATGAGATTAGATTTTTAGAATCTCAACCTTTTATGCCTAGTTATAATGAAGGGTATACTAAAATTGTGAATTCTCTCATACTTGATATTAATGTTCTTAGAACTAAAAGAGAGGACAAAGACTTTGTTATGCAAAGAATAGAATCTAAAAATAGTGTCTATATTTATAAGATTACTTTGCTAAAAAATGCTTCCTTTATTACTAAAATCAATGTCCTTAAATATTGTTCTAGTTCTACTAGTAGAGAGAATAATGTTGTTGCTCTTCATATTCAAAAATATTCTTATATGACCAAATCTCTTTATTTAGAAATTGGTATTTTGAATTCTAGAAATGATATGATTCAATTTCCTTCCACTATTACTTCTCTTATGCATGATAATCATAGTTTATGATCCTCTTTGGAAAGATACTTAGATGGTAAATAGAGTTTGAATGATATCCTACACCATACCACTAAATAAATTGGTAGACACATTATAGGGTATGATTGTAGCCAAAGGAATAGAAAAGATAAAAGACCTACAATCTTTCATGGAAAATCCTCTAATTAAAAGGTGAAGCACACTTGCAACAATTGCAATGAAACTGGCAATTATTCTACATATTTCCCTTTTAAAAAAGCACTCAAAATAAATAGGACATGGGTTGCTAAGCTAACCCCTCCATACCAAAAAATAGGATTGGGGACCATTTTATCTTTCTTCATTTAAGTCACTTGCAAATGGATTGACATGATATATTTATTTGTAAATTGGTTTCTCAATCCACATAAAAATGATGAGATGAAGAATAAAAGTAAGATGTGTATGGTTAGGAAACAAGTGGGAAAAATGTGTAAAAACAAAGGTAATGGTATGCTTGCCCATATCCAGCCATTCCTTGTTTTTGCCAAGTTTGTATGCATTGTACATATGGTTTTGGAGTCAAAAGTGGTATATTGTGATTCTAATTACTTTCTTGCTTAAAAACTACCCCAGATGCTTTCATAGTGCATTATTAACTTGCGTATACATGTTTGGACATAGATTATATTTTTATCATGTCTCTAGATATGTTTTTCTAATATATATGTGCTTTTTTATAGTATTTGTTGTCGGCTGAGTTTTTCCTGGGAAACTCAACCTATAGACACCAATGGGGTCTTGCCATCAACTATTGTCAGGAGAGAAGGCCAACCTAGAAACTAAAATGACAACACTACGCACTAAATATGCAGATGGCTTTTGGATTAGAATTTCCCTCTCAACTAGACTTTCTCAACTAATAGCTTTATTATATGGAACTCCCCTTGGTACCTTTTATGATATGCATATTGGGCTTTGAATTGCCTATCTTGCATATAACTCTATCTTTCTTTTTTCTCTAAATTGGTATCTTTATATCTTGCAACTACTCATCTTGAGTATTTATGCATATTTTGATGATAATCTCTTTAAAACCTATGGTTGTGATTAACTTGCTTTTGTTGTTCTCTAACTTGCTACATCTATCTAGTTGTATATCTTTTGATGCAACTGTAAGGACCCTGACCTCCGTTTAGGGCTTATCCTGTTTGCTTTGCTTAACCCTGATGCTTAGTTGCTTGCTAATCACCTTTAGTGGTTATTAGGGTTTGTTTGTGCTTTGTTGAGAGCTGGAGGTGCTACTTGCAATTAACCCAAGTTTAGGGTTTGTGGGCAAGTTTGTCACCTTGTGAGGTGTTCCTCCCTCTCCTTGCTTCCTCCAGTGTTGAGAGGAAGGTTTGGACTCATTGCTTGAGTTCCTTTGGGCTTGGTTGAGCTTGTTGGGCCTTGTGGTGCCTTGCTTTTGCTTCTTTGGACCTTGTGTCGGGCAAGAGAGCTTGTATCGACCAGTGGTGTGTCGGCCATGGTTGTGTCACCCATGGACCCTCTTTGACCCTCTTTGACCTCATTTGTGTCACCACTAGTGGACACTTGGAGCTTGATGCTTGCATGTGGCGATGGCCTTGGACATGTGTTTAGGACATGTTAGAGTGGTGGCTTTACACATGGACAAGTGTCCCTAGGTGGGCGACACCTTGCCTTGCTCTACCTTGGTTTCTCCTCCATCCTCTTCTATATATGCGTTTCCTTTCCCTTGCTAAGGATCCCTTTAGTTCCTTGGTCTCCCTCTCCCTTGGTGCACGACACCCTCTTATTTTGCAAGCTTGGTGGCCGATCCTTCTTGGAGTCTCCTTCTTCCTCTAGTGGTGGCCGAACCCTAGAGTGCCTTGCTCTCCTTCTTGTGGTGGTGCATGGAGATTAGAGATAGGAGCTTGGAGCTTGCTTAAGGCGGGTTACATAACTCCTAACCCTAACTACATTACCATCTTCTATGTTCTTGTTGCTTATGATCGGCTATACATGTTGTTAGTTTGGTTTCTTGCTTAGTTGCTTCTTGTTGGACGATCCTTGTTCTAGGGTTTCTTGGTGAGAAACACCCCTTTCTCTCCTAGGTCTTGAGGAGTGAGCTTGAGTTCTAGTAACATGGGAAATACTCCTCTCTCGCTTAAGTTGAGGGGTGAGCTTGTGTTCTAGTGGCTTGAGCAACACTCTCCTCTCACCATGTACTTGAAAGGTGAGCTATGTGGTGGTCGTGGACCTTGGTTGTGGTTGAACCTTGTGTTGCCCGATTGGTGATAAGAGGTGTGCAAGACCCCTCTCTCTTAGTTGTTGAGAGGTGAGCCATCTTCTTGAGCCATTAGGGTTTGGTGTCCTTGTGCTTGAGGTTGATGATGACTTTGTGGAGTTGCATCTTGACCATTATGATCTTGGGGGAGGTGCTGCCCGATACCCCTCTTGATCTTGAGCTTTAGACGACACATGTTATGGTTTTGTCGGGTGTCACCCATGGTCCCTGCCTTGTGTGTATCGGGCATCACACCTTGATGTGTAACCTGCCCGATACACTTAGCCTATGTGATGGTTTGGTATCGTTATGCCTTGTTGTGGTGGAACGTTGCTAGCTAGTCTGTGGTGGGCGTCCCCCTTTGGCCTTAGCTCTGTGTGTGTTGGACGACAGCACGACACTTGATGGGTGTTGCACAACACCTTAGTGCCTGATACATGTGGATGCCCGATATGCATGGGTGCACGATACATGACGCACCGTTGCCAGACATGCTCCTTTGGCTGAGCTGCACGCTTTGGTTGCCCGTTATCAATTAGTTGCACGACACAGCGTTGTGCGACACTAAGCTTCCCGACGGAACGTTGCCCGACATGGTGCACAACACACCTTGCACGACACACCCCTTGGGCTCAGTTGCACGATAGACCCTGCTGCACAACACAACGATGCATGGTACACCCTTGCTATTATGCGTTTGAGTAACGGACGATAGGGGAGATTACCCTGCCCGATACCACCTTTGGTGAGGATAGTGGATGCTTCTAGTGAGGGTCTGGTCTCTTATGGAAAACTGATATACTAATTCTTGATCTTTGATATGCTTGCTTATAACTAAGATGGTAGCTCCCATCTATGTAACTAGACATGATATTGCATATGCTTATGATCATCTATATAATGCTAAGGAAATGGTAACCATATAAGCTGTTTTGCTTGGTAATATGACCTATGCCTATGGTCACAGGTTGAGGCATGAATGATAATGTATCTAATCACCAATGTTGCCCTATGTTGATAATATAATCCTCCCGATAAACCATAATATTTGTGCATACTAACCATGCAGGTACAGATGCAAAGCCAGGTAAAGGGCTATGAGGTATATATATTTAAGTAACATTGCTTTGATGGTTACTCATGATAATGAGATAACATACATGATGTGTTTTGGTCTAAGGACCTGAGTTTGGCTAAAATGCTGGGATTGTTATCCCATGGTGATGATGTAAGACTTGAGAGGCAGTGACACTATATGATGAGGGATTGAGATCCCAGGGCAATGTGAGGATCCTTGTGATGGATCAGGATGATGTTGATTACAATAAGAGCATAATATTGTGTCTCAGGTTGTTTATTCTTGTTATAAGTTTACATGTTATACAACTTGGTTGAATCTTGCAATCCACATAAAAGATACTAATTAATCACAGTGGAACATATCATGTAGTTTTCCCCGGCCATAGATCCATCATCGTCAGGAGCTGGTGATGGTGAAATGGGTTCTCCAATGGGTTAACCCGGAGCACATATTGTTGAACATGCGAGGTTTCTCCTAGCCTAAAATAGAGAGGGAATCGAGTGCAGCTGCGGTTGCAGACTCAGGATATGTATAGAGCATGGTGAATAGGCCCATGGCTCAGGATATGTAATATGGGAGCATGAATGCGTTCATGGCTCAGAGCACGGTGAACAGGTCCGCGGCTTAGATATACTAGCGCCGTGACCTGTACCGAGGTGGTCTAGAGAAGGGTAGCCTATGGAGCTGACCCTGTGGCTGAGGCCACTTAAGCACGAGACTACGGTCCTGCTTTGGTTCTCGTACACTGACCACGAGGTGGGAGGTCGTGGAGTCCGGCTCTTCCATTGACCTTGTATGGCACCAGCTTGGGTTTCACAACCGAAGGTTGGATTTGAGTGGTACGACTCACCTCCTCAGGGCATAATAATACATAATCCAGCCGTATAGTATATACTGCTTAAGGCAAAACACAGAACATTGGTTGAGGCCTTGCTTGTGTAGTTAATCTTGTTATACCTTGCAGTTGCTTATACATTCCTCATGTTTTATGGTTAGACCTTATAAATCTTATCTTGTTAATCATCTTCCATAAAGAGATATTTGGTATTATGCCTTCCGTACATCTAGTAAGCTTGATGGTATGAATAGCTTTGATATATAAACTGCTCTTGTTATACCTCTTATCAGTTATCTGCTGTTGTAGCTTTTATCTTTCTGAGGTTTTGTAGTTTCGGCGAGAGTTATGTTTCTCGCTGGGACTGTGTGTCTCACCCCGCTGGTTTACACCCTTTTTAGGTGTTTGAGCTAGACGTGGTGGTGGTCACGGAGTTGCGACCGAGCAGCAAGATGAGTAGTAGAAGGCAAGAGATGGATATGCTGCTGTTTTGGTTGTTTTGCAGTAGAGTCTTAAAGTCATCCCTGTACTCTCAGGTCCTTGGAGGTGTTTTGACGTTGTTTCATGATGTATATCTGTTGATGTTTTGTGTATCCTGCTGCTGGCCGGATGTAGGCTGTTATGTATGTATAAACAGGTGATGAACTCATGTGATGACAGGACAGCTGATCTCCTAAGCTGTGGACACGTACCAAGACCATGTATACATTTATATAACCTGTTTCCTTGCAGGATGAGGACCTAAATGTAATAGTTCCTTAGTTTATCCACTTTCTGCAATTGGTTTTAATTAACCAGTGTTTTTGGTAAGAAGTGGTTTATGGTGATTTCCGCACGTTTTTGTGTAACACATCGCTGTCTGTGTGATAGTGGGACATGTTGCCATAAGTTTTGGTATTAGAGCCCTAGGTTCACTGAGTCTACAGGGATTTAGGACTAGGTTGTGTCTGTTCTTGTGAGTTTTCTAGATTTTCTTACAATCATCTTCTACCCTCAGTGGAAGAAAAGCCAAGATGTCTGGAAACCATGAAGAACATGCTACCAAGAACAGCGATGTTGCATCAGTTGATGGAGCTATAGGGCAGGCACATGAAGATCGGGTTCCTGAGGTCCCCCAACCTGACCCAGCCATTCTTGAACACCCTGCCTACCAACATCTTATGGGGCAGATGATGGCTACGATGAATCTCATGATAAAAAGATTGCCAGTGCCTCAGCTGAGAGCACAGACTCCCCATGATGAAACATCGGGTATTGGGAAGACCTTTGAGCGACTTCGCTGAGTCGGAGCTTCGGATTATGCTAGAATGGTTGATCCAACGGATGCAGATCTGTGGCTGAAAAGTCTTGAGAAGGCTTTCCGGATCCTTGACATCCCCAAAGCAAACAAAGTAAAGCATGCTGTCTACCTTCTGAAGGGTAGTGCTGGTCACTGGTTGACCATCGAGGAAGAGAAGCAGCCTGGTGAGGTGATCCGTTGGGAGGTTTTCCGATGCGAGTTTGTCAACAGATACTTTCCGAAGACGTATCTAGATGAGAAGATCAGCCAGTTTGAGCTCTTACGCCAAGGAACGATGAACATCACCGAGTATGAAGCCAAGTTCATAGATCTGTTAAGGTTTTGTCCTCACATGGCAGCAACAGATGAGGAGCAGATCAGACGTTTTGAGAAAGGTCTAAGTGCTGAGCTGACAACACCTATTTCCGCATTGGAGAACAGAGAGCGGTTTGCTACATTCGTGGAATCTGTCCGGAGGATTGAATGGTCAGTTAGGGAGAAAAGAGAATCCATGTCTCAGAAGAGGCCTGCTCAATTCCAGGGACAGAGGTTTGGTGGCTTCAAGAAGCCAAGGTTTTCAACACCCTCAGTGATGAGAGGTTCCAGTGTACCATCACAGTGGTCTCCGAGTAAGGGAAGAGGTTATGCTTCTTCACCGTCAAAGGCACATAGTACAGCTTCAGTGGCAATGACAGGGCCATCTAGGCCACGGTTTGAAGTTAAGACATGCTATAGCTGAGGTCAGACGGGGCATTTCAAGTCAAATTGCCCAAGCAGAGACGTCGAAGTGACACAGCAACCGAGGCAGAATCATCAAGGGTCAGATAGACAATAGTCCAGTGGTAGCAGAGGGTGAGGATGCGGTCAAGCATCGCAAACGGGATCGTCTACTCAAGGAAGTAGAGGACGTGGACAACAAGCAACGACTCGATTCTATGCTATGAGTCACCCAGAGGCGATAGTCAACCCGCGAGTGGTGACAGGTCAGATGGAATCATTTCATTCTGATATGTCTTCTTCTTGCTTTATATCTGTGTTGGTTGACTCGGGTGCTACACACTCTTTTATCGCCTATAATATGCTTGAGAACTGTCATTTACCTCTTAGCTGTATGAAAGATAGCTTGTTGTTAGAAACCCCTCTTGATGGTTCCTCGATGCTTCGAGAAGAGTGTCAATCTTGTGTCTTATCTTTTTCAGGACACATCATACAAGTGGATCTTATACCACTTGATATGCATGGTTTCGATGTTATCCTTGGGATGGATACCTTAGAGAAGTATAAGGTTGTTTTGGACTGTGGTTCCAAGCAGGATGTGTTTGATGATGCTGTAGAGAAGTGGATCTTCCAAGGAGATAGGAAGATTCTTCCGATGTGTCTGGTATCAGCTATGGTGGCAGAGAAGTTTCTACGGAAAGGATGCGAGGCGTTCTTAGCTCACGTTGTGGATACCGTTGTGGATACTAAGGTGAAAGGTCCTAGCCTTGAAGAGGTGTCAGTCATCCGAGAGTTTGCCGATGTGTTTCCTGATGAGTTTCCTGGTGTTCCTCCACCCCGAGAGATTGATTTCGAGATCAATCTGGTTCCAGGAACGCAGCCAGTTGCATAGACACCGTATAGGATGGCTCCAGTAGAGATGGCAGAGCTTAAGAAGCAGTTACAAGAGTTGTTGGAGAAAGGTTTCATCCAACCAAGTACATCGCCTTGGGGTGCTCCAGTGTTGTTCTTTAAGAAGAAGGACGGATCGATGCAGTTATGTATAGATTACCGACAGTTGAACAAGGTCACAATCAAGAACAAGTACCCGTTGCCGAGGATAGACGATCTGTTCGATCAGTTGCGTGGTGCTACAGTGTTTTCAAAGATTGATCTACGGTCTGGTTATCATCAGTTGAGGATTAAGGCGGATGACATACCAAAGTAAGCTTTTAGGACGAGGTATGGTCACTTCGAGTTTGTGGTTATGCTGTTTGGGCTAACCAATGCACCTGCTGCTTTCATAGATTTGATGAATCGAGTGTTCCATCCATTCCTAGATCAGTTTGTTGTAGTCTTTATAGATGACATCTTGATCTATAGTCGGGACAGGCTAGAGCATGAGTGACATCTTCGACTAGTGTTGACTCTTCTTCGCCAACATCAGTTGTATGCCAAGTTCAGTAAGTGTGAGTTCTGGTTGGAAGAAGTGACTTTCTTGGGTCATGTGATATCTACTGAAGGAGTCAAAGTGGACCCGAAGAAGGTGGAATCTGTTGTAGAATGGGAACAGCCGAAGACGCTGACAGAAGTACGTAGTTTCCTGGGTTTGGCAGGATACTACCGGAGGTTTATCAAGGACTTCAGTGCGATTGCATTGGTGATGATGAAGTTGACTAGAAAGGATGTACCTTTTGTCTGGGATGATCGTTGCCAGCAAGCTTTCCAAAGTTTGAAGGAAAAACTAACTAATGCTCCAGTACTAGTGCTGCCAGAGCCTGGGAAGGGCTATGTTGTTTTCTACGATGCTTCCAAGAAAGGTTTAGGTTGTGTGCTGATGCAGGAAGATCATGTGGTTTCCTTTGCTTCGCGACAGCTTAAGAAACACGAGGAGAACTATCTGACTCATGATTTGGAGTTGGCAGCAGTGGTTCATGCGTTAAAGATTCGGAGACACTATCTTTACAGGGAAGTGTATCAGATCTTTATGGATCACAAGAATCTGAAGTACATCTTTTCGTAGAAGGAGTTAAACATGCGACAACATCGATGGATGGAGCTAATCAATGATTACGACTGCACCATCGAGTATCATCTTGGTAAGGCGAATGTGGTAGCTGATGCGCTTAGCCGAAAGTCTTCTTCTTTTTCTTCAAAGAAGGAAAATTGAGTTCCCTGGTATGCCATAGATAGGATATGCTTGTTTCCTTGCGGCAGATGAATGTGCAGATGGAAGTTTCCTTGTTAGATGGACTTTTAGCACATATGCAAGTCAAGCCTACGCTGAGACAACAGATCAAAGATGCACAACAAACAGATGATACAGTACAGTTGATCAGATCAGAGTTCAGTAGCAAAAAGCGTGATGGGTTCCATCAGTCCGAGGATGGACTAATTTTCTATCATGATAGGATGGTGGTCCCCAATGCTGACAATCTAAGGAAGTTAGTGCTTGAGGAAGCACACACGTCAATGTATGCTATGCATCCAGGTGTCACCAAGATGTATCATAGACTGAAGGACTTGTATTGGTGGCCTGAGTTGAAGAAAGGTGTAGCCGAATTCGTGGCTAAGTGTGCGGTATGTCAGCAAGTCAAGGCTGAACATCAAAACCCTGCAGGTACATTGCAGCCCCTGCCGATACCGCAGTGGAAATGGGACCATATAACCATGGATTTCGTAGTTGGTCTGCCCAAGATAACTAGGAATCATGATTCCATTTGGGTAATAGTGGACATATTGATGAAGTCTGCCCATTTCATACCATTAAAGACAACGTATACAGCTGAGAAACTCGCTCGAGTATATGTGGATGAGATAGTACGTTTGCACGGTGTGCCAACGACGATAGTTTCTGACAGAGGTCCTCAGTTCACGAGTCGTTTCTGGGAACAGTTGCACAAAGTGTTGGGAACAGAGTTGAGATTCAGTACCTCCTTCCACCCGCAGACAGATGGACAGTCTGAGAGGACTATTCAGACTTTGGAAGATCTCCTTCGAGCTTGTGTTTTGCAGTTCCTAGGTAGTTGGGATTTACATCTCAGTTTGATAGAGTTTGCTTACAACAATAGTTATCAGCGGAGCATTGACATGGCTCCTTATGAGGCCTTGTATGGCAGGAAGTGCAGATCTCCTTTGTGTTGGTATGAGTCTGGTGAATATCAGCTTTTGGGTCCTGAGTTAGTACAATAGACAACAAAAAAGATCAAAGTGATACAACAACAGTTAAAAGCGGCACATGACTGGCAGAAGTCTTATGCAGACAATCGCCGATGATCTTTGGAATTCCAGGTAGGAGACAAAGTGTATCTTAAAGTCTCTCTATGGAAAGGTGTGCTAAGGTTTGACCAGAAAGGTAAGCTAGCACCCAGATATATGGGGCCTTACCCAGTCATAGCCCGTATGGGCAAAGTAGCTTACAAGTTAGAGCTGCCGCCAGAATTACACAAGTTATATCCAGTATTCCATGTTAGTATGCTGAAGAAAAGTCATCCGGATTCAGGAACAGTAATACAACCGGTTGAAGTTGAGCTTGATGAAGATGTGACCTACGAGGAAGGTCCTGTGGCGATCCTTGACAGAAGAGTTATGAAGCTGAAGAGGAAGGACCTGGTTCTTGTGAAGGTTCTTTGGCATCATCGTGGCATTGAGGAAGCCACGTGGGAGCTTGAGGAAGAGATGAGGAGGAAGTATCCCTCACTTTTCTCTTCGGATTTCGGGGACAAAATCCCTTTGTAGGGGGTTAGCTTGTAAGGACCCTGACCTCTATTTAGGGCTTATCCTGTTTGCTTTGCTTAACCCTGATGCTTAGTTGCTTGCTAATCACCTTTGGTGGTGATTAGGGTTTGTTTGTGCTTTGTTGAGAGCTGGAGGTGCTACTTGCAATTAACCCAAGTTTAGGGTTTGTGGGCAAGTTTGTCACCTTGTGAGGTGTTCCTCCCTCTCCTTTCTTCCTCTAGTATTGAGAGGAAGGTTTGGGATCGTTGCTTGAGTTCCTTTGGGCTTGGTTGATCTTGTTGGGCCTTGTGGTGCCTTGCTTTTACTTCTTTGGACCTTGTGTCGGGCAAGAGAGCTTGTATCGGCCAGTGGTGTGTTGGCCATGCTTGTGTCACCCAGGGGTGTCACCCATGGACCCTCTTTGACCTCATTTGTGTCACCATTAGTGGACACTTGGAGCTTGATGCTTGCATGTGGCGATGGCCTTGGACATGTGTTTAGGACATGTTAGAGTGGTGGCTTTGCACATGGACAAGTGTCCCTAGGTGGGCGACACCTTGCCTTGCTCTACCTTGGTTTCTCCTCCATCCTCTTCTATATATGCATTTCCTTTCCCTTGCTAAGGATCCCTTTAGTTCCTTGGTCTCCCTCTCCCTTGGTGCACGACACCCTCTTCTTTTGCAAGCTTGGTGGCCAATCCTTCTTGGAGTCTCCTTCTTCCTCTAGTGGTGGCCGAACCGTAGAGTACCTTTCTCTCCTTCTTGTGGTGGTGCATGGAGCTTGGAGCTTGCTTAAGGCGGGTTACATAACTCCTAACCCTAACTACATTACCATCTTCTATGTTCTTATTTCTTATGATCGTCTATACATTTTGTTAGTTTGGTTTATTGCTTAGTTGCTTCTTGTTGGCCGATCCTTGTTCTAGGGTTTCTTGGTGAGCAACACCCCTTTCTCTCCTAGGTCTTTAGGAGTGACCTTGAGTTCTAGTAACATGGGCAATACTCTTCTCTCGCTTAAGTTGAGGGGTGAGCTTGTGTTCTAGTGGCTTGAGAAACACCCTCCTCTCACCACGGACTTGAAAGGTGAGCTATGTGGTGGTCGTGGACCTTGGTTGTGGTTGAACCTTGTGTTGCCTGATTGGTGATAAGAGGTTTGCAAGACCCCTCTCTCTTAGTTGTTGAGAGGTGAGCCATCTTATTGAACCATTAGGGTTTGGTGCCCTTGTGCTTGAGGTTGATGACGACTTTGTGGAGTTGCATCTTGACCGTTATGATCTTGGGGGAGGTGTTGCCTGATTCCCCTCTTGATCTTAAGCTTTGGATGACACATGTTAATGTTGTGTCGGGTGTCACCCATGGTCCCTGCCTTGTGTGTGTCGGGCATCACACCTTGATGTGTAACCTGCCCGATACACTTAGCCTATGTGATGGTTTGGTATCGTTATGCCTTGTTGTGGTGGAGCATTGCTAGCTAGTATGTGGTGGGTGTCACCCTTTGGCCTTATCTCTATGTGTGTTGGCCGACAACACGGCACTTGATGGGCATTGCACGACACCTTAGTGCCCGATACATGTGGATGTCTGATATGCATGGGTGCACGATACATGACGCACCGTTGCTAGGCATGCTCCTTTGGATGAGCTGCATGCTTTGGTTTCCCGTTATCAGTTAGTTGCACGACACAGCGTTGTGCGGCACTAAGTTTCCCGACAGAGTGTTTCCTGACATGGTCACAACACACCTTGCACGACACACCCCTTGGGCTCAGTTGCACGATAGACCCTGCTGCACAACACAGTGCTGCATGGTACACCCTTACTGTTATGCTTGGCCGATATGTGCTGGTATGCATTTGAGTAATGGACGATAGGGGAGATTACCCTGCCCGATACCACCTTTGGTGAGGATAGTGGACGCTTCTAGTGAGGGTCTGGTCTCTTATGGAAAACTGATATACTAATTCTTGATCTTTGATATGCTTGCTGATAACTAAGATGGTAGCTCCCATCTATGTAACTGGACATGATATTGCATCTGCTTATGATCATCTGTATAATGCTAAGGAAATGGTAAGCATATAAGTTGTTTTTCTTGGTAATATGACCTATGTCTATGGTCAAAGGTTGAGGCATGAATGATAATGTATCTAATCACCAATGTTGCCCTATGTTGATAATATAATCCTCCTGATAAACCATAATATTTGTGCATACTAACCATGCAGGTACAAATGCATAGCCAGGTAAAGGGATATGAGGTATATATATTTAAGTAACATTGCTTTGATGGTTACTCATGATAATGAGATAACATACATGATGTGTTTTGGTCTAAGGACTTGAGTTTGGATAAAATGCTGGGATTATTATCCCATGGTGATGATGTAAGCCTTGAGAGGCACTGACACTATATGATGAGGGATTGAGATCCCAGGGCAATGTGAGGATCATTGTGATGGATCAGGATGATGTTGATTACAATAAGAGCATAATATTGTGTCTCAGGTTGTTTATTCTTGTTATAAGTTTACATGTTATACAACTTGGTTGAATCTTGCAATCCACATAAAAAGATACTAATTAATCACAGTGGAACATATCATGTAGTTTGCCCTGGCCATAGATCCATCATCGTCAGGAGCTGGTGATGGTGAAACAGGTTCTCCTGTGGGTTAACCCGGAGTGCATATTGTTGAATATGTGAGGTTTCTCCTAGCCTAAAATAGAGAGGAAATCGAGTGCAACTGCGGTTGCAGACTCGGGATATGTATAGAGCATGCTGAATAGGCCCATGGCTCAGGATATGTAATATGGGAGCATGAATGCGTTCATGGCTCAGAGCACGGTGAACAGGCCCGTGGCTCAGATATACTAGCGTCGTAACCTGTACTGAGGTGGGCTAGAGAAGGGTAGCCTATGGAGCTGACCCTGTGGCTGAGGCCACTTAAGCACGCGACTACAGTCCTGGTTTGGTTCTCGTGCACTGACCACGAGATGGGAGGTCATGGAGTCTGACTCTTCCATTGACCTTGTATGGCACCAACTTGGATTTCGCAACCGAAGGTTGGATTTGAGCGGTACGGCTCACCTCCTTAGGGCATAATAATACGTAATCCAGCCGTATAGTATATACTGCTTACGGCAAAACACGGAACATTGGTTGAGGCCTTGCTTGTGTAGTTAATCTTGTTATTCCTTGCAGTTGCTTATACATTCCTCATGTTTTGTGGTAAGACCTTATAAATATTATCTTGTTAATCATGTTCCATAAAGAGATATTTGGTATTATGCCTTCCGTACATCTGGTAAGCTTTATTGTATGAATAGCTTTGATATATAAACTGCTCTTGTTATACCTCTTATCAGTTATCTGCTGTTGTTGCTTTTATCTTTCTGAGGTTTTGTAGTTTCGGCGGGAGTTATGTTTCTCGCTGGGATTGTGTGTATCAACCCACTGGTTTACACCCTTTTTAGGTGTTCGAGCTAGACGTGGTGGTGGTCGCGGAATTGCGGCCGAGCAGTAGAAGGCAAGAGATGGATATGTTGCTGTTTTGGTTGTTTTGTAGTAGAGTCTTAAAGTCATCCATGTACTCTCAGGTCCTTGGAGGTGTTTTGATGTTGTTTCACGATGTATAGCTGTTGATGTTTTGTGTATCCTACTGCTGGCCGGATGTGGGCCGTTATGTATGTATAAACAGGTGATGAACTCATGTGATGATAGGACAACTGATCTCCTAAGCTGTGGACATGTACCAAGACCTTGTATACGTTTATATAACCTGTATCCTTGCAGGATGAGGACCTAAATGTAATAGTTCCTTAGTTTATCCACTTTCTGCAATCGGTTTTAATTAACCTGTATTTTTGGAAATTTGTGGTTTATGGTGATTTCCACACATTTTTGCGTAACACCTCACTGTCTGTGTGATAGCGGGACGTGTTGCCATAGCAACCTTGAGTTTCTTAGTTGTAATCATCTTTTGGTCATGATGCATATTTGCTAGTAAGTAATATCCTTTTTTGCTTCTAAAATTGCATATTCCTTTGTATGGGTATATCTCTACATCAATTCATAGCTTGTTCTTAACTTGTGCATCTTTTTCTATGACCTAGATCCTACTAGTAGTCCTAAGTTGTGATATCATGTTCTTGTAGTCCATCTACATGTAGTTCTAGTTTTGTTCATCTATTGGTATCAAACTATATGCTATACTTGTATCATGTTTCATACATACTCAAGCTTGTTCCTTGACCTGCAAATCTACTATATTGAATTACTTGCTTGCATATCATCACCTTGATATTTGCTATAATTACATATAGGGTTTTTCTAATGCATGTCTTGATTTTCTTTACATACATTTCTTGGATAAACCCTTAATTTTTGCTATTCTACACTCCTTTTCTAACAAGTTGTGTTTCATCTCTTCAACCCCCTCACTTTTTGAAATGACAAAGGGGGAGAAGACATGTCTTATGGAAAGGGGAGAAAACACATATAAGTAGAAGATATAATTTATATAAATATCATAAAGCTAACCACATAGGAGAAATAACACAAATTGAGGGGGGTTATATGAACTCAATTGGCATAAATTGAGGGGGAGTATTTTGTTGGGAAATCGAGGTCACAGATAAGGCTGTGGAAACAAAATAATTAAAGCCCTATTCACCAATCAGTAAGATCACGTCAACAAGAATATATCTAGGAAGGAAGGTTTTCAAGGTCACACCTGGTCCTAAAACAAGTCCAGTGGCATTATCCTTGTAGTAGAATGCACCTTTTCTTAAAGCAACAACATGCTTCTTCTTCAGGTGGCACTCGAGCAGTCATCAGCAATGGCTTCCTTATTTGGAACCACAGATGGAGATTGACCGTATCCTCCTAATAGGTGAAACCCCCAAATCTCTAGAATAGTCCACACGGGCCATTGGGAACTTCACATTACACTACCAGAGCCAATAGGAAGGAGTTGTTGCATTGAACGTCAATTTGATAGGATTGATTTGTTGTCCAATAATTGTCTCTCCCTTGCTATCCCTTCCTTTGATGGTAGGTGTAATGACCCTGACCTAGGTTATGAGGTAACCCTGGCTAAGTAATTTGCTTATAAATTTAATATAATCCTCTAAGGTGTTTTGTTATCACGTTACACGCTTATGTTCCAAGTTTGGTCCTGATTGAATGTTGTTTGAGCAATGTTCCTTTATTTTTGACCAAAGTGCAATTTACCCAAGATGAGGGGTTATATTGCAATATGTCACATTTTTAATGTGCATTAAGTTCTTTAGCATCATAATATAGAGAATGATTCTAAGTGGTGGCTTTTGGAAAGCCTAAATTCCAAGTTTGAACTTGTTTGAATAATGCTAGTACCTTGTGCACCAATTTTGGTACAAATTGTAATTTACCCAAAATGTGGGGTTGATATGAAAATTATCACCTATAGAGTGTTACTACTTACTCTATGTATCATTTAGAGGAGAGAGAAATAAGGAGACACTATATTTGAATCAATTACAAGTGATGGTAATTTTGGTGATGAAATGACCAAGAAAAGGGTTGAATATGAAACCTTAACTTGAGTTGTTTTAAGTTGAAAAGCTTATATATGAGTGCCTATTGGCCAAGGAGCCATAGGAGGAGTCTCATATAGTTTTTTGGACTCTTGGAAAAGCCCATGACGTGCAAAGAACCTCAAGGAGGTGAAGGGTATCGGTTTACAACTTCCTTAGAAAAGTTGTATCAGGTTGTGAATAAAGTGGTGATTTTGTTGATATATTTTATTCAAAGGGATAAGTAATGGATGAAAATTCATCCCTGTATTATCCTCAAGTGTTTTTCATGTCAAGATAAATGTTAATGCATGCATGTACATGTGTCAACCATGCATGGACACGTGACACCTAGTAGCTCAAATTGATGACACCTCATTTTCACACTTCTTCATGAACATCAAGTATATATACCCCTTAGTGAACCTTTTTTTAATATTAACACCCTCCTTCCTTAAGGTATCATGCATAGGGTCCTTGTATCGTGAAGGAGTGAAGTGGTATCATGCAGAGGGCCTTGGGTATCATCCATAGAAAGTTCATATCGACCAAGTAAGGTGGTATCGGCCTAGTAAGGTGATATCGACCATAGTGGAGTGTTTTGATCACAAGTGAGGGGGATATCGGCCAATATTGGTGGAATATTGTTATAACCCCAATTTTTGGGTTCAATTGTTGAGAAATGCAATTTCTCATATTAAGGATAATTGAACAAATAATGATGTGATTTGTTTTGAATAATTGGATTTCGTTTAAAATAGCCTTGTTATTTGATTTGTGGGCTTTATTGGCTATTGGGCCCAATAAAAAGGAAAATAACAAAGGAAATTCAATTAGTAAATGGATAATTGAATATTCGAGAAAAGAAATAATGGAAGCCTCTAGAAGGCAAATCCAAAGAGGATTTCGTGCCTATTGGATTCCTTGGGTTCCAAGGAGTCTAAAGTTGCAAAGAAAAGCAATAAGAAAAAGAAAAGATTGTTCTATGTATTTCTTTATGAAGAAAGAAATTGAAAACGTTGAAAATAATGTGAAAATGTTGGAAATAAGTGGGAAAAGGTATAATTAGGTGATCCATTATGGAATTTCGTGTTCCAAGGATTCCTAATAATAAAAGGAACGTCAATGAGGAAAATAGAAGAGAAATAAAAAGAAATTCTAAAAAAGGAATATTTAAAAGAGAAATAAGCAAGATAATGTGAAGTCATGCATTTAGATGCATCTAGAAAGGTAAAGAGTATCCAATAAAGAGGATTTCGAAATAATGGAGTAACTTGGGATCCAAGGAGTCCCAATAATGAGGAAAGAGAGAGAAAATACTAAAAAGACAAAATAAGAGGGTAATGTGTTGCTTTATTAATGAATTTTGTGAAAAAGGAAAGTATTTTCTATTAAAAAAAGGAAAGACATGTTTTCGTGGCTAATATATATATTGAAAGGCATGAATAAAGAGAATAAGAGAGAGAGATTTCGTATTTTTTTTAATATACATGCAAAAAAGGTTATAAGGAAATAAAAGTTAGTAGAGAGAGGGGGTTTGCTTCCAAACCAAGGAAAGTGAATTCCTCTCAAGATGGGACTTGTGTCCTCATGAGGCACGCTTTAGGGCTTCGTACCCCACCCTATATAAAGGGGGTAAAGCCCTAGTTCGAGTTCGAGAGAGAGGGAGGAAGATCCCACGTTCTTTTCCTTCTTCCTTGTGTATAACCCTAAACAAGGGTATGAACCCGACCATGGAGCAATGTGGGAGTTCTTCGTAGTTTTGCTTGAGGCAGGAGGCCTCCACGATCACCTAGGGTTGTTTAGGAACCACCCATCGACCCCCGGCTTCACGCAGCTGCAGCGACAAGGCTGCAACGACGGTCGTCCTTGGAAGGGCCCTCGCTCGTGCTCTAGCCTGTTATACCGCGATCTATGCGGTGCTTTAGGTGCGCCTAGGGCCAAGGAAGCTTGGGCGGCCATCGGCGGAGGTTCTTGGGCCCTAGAGTGGAGGAGGTGAGCTCGAGAAGCCCTGCACGCGGCGACTTGGGCGGCAGCCGTCGGGCTGCTGGAGGAAGAAGAAAGGGAAGATCCGTTGGACGGTTCTGCCCTCCACGTTCTAAACAACCAATTCACTTAACCAGGGGCAACGTGGTCTTTTTGAAATGTTTCCATCTGCAGTGACATTGCATGGGGCGGGCTGACGTGGCGCTCTCGGATTGGCCAAGTAAGTGTTTTATTGCAAAATTCATAAATAAAGATTGGTAACTCCGATTAAGACATGTAATATATGAATTTTGATCAGAAGAATACAAGGGATCCATTAAAAATAGTTTTATAGCCTGAATCTGATCATAGTTCGAAATATAGTGAAAATTACCATCTTTAATGAATTAAAGATTAAGAAACCCTATTTTTGATATGATTAATGTGTTTAATAGGGTTTAATGGATCTTTAGAGTTGATATTAATCTGTTAAATGTAAAAAGGAACATTAAGATCGAAAAGGATGATATTCATATGTAATTAGTTTAATTTGAAGACTATGTACATAAATATGATAAAGCTACCATCTTTAATGATTTAATTAATGAAAAACCCTTAGATTTGATGATAGATGGTTTTAATGATGTTTAATGGATAATTTAAGCCAATATTAACCTGTTGTTGATAAACGAGGAAAAATGATCTAAAAAGATGATCTTTTTATATAATTGGCTTAAGTTAGGGTTTTGTGCATGATTATGCATTAATGAGCTTGAAAACCCTAATTTGGGAAAATATGCCTTTTAATGGTTTTAATTGTGAAAATCCATGAATAGGATAGAGTTATCCAGTTGGAATATAAAAGTTCCTAATTATGGATAAAACCCAAAATGTAGTAATTAGGGTTTTCTCATGAATAAAAGGTAAGAGTTATGACAAATGAGTTCATATGTTAATTAGACCCTAAAGAAGCTTAATTGATGATTAATGTGCCTATAATATGAAAATAGGATTATATTTTGGTTAAGATAACCTTAATATTAAAGAATAGATGAGATAATTAGGGTTTGTGAGTAATGGCATAAATATAGAGTTTAAATAGTAAAAGATGAAGGGAAAGCCTAATTGCAATAGAAACCCTAAAAATTGGATTAGAAACCCTAGGAAGCAAGCTAGATTTAATAAGTCTTGATGAAATGAGTAATTATTTCAGGATCTTGATATATGTGCTTGCTTGGATTTCTTTCTTGCATGGATTATTCAGTCTCAAAATCATCCTGACAGGTATGTGGTTACGCTTATGAATAACCGTTCTAGTTTCACGGTGATTTCTGAATGTTTTACCGATTGCTTCAAATAAACTGTTGGATGTTTATTTAATTCATGCAACTATAAAGTGACTATGGCTATCACTATGAGTATACATGTATAACTAGCTAGATCCGAGTCCACCCCTGTGGCTATGCAAAGGCTAAGGATAACCTAGAGCAAGGTCTAGGGTATCATGAGTTAGAAACTGGGCTACACATGAGTAGTGCCATGAGACTCTTAGCATACCATGAGTTAAGGAGTGGGCTACGTACGGGTAGTGCCATGTGACTCAGCCCTAGAAATTGATTCACCTATTAGGTGAAGTCATGAGGGGTAAAATGGGAATCTACCACATGGGAGGTAGTATCCAGGTCCACTGCAGGGACAGCGCAGGGGATAGGGTACACATGGATCGCGTAGTTATACTTAAAACGTAAACTTGTTTGTTAAATGATAACTGAATGCGATACATTGTTATAGATAATTGAATGATTATTGATTTCCCCCACATACCAGCTATGGCTGACCGACGTTTTGTTTGTCGGCGTTTTAGGTACAATGAAAAGAACAAACAGTAAAGTGGCACATGTGATACTAAAAGAGAATTAAAATGCAAAGGAGGATTAGATAGATTAGTATTGGTGTGGATAGAAGTTTAGAGATCCAAGTTTTCAAAAGGTATGTAAAGAAAAAATTTTATTACCATTTTTAGTATAGTCTGTTAGAATTTAATAATTGTTTATGGTTATATGTCGAACCTTTGATCCGAGATTAATGGGTGCGGCTTCAACCTCTTGGTCTCCCTTAATTGGGGGTTATCGGGAGGTGGGGTCGTAACATTTGGTATCAGAGCCTGGGTTCCTCAATTAACCATTAATGATTATTAAATTTTACAAAGTCCATAGAACCCAAGGGAGTTATTAGAGGAGTATCCGAAAGACGGAGGTGTCTAGAAAGGAATCACGACCGGGGGCTGGCAAGATTTTCCTCCGCACCGCTAGTCGGAATACGAGGACTCCCGGACCCATGTGACCGCCTGGCCAAAGTCTTAGGGTATGAATCGAAATAAGATACCTTTAGGACTTCTCATCTTATTCATCCCTTCTCGTCACAAACTTCTGATAAGGACCTAAAGGGTTAGGGTTTCTTTCTTCTCCTCACCCTATTGAGGTATGGGTAAGGTTAATGAGGTTTAAGGAATCCTCCACCAAATTAATGAAAGGCATGTAAATAAGATGTCATGGACATAAGCTTAATAGAGTAAGCGTAAAGGAATAGATACATGCTTAGATCGTATGACATAAGTTGTCATGTCCTCAGAAGGGACCAAAGGTTAGACCTTCGTGACAGGGGGATAAGTTAGTCTTGGAGATAAAGATCTCCATTTCAAGAAGAGACCTGGCACATCCTCGGAGGATGATGCTAACCCTAACCCTAAGTGAAGGTTAGAGAGAGATGAGTGGGACCAGGTGTTTGAAAGGACACGCCTTTGGATGCCATAAAATCCATGGGTGACCTAGCACCTTTGACAACCCAACCCTGGATAAGGAATTATGATGGAGCATAAAGGGTTGTGGATGACCTTGAGCAACCATAAGTGCGAACCTAGGCTTCACCCATGTAGATAATGCTTTGGAAGTTGATCCTTCATGAAGAGAGGACCTCTAATAGTAAGGTTGGATGTGGGGTTAGAAACCCAGCAAGGAGGTGGGAAGCCTAAAACCCTGAACAATGGATGATAGTGGTTGCCTCATGATCGATCCCTGAAAGTTGATGATATCTTGGTTGCCTTTAGAGGGACCAACCCTAGAGAATGAAGATGAAGCATCTGGTGCCTACGTGCCTATGGTAGAGATGTTTACCCTCCGAGGTAGGATGAAGAGTTCCTTAAACTTAGAAAGGTTTTGTAGCAGGTTATGAGGCCTTGTACCTTGTTGGTTGTCCTTAAGGAGGACCCAACACTAAGTGTTGCTTGAGTTGAAGGATGACAAGGAGTGTGTGTCATGCCTTTTCCATGTTTGGTTTGTAAATAGAGCATGCAGTGAACCTAGGGTTCCTAGGCCTAAGAGGGGAAGTGGTGTACCTAAGGCTCATGATGAGAAGTTGAGTTCCTATAGAAGCGAGAATGGTAATCCTCATGAATAGAGGGAAAGAGAAGCCCCTTAAGTTTAAGGTGTGTTTGATAAACCCCTCACAGCTAGGTTGATGATAAAGAAAGGTATGATCTTGATCCAACATTGAGAAAAGAGGACAAGTATGACCTAGCATGGTACAATAAGTGAGATGCTTATGCCTTAATGGCTTTCTAGGGTTAAGTAGGCTCGTGTGGATGTAAACCCTATACCTAAAAGCTTTTGTGACCTTAGAGATAGTTTTCCTCCCATCCTGGGAGAGAGACCCCTTTGGAAGGGTGTATGTCAGTTTTGGTGGTTCAAGGTAACCTAAAGAGGTCTCATAGGATCTTGAGAAGCTAAGTGAAAGGTACATGGTATGAGCATGAATCTACAGACCCATAGATATCCATCTCTAATTGCATATGAATGTGTTACCATGGAGGTAACCAATATGGGGCTTGACCAAGGTAGGCAGGTTGCCATGATGCCTATGAACGGATGAGAGCCAGCCCATGAATGCAGAAAGAGAGATAATGAAGACTTGGGTAAGGTTCTAAGTGAACATGTACTGTTATGGAGAATCCTAAGTCTATCCTAGGGTCAGGTAGGGATAAGACCGATGAGAGTAGGAGTTGCCTAATTCCCCAGTTTCACATGACCATAGGGTCGGGAGGTAACAACTATCATTGTCTGAGGGCCATGGGTTAGGAGATTGATCACCTTCATGAACTCATGGGACCCAAAGGGCAGATGAGTAGGGCACTCTCTTGATGCATGAGGGAAGAGGGATGACCCCAAAAGAGTCGGTACCCTATAGACCTAGAGGAGATGGCCAAGGATATAAATCTCTGTAGGTTCAAGACTAGATTTCTTTGGAAGTAACCTTGATATCATGATGTCTGTGATGTAGAGACATATGTGGCACGTTGCAACTTAGATGTAAAGGTGTATTGGCAAGGTGGGATGTACCATCTCTACTCTTGGAACAAGAAGAACTCTGTATTTGGACTGCAGCCAAATGCTTATTTCCTCTTGTTATGGGGGTGAGAGATAGGATATTACGCATGCCATACACCAAGGATAAGAAATGATGTAGGTTGGAACGTTGCCACAAGGAATGGGGATAGAGAAGATATCTTACCCTGGTAAAGTGAATGATACATGGATGGTTTGTAAACACTAAGAAGAATGAGGTAGTCACCTTATGAGGATGTTTCTAGCATGAGCTAAGTGGAGCTTACAAGTTATACCGGGTTGAGTTTGGTCACCATGATGATGAAATCAAAGAATGTTCTTAATGGAGATAGACATGGAGTTTGAGGTAATATGATAAGTGAAATATATGGAAGTGTATGTTTTCAATGTTACCTAATACCTAAGGATGTGAGGTGGTAATGGATGCTCTGGTTGAGATACTTATGGCTTGTTTGACTAGAAGCTAGAATAGGTTGTTTGGCTAACCCTTAGTTTGAAAAGGAGAGGTGTTTGGATAACACTCAGATGTAACAAGATGCGTTGAAAAGTTAAGGGTTGTTTGTTTAGCCAGTCTAGTCCTTGATGCTATGAAAGAATGGTGGTAGAACCTCAAGTGCACTTCTTTGGAAGAGAAAGTGACGAAACCCCGACTAGAGTGGTTTAGGGTTTCAGAGGATCTGATCTTGAAAGAATCATGACATACAGAAAATCATGGTTGAAGATCACCGTACACCGTAGAAGATGGAAATAGTACTTTGGATGCTTAGATAAAGTTGCATGTGGTTTATGGCCATGCAAGCCAGGAGGTAAAGGACGAACCCCAATAACCCAGTGTATCGATATGGAGGACAAAAGAATCCTTGAGAGGGAATGAGAGCTCAACTCTACGGATGTGGTGATGGGTCTTCCTTGGGCCAAAGAAGGTCGAGATACAATGTGGGTTATGGTAGGTCACCTTACCTAGATAAGAGTTTGGTTAAGGGACAGACCTAGTTGAACTACCCATGAGAAAGATGGTTCAATTACACCATGAAGTAAGTTCAAAGGATTCGTGAGTTTGACCTAAAGGTTTGCTTCCATAGAGTGGAAGTAGGTACATGAAAAACTCAATGTTAGTATAGTGGATAGTAAGATCCAGACTAAAGGGTCTGATGAGAGCATGTGTGCTCATTCAGGGTGATATCTAGAGACAGTTCTTGTCCTATGAAATATGTGACATTGATCACCATAGCTAGTATCGGATTTTATATGAAGCTCTCTAAAGGAGGTTGTGTCGGTCACCACTTCAGCAAGGTGATGTTGGTGAAAAGGGCCACATGCTGGTTAGAAAAGGACTACATGATGGTTAGAAAAGGGACCCCAGTGTGTGTAGAAGGAGTCACTTTGATTGTGCAAGGGCTGAAAGGAGCCTAGAGACGATGAGAGTCGTGAGCAGATGCAAAGTAGACTGACATGCAATACACTGTGGGAGATTATGTGATATGAAAATCCGACCCCTCTAAGTTATAGCTAAGAGAGATGAGTCCCCGATGCATGGGTTCTTTTGATATGGTTTGGTGGAGAAGGTTAAGTTTGACCTTTCCCCTCAGGATAAAGTAATGTGAGATGAGTTCCATGTGTCCAATTTAGAGCACTATGTGAGGTACCCGACCATGTGCTGAGCAATGAACCTAGTGAGCCCCAAGGGAGGCTAAAATGGCCTGAGTCACCTGTGTAGTTTATAGACGCCAGGATGAAAGAACTCAGAGAAAAGAATAAATGATGATAAAGGTTCTGTGGAAGCGCCATGAGTACGGAAAAGCCACGTAGGGGCCAATGATTGACATGGAAAAGTCTTATCCTAAATTGTTGGTTGCTTGTTTGAATTTTGAGGACAAAATTTCTATAAGAGGGGAAGGATGTTATAACCCCAATTTTTGGGTTCAATTGTTGAGAAATGCAATTTCTCATATTAAGGATAATTGAACAAATAATGATGTGATTTGTTTTGAATAATTGGATTTCGTTTAAAATAGCCTTGTTATTTGATTTTGTGGGCTTTATTGGCTATTGGGCCCAATAAAAAGGAAAATAACAAAGAAAATTCAATTAGTAAATGGATAATTGAATATTCGAGAAAAGAAATAATGGAAGCCTCTAGAAGGCAAATCCAAAGAGGATTTCGTGCCTCTTGGATTCCTTGGGTTCCAAGGAGTCTAAAGTTGCAAAGAAAAGCAATAAGAAAAAGAAAAGATTGTTCTATGTATTTCTTTATGAAGAAAGAAATTGAAAACGTTGAAAATAATGTGAAAATGTTGGAAATAAGTGGGAAAAGGTATAATTAGGTGATCCATTATGGAATTTCGTGTTCCAAGGATTCCTAATAATAAAAAGAATGTCAATGAGGAAAATAGAAGAGAAATAAAAAGAAATTCTCAAAAAGGAATATTTAAAAGAGAAATAAGCAAGATAATGTGAAGTCATGCATTTAGATGCATCTAGAAAGGTAAAGAGTATCCAATAAAGAGGATTTCGAAATAATGGAGTAACTTGGGATCCAAGGAGTCCCAATAATGAGGAAAGAGAGAGAAAATACTAAAAAGACAAAATAAGAGGGCAATGTGTTGCTTTATTAATGAATTTTATGAAAAAGGAAAGTATTTTCTATTAAAAAAGGAAAGACATGTTTTCGTGGCTAATATATATATTGAAAGGCATGAATAAAGAGAATAAGAGAGAGAGAGAGATTTCGTATTTTTTTTAATATACATGCAAAAAAGGTTATAAGGAAATAAAAGTTAGTAGAGAGAGGGGGTTTGCTTCCAAACCAAGGAAAGTGAATTCCTCTCAAGATGGGACTTGTGTCCTCATGAGGCATGCTTTAGGGCTTCGTACCCCACCCTATATAAAGGGGGTAAAGCCCTAGTTCGAGTCCGAGAGAGAGGGAGGAAGATCCCACATTCTTTTCCTTCTTCCTTGTGTATAAACCCTAAACAAGGGTATGAACCCGACCATGGAGCAGTGTGGGAGTTCTTCGTAGTTTTGCTTGAGGCAGGAGGCCTCCACGATCACCTAGGGCTGTTTAGGAACCACCCATCGACCCCCGGCTTCACGCAGCTGCAGCGACAAGGCTGCAACGGCGGTCGTCCTTGGAAGGGCCCTCGCTCGTGCTCTAGCCTGTTATACCGTGATCTATGCGGTGCTTTAGGTGCGCCTAGGGCCAAGGAAGCTTGGGCGGCCATCGGCGGAGGTTCTTGGGCCCTAGAGTGGAGGAGGTGAGCTCGAGAAGCCCTGCACGCGGCGGCTAGGGCGGCAGCCGTCGGGCTGCTGGAGGAAGAAGAAAGGGAAGATCTGTTGGACGGTTCTTCCCTCCACATTCTAAACAACCAATTCACTTAACCAGGGGCAACGTGGTCTTTTCAAAATGTTTCCATCTGCAGCGACGTTGCATGGGGCGGGCTGACGTGGCGCTCCCGGATTGGCCAAGTAAGTGTTTTATTGCAAAATTCATAAATAAAGATTGGTAACTCCGATTAAGACATGTAATATATGAATTTTGATCATAAGAATACAAGGAATCCATTAAAAATAGTATTATAGCCTGAATCTGATCATAGTTCGAAATATAGTGAAAATTACCATCTTTAATGAATTAAAGATTAAGAAACCCTATTTTTGATATGATTAATGTGTTTAATAGGGTTTAATGGATCTTTAGAGTTGATATTAATCTGTTAAATGTAAAAAGGAACATTAAGATCGAAAAGGATTATCTTCATATGTAATTAGTTTAATTTGAAGACTATGTACATAAATATGATAAAGCTACCATCTTTAATGATTTAATTAATGAAAAACCCTTAGATTTGATGATAGATGGTTTTAATGATGTTTAATGGATAATTTAAGCCAATATTAACCTGTTGTTGATAAATGAGGAAAAATGATCTAAAAAGATGATCTTTTTATATAATTGGATTAAGTTAGGGTTTTGTGCATGATTATGCATTAATGAGCTTGAAAACCCTAATTTGGGAAAATATGCATTTTAATGGTTTTAATTGTGAAAATCCATGAATAGGATAGAGTTATCCAGTTGGAATATAAAAGTTCCTAATTATGGATAAAACCAAAAATGTAGTAATTAGGGTTTTCTCATGAATAAAAGGTAAGAGTTATGACAAATGAGTTCATATGTTAATTAGACCCTAAAGAAGCTTAATTGATGATTAATGTGCCTATAATATGAAAATAGGATTATATTTTGGTTAAGATAACCTTAATAATGAAGAATAGATGAGATAATTAGGGTTTGTGAGTAATGGCATAAATATAGAGTTTAAATAGTTAAAGATGAAGGGAAACCCTAATTGCAATAGAAACCCTAAAAATTGGATTAGAAACCCTAGAAAGCAAGCTAGATTTAATAAGTCTTGATGAAACGAGTAATTATTTTAGGATCTTGATATATGTGCTTGCTTGGATTTCTTTCTTGCATGGATTATTCAGTCTCAAAATCATCCTGACAGGTATGTGGTTATGCTTATGAATAACCGTTCTAGTTTCACGGTGATTTCCGAATGTTTTACCGATTGCTTCAAATAAACTGTTGGATGTTTATTTAATTCATGCAACTATAAAGTGACTATGGCTATCACTATGAGTATACATGTATAACTAGCTAGATCCGAGTCCACCCCTGTGGCTATGCAAAGGCTAAGGATAACCTAGAGCAAGGTCTAGAGTATCATGAGTTAGAAACTGGGCTACACATGAGTAGTGCCATGAGACTCTTAGCATACCATGAGTTAAGGAGTGGGCTACGTACGGGTAGTGCCATGTGACTCAGCCCTAGAAATTGATTCACCTATTAGGTGAAGTCATGAGGGGTAAAATGGGAATCTACCACATGAGAGGTAGTATCCAGGTCCACTGCAGGGACAGCGCAGGGGATAGGGTACACATGGATCGCGTAGTTATACTTAAAACGTAAACTTGTTTGTTAAATGATAACTGAATGCGATACATTGTTATAGATAATTGAATGATTATTGGTTTCCCCACATACCAGCTACGGCTGACCGACGTTTTGTTTGTCGGCATTTTAGGTACAATGAAAAGAACAAACAGTAAAGTGGCACATGTGATACTGAAAGAGAATTAAAATGCAAAGGAGGATTAGATAGATTAGTATCGGTGTGGATATAAGTTTAGAGATCCAAGTTTTCAAAAGGTATGTAAAGAAAAAAATTTATTACCATTTTCAGTATCGTCTGTTAGAATTTAATAATTGTTTATGGTTATATGTCGAACCTTTGATCCGGGATTAATGGGTGCGGCTTCAACCTCTTGGTCTCCCTTAATTGGGGGTTATCGGGAGGTGGGGTCATAACAAATATCGTGAATGAATAGTAGGGTATCGTGCAAAGGTGCTAAGGAGAAAGAAGGATCTCAAATATTAACCCTAAGGTAAGGCCATGATCATCTTCAACCTTGGATTGAAGCATGGATATATGGTTATGATCTTTCTTTCTTTCCTTCTTCACCAAGTGCTTAACTATGGTGATTTCTTGTCTATGGAGGAGTTGTGAATGAGCCTTGGATCTTAGAGAAGTTCTTTTTCAACCTTAGGACATGAATATTTGGAGATTGGAGCTTTGAAGCTGTTCACAAGGGGGGTTATATAACTTGAACTCTATCATGTTATTATTCATCACCTAAACTGCTATACTTAATGATCTACTTTAAATTCCGAAATTTTCTGAAATAGTTGATGACATTATGAGTTCTAATAGTTGCTTAGACCTGTTTCCATGAACTATAACAGTTAGAACAAATGTCTAGAGCTTGAAGAAGATGGTACCACCTTATAAAGTGATATCGGGTTTAAGCATACAAGCAATCACCGCTAACCCGATATAGTGATGCACCTACTTCACTAAAACGATACGGATATGATTTTATACTTTCTTTCATTATATGGTGGTGTAGTATACACCTCTTTCAAGATACGAGATCAAGAAAACACCTCAAAAACGTTATTGGGTTAAACACACACCTCTAAAGTGATATGGTAAGCAAGCACACACCGCTTTGCCCGATATGGTGTGAAGCACACACACACACACCTCTAAAGTGATATGGTAAGCAAGCACACACCTCTTTTCCTGATATGGTGTGAAACAAACACACACCTCTAAAGTGATATGGCAATCAAGCATACACCACTTTTCCCGATATGGTGTGAAGCACACACACACACACCTCAAAAGTGATATGGAAGCATACATACACCTCAATGGTGATATGGTAAGCACACATACACCTCAAACCCAAGATGGTAAGCACACATACACCTCAAGGTCGATATGGTAAGCACACATACACCTCTAAAGTGATATTGGGTTAAGCATACACCTCTTATACAATATGGTGTTGAGAACATATCTCTAAAATGATATGGTGGGTAACCCAATACACTAGTTGACAAAAGTGGTAAGGTGGTTAATACCCTAGAACATGTGAAGACCAATACACTAAGGTATGGTGAGGCAAATATCTTCAAGTGAGGTGAGAACTTTACACTCATGTATAGTGAAGATGATACAACATATGATTGGTAAAGATGATACCTTGATGGGTAAGGGTATGAGGGATATGATGATGTCTAGCTCAATATACACCTAACCCAATACATGTGTTCAACTTGACATACATGATATACTTTATTTATTCAATTTTATTATTGATGCATGTTATCTCAGTGAATGGCATGGAAACCCAAATTTATCCCAGTTCCAAGGTTTCATACATATATTTATTTTATATGATTTATTGATAGTAGTCTTTATTCAATGAATGTTTATGTCGCATGAAATCCTTATGAGAGCCATGTGAAAAGTGAATAAGGTAAATGAAACCCTAAGGATAGGGTGTTCAATGAATTAAGCATTTTGATTACCATGTTCTCAGTATGAGATGTGTGATGCTTAATAGTTCAGGTGTGGTAAATGTTATCAGATGGTCTATGAAACGAATGGCTTACAGAGTTAAACTAAGATATGTAATGTGAAGATTGAATTGTGAATGTAAAGAATAAATTAGACATGTAGGTTCCCTGACACCATAGAACCCCTATGTGAGGTCTGCGCCTTAGGGGTGAAATGACCTAACCCTGGCAGGGTTCAGTGTACGGGGGTCAGAACTTGCTATCAGGTGGCACGAGGGGACACAACCCTAGTGGAAGTCTCCTTAAATTATAGTTTGCACTGTCCAACATCAACCAGAAGTCCTGGTGGCACTAGAGTACAAAAAAGTGTGTCCAACATCAACCAGAAGTCCTGGTGGCACTAGAGTATAGAAAAGTGTGTCCAACATCAACCAGAAGTCATGGTAGCACTAGAGTATAGAAAAGTGTGTCCAACATCAACCAGAAGTCCTGGTGGCACTAGAGTACAGAAAAACCAATAGGTGGCTTGACTCTCTGCCTGTGTGCTCAGGTTAGAGGAGGAGTCCAGTTTACGACACAATAAGAGTGCTGAGGCCAGAGAGCCAGTTTCCCTATTACAGACCAGAAGAGTAGTCAGACTTAGCTATCCCTGGGTGTCAGCTAAGTCTTGTACGGTGAGATCGTAGTTCTCTATGAGTCTTCATATGTAGAGTACACTGCATATGATCAGGGCATAAGTTAAAATATGAAAATATAAGATTCGAGTACAGTTTCACAGTAGTTGTTCTTTAAATGAAATTTTGACATTTCCTATTATTTAACTGTATTGTTTTAGATCTGCTTAGTGTAGTAATTCATGTAATGAGTACTACAAGATAAGCTTGAGATGTGTTATAGTATGATGGGTAAATGATATACATGTTCTTCCTATTCCTTATAAAGAGAATAGATGATTTACTGCTCTATCATAGATAGTTGCAATGCTTTAAAATATGAGAATGTTCTAAACTGCTTATCCTCTGTTCAGTTTAATACTATTTAACTATGATAATAACATTTTTGGTAGAGAGTTATATCTCTCCCTGGGACAATTGTCTCACCCTGTGGGATCCACATTTTTTTAGGTGGACGTGCACGAGGGGGATTGAGACCATACTGTAGAGAAAGAACAACAACATTAAGGATAGTAGTGATAGCTCAGGTTGAGTGTACTGTGTGTCGTGTCTTGTAGATAGAAGTCCTATGTGTCATTTCTATACTCTTAGGTCCTTGGAGTTGGTTCGTTCTGGTTTCATGAATGATATGAGATTTTGTCTTGAATGCCTCGAGGTTTTATGTTGCTCCAGTATGTGTTTTGATATAGCAACTATTATATGTGGTCCTCAAGATGAGATGTTGTATAATGTAATCATGATATGTATGAGTTTTTGATCTTTCAGTAAACGTTTTCTAGACAAGGATCTCCTTGCAAAAACGGTTTTAAATTTTAATGATTTTTGTTAATCCACTATTTATGTTTATTCTGCTTAATTAGTAACGATTTATTTTTCGGTTTGATGACAGTCGTTACAAGTTTTGGTATTAGAGCTTAAGGTTCGCTGAGTCTACAGAGACATAGGACTAAGGTGTTGAGTCTGTATTAGTGTCCTCAAGTATACCCTATAGTGACTTCCACTTATGCAGAAGAAAGGGTAAAGTTTATAAATGACTGGAGAACATGAGGAACACGTTGTTGAGAGCAATGTTGTTGCACCAAGAGAGGGTGCAAGGGATCAGGAAAGAGAAGAACAAGTGCCTGAGAATTTCCCATTTTGACCCAATTAGGATAGAGAATCCTATTTTTATGCTTTTGTTGGGTTGGTTAGGAAAACAATGATACATATAGTAGACTGGATACTAGCATTACAACCTAGGTTACCAGTCCTTAATGCATAAACTTTGGGTTCTAAAAGGGTTCCTGAATGACATAGTCATGTTGGAACAATGGAAAATGTTGGAATGATTAACATATGGCAAGAAAATAGACTCTGCCATAAGTTTAGACACATAGTATATCTGTGATGCTAGCACCCAAGAAGGGGCAATAAGCTGAGAATTAAGGATATGTCATTACAATTCTAGAGACATTTGCCTAGTTGTTCTCAAAAGCCAAAGTTTTCGGTGCCACCAGTGCAATAAATGCCTAGTGCACCAGGACAGTAATCACTATGTATAGGCAGAAGTCCTAACTTTCCACCTATAAGAACTTCTGAATTAGCTTCTACATCGGTAATAAGACCGATAAGACTATGGTATGAGGACAAGACATGTTATAGATATGGACATGTTAAGCATACTAAATCCTTTTTGTTAAAAAAGAAGGGAGGAAATGACTCAATAATCGAGGTAGACTCGGCAGGGCTTACAAGGGTTACAACCTAATAACGTAAAAAGGCAAGAGTAACAAAATGAAACAATTAGACTCTATGTGTTGAGTCAACCTGAAGCGGTTGATGACCGTGAGGGGTAACAGTCTGATAGAGCTTTTTCATTCTGATATGCCTTATCTTGATGTTATTTGATAATCATAAAAAGGATTGACGTTGGACCTCCCTATTGATTTCCCTATGCAAACATAGGGAAGAAATGATGAGAACTAGAATTTATATTATGTTCAGTGTTCTTTTAAATGTTCTATAGTTGCTCTTATATGTGTAAAAGAGGATGAGATATAGAAGTGATGCCTGGAGAAAATCTAGGAATGTTAAATCATGTATTTGTGATGATACAAAAAGTAAGGAATATGGTAGTACACAAAGTGCATACTACCCAATCTCAATACTTGTATACCCTGGCCATGTATTCAACTATTGAAGATAAGGCGAGTATGGAACTCTTAGATTGTTATCTTTCTGATTACCCTGATCAAGTAATCATTTTGAGACAATCTAGTGAGCATAGTGAAATGGGAAATATGGTATGGATATTTTTATCACATCCTAAGTGCAATAAAAGGGAATCTGAGATGATCTCAGATCAATCTGTGTGGATGAGGAAGTAAAAAGTATAATTATTATGATAAAAGAATGAGAACAAGGGGGATGATCCCTGTCTAATAAAGCTTGTGTGAATAGTAAAGATCTTTTCCCATGATGTAGAAATGAGAAATGTAATAAAATCACAAAATCTTCATGAACATGTTAGACAATAACAAAGAAAGGAGTGATGACATGTAAACAACCTTATAATTCCTATGCTGATGGCAAGGAAACTAGGATGAAATAATAATAAATGACTCATGAATAGTTGAACGTTCATACAATAATTAGAGGAGATGATAATCTCTTCTCTTTGATAAACAACCCTGGGTAATAATGGGGTGGTAAGAGGAATATTTTTCTTTGTATTCTTTCCTTTTAGGGACATGGCAATCAAGGGAGTCTTATGACACCTGATGGGCATGAGTTAAAAGTTTTCAATTGATGGATACTTAGAAAGGTATCATTTCATCTTGTACTTTGGTTCCAAGATAAAGATATGTGTAACAGGTAATGTACAAAAGATGAAAGAAAGATCCTTTTATATGTATGGCTTTGGTAATAACAGAGGATGGAAATGATGATGATGTGATATGCTTTTGGCACATATAATGGGTACCAAGGTAAAGAATCCTAGTATCCAAGAACTTTCAATGATATAAGAAAATAAGAACATGATTCATGACAAAGAGTATTGCTTGGTTACTTAGAAGGGACAACCTTGAGAATAGTCTAGCTATATACTATAGTATGGACACCACATGTTAGGGGTTTATACCCCGCATAAACATAACATCGATAAGGATGTACTAATTGAAGGAACAATTTAAAAAAAAAATTGTGGGAAAATCTTATCAAGCTAAAATAATTCCTTAGAATACCCCTATCTATATATATTAAGGCAACTTATACATAACATCTAGAGATACCTCCAAGATAAGTTCTTTTTTTAATAAGTGACCTTTCCTTATGACAAGAGAATGTACAACTAATGAGATAGTTGGTACAAGTAGTAAGAAAGTTTAGTGTTGTGTCAACAGATTAGATGGCACAACAGATATATGATAAGATTTTTAGTCCCAAGTGGGTGACATAATGTAACTCTGGTCTTTCCTTGGAAGAGAAATGCTAAACTAAATAAGGAGTATGGAAAACTCCCCAGAATCAAGAATCTTGTCGCATAATGTCATAAGTTGAGAAAGGTGACAAATCAGTGAAGTTTGACACCTGAGTTAAATAAGGTATGTATAATGTTTCTCTGACTAAGAAAAGTGTTACCTGACATAGAGTTGACACCACAGTCAATAATGAAAAGGGCAATGGAGTATGGGTCATGTATGATAGATTCTATGATAATCATGTGTGGAAGAAGTTTGTGTTGATCAAAGTTCTATGGCATCTCCATGACATTAAGATGTTATGTGGAGACTTGATGATATAATGAATGAATAATATTTGTCTCCCTTTACCTAGGATTTCGGGGACGAAATCCTTGTTAGGAGTTTATAACTTGTAATGACCCTGATCTGGGTTATGAGGTAACCCTGTTTGTTTTGGCTAAGTAAGTTGTTTAGAAATTTAATATAATACTCTAAGGTGTTTTGTTATCATGTGACACACTTATGTTCCAAGTTTGATCCTGATTGAATGTTGTTTGAGCAATGTTCCTTTATTTTGGACCAAAGTGAAATTTACCCAAGATGAGGGGTTATATTGCAATATGTCACATGTTGAACGTGCATTAAGTTATTTATCATCATAAGAGAGAGAATGATGCTTAGTATGTCTTGCGGAAATCCTAAATTCCAAGTTTGAACTTGTTTGAATAATGTTAGTACCTTGCGCACCAATTTTGGTACAAATTGTAATTTACCCAAAATGTGGGGTTGATATGCAAATTATAACATCTAGAGTGTTACTACTTCCTATATGTATCATTTAGAGGAGAGAGAAATAGGGAGACACTATGTTTGAATCAATTACAAGTGATGGTAATTTTGGTGATGAAATGACCAAGAAAAGGGTTGAATATGAAACCTTAACTTGAGTTGTATTAAGTTGAAAAGCTTATATATGAGTGCCTATCGGCCAAGGAGCCATAGGAGGAGTCTCATATTATTTTGTGGACTCTTGGAAAAGCCCATGATGTGTAAAGCACCTCAAGGAGGTGAAGGGTATCAGTTTACAACTTCCTTAAAAAAGTTGTATCGGGTTGTGAATAAAGTGGTGAATTTGTTGATATATTTTATTCAAAGGGATAAGTAATGGACGAAAATTCATCCCTAGATTATCCTCAAGTGTTTTGCATGTCAAGATAAATGTTAATGCATGCATTTACACGTGTCAACCATGCATGGACACGTGGCACCTAGTAGCTCAAATTGATGACACCTCATTTTCACACTTCTTCATGAACAACAAGTATATATGCCCCTTCTTTCACCCCATAGTGAACCTTTTTCGAATCTTACCACCCTCCTTCCTTAAGGTATCGTGCATATGGTCCTTGTATCATGCAGGAGTGAAGTGGTATCGTTCATAGGGCCTTGGGTATCATCCATAGCAAGTTCATATTGGCCAAGTAAGGTGGTATCAGCCTAGTAAGGTGATATCAGCCACAGTGGAGTGTTTTGATCACAAGTGAGGGGGATATCGGCCAAGAGTGGTGGAATATAGTGCATGATAAGTAGGGTATCATACAAAGGTTCTAAGGAGTAAGAAGGAGCTCAAATCTTAACCTTAAGGTAAGTCCATGATCATCTTCAACCTTGGATTGAAACATGGATATAGGGTTATGATCTTTCTTTCTTTCCTTCTTCACCATGTGCTTAACTATGGTGATTTCTTGTCTATGGAGGAGTTGTGAACGAGCCCTAGATCTTGGATAAGTTCTTTTTCAACCTTTGGATGTGAAGATTTAGAGCTTGGAGCTTTGAAGCTGTTCACAAGGTGGGTTATATAACTTGAACTCTATCATGTTATTATTCATCACCTAAACTGCTATACTTAATGAACTACTTTAAATTCCGACATTTTCTGAAATAGTTGATAACATTATGAGTTCTAGTAGTTGCTTATACCTATTGCCATGAACTTTATCAGTTAGAACGAAGGTCTAGAGCTTGAAGAAGATGGTATCACCTTATAAAGTGATATCAGGTTTAAGCACACAAGCAAGCCCCTCTTGAAAAAACACTAGAGGGGGGTGAATAGGGTTTTATAAATATTTTAACAATAATTCAACTCAAACAACTACAATTGAGAAAAGGAGAAAGAGGCAAGGTGTTTAGAGTTGTTCCACACTTAGCAAAAACTAAGGGAGTCAGTCTACTACCCAATTGTTTCCAATTGGGATTCTGAAAGTATTTAAATTTTATTACCTCGCAAGGATGTTACATAAAATTACAAATACTTTCACCACCCTTTGGACAACCTTCACCTAGAAGTAGTCCCACCAACCTTGAAGCAGCCTTCCTTGAAGTAACTTCAAGCTCCCCCTTGATGTAGTCTTCCTCTTGAAGTAGTTCCCACTGAGACAGCCTTCTTGAAGTAGTCTAAAGTCCCCTTCTCTACCGAGAAGATCAAAGCCTCTCCAATTTGCAGCCTCCAACCCTAGGAGTAGCAAGGAGAGTACAAGCAATAAGAAAGAACAAGAAGGAAAATGGAAATTACAATTACTGTTGTAGCACAAGGCTTGATTTCCTATATCAAGCATTTTGATCTCCTAACCAATATGTATGGAAGTGGAAGTGCAGTGGGTAGGAGATGCTAGCCTATAGGACACAAATGTGTAGCAATGGAAAGGATTAGCAAATGCTAGAGTTGCTCAATTGCTCATAAGAAAGATTCTCAATTGTAATTATATATGCTCAAGTGTTGCACAAGTGTGTTTAGGGTGTCCTAAGGCATGTCCTATTTATAGAAATGGCCTATGAATGCTTAAGGACGTTCTAGACACTTTCTAGGGGTTTCTAAGTGCTCAACTAGCTGTTAGGTATCCACTAATTGCTTTAGCAATGGCTAGTTTATTAATTCTGAAAAGTGCAGACAGACACCTTCTCGGTCAAAGACTTTGTCGACCGAGAGTCTCTCGGTCAAACTCTTTGTCGACCGAAGGACGGTCTGGAGCAAGTGTATATAACGTTCGATTCCAACTCACAACTACCTTGTCTACTGTGTCTAACGGCTATAGAACCTATTATAAGAAATAACCCGGGAGACTCTCGGTCGAGAAGATATTCGACCGAGTGTGCCTCGGTCGACAAATAGTTCCACCAAGAATGTCTCTGTTTTGGTGGTTCTAGATTAATACTAAGTGGGTGTATGAGTGTGCAGTTGTGACACTATTATAGGAGATGACCTATCTAAGTGTTGTGAATGGCTAGGGAAGATCTAAACGCTTGATTTACATGATATCTAAGTACTTGTACATTATATACTTGTACAAGTTTTTACATTTGATTACAATCATGAAATTAAATCATTTTGGAGCATATAGATCTTCCAAAGGTTTGTCATCCACCTTGTTCCCGCAACACTCAAGTATCACGTTAGATCCACAAGAATGAAATGTTTGTCATCATCAAAACAAAGGGATTATAATAATGTCCAATTTAGCCAACAATATCCCCCTTTTTGAAGATGACAAACATTTCCACAATATAAAATAAGGAAATATAAATCATATGAGTTTCATACCTGAAGCTTACCTTTTGTAGCTATTCTCTTGTTTGCAAGTGTGTGCTGGCCGAGATATTATGAAACTCATTTTATTTTATGTTATTGATTTTATCTTATTTCTCCCCCTTTGTCATTTCAAAAATATAACCAAGATAATCATTTAGTATGACTTTTATTATTCCCCCTTAATTTTATGCTATGCTCCCCCTTAATAAGATATTCAGTTTTAAAAACAAGGGATTAATGCAAACTACTTATTGTCAAATTTAGCCACAATTTATTTCTCAATCATTTGCAAAGGATGTTAAGCCCTGAAATGATATGAGATTCTTTTAAGCTTATAGTAGAATCAATGATTGTATCTCTAACCAAATACATAGGATGTTAAGCCCAAATTTGTTTAGAGAATTCCATTAAGAACAAGATATATATCATATTCATGAATATTGTAGGTTTCTTTGTTTTCATAAACAAGATTACTTTGAAGGATACTAAGGTCATAACTAGTTTCAAATTTTATTTATGATGTTTACAAAGTTTTGTGAGCTCCTACTTAGTCTTATAGTCAAGATAGTTTTGTGAGCTCCCCCTTAATCAAGATAATTTAAGAATTCTAGGTCATAATAAGCATTAGATCATAATAAGTTAACCTTTTATGAGAGCTATGCACTAAAATCTTGTTTAATATACTAATATTGATTACAAGAAAATGATTTACAAATAAGCATTTTGTCAATCTTATTTTAGGTCGACCTTGACTTCGACCTAGGCGCCCCTCGATCGAACTTTATTTCGATCGAGAGGCATTTTCTACAGATTTATAGCTTAAGCACTCTCATTGATTTACACATTTATGATTAAGTATGTCAGGTATAAAGCCTCCAGGTAACTTGATTAAATGCATATCAATTTGAAATGCCTTAAGTAATCCCACTTTTGAAGAATTTACCAATTGAAAAACAATTTAGGCATCACGATGGTATTGATTTTCTTAGAACAAGCAATTAGATAAGACATTAATATACTTGTTCTAAGAAACAAACTATTTAGCTTGCCATAGTGTCATCTAACAAAAATCAATCATGTATTACACGGAATAACACAAGCCATGCTCTTGATAATCATTATCTATCATGTCAAGATGCATTTGTGCCATAGAGTTTTACTATTATGCAAAATGGCATTTTCAATGATAACATCATCTTTATATGTAATAAGCTGAAACACTATGATCGTTTGAAAAATAATATCCATTCATGGTTTATATAGATCAAAGATTATTTTAGGCAAACCAAGTAACACAACGATCATGGTGAAACAGAAAGACAATATTCATAATACAATGAACATGATAGAATAATATAAGCATATAATTTCATGAAATACAATGATCATGATCATTTAAAACAAATTTCAATACACATAGTTTCTATATATATAGACCAAGGAATACTTTAAGCCATGTGGATTAAAAATAGAAATTTCCTTGATTAAATCAACATGTTTCATAATTTTGAATTTTAAGCCAAACCATCTAATTTCATGAGAGACAAATCTATGATTTTATTGATTAATCATGGTTCATGGATTTTCAATTTTAAGACCAACCATGTAAATGAACATGCTTAATAAATGTGCAATATCATTTTTCATATAGTACTTTTGCAATATGTTTAATAAGAGTTTCATATCCATAAAGATATACCTTCATTCAACAAATCATGATGCAAAAGATCAATATGTCTTGATTAAAAGATGGTCTCCAAGAGTTGTAATTCATTCTTAATTAAATTGATTTTTATTGTTTCTGAATTGATAGAAAATTGAAAAATACTTAAATAGGTTTCCTAGATCCTTGATCGGTCAAACTCTTTCTCGACTAAATTATTTTCAGTCGAAGTATTTCTCGACCGAGAGTGTTTCTGCAGATTTTATTCAGCAATTTGTTTGTTCTAGTTTATGGGTTGAATTACTTTTATTTATTTGTTATTCTTATTATGTTAAGTTGAGATAGACATAAGGTTGTTCAAATCAAGATTATTGATCATATCTCAACTTGATTAATGCATATTCATTTAGGTGTCACAATGATATTCATTCTTTTGATTTTCTTAAAACAAGTTATTTTTATCATTCTAATGAAAATTTTCAGAATATGTTCTAAGATCCTTATTTGCAAGAAAGAATTTGATTGATATCCATAGTGATTGTTCTTTTTACAAAAAGGCAATTTCAATTTAGTTTACAGCAAATATGTAGAATTTCTAATATTGTTAGTTCTTGTAAGCAATACTTATTATGGCAATAAAAGTTACCATGATGCAATCATGATGCAAAATATTAGCTTAAGAGCAAGTTTTGAGTAGAATTTTGAGTAATATATGAATTTAGTATCTTACTTTTGATTTTCTTAGATACAAAGTAATTCTTTGTTCTAAGCAGGGTTTCTTATTCTACTAATTTTCTTATCCAATTATCAAGTTTTCTCTTTCTTTTGATTAGGATCATTTAAATACTTAAAGCACAAGAATATGTAAAGTCCATTACATACTTAGGTTGATTGCAATTGAAGTGTCTTTTTTTTATTAAACAGTTCTGTCAGAGTTTCACTCAGTCGACAAAGTTCTTGACCGACATTGTCTCGTTCGACAACTTTCTCGACCGAAAATGTTACTATTTCTCCAGAAAAATACAAATTTAAGGCAGAAATCCTATCGGTCGACTAATTTCTCGACCGGCATTATCTCGGTCGACAATTTTCTCGACTGAGATTGTTTCTGTACTGTTTTCAGTAATTGTTTTCATAGATCAGTTTGACAGAATCATGCAAATTAATGCTCAGTTTAGTTGAGATAAAAACATTTAAATATCAAAGTAACATTTAGATCAAATCTCAACTAATCATATTTAAATTTCTAGGTTTTGGGAACCCAAACTAAAACAAGTTATTAAAGATGTGTCTCTGCATGTTTATTTAAAAATGTGTATTTTCAAGTTAGAAATTTTAATTTCTTGGATCAATTAGTTATCCTATTATGTTAAGTTGAGATAGACATAAAGATATAAATTAGAGTCTTTGGTCATATCTCAACTTAATTTTATTCATTTAGTTTGGGGGTTTTGGGACCCATACCAACTCAACATCCTTTTTCTTGTAAGGACATGAGAAGGAATAATGTCAAAGACACAAACAATAATGGCAACATATAGAATCAATCTATTTTCTCTTTTTATGAGTTTGATCTAGATTGTTCTTGGGTACATATGTATACTTGCCTTTAAGTACATACATAGATTGAGTCTTTGGTATTTGTGTCCTTCCCCCACTAGGTTTTTGATAGGATTTTCCTTTAGGCTTGTAACCTAGTCCTCTCCTTCCAATTTGACCATGAGAATCATTCAAGATCTTATCAAGAACATCATTGTTTCTTAAGCTACTAACTTCTTGTTGTAACTTAGCAATCTCATCCATTCTCTTTTTGATGCCTAACTTTGCTTGATCTAGATTAGATGATAACGCATCTCTTTCCTTAACAATAACATCATAATCTAGATGAGTACATAAAATTGGTTGTTTTTGAAGATCATTTATTTGGGCTTGTGTTTATCTTTTCTAGAGAGAGAAGATTGCAATTTACTTCTATTGATTTCAGCTTAGTATCATGGTCTTTAATAGTTAAGTTTAATGTCTCCTTAAGATCTTCATTTTCAGATGTGAGAGCAAGAAGTTTAGCATGTAACTCATCATTTGCTTTATTAGATTTCTTTAATTTCTTCTTGCACTCAACATACTTATCATGTGTTTCTTGTAGGCTAGCAACTAAATCTTCTTTTGATAAATAAAAAAGGCTTACCTCTTCTTCTTCTTCGCTTGTTGTAGCAATAAAGCATTCTTTATGCACATCTTCCTTCTTTAACCTCCATGGACAACTAGGTGTTGTGTGTCTTGTTCCTAAGAACCAATTACAACATGTTGAAGATTGGTCCAAGCTTCTCCTTTTCTTGTGGTTGTAGACACCATTACCCTCCATTCTTTAAGACTCGATTAGAGCTCCTTGAAGCCTGCTCTGATACCAAATGAAAAAACACTAGAGGGGGGTGAATAGGGTTTTATAAATATTTTAACAATAATTCAACTCAAACAACCACAATTGAGATAAGGAGAAAGAGGCAAGGTGTTTAGAGTGGTTCCACCCTTAGCAAAAACTAAGGGAGTTAGTCCACTACCAAATTGTTTCCAATTGGGATTTTGAAAGTATTTAAATTTTATTACCTCGCAAGGATGTTACATAAAATTACAAATAATTTCACCACCCTTTGGACAACCTTCACCTAGAAGTAGTCCCATCAACCTTGAAGCAGCCTTCCTTGAAGTAACTTCAAGCTCCCCCTTAAAGTAGCCTTCCTCTTGAAGTAGCTTCCCATTGAGATAACCTTCTTGAAGTAGTCCAAAGTCCTCCTTCTCCTCTGAGAAGATCAAACCCTCTCCAATCCACAGCCTCCAACCCTAGGAGTAGCAAGGAGAGTACAAGCAATAAGAAAGAACAAGAAGGAAAATGGAAATTACAATTACCGTTGTAGCACAAGGCTTGATTTCCTATATCAAGTGTTTTGATCTCCTAACCAATGTGTATGGAAGTAGAAGTGCAGTGGGTAGGAGATGCTAGCCTATATGACACGAATTTGTAGCAATGGAAAGGATTAGCAAATACTAGAGTTTCTCAATTGCTCACGAGAAAGATTGCCAATTGCAAGTATATATGCTCAAGTGTTGCACAAGTGTGTTTAGGGTGTCCTAAGGCATGTCCTATTTATAGGAATGGCCTATGAATGCTTAAGGACGTTCTAGACACTTTCTACAGGGTTCTAAGTGCTCAACTAGCCGTTAGGTATCCATTAATTGCTTTAGCAATGGCTAGTTTATTAATTCTAGAAAGTGGAGACAGACACCTTCTTGGTCAAAGACTTTGTCGACCGAGAGTCTCTCGGTCGAACTCTTTGTCGACCGAAGGACTGTCTGGAGAAAGTGTATATAACGTTCGATTCCAACTCCCGACTACCTTGTCTGCTGTGTCTAACAACTATAGAACCTATTATAAGAAATAACCTGGGAGACTCTCGGTCGAGAAGATATTCGACCGAGTGTGTCTTGGTCGACAAATAGTTTGACCGAAAATGTCTCTATTTTGGGGGTTCTAGATGAATACTAAGTGTGTGTATGAGTGTGCAGTTGTGACACTATTATAGGGGATGACCTATGTAAGTGTTGTGAATGGCTAGGGAAGATCTAAATGCTTGATTTACATGATATCTAAGTACTTGTACATTATATACTTGTACAAGTTTTTACATTTGATTACAATCATGAAATTAAAGCATTTTGGAGCATATAGATCTTCCAAAGATTTGTCATCCACCTTGTTCCTGTAACACTCAAGTAGCACGTTAGATGCACAAGAATGAAATTTTTGTCATCATCAAAACAAAGGGATTATAATAATGTCCAATTTAGCCAACACCTCTAACCCGATATGGTGATGCACCTACTTCACTAAAATGATATGGATATGATTTTATACTTTCTCACACAATATGGTGGTGTAGTATACACCTCTTGCATGATATGAGATCTACCAAACACCTCAAAAACATTATTGGGTTAAACACACACATCTAAAGTGATATGGTAAGCAAGCACACACCTCTTTGCCCGATATGGTGTGAAGCACACACACACCTCTAAAGTGATATGGTAAGCAAGCACACACCACTTTGCCCGATAAGGTGTGAAGCACACACACACACACCTCTAAAGTGATATGGTAAGAAAGCACACACCTCTTTGCCCGATATGGTGTGAAGTACACACACACCTCAAAAGTGATATGGAAGCATACATACACCTCAAGGGTGATATGGTAAGCACACATACACCTCAAACCCAAGATGGTAAGCACACATACACCTCAAGGTCGATATGGTAAGCATGCATACACCTCTAAAGTGATATTGGGTTAAACATACACCTCTTTGACGATATGGTGTTGACCACATATCTCTAAAATGATATGGTGGGTAACCCAATACACTAGATGACAAAAGTGGTAAGGTGGTTAATACCCAAGAACATGTGAAGACCAATACACTAAGGTATGGTGAGGAAAATATCTTCAAGTGAGGTGAGAACGTTACACTCATGTATAGTGAAGATGATACACCATATGATTGGTAAAGGTGATACCTTGATGGGTAAGGGTATGAGGGATATGATGATGTCTAGCTCAATATACACCTCACCCAATACATGTGTTCAATTTGACATACATGATAGAATTTATTTATTCAATTTTATTATTGATGCATGTTATCTCAATGAATGGCATGGAAACCCAAATTCAGCTCAGTTCCAAGGTTTCATACATATATTGATTTTATATGATTTGTTGATAGTAGTCTTTATTCAGTGAATGTTTATGTTGCATGAAATCCTTATGAGAGCCATGTGATAAGTGAATGAGGTAAATGAAACCCTAAGGATAGGGTGTTCAATGAATTAAGCATTTTGGTTACCATGTTCTCAGTATGAGATGTGTGATGCATAATAGTTCAGTTGTGGAAAATGTTATCAGATGGTCTATGAAACAAATGGTTTATAGAGTTAAACTAAGATATGTAATGTGATGATTGAATTGTGAATGTAAAGAATAAATTAGACATGTAGGTTCCCTGACACCGTAGAACCTCTATGTGAGGTCTACGCCTTAGGGGTGAAACGACCTAACCTTGGCAGCGTCTAGTATACGGGGGTCGGAACGTGCTATCAGGTGGCACGGGGGGACGCAGCCCTAGTGGAAGTCTCCTTAAATTATAGTTTGCACTGTCCAACATCAACTAGAAGTCCCGGTGGCACTAGAGTATAGAAAAGTGTGTGCAACATCAACCAAAAGTCATGGTGGCACTGGAGTATAGAAAAGCATGTCCAATATCAACCAAAAGTCCTGGTGGCACTGGAGTACAGAAAAGCATGTCAAACATCAACCAGAAGTCCTGGTGGAACTAGAGTACAGAAAAGCGAATAGGTGGCTTGACTCTCTGCCTATGTGCTCAGGTTAGAGGAGGAGTCCAGTTTACGACACAATAGGAGTGTCGAGGCCAGAGAGCCAGTTTCCCTGTTGCAGACCAGGAGAGTAGTCAGACTTAGCTATCTCGGGGTGTCAGCTAAGTCTTGTACGGTGAGATCGTAGTTCGCTACGAGTCTTCATATGTAGAGTACACTGCATATGATCAGGGCATAAGTTAAAATATGAAAATATAAGATTCGAGTACAATTTCGCAGCAATTGTTCTTTAAATGAAATTTTGACATTTCCTGTTATTTAACTGTATTGTTTTATATTTGCTCAGTGTAGTAATTCTTGTAATGAGTATCACAAGATAAGCTTGAGATGTGTTTTAGTATGATGAGTAAATGATATACATGTTCTTCCTATTCCTTATAAAGAGAATGGATGATTTACTGCTCTATCATAGATAGTTGCAATGCTTTAAAATATGAGAATGTTCTAAACTACTTATCCTCTGCTCAGTTTAATACTATTTAACTGTGATAATAACATTGTTGGCGGAGAGTTATATCTCTTGCTGGGAAAATTGTCTCACCCCGTGGGATCCACATTTTTAAGGTGGACATGTACAAGGGGGATTGAGAATGTACTGTAGAGAAAGAACAACAGCAGCAAGGACAGTAGTGATAGCTCAGGTTGAGTGTACTATCTGTCATGTCTTGTAGATAGAAGTCCTATGTGTCTTCTCTGTACTCTCAGGTCCTTGGAGTTGGTTCATTCTGGTTTCATGAATGATCTGATATTTTGGCTTGAATGCCTCTAGGTTTTATGTTGCTCCAGTATGTGTTTTGATAGAGCAACTGTTATATGTTTTCCTCAAGATGAGATGTTGTACAATGTAATCATGATATGTATGCGTTTTGGATCTTTCAGTAAAAGTTTTCTGGACAAGGATCTCCTTGCAAAAATGGTTTTAAAATATTGTGGTTGTTTTGGAGGGGGACCAAATGGTGGTGGAATCCTAGGAAGGGGATAACAGGGGGGTTGAGGGCTTGGGATGGTCTCAATTTAGTTGGGTGCCTGAGACTGAAGGTTTTTTCTAACTTAACTCAGGGGTGTTCTGTCGTTTGGTCAGGCGTCTTATCCAAGACCCCTTCCCTCACTTCAGGGGGGTGGCTCCTCTCCTTCCGGTTCCCTAGTTTTCCCCCCCTTGTTGCCGGGAAGGTGGTCTTCCCGCCTCCCACCTTCCCTATTTTAGTGATTTTTTTTAATCCACTGTTTATGTTTATTCCGCTTAATTGGTAATGATTCATTTTTTAGTTTGATGACAGTCATTACAGTAGGACTTGCTCGGTCTCTCTGTTGGTTTCCGCAACCAGAGAGGACAACAATTGTTAGAGCTAATTGCTACGTCTAGAAAGACTCCAGTGCCCTTCTATTTATAGGAGAGGCTAGGGTCAAGGTTCCCCATTTGTGCGGGAGTCCAAAGAACTGAATTCACAATTTTTGTAGAAACTTTGGACATTAAACCAGTTGGTTCATCTCAGGTGACGATCGGTTTGGTAGTTTCTTGTTTAGAAACATATCAGCCTTTAATATTTGATTAATGCACAATGATGACATCAACATCAATTATTGATCCAATTGAATTGATCATTGAAGCGGACGTTCCAGATGATGAACCAATCATTTCACTTCATGAAATAGTCATTTCACTATTGAAATGGTCATTCACAAGTGAAATGGTCATTTCATATATCTAATTCAGCCAAATATTTTGCCAATTGTGTTTCCAATTGACTTGACACTCCAACTGATCGGTTCAACATTTGAAGTGGTCAGTTCAGAGTCTAATTAGTTAACTTTGAACCTCAATTGTGTAATTGAATATATAAACACCTTTAGTAATCAAGTTAAACATCATTCATGAATAAGCTCCTACTCCAAGTGCATCCTATGTGTGTGATCCTATAGGTCCCAAGTTGCATTGGTAGTGAATGTCCCTAACCAACTTATGACATCATAATCAATGAGTGGTATCTAGCAACACATCATTGCTACCCAAATAGTTTGGAAATTTGGAGAATAACTTTAACCTACTACATGTGATCAGTGTTACCATGATCATATAGTTCCTTTGTCTCTGATTTCTAGATTGAACTCAAGGCATGGAATCATCATTCTCTTCAACGTTCAATCCATGTTCCTTGAACTAGAGCAGATTGTCTGAGATGCATGTGAGTTCACATATCACATATTGAATCACATGAGTATGGCCATGCATTTCTTAGTCTCACTTATCAAGAGGCCCTTGATATCGATATCATGTAGGAGGGACAAATCCCATCTACATTACTCACACTCATTACCCATGTGTCACAGTGCACCTGAGCATCACCTTTATGGAAACCCTTATTCAAGGTCACGTTGGATGATGTTTAAGTACATTGAATGACATGTGATGAGTGTAGTGACTTCAAGTCTAAGATCCACAATCACCAAAATGTCACGGATTCAAATCATGTCATCCCTACCTATTACTTCCCTTATGGATAGCGGATCACAAAATCTTCACATGGATCGTAAATGCATGAATGTGATGTACCAAAAACTCTGCAATTCCTAAGAAGAGTTGATTCTGACTACCATTCCATGGTATGCATGTATCACTCTCATGGTGGGTCTATCTAATACATTGTTCTCTAACATGTACATGTGTTCTTGACTTGACATCACATATCATGACTAATGAGACTCTGTCATCAATCAACACACATTCTTGTCTTATATATCATTATTGTCTATTTTTCTTCCATAGTAATATCTGACTAGGGACATAACAAGAATGTATTTACTCTTATCATACATATTATCTCATTGTTTAGGTCCTCAACCTGAAGACATATGTCATCGAGTAACATCATTATTTATACATCTACTATTTATGTGTCATCATCTCATGCTGAGACAAACATCATAGATGGACTTTCCTTTATTATTATCAAATCAAGTATCTAATGCCACACTCCAATCATCCAATGATTGTCTCTCTGGGCATACATACCAATAGACTCCCACTTTCACTTAGAAACAATCACCCACAAGTCTTAATCCAAGTGATCTTAACATGTTCATCATGTTTCTACTATACAAGAGATTTTATAGCAGGTTAGCAATGTTTGCTTCAAGTCAGTATGTTGCAAGTTTCACATCTCCTCAATGTATGACATCTCCTATGAGATGGAAGTGCCATAGTATGCTATCTAAGATTCCTTGCCTAACTAGTAGATCCATTGTTGTCACAGTATCTCTACTATGTCACTAATGGTTTGCAACCTCCCACAAGTTCATCTATATGAACTTCTTGATCCATACAACATCCTCTGATGTTGTCATAACACAGAGATACTTGACTTCTATTGTAGAATTAAACAATTATCTCTAGGTCAAAACTTTTACATCTTACAGTTATTTTTTAAGTTCAAACACAAATTAAGGTTGTGATATTTAATTTTATTTGTCATTTTAGAAGCTTCCATCAGTGTAACCCTTTCCACTCAACTCTTACTTTTTAACATTACCAAGGAACTAATCCTTTTATTACTTCTCAAGTACTTAACGATGTTCTTATGGCATTCTAGTGACCTTCACTAGGATCTGATAGATATCCTCTCATCATATCTAACACATACGAGAGAACTGAATGATTTCATATCCTCTCATTATGTCCAATACATACGAGATAACGGGATGGGTACATTGCATGCCTGATAGATCCATTTGTGAGTGCACATGGTATCTATCCATGTGTTCATGTTCTTCACAAGAAATAGTATACTAGGCTCCTAAGAGACTAACTCCATGGGATATGGATAATTTTCTCTCATTGAGTCTTGCATGCTGAACCCCTTTAGTATCTAGACAATGTTTATGTTCTTTCTTAGGTCAAGAAGCTTTCCATATATATCTCTATAGATCCATGTTCCTATTTCATAGGATGCTTCGCCTAAACCCTTCATACCAAAGGTACTTTCCTTGCCAAGTTTAATATTTGTAGTATAAGGATGTTATTGCCCATCACTATGTGGAATATACATATGCTCCTACTAAATCTTTTGTAATCACATATTTCATCTTCATTCTGACTCAAGTCAAACTCTTTGATTGTCTTATCAAATTGAAGATTCCAGCTCTGGGATGCTTGCTTCAATCCAAATATTGACCTTTGTATCTTATAGAAATTATTTGCATTATATGGATTTATAAAACCATCAGGTTGTGTCACATACACATCGTCATTATTATTCTAGTTAAGGAATGTGGTTTAACATCCAATTTTCCAAATCTTATAGTCATACTAAGTTTCAATGGAAAGTATGATCCTGATGGATTCAACCATGGCAACTGGTGAACCAATTGCTCTTATAGGTCTGCATACTACTATCCATGTCAATCTTTTCTCAAAGACCCAAATGCACCCAATGCATTTTACCCCTTCAGGTGGATCCACCAAGGTCATACGTTTATGTTTCACATGTAGTCCATCTTTGGTCCCATGGCCTCAAACAATTTCTCATACTATGGCCCCTCAATAGCTTCTAGGTAGGTTGTTGATTCATCATCTATGATCAACTCACTGCCTTTCAAGTCATAATATATCATAATCTTTCAGACTCAAGGCATGTTCTACTTAGAACTATAAGGAACTTAAGATCCCACAACAATTTGTGATTCTCCTTGTTCCTACAATACCTCTTTAGTTTCAACATTTTATTGTTTGTCTTGAACATTTTGAGTTCTACATTTTTCCCACTGATTCCTTTAAAACTCAGTTCCCTTTTAGTAATACAACCATCCTGATCAATAAACAACTTTGTTGTTGGATTGGGATAAGAGTAATATTTAATAAAATAACATTTATGTGATTTGTGGACAAAGCTTTTCAAGAAACTGTTTTTTACATAAGCTTTCAATTCTAATCCTTATTAAAGACATATCGGGACATTTCTCATGCCATATCTCATATGGTGTCTTTTGAACCATTTTAGATGATACATTGTTTTAGTGTAAAGCATGTGCCAGAAAGGAAATTGAAAGAATAGCTAGATTTATTGATAATTGCACTATGACTAAACAAGTTATGATTCCCCTTTTCTAACACATCATTATGTTTCATGTGGAGTTCATTGTGATAATAGTCTCTCCAGAAGGTCCTCAAACTCTTGGTTTAAAATGTTTAAACATCAATCACATTGAAGTATCTTAATAATTTTATCAAGTTAGTTACATACTTCGTTCATGATCTCCTTGAACAATTAGAGATTCATACTTGTATTTCCTTAAATACAAATAACCATATCTATTGATATTATCAATAGATATGATAATGTATGATTAACTACCTTTAGAATTTATTCTAAAAGGTCTATATACATCAGTATGTATGAGACCTAATCGAATAATCTCTCTCCCACTACATCTAGTGAAGATGCATTTATCGTATTGCCCAAAATAAAACTTGCATTTCTCTATTGGTTTGATAACCAAAAGAGTTTAGATAACCACCATTATGGATTGTACAAATGCAATTCTCATTTACATGCTTTAGATGGTAATGCTATAGGTATTTATTGTTTGAGTCATCAAATCATTCATTATATGTGTCATACACATTTGTCTCTACAACTATCGAGTATAGATTGCGAGACATAGGGCATTGCCATATAATAACTTATCCTTTAAAATGAAACATCAATTCTTGTCCATATAAGATACATGATGCTTTCATTAATGGCAGGTATATAATAGCAATTCACTAATTCTATTATGTGCCCATGAATGACAGCTTCCAACTATAGTGGCAACAACTCTTTCTCCACATAGTTTCTAGCTTACTTCTTCTCAGGTCCAAAAGTGGAGATCTCTATCACCTTCTTCCCCCTGAGTTCCTATAAGTAAGACAATAGTTCTTTAAACAATGTCCAACTGGTGACGGTGGTGGCACTTCCTTCTGTAATCATTTAAGTGAAAAAGACATATTCCTTTTGCACTTACCCTTCTCTTTATCTTGAGTGTAGAAGACTTGGACTTTAGCTTAGCCTTAGAACTCTTCTTGGCCTTGCCTTTGCCCTTGGAATCACTGCCTCTGATCACTATCACAGATTTCTCCTTATTCATGTGTGCTTTAGCATCAATATGCCAAGTAACTCAGACAATAGTTTGGCCAAGTTACTTAAGTGATAGCACTTGATAAGTTGGTTATATGATTCAGGAAACGCTTGTAGAATCATATATGTGGTCAACCTTGACTTAAAATAAATCCCAGTCTTTCTACATGCCCATTCATATTGAGCACATGTGGCTCTACTAGATCTCCCTCTGTCATTTTACACTCAAACAACACTTTGGAGACACTATACCTTGCTTCTTAAGATGTGTTACCATCTCAAGAATGTCTATGTTTTCATGTTGTTCATGCAACACATAGTTCATATAGCTTAGCATAAGGTCTTTGATGTTTGTAGCATCATTGGCATGCTTCAAATAAACATCCATTTTAGCCTTAGGCACATTTGGGGTGGGTTCATCTAGCACTAGTCTTTCATGTACATAGAGCTTTCACTCGTTAGTGAGAATTATTCTCAAAGTCCAAAACCAGATGTGTAAGAAAATTCAATTTAGTTTGCCCTATTCAAGGACTAATCATAATTATAATGTGTTTGTGTTTGTCTACAAAAGAAATTTTGCAACTTTTCAAAACATTTTTATTTGGTTTAATTTGATAAATATGTCAATACTAATTAGGCCTTTAATTAATAATCACTCCTACTATTTTATTCAAATTGATAGCCCTCACAACCAATTTAGAAGATTGCAACATACAATCTTCTAGTGAGCCAAAATCCATGTTTCATTGAATCATGAGTCAATTTTGGTTGGTTGCCCACAATTTGACTATTTAGGTAGACAACATTTATCAATTTCATCACATGCAACTCTGGGATAGATGGTGTGCACAACACTTTGTCACAGTCATCCTTATGCTTCTAGGTACTTAATCTCGTTAAGATGACCTAGTTAAGCCTAACCCAAAAGCCAACACGATAGAGTATGTACCTTGATTCAACATATCTACAAACCTACCATCACACTTCCACGAGATAGAGGGTGCACCATGCTTTGGTGTAACTTATGCTTGGTTGAGCAAGCTTTTTATGTGTTTCTCTTATGGAAAGAATCTAAGACCTAATATTTTATTGAGGGATTATATATACATATACATACCCAATCATCACATTGTTATGTATCATATATGTTCTTAGACCCTCCTGGGTGTTCGGCCTCCGCTATGGGCTTGGGACAGGAGGGATAATTTTTTTTTAGTTTACTGGGGGAAACCCACCCCCTAGGCGGAGGCCCAAATAGTAGGGATGGTAAACCCGGGAGACTCATGCGTTCGCACACCGGTATCTCAATAAGTCGCATCAGAGTTCGACTGACGCTATGGAAAATTCACTTCTGAGCAGTGCTTCCAGCAGGAGTCGAACTCAGGACCCTTCATGAGGGACCTCGAGCTGTGACCAGCTGGGCTACTGCCCTCCAGCTGGGGGGAGAAATATTTAATCCCATATACATTCTATAACCACAAATGAGCAATATAGGATCAATGGTATGGTCAGTCTAATACAATTCCTTAGAGCCGTAAGGAATTGCTACCACCTAAGGTCCACATCATATGTACAACATGTTGTTGGTGAAGATCTGTGCTCAAACCAATCCAGGTTGATTAATACAACTCTTGAACCGATCATCTCACCTCATGTCTGCTTGGTTGGTTCTTGAAACACTTGTCTGGTCTCAGGTTCAATCGATGTTTGGAGTCCTCCAACCGATGAGTTGGAACAACATTTGATTGGTTCATCTTCTCCTACTGTTTGGCCTTGTCTGTCCTCCAATCGATCAATTTGTCTTGGTGCATAACATCTTCTCACGTCAAAATATAAATGAAAACTATCTCATATCATATTACATTATAAAAGGGAAAAACTCAAGTTACATTTGAGGGGAAATAGGAAGAAGAGCATTAGTTTACATTTGGAAGGGAGGAGAGAGGCTCGATATGCAATCTGAGATATAAACAGGAACAAACAACCACAACCATACACACAAATCTAGAGTAATTGGCCATAACCATGCTAACATAGACCATCAAAACACCTTTAGGGTGATGCATATGGATTGCATATATATCATATATATACATATATATATATATATATATATATATATTGGAATTAGGTAAATATATTCCGACTTCCTCCTAAAAATATAGGAGGTCAAGAGTTACATGTAGGCCCAACGCCATACACCCATTTTAAAAAATACAACTCACTCAACTATCTAATGTGAAGTTTGCGTTTAACACATTTACATATTTTAACGGCAATACTAGTGGAATTTGCAGCTATACCACGGTGCCTTATAGCATTCCTTTCCTCCCATACGTAGTAGCAAAGTGCAGCAAACAACAATATCTTTCTATCATCATTACCGCATTTTGTCAACATCATCTTCAGGTCCCCCACAATCTGAATTTGCAGCTTGAAAACTTTGCATAGTATATCCCATATGTCCCTTGTGAGCTTGCATTCACCCACAAGATGATAATGAAATTCTTCCTCCTCTTTGCAAAGCAAACATAATGTGGAAGTATCATTATTCCATCTCTTGATCCTGTCAAGTGTGGCAAGGACATTGTGCAGAATTTTATACATGCACATGCTCCATTTTGGCACGTGCACTCCCGTCCAAATCAGCTCCCCAAACTTGTCCTTTGTGCCCCTTGTTCTGGTCACCTCCCAAACACATGTCTTTGGGTCTTTAAGCCTCCATATTCTTGTGTCTTGGACCTCAAAAAGATGTTTAATTTGCTGCCATGTTTCGGTCAAAACATTGATGGTTCTCGAATAACCTTCTCTTGTCTTCGAGATGAAGTCCAGTCCTCTAGGATATCTCTCTCTCATCCATTGCCCCCAAGTTGAAATGCCTCTTTGGAAGTTGATGACTCTACGCATTGTCCCCCATTTCGCTATATCTCTGGGTGTTCTTAGATTCAATCCTCCTTCCTCTCTTGGTAAGGCTATTCTATCATATTTCATAGGATGGTATGTGCTTGCCCACAAAAATTTTGCCATCTTCATCTCCATCCTATCTAAGATGGAGCCCGGAATCTCACCTTGTTGCACCCAAAAAATGAGTAATCCTTCAATGGTTGTCTTTATGAGAGTTGCACGTCCCGCCATGGATGTCTTTTGGGTAGGCCATCTATTAATCATTTCTTCCATCCTATCAATACAATCCGCAAAATCCTTGACTTGGAGATTACCTCCAGCTAGAGGAAAACCCAAATATTTTGTTGGGAATTCCCCCTTTTCCACTCCCATAGATTCCACTAATCTATCCTCCATCTGGTAGCAATTCTTGGACAAGAAAATGTGTGTTTCATTTGCATTCATGCACAGCCCAGTTTGCTTGCCAAAACTTCCCAGAAGATTTTTGAGATTTTCAAGAGAAAGTTGCTTGGCTTCTACAAAAACTAACACATCATCTGTAAAGATCAGGTGGGTCATTACCTTCGTCCCATGCACTATGTACGGTTTGATCTCCTTCTTTCTTTCTGCCTGTTGCATTTTCTATGTGAAATACTCCATAACAATCACAAAAAGAAGAGGCGAAAGGGGGTCTCCCTGGCACATCCCATTGCCCCCTCTAAACATACTTGTAGATGTGCCATTAACCAAAACAAAGAAGCTAGTAGTGCCAACACACTATTTCATCCAGTTCAGCCATTGTTCATTAAATCCCATTTGTTTCATAATCCACCACAATTTCTCCCATCTAAAACTATCATAGGCTTTAGAAACATCCAATTTTAAGCAAACTTTCCTGCTGCCCCTCATGACATTATAATCTAAAAGAAATTCTCCATCCAATAAAGCACAATCACTAATACTTTTCCCAGCCACAAAATCCCCTTGGTTTTTAGAAATAAGCAATGGGAGAACCATCTTCATTCTAGCAGCTAGAATTTTAGCAATGATTTTATATTGTACCGAGCAACATGCAATAGGTCTAAAATCACCAAGAGAGGAAGTAACTTTCTTCTTTGGAATAAGAACCAAGAAGCAATGATTAAGCTGTCTAACCATGTTGCCTCCTTCCAAGAACCATCTCACATAAGCAATCAAATCAGCTTTGATGATGTCCGAAGTCTTCTTGTAGAAAAAAGCATTGAACCTGTCAGGCCCAGGAGATTTATTGCTGCCAATGCTCCATAGTGTATCTTTAACCTCTTGTTCATTAATTTCCCGAGTAAGAATATTATTATGTGTACTTGTAATCTTGAACCTCCACTCCATGTCCTCCTCCTCTATATCCTCATCAAACTTTTTGTTGTAAAGTGTTGTATAAAATTGTATGGCTTGTTCCTCCAGATCTTCTTTCTTGTTGATCACTCTCCCATTAATATCTATCAATTCAGAAATGATGTTTCCAACTTCCCTCCTTTTGACCGTAGAATTGTATAGTTTGGTATTTCTATCACCATCCTCCATCCACTTCTGTCTACTTCTTTGCCAATAGAATTTTTCCTCAGCTTTTTTCAGGTCCTCCAACATCATCTTCAGTTCCCTATCTTTTACAATAAGATTTGTATTAAGGGGGTCACTTAGTAGCCACTCTCTAATCTCCTTACATTCTCTTTTTGTTTCTTTAATCAGATCTGGAATATTTACCTTCTCCTTTGCCCATTCCTTCAGCAACTTTTTTGTGCTTGCCAGCTTTTTTGCAAACACATACATCGGGTTTCCTGAAACCTGTGTATCCCATCCTTCCTTTATCACTTCCTTAAATCCTTTCCAATCAGCCCAATAATTCAAAAATCGGAATGGTTTCCTTTTTTGTTTCTTTTTTGTAATATAGACCGATATAGGTGCATGGTCACTGAGATCAGTACCTCCTGCCTTAACCTGCACGTTAGGAAAAATTTGTAGCTAGTCGTCATTCACTAACGCTCTATCAAGCTTGCTAGAAATTCTGTGTTTGGGACCCCTTTCATTGTTCCACGTAAACATATCGCCTCCCACCATTGGAAGCTCGTAGAGACCAGCTTTATCAATAGCCTGGTTAAAAGCATCAACTTCCGCATTCAAAGCCAATCTCTTCCCTTTTTTCTCAGCCTGTAATAGGACAGTATTAAAGTCACCAATAACCAGCCACGGTAAACTAACTTTTTTGGATAAGGATATTAGATCTTTCCATAGATTCAGCCTGGATTTACCAACATTGTGACCATACACAACTATCAACCATGTTTGTAAGCCTCCATTGTTTCTACAATCAATTGTGACCTGCTGATCTGAAGTATGCATCACTGACACCTGCCAAGCATTCGGTTTCCACACCACACAGACTCTAGCCACTCACGTATCCTCCACATTAGATACATGTTCCCATCCTTGTGGAAACATGTATTTAATGCTATTTTTATTTTGCACCTTTATTTTTGTCTCTACCAAAGCAACTAAAGAGTGCCCACTACCAACAATCCACTCCTGAATTTCCTTCTTTTTGTTCCTATCACTCCCTCCCTTAATATTCCATAGGAGCATGGACATATTAAGTGTTTTTTGTTGCCCTCGTACGCCTACTTGGTTCCTTCCTGCTGTCCTTCTTTTTTGCATTTTATTCTTTATGCTTCATGACCTCACCTTCTTCTTTATTTGAGTCAGACAAATCTTCAAAGTTGTTCGTGGTGTCTAGGATTGTGCCTACACCCACATTCTTAGGAATCCCTATCTTCTTTGCTCCTTTCTTTCTTGTTGACGACATGAACTCATCATTGATATGAGGCCTTGTTACAACCCCTTCCTCTCCAATTCCATCATTGGAGCAATTTGCAACCTGGGCATCAACCCCCCTCAGTTCACTTGCATCTGCATCATGCCTCAACTCTTCCCCTTCAGTGTTCGTCTTGTCTGATGAGCTCGGACCTTCTTGTACCTCCTCTTCCTCTTGTTGTTTGTTGTCCACCTTTTCTTTCTCTATGTCTACAGTCCGCTTTTCCCTCCATATCCCCTTTCCCTTCTCAGCCTGGGTAGTCTTCCTCTTCTCGTTCTGGCTCAATCTCTCCTCACAGTGTCCATCTCCATGGCCAAAGGCCTTGCAGCTCGTGCACCTTTCTAGAATATGGTCATAAACTATGGTGACCAGAATGGAATTCCTTCCTTTGACGTCCAGCCAGACCACCGTCAGTGTCTCTCCCTCAGCTTCAAGTTCCAGAAGCACACGTGCCTCTTCTCTTTCAAGTGATCTTTCATCAATGTGCAGCACTTTTCCCACCCCTGTCGCGATGGTTCCTGTTGCCCTCATAGTCCAGGTTCTACCAAAACTCTTCAAGGTAACCCAAGTTGGTACTGTTCTGAACACCTCCTTTCTCAATTCATCACCATAAGTGTAGTCCTTGGCAATGATCAACTGCCGGTCGAACCATCGAGGGCCCATCTCAAGAATAGCTTTCTTATCATCAGCGTTCGTGAATCGAACCAGAAATATACCATTATCTCTTGTCAATAGTTCAAAGGATCCTTTTGGGTTCTAAGTTCTCCTTATCCAGGCCTGAAGATGTGGATAGTATGGTCTCCTTCCCAGCGAGTACACCATGATCGTGTGTTCCCATACATTCAACATCCTCTCAAATTCATCAGCGTCTAGTTCCACATGAACCTCCCCTCCTTCCGCCCTCAGTTTGGGAAAGACGAACTCCCCTCCTTTACGAGCCATTGGATGTTTGAGCACTTGATTCCAGGCTTTCTTCATTGGGTCTTGGATCCTCTGTCCCGCATCCACGCTATCAGCGTTCCTCTTCCCGTCTTTGTCCATCTGCGCTATTTTAGTGTCGGCGCCAGGGATCACAGCCGCTACGTCTCCTCATGTGTCGCTTCCTTGCCCACCATTCTTCACAGCAGTCGTTCTCCTTCCCGAGTCTTGGTCGATTGTTTCTCCATGTCCGTCATACGCACCTGCCATCATGGAAGTTCCGTTCCCGGACCTGGTCACAGAGCCTACGGCTATCGCATCTCTAGATCCGTTGATGCAGTGGGGTTGGGGTTGCATGGGGTAGGTTTACGATCTTGGGTAGTGGTGGGTGTGGGTGGATGATGGGAGAGGGGATCTCTCCCACCGTAGTCTTCGACCTAGCCGGAATCGCCTGGCTGATCGCCAGAGCACAGACTAGAGGAGACGGGTGTCTTGGGCCTTTGTATTGTATTATACACATATATATATGTATGTATGTATGTATGTATGTATGTATGTATTTATGTATGTATGGGATAAAGAGAGGCATTCTCTCCCCCTCTCCCATGCCTGTGACGGAGGCTGAACGTCCAGGAGGGTGGTAAACCAAGGCGGCAGCTGGGATTCGAACCCGGGTCCCTTCATGAGGGGACACCGTGCTTGACCACTTGAGACACTCCTTGTCGGCGTATGTATGTATGTATGTATGTATGTATGTATGTATATATGTATATATATTAGTTTGTGGAATCATATGTGGTAATTAATCAGATATACACATTAACCAATTTAATATTTGCATTGTATGTAATAAAATAAATCTGATCATATCGATTTAAATCCAGATACATTGTAAATTGATGTGGCCCTGATAGCACTGTTGGAAAATCAGGACGATAGATAAGGCAGCAAAAAAAAATCTTGATTCTCCAATCAGCAAAATTGTGTCGACAATAATGTATCTAGGAAGGAAAGTTTGCAAGGTCATACCTGATCAAGGTGCAAGTTCAGCAATATTACCCTTGTAGTAGTGTGTGCCTTTCTTCAAGCAGCAGTGTGTTTCTTATTTAAGAGGAACTCGAGCAGTTATCAACAATGGCCTCTTGGTCTGGCACCACAGACAGCGGTTGATAGTGTCCTCCTAGCAGGTGAAACCACCACATCTCTATAGTAATCCATACAGACCACTGAGAACTCCATGTTGCACTATTAGAACCAATGGGAAGGAGTTGTCCCTTCGAACATCAATCTGCTAGGATTTATTCGCTCTCCCACAGTTGTCTCTCCCTTGTTATCCCTCCCTTTGATGGGTAGGACTTGCTTGGGCTCTCTATTGATTACTACAACTAGTGAGGATAAAAATTGTCAGAGCTAATTGTCATGTTTGGGAATCCCTCAGTATACCTTTATTTATAGGAGAGGCTAGGGTCAGGGTTCCCAGTCTCGTAGGAGTCAAAAGAACTGAATTCATATATTTTTTGGAAACTTCAGACAGCGAACCGGTCGATTCACATACCCAACTGGTCAGTTCATAGGTGACCCACTCGGTTTGGTAGTTTCCTCTTTAGAAACATATTGGCTTTTAGTATTCAATTAATGCAAAATGATGACATCAACATCAATTCTTGAGCCAATCGAATTGATCACTGAACTGGACATTTCAGATGATGAACCGGTCATTTCACTTCATGAAATAGTCATTTCACTTCATGAAATAGTCATTTCACTATTGAAACGGTCATTTCACAAGTGAAATGGTTGTTTCATATTTCCAGTTCAACCAAATATTTAGCCAATTGTGTTTCTAATTGACCTGACACTCCAACCGATCTGTTCAACACTTGAACTAGTCAATTTAGAGTCCAGTCAATCAGTTTTCAACCTCAATTGTTTAATTAAATACCTAAACACCTTTCATAATCAAGTTAGACATCATTAATGAATAAACTCCTATTCCAAGTGCATTCTATGTGTGTAACCCGACAGGTCCCAATTTACATTGGCAGTGAATGTCCATAACCAGCTTATGACATCACAAGCAATGAGTGGTATCTAGCAACACATCATTACTACCCAAGTAGTCTAGAAAGTTAGAGAATAACATCAACCTACTATGCCTAATCAGTGTTACCATGATCGTATCATTCCTTTATCTCTGATATTTAGATTGAACTCAAGGTATGGAATTGTCATCCTCTTCAACATTCAGTCCATGTTCCTTGAACTAAAGCAGATTGTGTCAGATGCATGTGAGTTTGCATATCACATATTGAATCACATGAGTATGACCATATGTTTCTCAGTCTCTCTTATCAAGAGGTATTGGATATCAATCTCCAGTAGGAGGGACAAATCCCATTTACATCACTCACACGTAATCCCAATGTGTCACAATGCAGTTGAGCATCACCTTTATGGCAACCCTTATTCAAAGTCATGTTGTTTGATGTCTAAGTACATCGAACGAGATGTGACGAGTGTAGTGACTTCAGGTCCAAGAACCACAATCACCACTATCAATGTAACGCCCCTCCATGTACATACATGACAACAGAAGCAAACCCTATGTTGTCCATAACATTGATCACTTGGCTTGGAGGAACATCACAAAACATGATATGCATAGAAAAAGGATAAATGAAACACCATACATTGAATGGAAATATAGATTTGTACATTATTCTTAGAATATGAAACTACATCTAACTTCTTTATCATCTAAGATCTAATCATCTAAACATATAGTAACTTAAACATAAAAGGAAACATTCTAGATAATGGGTCCGCCTAATGTAGATTGTACCTGACCAGTTGGCACTTGAAGGTCTTCTAATCCTTGACTTGCTTTTATTTAGTCCTTATTTGCTCCAATATCTATGGGTATCGTGTCCCTAACCATGCAAGGCAAAATGGAAAACACATTAGAGTAAGCAACATTGAGTATTGCTATAATGAAATAATATCTTGGAAATAAAGGAAAACATGAAATTAATTGAACTATAAATCTTAGATTCACATAATATGCTCTTGGTGGTTGATTATAATGTCATCTAATCTTATGCACCAACTATGCTCATAAGGCATGTAGGCTCAACTGATGTTCCTCTTAAACTCATGATTTTCACCTGAGCTTCATTATCTATGCTTCAATTGAGCTCATGATTTGCACTTAAGTGCCATTAATAATGATCCACTCGAGCACAATATTGCACATACGTGCCACTATGTTCCATTTGAACTCATAAGGCCCAAGGGCTCAACATTAACATGACAAGGACAAAATAATACAACCCATTAAATGATTCATCATTCACTTAATAATCCTTTATTTTAACTATATTTCACATGATCATGGCATAAATATAAAAAATAGAACTTGAAGGCATAATCATCATATAATAACTTTTGGGGAACATTGTTTCAAAAATTTCTAAAAATGGAATGCATATATATCATATAATTTGACTTGATCATCGTGATACAATAATCTTAATGTGACTGAAAACCATTATTTAATACTCAAAGACCCGCTTACCAAGAGAAAAGCAGATACTAACTGGGTTTCTCTAATTTTGAGTCAAATCCTAAGTTTCCTGAAGAAAAATGTGATTACTATTAATTATAACTTTAATTAGCATCTTAAATCCTAAATTGGTTTTTTAGAAAACATGGGTTTGAGGTATTGGATCTAGGGTTTGAAAGCACTAAAATCACGTTATGCTCAAAAAATCCTTACCAATAACTATTTATACATATTTTTTCTGACCATCAGTTGAATTACTATGAATTTTCAAATTAGAGCCAATCAAAATTCGGGAAAAGCCATGTCGGCAGTGGATATGCGAACCTAGCAGCAAAGCCTAGCTGGGCTAATCACATGCAGTGATGATATCTAGAGACCATGGTTTGGGCTATAAGCATTATTCAACAAACCATAAGCGGAGAATTCCCTTTTTGCCCATGGGGAGCGTGATAAGAGAATTCCAAATGGGGATAAATCTTGTAAATTAAGAGGTCACCATCTTTGTCATACTTACGACCAGTGGGAAGGATTCGAAGTAGAGAAATCTTGAAATCTAAGATCATGAGGTGACCAAAATCGAGAAAACAAATGTAAACTAATGCCATTGGAGGGCTCCTCGAGACAAACTGATTCTAGTGAGCCCATAACTGGATTCTAGCATGATCAAGAAAAGAAGAAGACTCCCCAATCATAACTATAAAGGGAAAGGATATCAAATACAGTCTTTAGGCTCAAGGGAAACACAAACTAGCAACTGGATGAGTTGGCAGAAGCAACGAGAAGCGTTTCATGGAGAAAATGTTGGTTGCGGTGATCAGAATGACTACAATTTCTCTAAGGTGGTGAGGACTTGTAGAAAGTAGGATAAGAAGTTTACCACTTATCTGGGAAATCATGGGTGCGAGAACCACATAATGGTGTCGAGAAGTCATCATGGGTTCTCAACGTTGGTTCACATTACCCTCATTGTTGTAGCGAGTCACCAGATCTGAACCAGGTTAAAAGGAGTTTGATGAACTATGATTTCAGTACATGAAGGCAAAATTATGATTCCTTTGTGTTCCTGGTGGATCAGAAATGGTTTTTGCATATTCTCAGATGTCTTTGGGATGTCTAGTCTTTATAGGTGACACTGGAGATCATATGGGGGTTAAGTCCCTCCAGAACAGGGACTCCCACCGTCCAGGGTGACTAAGGCATGGGAATCCATGGAGTTTGGGGTCTCTTTCTATGGAAGGATATAAGAATCTTGAAGGCGATTAAAGTCATAGATCTTTTAGAGGATTGAGGGGGTTAGCTGGTGGGGAAAGGAGGGCTTTGTTACCCCTTGATGCAGGACACCTGTGTGAGGTAGAAGATGAAGGACCCATTCCTTAGATCCAGATCCAACAGATCAAGGTGAGTTTGTGATTAAAAGAGGAACTCCAGGATCCATGTGACCCCTGACCTTCTAATTAAACCACTCAAACCAAATTTCACACATATCAAGATTATCTCATTTATGGTAAACCAATTTTTTAGGATATTTCCTTTCCAACTAAAACTGGGACATCTAGAATTATCCAAATGTAATGAATTTCAGTGGGTTACTAAATCTGACTATGATAAATATGAAAATTGACGTAGTTTCCAATTTTGAAGTCACAACGATATGTTATGTCTTTTTTAAGTAAAACCTATATTTTTTCTCTAGGATTATCCAAAAATATTTAGGGGTTCATAATTTGGAGAAATCCCTACAATATCTTAACAAACCCATTTGAAAATAATCAGGCCATATAATGAACACTAACCATATCAATTTCATTTTACACCTTGAAGTATCACTTTAATCAATTAGGACCATAGTTTTGTATATTTATATTACAATTGTCTGATTTTGTTGAATTGATGTGTAGTTGATTAATTAAAGCTTTATTAGAGTCACATTATCCAATTTATATGACTAAATCTCTCTTAGGGTAAAAATCATCTTCAGATTTTTCAGGCTTCAAGAAAAATTTATATCATAACTCCAAATTTGGGTTGTTACAACTCTAACCACCTTATATAAATTTCATCCTAGAAATTTTCCTCATACTACCTACCTTAGGGATTTACATATTCTATGTACAGTAATTTCTAATATCATCTTATTAGCATTATGTGAATCTCATTATGAAAACCAACCTGTGGGTATACTACCTGATGATTCTATTTCACCTCATTATTGACATGAAAAAGGACCTCTTTTACCTCTTATCTGGGGATACTGATTCTACCATGGATCTTACCTTCTTATCTATGTCAAATATTTACTCTTGGTATGCATGTTTGGTCTTACTTTGTGTCTAATTAGGTTTACATGACTACATGTCTCAAACTTTTAATGCTAACTCTTATTTTATTTATACATTAAATGGAAATATAGATTAATACATTGTTCTTATAATATGAAACTACATCTGAATTCTTTATCGAGTCTAAGATATAATCATCTAAACATATAGTAACTTAAACATAAAAGGAAACATTCTAAATGATGGGGTCGCCTAATGTAGATGGCACCTTAGCAGTTGGCACTTGAAGGTCTTCTAAACCTTGGCTTGCTTTTATTTAGTCCTTATTTCCTCCAATATCTGTAGGCATAACACCCCATCCATGTAAGGCAAAATGCAAAACATGTTAGAGTAAGTGGCATTGAGTATTGTTATAATGAAATAATATCTTGGCAATAAAGCAAAGAATGAAAATGATTGAACTACAAATTTTGGATTCACATAATGTGCTCTTGGTGGTTGATTATAATGACCTATACTCTTATGCACAAATTGCACTCATAAGGCATGTAGGCTCAACTGATGTTCCAGTTGAACTTATGATTTTCACTTGAGTGTCATTATCTATGATTTAATTGAGATCATGATTTGCACCTAAGTGCCATTAATAATGCTCCATTTGAGCACATGATTGCACATACATGCCAATATGTTCCATTTGAACTCATAAGGCACAAGGATTCAACATTAACATGACGAGGAAAAAATAATACAACCCATTAAATGATTCATCATTAACTTAATAATCCTTTATTTTAACTAAATTTCAGATGATCATGACATAAATATCTAAAATAGAACTTGAATGTGTAATCATCATATAATAACTTTTGGGGAACATTAATTCAAGAATTTCTAAAAAATTGAATGCATATCTATCATATACTTTGACTTGATCATCATGATACAATAATCTTAAAGCAATTGAAATCCATTATTTAATACTCAAAGTGCATGGGCCTGCTTACCTAGAGAAAAGCAAATATTAACTGGGTTTCTCTGATCTTGAGTCAAATCCTAAGTATCCAGAAGAAAAATATGATTACCATTAATTATCACTTCAATTTGCATCTTAAACCCTAAATTGGTTTTTAGGAAAACATGGTCAGAGGTACTCGATCTAGGGTTTGAATACACCAAAATCAGTTTCTACTCAAAAAATTCTTTCGAATTACTATTTATACATATTTTTTTGACCATCGATTGAATTACTATGAATTTTCGAATTAGATCCAAACAAAAATTCTGGAAAAGCCATGTCGATAGTGGATACGTGAATCTAGTAGCAAAGCATACCTGGGACACTCACATGCAGCCATGTTGTCTAGAGACCATGGTTTGGGGTATAAGTGTTGGTCAACAAAACATAAGTGGAGAATATCCTTTTTTCCCATGGGGCACGTGACGAGAGAATTCCATATGGGGGCAAATCTTGTAAATTAAAAGGTCACCATCTTTTTCATACTTATGACGAATAGGAAGGATTCAAAGTAGAGAAAGCTTGAAATTTGATATCTTGAGGTGACCAAAATCGAGAAAACAAATGTGAACTAATGCCACTAGAGGGCTCCTCAAGACAAACTGATCCCAGTGAGCCCAGAACTGGCTTCTAGCATGATCAAGAACAGAATAAGACTCCTACGACATGACTATAAAGGGGAAGGAGATCAAATATAGTCTTTAGGCTCAAGGGAAATGCAAGCTAGAAAATGGGTGAGTTTGCAGAAGCAACGAGAAGCGTTGCATGGAGAAAATGTCAACTACAGTGACCAGAATGACTACAATTGCTCTGGGGCAGTGAGAACTTACAGAAAGGGGGATAAGAAGTTTATTGCTTATCAGGTAAATCAAGGGTGTGAGAACTACATCATGGTGTCAAGAAGTCATCCTAGGTTCTCAACGTTGGTTCACATTTCCCTCATTGATGTGGCAAGTCACCGGAGTTGCAGCAGGTTCAAAGGAGTGCAATGAACCATGATTTGAGTACATCAAGGCAAAATTCTAATTCCTTTGGGTTATTGGTGGATCAAACATGGTTTCTGCATATTCTTAGATATATTTGGGATGTCTGGTCTTTATAGGTGAGACTAGAGATAATCCATGGGTCAAGTCCCTTCAGAACAGGGACTCCCGCCATCCAGGATGACTAAGGCATGTGAATCCATAGAGTTTTGGGTCACTTTCTGTGGAAGGATATGAGAATACTGAAGGTGATGAAAATCATAGGTATTTTAGAGGGTTGAGGGGGTTAGTTGGTGAGTAAAGGAGGGATTTATTCCTCCTTAACGCATGACACCTACGTGAGGTAGAAGATGAAGGACCCGCCCTTAGATTTAGATCCAACAGCTCAAGGTCACTCTATGATTAAAAGAGGAACTCCAGGATACACGTGACCCCCGGCATTAAGATTAAATTGTTCAGACCAAAGTCCACACATATCAGGATTATCTCATTTATGGTAAACCAATTGCTTAGGATATTTCCTTTCCAACTAAAATTGGGACATCTAAAATAACCTGAATGTAATGAATATTGGTGGGTTACTAAATCTGACTATGACAAATCTAAAAAATGACTTAGTTCAAATTTTGAGAGTCACAATGATATGTTATGTCCTTTTTAAGTAAAACCTATATTTAATTCTCTAGGATTATCCAAAAATAGTTAGGGGCTCATGATTTGGAGAAAGGCCCACATTATCTTAACAAACTCATTTGAAGATAAGCATGCCATATAATGAACACTAACCATATCAATTTCATTTTACACCCTGAAGTGTCACATTAATCAATTAGGACCATCGTTTTGTATATTTATATTACAATTGTATGGTTTTGTTGAATGGGGCGTACAGTTAATTGATTATGAAACGATAGTCGCCAAACTGACAAACAAATCGTTACTAATTAAGTGGAATAAACATAAAACAACAGAATAACAAAATTATTAAAATTTAAAACCATGTTTGCAAAGAGATCCTTGTCTAGAAAACTTTTACTGAAAGATCCAAAACGCGTACATATCATGATTTACATTGTACAACATTGTTTCATCTTATCTCGAGGACAACATATAACATTTGCTCTATCAAAACACATATTGGAGCAACATAAAACCTCGAGGCATTCAAGACACAATCTCATATTATTCATGAAACCAGTACGAACCAACTTCAAGGACCTGAGAGTACAGAGACGACACATAGGACTTCTATCTGCAAGACATGACAGACAGTACACTCAACCTGAGTTGTCATTGTTGTCCCTGTTGCTGATGTTCTCCCTCTACAGTACGGTCTCCATCCCCTCGTGCACATCTACCTAAAAAAATGTGGATACCACGGGGTGAGACAATTGTCCCAGTGAGAGATATAACTCTCTGCCAACAATGTTATTATCACAGTTAAATAGTATTAAACTAATCAGAGGATAAGCAGTTTAGAATATTCTCATCTTTTAAAGCATTACAACTATCTATGATAGAGCAATAAATCATCTATTCACTTTATAAGGAATATGAGGAACATGTATATCATTTACCCATCATACTATATCAACATCTCAAGCTTATCCTGAGATACTCATTATCATTGTCACACCCCGATCTCACACTAACCACTAATCACAAGATTAGGGCGCGACGGAGGGATTATCACATAAACAAATCACTGAGAACTTTTTCTTTTTAAAACCTCGTAATGATATCTGGATTATTGTTGTAAACTAAAACATAATAAACTATTGCGGAAGCATTTCAATTAAACTGGCTAGAGAACATAAACAGAGTTTACAACATGTAACATTGTTTAACAGAAAGTAAAACATAACAGATAATTTACATCTTTTACTCATTCGCCATACATACTCTCTCTCTCCCATACCATGTCCCAAGGACCGAGGGGAAAGGATTAAGAGACCACTATCTAACTAACTACATATACCTTCTACTGACTAGGGTGGTAAGATCCTTCAGATTCCTGGAACTGTCGCTGACCTGAAAATGTTTGAGTAGAGGAGTGAGCCTACTCGCTCAGTGAATAGTTTTTCATTTAACTATCACTAAACAACTCGTCAAGTTTATTATTCAGATTAATATACAAGAAATACTACACTGAGCAGTTCTAAAACAATATAATTGAAATAACAAAGAATGTAAATATTGCATCCAAAGAATAACTACTAGAAGACTATGCTCTAGTCTTCCTTAACTCTTTCATTTATAAGAAACTTTGTGCACCTATATGATCATATTTTAGCATATGCCCTGTTCTTATGCAGTGTACTCTGCATATGAGACTCGCAGTGCACTACGGCCACACCGTACAAGACTTAGCGACACACCTGGGAAATGCTAAGTCTGACTGCCAGTCCTAGTCTGCTACAGGACCCACAGGCTCTCCGGCCTGACTCATAGGCTCTCCGGCCTTCTCTGCACTCATCTTGAGTGCTCTGGACTCCTCCTCTAACCTGAGCACACAGGCGCAGGGAGTCAACACTGGGTTACCACCAGAATTACTCAACCGGTTGGTGTTGGATAACCCTTTTGTCCTCGTGCCACCAGAATTACTCAACCGGTTGATGTTGGACACGAGTTTCACCCCTAAGGTACAAACCTCTCAAAGGGGTTCTACGGTGTTCAGGGCACCTAAGTCTAACATTAACATTATAGATACATTTTAAACAGAAATCATAACTCATTTTACATTTCTCACAAGGCTCACACGGCCTGCCATATCATATCATATAAAACATCATAGCTCATGTATTCAAACATATATCATGTCTGCCCAACAAGTATTCTCATTCTAACATTTCATACATATCTGCATGATCTCAGTAACATCCCTTTCTAGGGCATGTCATATCTCATCACCTGCAATTCACGAGATATGTATTGTGAAAATAAGAAACCCTGTAGTATATATATACCAACTCAAAGAGAATAAGCATGTAAAGTTAAATGCACAAGAAACATACAATTCAACCGTTAAGCATCACCACATCTCATACTGAGAATTTTGATATCAAAATACTTGATTCATTGTACACCCTATTCTTAGGGTTTCAGTTACCTCATTCACTTATCACATGGCAACACCCTATCCTTATATCATGCATGCAGGCAGATTTAAAATTCATAAATATCCCAAATTCAAGTCAATTTGGCACGTGCATATTGAATTCATTCAATTGAACATCTTAGTGCACTGCTAAGAGTAATTTACTTCACATATAAGAAATCATCTGTAGTATTTCTATTCCAGTAATTGTATTAAGCACTTTTGGTTTCCATTGCACCAAATAAAATCATTGAACTATTCTACACTGATCAGAAGATGTTCTAGATCATGTATAATCATACAGAAGCAATTTATAAAATAAAATTCAAGTTTCATCAAATACTGATAAAACGCCTGATAACCACTGATATCAGTGCAAAAATGCACAGTTTACCGAAAAATTCCAACGAAGGAGTTAAATGATGATAACTAAATGAACTCCTACTCACAGCGATTTGGGATGTCTGGATTCCTCTGGATCCGTCCAGGAACGTGTCCAGGGAACAGTTTCTGGGTATACGTCAGTCGTCTTCTACCTTGGAATAGACCCAAATTTTCGAACCTGTTGCAATGGAACAGTACCATGCACTCATTGAAGATGAACTCGATTAAAGCCGAATCAAGGACTAGGGTTGTTGGTTTGTTGTCTGGACCTTAAGGACGAACCCAAAGCATCATTTCAGGTGCTAGCTGTGCCCATAGTTGCTCCCTGCTCCTTCTTGGCGTAGCTTGCAGCTGCTGCTCTGGTTGGGGGCGGCATCTCTACTGCTTGGGCGCCGTTAGGTCTTGGAATAGGGAAAGGAAAGAGAAGAAGGAGTAGAGGAAGTGGGCGACCTGCTCCATGGAGCCTTGGGCCCCCATACACCCCGCCCGAGCTTCCTTTGCTGCTGCCGATTGGGCGCAGGTGCAGGTTCTATATGGGCACCGCCCAACCTGATGAGGTGCTGACGAGGTGAAGAAGAAGATAGATGGAGGAAGGAGTTGGTAGAGGAGCAAGACGTCGCGGAATCAGCCCATCCTTAGCCTTAACGACCGCCATCCCACACCACTGCTCGCCTACTGGTCAGCCTACTACTGGCCGCGGCTCTGCTCTACAGGTCGACGTTGCTAGGGCGGGCAAAAGAAAAAGCAAGGAGGAGGGTGGACGGAGGTGAAGAGCTGCTATAGTCGAGCTTCCAAGCCCAAACGGCCACACACCCACCTCTGCCCTAGCTACAGGTCGATCGACCTGGTCGAGCGCCGCTTGCGGCTGCTCCTGATCTATTTGATCGGGAAGGAGATGAGAAAGAATAAAGTTGCCGACCCACTTAAAGGGGTAAAGATCAAATTAAAAATGGAAAATTTGCAAAATCAGCCCAAAAGACATAAAAACGTCATATCTAGAACATCAGATGCCCGATTTGGATGATTTCTTTTGCATCATTTCAAGCACGAACTCCTCTACCTACTCAAGGCATGAAATCATACTGATTACACAGTTTCACTGGATCAAAGCTCAAATTGCATATGTGCTTACTTGATTCAACTTAATGAACTTTATAATCAACATTGATATCATCATTAATTACCTCATATGAGTAAATCTCAACTATTGATTCATGACTTAGCTTATCTTAATAAACCATGCTATTTAATAATATACTCAACACTAATCAAGGTGTTTCATGTTAATTGATGTATTTACTGTCTAACCTCAACGTGGGTCATAACAATCTCCCTCCCTTATAAGAATTTCATCCCGAAATTCCTAAAAGAGAAAAGGAAACTTGTTTCGCATATCTGACCCAAAACTCTCACATGACTTCCTCTAGGTTGTGGTTTCTCCACAAAACCTTCACTAACGGTATCTCGATTCTTGAGCTCCTTGATTTCTCCGATCAACTATCTGTATTGGTCCCTCGACATAGGACATATCAGGTCTGAGCTGTACGAGTTCGGGGCCCACTATCTCCTCTGGACCAGGGTAACACTTCTTTAACATCGATACATGAAATACATCATATAGATTAGCCAACTCAGATGGCAAATCCAACTTATAGGCTACAGGTCCATTCCTCTCAATGATAGGATACGGCCCATAAACCTAGGAATCACTTTGCCTCTTTTGCCAAACCTCAACACTCCTTTCCATGGCGAAACCTTCAAATACACTTCATCACCAACCTAAAACTCAAGAGATCAACGCTTCTTCTCAGCATAACTCTTCTATTTGTCCTGAGCAGCTTTCAACTACTCTCAACATGTCCTCAAGAGTCAGAATGGTCCTCTCGGACTGACCATCCGTTTGTGTGTGGAAAGTTGTACAGAATCTCAACTTTTATCCACTGATTTCAAAGAACTTAGCATCTCTATATGATATGATTGAAACAGGAATACCATGCAACCTGAATATTTCATCCACGTATATCTTAGCCAACTTCGGGACATCAAAGGTTGACTTAACATGAAGAAAGTGAGCAGACTTAGTCAGTCTATCCACAATCACCATATCGAGTCACAACCTTTAGGTGTCCTGGGTAACCCTACCACAAAATCCATTGTGATATGTTCCTATTTCCATTCTAGTATAGGAAGAGATTGCAAAGTACATGTGGTTTCTGATGCTCAGCGTTAACACGCTAGCACACAAAACATGTTGCCACGTACTTAGTTACATTCTTTGTCATACCAGACTACCAGTCCAACTCCTTAAGATTCATGCACATCTTAGTGTTGCCTGGATGCATAGCATACATTGATGCATGCGCTTCCACAAGAATCTTTTCTTTCAAATCACTATCTCGAGTTACACACAACCTATCATGCTGATATAACACACCATCATCTGAAAACCTAAACTCTGGTCTTTTTTTTTCCCTGTAATGTCACACATGATCTGCCGTAACTCACTATCATTCTGTTGAAGTTCCTTGATTTGATCGTAAAAAGTAGGCTTGACTTACATCTGTGCAATCAAACCACTCTGTTCTGTTACCCCTAAGTCTAAGTTCAACTTTCACATTTCTACTAGCATGTCTCTCTCGAAACATGCCATAGAGAATGCATCAACTGTTGAACTTAACTTTATGCTCAAAGCATCTGCTACCGCATTCATATTTCCAGGGTGATAATCTATCGTCATATCATAAAGATAGTGACATTGTGTCTTAAGAGCATGAACTACAACAGCTAACTTCAAATCATGTATTAGGTAATACTCCTCATTCTATGCTACTTCTTGTTATTACTGTAAGAATTTATTTCATAACGCACTTCACTTATATTATATTTCTTCTCTTGTTCAAAACACATTTGTTACATTTCAAATTTATATCTCACTCTTTCTCCAAGTCATTTTCATATTGTTTATCTATCTTTCATATTAGCTACCTTTAAACCCTGGATTTAATTAATGCTAGCTTACCTTTCATAGTGCAAATCTCATGATTTTGTTTTATAGAGATGCTAGTATTCAAGTTCAAATCAATAATGACATTCCTTGAACTACCACAACTCTAAACATTCTAGGGTTTCATCTTTATCAATAACATAGCGTTATTGTGATGTGATTTTACTTCCTTAGTTTGAAATTCAAACTTGGATCTCATAAATTTTACTAAAATCTTCATTATCATATTACTGAAATTTCCTTTCTCTTACTTGGACATTCAGATAAATTACATTCTCAATTCACCTTGCTAGGGTTTCATCACCATATTGTGTCATCATTTCACTTACTTAAATGTCTCTACCATGGTAGATATGCAACATATATGATGCATTCATTTTCTAAGTTATGTGTTTGTTCTTTATTTTAAGAACTAGTTTGTGAGTCCATAAAGACTCAGAATTCCAAGGTAGTACGTATGAATATATTCAACTTTATAATAAAGATGTACATTCCATACTCTCAATTATGTCATGCAATCTTCATTCTTTAATCAAGGTCATCATTTCTATCATTTCTCTTGATTCAACTAAACTTCTTATCCTGGTCTTATGATTTACATAAGGCTCTTTATTTCTATGTACTTGTTGTATACTTAACTCTTTTCTTCTATTTTCCCTTTGCTTTGAAGTACATAAAAGTATTTTACTTCATTACATGATCCATTCCATGGTTGATTCTTACTATCTTAGCCCTTACAGACTATTCTCATATCTTTTCCATATTCTCATATTTAGAAATCATATAATACTAATCATTAAACTTAATCTGAACCTTATGTAGTATTCCTTTATTTCCAATTAAGTATTGCTCATATGAGGTTCCAACGTTGGGTCTACGATATCAGTTCCAACTAATTCTTAGTTGTTCTAATCTTTCCCTTATATCTCAACATCTTAGTGTATATACATTTTTCACCATGATTCGGATCTAAATTATCCAGAATCTACTTTTATTATATTTTTAATAAGAGTCGTTAGATCCTAGTAACGCATCTTGTCAGCCGGACCAGGCCGAACATGTAGTCCTGAAGCCCAGATCTACTCAGGATTAACCAACTCCTATTAATCTCAAACATGTGGAAAGAATATCCACTTAGGGCAAACTCATTTAAACATAACTTCTGGTCTACTTAATACAAAGAATATAAACAATAAATAAACCAATTTATGACGCACAACAATATAAAAGAATCATTTATATTCTATAAACTAAAAATCTAAATTCATACATATAAGAGCATTTCTAGTGATCTCCAATCAAATAAGCAATATAAAGCAAGAGTTGTATCACATTCTATGTTTAATCTTTTACTCCTACATAAATTTCCAGTTTCTTAACCCTATGGTTTCTAGGGTTTCTCTCTAGCCTATCCTTCCTCTGCATACCTGGCCAGGGCATCCAGAGAAGAATAGACATAGTAGCTTGATACTGGTCAATCTAAGTACTCAGATGCCTGGCCAGGGTACCTAAATACTCAGACTTCCCAGAGCTAAAGACACATCACTTCTTATCTACCTCACTTTATAACTTTATCTTTCTACCCTAATGATCCTTGACAATTCAGCCTAAGCTCTCAGCTTGGTTCTCATGACCATGTCCTCTTCCTGTCATCTGCAATAGTATAACATAACACTTCCTGTTAGAAAATTGCAGTTAGAAGGAAGACACCTAAGTCCTAATCCTATTGGTCTCTTATCGTCCCCTGACCTTGACTTAGAGTAACCATGTACTCAACCTATGCTTTGATACCAAGATGTCACACCCCGATCTCACACTAACCACTAATCACAAGATTAGGGCGCGACGGAGGGATTATCACATAAACAAATCACTGAGAACTTTTTCTTTTTAAAACCTCGTAATGATATCCGGATTATTGCTGTAAACTAAAACATAATAAACTATTGCGGAAGCATTTCAATTAAACTGGCTAGAGAACATAAACAGAGTTTACAACATGTAACATTGTTTAACAGAAAGTAAAACATAACATATAATTTACATCTTTTACTCATTCGCCATACATACTCTCTCTCTCCCACACCATGTCCCAAGGACCGAGGGGAAAGGATTAAGAGACCACTATCTAACTAACTACATATACCTTCTACTGACTAGGGTGGCAAGATCCTTCAGATTCCTGGAACTGTCGCTGACCTGAAAATGTTTGAGTAGAGGAGTGAGCCTACTCGCTCAGTGAATAGTTTTTCATTTAACTATCACTAAACAACTCGTCAAGTTTATTATTCAGATTAATATACAAGAAATACTACACTGAGCAGTTCTAAAACAATATAATTGAAATAACAAAGAATGTAAATATTGCATCCAAAGAATAACTACTAGAAGACTATGCTCTAGTCTTCCTTAACTCTTTCATTTATAAGAAACTCTGTGCACCTATATGATCATATTTTAGCATACGCCCTGATCTTATGCAGTGTACTCTGCATATGAGACTCGCAGTGCACTACGGCCACACCGTACAAGACTTAGCGACACACCCGGGAAATGCTAAGTCTGACTGCCAGTCCTGGTCTGCTACAGGACCCACAGGCTCTCCGCCCTGACTCATAGGCTCTCCGGCCTTCTCTGCACTCATCCTGAGTGCTCTGGACTCCTCCTCTAACCTGAGCACACATGCGCAGGGAGTCAACACTGGGTTACCACCAGAATTACTCAACCGGTTGGTGTTGGATAACCCTTCTGTCCTCGTGCCACCAGAATTACTCAACCGGTTGATGTTGGACACGAGTTTCACCCCTAAGGTACAAACCTCTCAAAGGGGTTCTACGGTGTTCAGGGCACCTAAGTTTAACATTAACATTATAGATACATTTTAAACAGAAATCATAACTCATTTTACATTTCTCACAAGGCTCACACGGCCTGCCATATCATATCATATAAAACATCATAGCTCATGTATTCAAACATATATCATGTCTGCCCAACAAGTATTCTCATTCTAACATTTCATACATATCTGCATGATCTCAGTAACATCCCTTTCTAGGGCATGTCATATCTCATCACCTGCAATTCACGAGATATGTATTGTGAAAATAAGAAACCCTGTAGTATATATATACCAACTCAAAGAGAATAAGCATGTAAAGTTAAATGCACAAGAAACATACACTTCAACAGTTAAGCATCACCACATATCATACTGAGAATTTTGATATCAAAATACTTGATTCATTATACACCCTATTCTTAGGGTTTCAGTTACCTCATTCACTTATCACATGGCAACACCCTATCCTTATATCATGCATGCAAGCAGATTTAAAATTCATAAATATCTCAAATTCAAGTCAATTTGGCACGTGCATATTGAATTCATTCAATTGAACATCTTAGTGCACTGCTAAGAGTAATTTACTTCACATATAAGAAATCATCTGTAGTATTTGTATTCCAGTAATTGTATTAAGCACTTTTGATTTCCATTGCACCAAATAAAATCATTGAACTATTCTACACTGATCAGAAGCTGTTCTAGATCATGTATAATCATACAGAAGCAATTTATAAAATAAAATTCAAGTTTCATCAAATACTGATAAAACGCCTGATAACCACTAATATCAGTGCAAAAATGCACAGTTTACCGAAAAATTCCAACGAAGGAGTTAAATGATGATAACTAAATGAACTCCTACTCACATCGATTTGGGATGTCTGGATTCCTCTGGATCCGTCCAGGAACGCGTCCAGGGAACAGTTTCTGGGTATACGTCAGTCGTCTTCTACCTTGGAATAGACCCAAATTTTCAAACATGTTGCAATGGAACAGTACCATGCACTCATTGAAGATGAACTCGATTAAAGCTGAATCAAGGACTAGGGCTGTTGGTTTGTTGTTTGGACCTTAAGGATGAACCCAAAGCGTCATTTCAGGTGCTAGCTGTGCCCATAGCTGCTCCCTGCTCCTTCTTGGCACAGCTTGCAGCTGCTGCTCTGGTTGGGGGTGGCATCTCTACTGCTTGGGCGTCGTTAGGTCTTGGAATAGGGAAAGGAAAGAGAAGAAGGAGTAGAGGAAGTGGGCAACCTGCTTCATGGAGCCTTGGGCCCCCATACACCCCGCCCGAGCTTCCTTTGCTACTGCCGATTGGGCGCAGGTGCAGGTTCTATATGGGCACCGCCCAACCTGATGAGGTGCTGACGAGGTGAAGAAGAAGATAGATGGAGGAAGGAGTTGGTAGAGGAGCAAGACGCCGCGGAATCGGCCCATCCTTAGCCCTGAACGGCTGCCATCCCACACCACTGCTCGCCTGCTGGTCGGCCTACTGCTGGCCGCGGCTCTGCTCTGCAGGTCTACGCTGCTAGGGCGGGCAAAAGAAAAAGCAAGGAGGAGGGTGTACAGAGGTGAAGAGCTGCTATAGTCGAGCTTCCAAGCCCAAACGGCCACACACCCACCTCTGCCCTAGCTACAGGTTGATCGACCTGGTCGAGCGCCGCTTGCGGCTGCTCCTGATCTATTTGATGGGAAGGAGATGAGAAAGAATAAAGTTGCTGACCCACTTAAAGGGGTAAAGATCAAATTAAAAATGGAAAATTTGCAAAATCAGCCCAAAAGACATAAAAACGTCATATCTAGAACATCAGATGCCCGATTTGGATGATTTCTTTTGCATCATTTCAAGCATGAACTCCTCTACCTACTCAAGGAATGAAATTATGCTGATTACACAGTTTCACTGGATCAAAGCTCAAATTGCATCTGTGCTTACTTGATTCAACTTAATGAACTTTATAATCAACATTGATATCATCATTAATTACCTCATATGAGTAAATCTCAACTATTGATTCATGACTTAGCTTATCTTAATCAACCATGCTATTTAATAATATACTCAACACTAATCAAGGTGTTTCATGTTAATTGATGTATTTACTGGATAACCTCAACGTGGGTCATAACAATCTCCCTCCCTTATAAGAATTTCATCCCGAAATTCCTAAAAGAGAAAAGGAAACTTGTTTCGCATATCTGACCCAAAACTCTCACATGACTTCCTCTAGGTTGTGGTTTCTCCACAAAACCTTCACTAACGGTATCTCGATTCTTGAGCTCCTTGATTTCTCCGATCAACTATCTGTATTGGTCCCTCGACATAGGACATATTAGGTCTGAGCTGTACGAGTTCGGGGCCCACTATCTCCTCTGGACCAGGGTAACACTTCTTTAACATCGATACATGAAATACATCATACAGATTAGCCAACTCAGATGGCAAATCCAACTTATAGGCTACAGGTCCAATCCTCTCAATGATAGGATACGACCCATAAACCTAGGAATCACTTTGCCTCTTTTTCCAAACCTCAACACTCCTTTCCATGGCGAAACCTTCAAATACACTTCATCACCAACCTAAAACTCAAGAGATCAACGCTTCTTCTCAGCATAACTCTTCTATTTGTCCTGAGCAGCTTTCAACTACTCTCAACATGTCCTCAAGAGTCAGAATGGTCCTCTCAGACTGACCATCCGTTTGTGTGTGGAAAGTTGTACAGAATCTCAACTTTTGTCCACTGATTTCAAAGAACTTAGAATCTCTATATGATATGATTGAAACAGGAATACCATGCAACCTGACTATTTCATCCACGTATATCTTAGCCAACTTCGGGACATCAAAGGTTGACTTAACATGAAGAAAGTGAGCAGACTTAGTCAGTCTATCCACAATCACCATATTGAGTCACAACCTTTAGGAGTCCTGGGTAACCCTACCACAAAATCCATTGTGATATGTTCCTATTTCCATTCTAGTATAGGAAGAGATTGCAAAGTACATGTGGTTTCTGATGCTCAGTGTTAACACGCTAGCACACAAAACATGTTGCCACATACTTAGTTACATTCTTTGTCATACCAGACTACCAGTCCAACTCCTTAAGATTCATGCACATCTTAGTGTTGCCTGGATGCATAGCATACATCGATGCATGCTCTTCTACAAGAATCTTTTCTTTCAAATCACTATCTCGAGTTACACACAACCTATCATGCTGATATAACACACCATCATCTGAAAACCTAAACTCTGGTCTTTTTTCCCCTGTCATGTCACGCATGATCTGCCGTAACTCACTATCATTATGTTGAAGTTCCTTGATTTGATCGTAAAAAGTAGGCTTGACTTACATCTGTGTAATCAAACCACTCTATTCTGTTACCCCTAAGTCTAAGTTCAACTTTCACATTTCTACTAGCATGTCTCTCTCGAAACATGCCATAGAGAATGCATCAACTGTTGAACTTAACTTTATGCTCAAAGCATTTGCTACCGCAATCGTATTTCCAGGGTGATAATCTATCGTCATATCATAAAGATAGTGACATCGTGTCTTAAGAGCATGAACTACAACAGCTAACTTCAAATCATGTATTAGGTAATACTCCTCATTCTATGCTACTTCTTGTTATTACAGTAAGAATTTATTTCATAACGCACTTCACTTATATTATATTTCTTCTCTTATTCAAATCACATTTGTTACATTTCAAATTTATATCTCACTCTTTCTCCAAGTCATTTTCATATTGTTTATCTATCTTTCATATTAGCTACCTTTAAACCCTGGATTTTATTAATGCTAGCTTACCTTTCATAGTGCAAATCTCATGATTTTGTTTTATAGAGATGCTAGTATTCAAGTTCAAATCAATAATGACATTCCTTGAACTACCACAACTCTAAACATTCTATGGTTTCGTCTTTATCAATAACATAGCATTATTGTGATGTGATTTTACTTCCTTAGTTTGAAATTCAAACTTGGATCTCATAAATTTTACTAAAATCTTCATTATCTTATTACTGAAATTTCCTTTCTCTTACTTTGACATTCATATAAATTACATTCTCAATTCACCTTGCTAGGGTTTCATCACCATACTGTGTCATCATTTCACTTACTTAAATGTCTCTACCATGGTAGATATGCAACATATATGATGCATTCATTTTCTAAGTTATGCGTTTGTTCTTTATTTTAAGAACTAGTTTGTGAGTCCATAAAGACTCAGAATTCCAAGGTAGTACGTATGAATATATTCAACTTTATAATAAAGATGTACATTCCATACTCTCAATTATGTCATGAAATCTTCATTCTTTAATCAAGGTCATCATTTCTATCATTTCTCTTGATTCAACTAAATTTCTTATCCTGGTCTTATGATTTACATAAGGCTCTTTATTTCTATGTACTTATTGTATACTTAACTCTTTTCTTCTATTTTCCCTTTGCTTTGAAGTACATAAAAGTATTTTACTTCATTACATGATCCATTCCATGGTTGATTCTTACTATCTTAGCCCTTACAGACTATTCTCATATCTTTTCCATATTCTCATATTTAGAAATCATATAATACTAATCATTAAACTTAATCTGAACCTTACGTCGTATTCCTTTATTTCCAATTAAGGATTGCTCATATGAGGTTCCAACGTTGGGTCTCTGATATCAGTTCCAACTAATTCTTAGTTGTTCTAATCTTTCCCTTATATCTCAACATCTTAGTGTATATACATTTTTCACCATGATTCGGATCTAAATTATCCAGAATCTACTTTTATTATATTTTTAATAAGAGTCGTTAGATCCTAGTAACGCATCTTGTCAGCCGAACCAGGCCGAACCTGTAGTCCTGAAGCCCAGATCTACTCAGGAGTAACCAACTCCTATTAATCTCAAACATGTGGAAAGAATATCCACTTAGGGCAAACTCATTTAAACATAACTTCTGGTCTACTTAATACAAAAAATATAAAGAATAAATAAACCAATTTATGACGCACAACAATATAAAAGAATCATTTATATTCTATAAACTGAAAATCTAAATTCATACATATAAGAGCATTTCTAGTGATCTCCAATCAAATAAGCAATATAAAGCAAGAGTTGTATCACATTCTATGTTTAATCTTTTACTCCTACATAAATTTCCAGTTTCTTAACCCTATGATTTCTAGGGTTTCTCTCTAGCCTATCCTTCCTCTGCATACCTGGCCAGGGCATCCAGAGAAGAATAGATAGAGTAGCTTGATACTGGTCAATCTAAGTACTCATATACCTGGCCAGGGTACCTAAATACTCATACTTCCCAGAGCTAAAGACACATCACTTCTTATCTACCTCACTTTATAACTTTATCTTTCTACCCTAATGATCCTTGACAATTCAGCCTAAGCTCTCAGCTTGGTTCTCATGACCATGTCCTCTTCCTGTCATCTGCAATAGTATAACATAACACTTCCTGTTAGAAAATTGCAGTTAGAAGGAAGGCACCTAAGTCCTAATCCTATTGGTCTCTTATCGTCCCCTGACCTTGACTTAGAGTAACCATGTACTCAACCTATGCTCTGATACCAAGATGTCACACCCCGATCTCACACTAACCACTAATCACAAGATTAGGGCGCGACGGAGGGATTATCACATAAACAAATCACTGAGAACTTTTTCTTTTTAAAACCTCGTAATGATATCCGAATTATTGCTGTAAACTAAAACATAATAAACTATTGCGGAAGCATTTCAATTAAACTGGCTAGAGAACATAAACAAAGTTTACAACATGTAACATTGTTTAACAGAAAGTAAAACATAACAGATAATTTACATCTTTTACTCATTCGCCATACATACACTCTCTCCCACACCATGTCCCAAGGACCGAGGGGAAAGGATTAAGAGACCACTATCTAACTAACTACATATACCTTCTACTGACTAGGGTGGTAAGATCCTTCAAATTCCTGGAACTGTCGCTGACCTGAAAATGTTTGAGTAGAGGAGTGAGCCTACTCGCTCAATGAATAGTTTTTCATTTAACTATCACTAAACAACTCGTCAAGTTTATTATTCAAATTAATATACAAGAAATACTACACTGAGCAGTTCTAAAACAATATAATTGAAATAACAAAGAATGTAAATATTGCATCCAAAGAATAACTACTAGAAGACTATGCTCTAGTCTTCCTTAACTCTTTCATTTATAAGAAACTCTGTGCACCTATATGATCATATTTTAGCATATGCCCTGATCTTATGAAGTGTACTCTGCATATGAGACTCGCAGTGCACTACGGACACACCGTACAAGACTTAGCGACACACCCGGGAAATGCTAAGTCTGACTACCAGTCCTGGTCTGCTACAGGACCCACAGGCTCTCTGGCCTGACTCATAGGCTCTCCGGCCTTCTCTGCACTCATCCTGAGTGCTCTAGACTCCTCCTCTAACCTGAGCACACAGGCGCAGGGAGTCAACACTGGGTTACCACCAGAATTACTCAACCGGTTGGTGTTGGATAACCCTTCTGTCCTCGTGCCACCAGAATTACTCAACTGGTTGATGTTGGACACGAGTTTCACCCCTAAGGTACAGACCTCTCAAAGGGGTTCTACGGTGTTCAGGGCACCTAAGTCTAACATTAACATTATAGATACATTTTAAATAGAAATCATAACGCATTTTACATTTCTCACAAGGCTCACACGGCTTGCCATATCATATCATATAAAACATCATAGCTCATGTATTCAAACATATATCATGTCTGCCCAACAAGTATTCTCATTCTAACATTTCATACATATCTGCATGATCTCAGTAACATCCCTTTCTAGGGCATGTCATATCTCATCACCTGCAATTCACGAGATATGTATTGTGAAAATAAGAAACCCTGTAGTATATATATACCAACTCAAAGAGAATAAGCATGTAAAGTTAAATGCATAAGAAACTTACAATTCAACAGTTAAGCATCACCACATCTCATACTAAGAATTTTGATATCAAAATACTTGATTCATTGTACACCCTATTCTTAGGGTTTCAGTTACCTCATTCACTTATCACATGGCAACACCCTATCCTTATATCATGCATGCAGGCAGATTTAAAATTCATAAATATCCCAAATTCAAGTCAATTTGGCACGTGCATATTGAATTCATTCAATTGAACATCTTAGTGCACTGCTAAGAGTAATTTACTTCACATATAAGAAATCATCTGTAGTATTTCTATTCCAGTAATTGTATTAAGCACTTTTGGTTTCCATTGCACCAAATAAAATCATTGAACTATTCTACACTGATCAGAAGCTGTTTTAGATCATGTATAATCATACAGAAGCAATTTATAAAATAAAATTCAAGTTTCATCAAATACTGATAAAACGCCTGATAACCACTGATATCAGTGCAAAAATGCACAGTTTATCGAAAAATTCCAACGAAGGAGTTAAATGATGATAACTAAATGAACTCCTACTCACAACGATTTGGGATGTCTGGATTCCTCTGGATCCGTCCAGGAACGCGTCCAGGGAACAGTTTCTGGGTATACGCAGTCGTCTTCTACCTTGGAATAGACCCAAATTTTCAAACCTGTTGCAATGGAACAGTACCATGCACTCATTGAAGATGAACTCGATTAAAGCCGAATCAAGGACTAGGGCTGTTGGTTTGTTGTCTGGACCTTAAGGACGAACCCAAAGCGTCATTTCATGTGCTAGCTGTGCCCATAGCTGCTCCCTGCTCCTTCTTGGCGCAGCTTGCAGCTGCTGCTCTGGTTGGGGGCGGCATCTCTACTGCTTGGGCGTCGTTAGGTCTTGGAATAGGGAAAGGAAAGAGAAGAAGGAGTAGAGGAAGTGGGCGACCTGCTCCATGGAGCCTTGGGCCCCCATACACCCCGCCCGAGCTTCCTTTGCTGCTGCCGATTGGGCGCGGGTGCAGGTTCTATATGGGCACCGCCCAACCTGATGAGGTGCTGACGAGGTGAAGAAGAAGATAGATGGAGGAATGAGTTGGTAGAGGAGCAAGACGCCGCGGAATCGGCCCATCCTTAGCCCTGAACGGCCGCCATCCCGCACCAATGCTCGCCTGCTGGTCGGCCTACTGCTGGCCGCGGCTCTGCTCTGCAGGTCGACGCTGCTAGGGCGGGCAAAAAAAAAAGCAAGGAGGAGAGTGGACGGAGGTGAAGAGCTGCTATAGTCGAGCTTCCAAGCCCAAACGGCCACACACCCACCTCTGCCCTAGCTACAGGTCGATCGACCTGGTCGAGCGCCGCTTGCGGCTGCTCCTGATCTATTTGATCGGGAAGGATATGAGAAAGAATAAAGTTGCCGGCCCACTTAAAGGGGTAAAGATCAAATTAAAAATGGAAAATTTGCAAAATCAGCCCAAAAGACATAAAAACATCATATCTAGAACATCAGATGCCCGATTTGGATGATTTCTTTTGCATCATTTCAAGCACGAACTCCTCTACCTAATCAAGGCATGAAATCATACTGATTACACAGTTTCACTGGATCAAAGCTCAAATTGCATCTGTGCTTACTTGATTCAACTTAATGAACTTTATAATCAAGATTGATATCATCATTAATTACCTCATATGAGTAAATCTGAACTATTGATTCATGACTTAGCTTATCTTAATCAACCATACTATTTAATAATATACTCAACACTAATCAAGGTGTTTCATGTTAATTGATGTATTTACTGGCTAACCTCAACGTGGGTCATAACAATCATGGTATGTCATTCATGAATCATTCTCATTTCTGTCTGTTAACCTTAGCCAATCTATTAGCCAGATATTGAATTGTACCAGTCATGTGAGTATACATCATCATATTTTGTCCAGGCATTGGACTATGCCAATCCTATGCAACCATTCTAGGCATTGGACTATGCAAATCCTATGCAACATTGGATTATGCCAATCCTATGCAACCATTCTAGGCATTGGACTATGCCAATCCTGTGCAACCATTCCAGGCATTGGGTTATTACCAATCATGTGCAATTATCCCAGGTATTGGGTTATTACCAATCATGTGCAATTATTCCAAGTATTGGGTTATGACCAATCCTGTGACATTATTCCAGGTATTGGGTTATGACCAATCCTGTGACATTATTCCAGGTTTTGGGTTATGACCAATCATGTGACATTATTCTAAGCATTGGGTTATTACCAATCCTATGCAATTATTCCAGGTAATGGGTTGTTACCAATCATGTGACATTATTCCAGGAATTGGGTTATTACCATTCCTGTGCAATTATTACAGGTATTGGGTTGTTACCAATCATGTGTAATTATTCCAAGTATTGGGTTATTACCAATCCTGTACAATTATTACAGGTATTGGGTTGTTACCAATCCTGTGCAATTATTCCAGGTATTGGGCTATGACCAATCTTGTGACATTATTCCAGGTATTGGGTTATGACCAATCCTGTGACATTATTCCAACCATTGGGTTATGACCAATCATGTGACATTATTCCAGGCATTGGGTTATTACCAATCTTGTGACATTATTCATTTCTGACATGACACTTTTATAAACATCTTGTTACCTCTCACTAGGCAACAACTAATCACATGGCTCACAAGGCCCATTAAACATCTTGTCACCTCTCACTAGGCAACAACTATTTACATAGCTCACACATTTGAATTGTCCAACCATCATCAATTGATATGGACTCATCTCTGGTTGAGGCATTGTTGATATAAGGTTGTCCATTATTAATCACTTTAGGTATTTCACCTATCAAAGTATTAGCCACACCATTACTTGGTGTTACATTCATCACTCCTAAGAGTGTCTTGCACTCACCTTTACAAGGTGTCTCGGGTTAGAGGTGTACATATGTTCACCATATTGGGTTGTAGTTGTATAGACACCACCATATCGGGTTGGAGGTGTATGAGCACTCACCATATCAGGCTAGAAGTATATGAACACCTTTCATATCGGGCTAGAGGTGTTTGTATTTGTTACCCATGCCATGCATGAGGTATTAAGCCATCACCATGTTGGGCTAAAGGTGTATTCAATCACCATATCGGGTGGATCACTATCTAGGGTTGGCCGTGACGGGTTAGGGTTTGCCATATTGGGTTAGCTCTTACTCTTGAATCCATACCTCATATCATGCAATAGGGTTTACTTAATTGTTCCTATCGTGAACCAGATGTGTGTACTTCATGATACCAAGTACCAATGATATATTATAAGATCATATCGTGCAATAGCACTTGCTATTCTTTACTCATCTCAGGTTACCCAAATTAGGGTTTCATATCAACTTACAAGTATACATTTAACCTTGTATCGTGCATGGAGTCTATATTTGACTCCCTATCGTGAAAGAGGTGTATACTACACCTCCATATCGTGCAACAAGGTATACAATCATATCCATATCATTTTAGTGAAGTAGGTGCATCATCATATCGGGTTAGAGCTACTTGTGTATATGCTTGAACCCGATATCACTTTTACAAAGTGATACCATCTTCTTCAAGCTCTAGACCATCATTCTAACAGTTATATTTCATGGAAACAGGTCTAAGAAACTACTAGATCTCATAATTTCATCAACTATTTCAGGAAATTTCGGAATTAAAAGTAATTCATTAAGTATAGCAATTTAGATGATGAATAATAACATGATTCAGTTCAAGTTATGTAACCCGCCTTAAGAACAACTTCAAAGCTCCAAACTTCAAAGATCCACGTTCCTAAGGTTGAAGATGACTTATAAAAATTCCAAGTCTCGTTCAAAACTCCTTCATATACAAGGAATCACCATGGATAAGTAATTGGTGAAGAAGAAAAGAAAGGAAGATCAAAACCCTAAAATCATGCTTCAATCCAAGGTTGAAGATAATTATGGCCTCACCTTAGGGTTAAGACTTGATATCCTTCTTGCTCCAGTACCTTTGCACGATACCTCACAACCCTTGCACAATATGCCACCACTTGTGGCTGATATTCCTCTCACTTGAGGCAAAAAACACTTCACTATGGCCGATATCACCCTTCTTGGCCGATATCAACCTACTTGGCTGATATTCTCTTGCTATGGGCGATATCCAAGGACCTATGCATGATACCACATCACTCCTACACAATACAAGATATCTATACATGATACCTTAGGGTAGGATGGTGGTAAGGGTCGCAACATTGCACTAAGGGATGAAACTAGGAGTATATATACTTGTTGCTCATGAAGGAAGGTAAAAATGAGGTGTCATCAATTTGAGCTAGTAGGTGTCACGTGTCCGTTCATGGATGACACATGTAAATGCATGAATCAACATTTATATTGACATGAAAAATAGTTGAGGGTGATCTAGGGATAAAGATTCATCCATTACATATCCCTTTGATTAAAATATATCAATTAATTCATCACTTTATGCACAACTCGTCACAACTTTACTAAGGAAGTTGTAACCCGACACAACTCACCTCCTTGAGGTGATTTTCATGACATGGCCTTTGCCAAGAGTTCACAAAACGATGTGAGACTCCTATTATGGCTCCTTGGTCGATACGAACTCATATATAAGCTTTTCAACTTGATACAACTCAAGTTAAGCTTTCATATTCAACCCTTTTCTTGGTCATTTCATCACCAAGATAACCATCATTCATAATGGAATCAAACATGGTGTATCCTTCTTTATATCTCCTCTACATGATACTATGAGGGATTAGGGACACTCTATAGGTGTTAATTTTCATATCAACCCCACATTTTGGGTAAATTACAATTTGTACCAAAATTGGTGCACAAGGTACCACCATTGTTCAAACAAGTTCAAACTTAGAATTTGGGCTTTCCACAAGCCACCACCTTGCATCATTATCTCAATAATGATGCTAAAACACATGAGGCATGTTCAATATATGACATATTGCAATATAACCCCTCAACTTGGGTAAATTGCACTTGGTCCAAAGCAAAGGAACATTGCTCAAACATCATTCAATCAGGACCAAACTTGGAACATAAGTGTGTCACATGATAACAAAACACCTTAGAGGATTATATTAAAGTTATAAGTAACTTTATTAGCCAAAAAAAATAGGGTTACCTCATAACCTAGGTCAGAGTCATTACAAGTTATAAACCCCTAACAAGGATTTCATCCCCGAAATCCCAGGTAAAGGGAGACATATATTATTCATTCATCATATCATCAAGCCTCCACATAACATATTAATGTCATGGAGATGCCATAGAACTTTGACCATCACAAAGTCCTTCCACATAGGGTTATCATAGAATCTGTCACACAAGACACATACTCCACTGTCTTTTTCATTATTGACTGTAGAGTCAACTCTGTGTCAGGTAACACTTTTCTTATCAGAGAAACATTATACATACCCTATTTAACTCATGTGTCAAACCTCACTGATTTGTCACCTTTCTCAACTTACAACTTTATGTGACAAGATTCTTGATTCTGGGGAGTCTTCCATACTCATTATTTAGTTTAGCATTTCACTACCAAGGAAAGACCAGAGTTACGTTCTGTCACCCACTTGGGACTACAAGTCTTATCATACATCTACTGTGCCATCTAACATGTTGACACAACACTAAACTTTCTTACTACTTGTACCAACTATCTCATTAGTTGTGCATTCTCTTGTCATAAGGGGAGGTTACTTAATTATTTTTAGATTGATAAGATTTTCCCACAATGATTTTACAATTGTTCCTTCAATTAGTACATCCTTATCGATGTTATGTTTATGCAGAGCATAAACCCCTAACATATGATGTCCATACTATTTTATGTAACTAGACTGATTTCACAGTTGGCCATTCCAAGTAACCAACATAAATCATCTGATTAGGAGTTATGTTTTTATTTTCCCATACCACCTGATATTTGTAGATACCAGAATTCCTTACTTTGGTATCTGTCATATGTGTCAAAAACACATCACATTCTCATCATTTCCATCTCTCTGTTGTTATTACCAAAGCTACACATATAAAAGGATATTTCTTTCGTCTTTGGGACATTATTTATTACACATATCTTTATCTCGGAACCAAAGTCCAAGATGAACTAATACTTTTCTAAGTATCCATCAATTGAACACTTTTAACTCATGCACATAAAGTGTCATAAGACTCACTTGATTGCCATGTCCCTGAAAGGAAAGAACACAAAGAAACATATTCCTCTTATCACCCCATCATTACCTTGGGTTGTTTATCAAAGAGAAGGGATTATCATCTCCTTTAATTATGGCATGAACTTTCAATTGTTCATGAGTCACTTACTCTTATTTCATCCTAGGTTCCTTGCCTTCAGCATAGGAATTATAGTGATGATTACATGTCACCACCTCTCAGTATTATCATTATCATGATTACTAGATCTGGGTATTCCAACCCTTAGTTCATTACTGAACATTGTTACCTCTCACCGGGTAACTACTACCTCAAGGTCCTCAGACTAAGGTATACATTATACTAAATATCTTTTTTTGTTTAAAAGTTGATCTGTTGATTAACTCAGATTCACCCATATATCAATTAGGATGTGGTAGAAATATCCATGCCACATCTTCTACCTCATTAAGCTCTTTAGATTGTCTCAAAATGACTACTTGATCAGAGTAATCAGAAAGATAACAATCTAAGAGTTCCATACTTACCTTGCCTTCAAAAGATGAATACCTGGCCAGGGTATTCAAGGACTGAAATTAGGTAGTATGTATTTGTTTTATATTATTTTCATCTCTTTAATTTTTTTACTACTTAGTATCTCAAATTTTCTATGGGTGTTTCTATTACATCTCCTCCTTTCATCATGAAGAGAGAAATTTCAAAACATATAAGAGAATATTGGACTGAATATAGGTTCTCATCCTTTTTATCTCTTCCTCATGTCCTCATAGGACTTATCGAAGGAAGCTCAACAACAACTACCTTCTTATAATTATCAGATGAAATCTAGAGAATATGTATCAAAATGAGAAAGCTATATCTGACTGTCATCCCTCACAGTCATCCACCACTTCAGGTTGACTCAAACATAGAGTCTAGCTATTTCATGTTGTTTCTTTTGCCTTTTTACACTATTAGGTTGTAACTTTCGTAAGCCCTGCCGAGTTTGCCTCGGTTGTTGGGTCATTTACTCCCTTCTTTTTGAATAAAAGAGTTTAGTATGCTTAACATGTCCATGTCTTATCCTCATACCATAGTCTTATCGGTCTCATTACCGATGCAGAAGCTAATTCAGGAGTTATTATAGGTGGAAAGTTAGGACTTTTGCCCTCACATAATGACTATTGCCTTGGTGCACTAGGCATTTATTGCACTGGTGGCACCAAAAACTTTGGCTTTTTAGAACAACTAGGGAAATGTCTCTAGAATTTTAGAGACCTTTCCTTCATTCTCAGTTTAGTGCCCCTCCTTGGGTACTGCCATTACAGATGTAATATCTGTCTATATTTATGGAAGAGTCTACTTTCTTGCCATATGTCATTCCTTTCCACATTTTTCACTGTTCCAACATGACTATGTCATTCAGGAACCTTTTCAAAACCCAAAGTTTCTATATTGAGGATTGGTAACCTCAATTGTAATGCTAGTATCCAGTCTATTATATGCATCACTGTTGTCCTAACTTGTCTCATAGGAGCATAAAAAGCAGGATTCTCTATCCTGATTGGGTCAAGATGGGAATTCTTAGGCACTCGTCCTTCTCTTGCCTGATCCCTTGCACCCTCTCTTGGTGCAACAACATTGCTCTCAACAATGTGTTCCTCATATTCCCCAGTCATTTATAAACTTTACCCTTTCTTCTGCATAAGAGGAAGTCACTATAGGGTATACTGGAGGACACTAACACAGACTCAACACCTTAGTCCTATGTCTCTGTAGACTCAGCGAACCTTAAGCTCTGATACCAAACTTGAAATGACGTCGCCAAACTGACAAACAAATTGTTACTAATTAAGCGGAATAAACATAAATAACGGATTAACAAAATTACTAAAATTTAAAACCATTTTTGCAAGGAGATCCTTGTCTAGAAAACTTTTACTGAAAGATCCAAAACTCGTACATATCATGATTTACATTGTACAACATTGTTTCATCTTATCTCGAGGACAACATATAACAGTTGCTCTATCAAAACACATATTGGAGCAACATAAAACCTTGAGGCATTCAAGATAAAATCTCATATTATTCATGAAACCAGTTCGAACCAACTCCAAGGACCTGAGAGTATAGAGACGACACATAGGACTTCTATCTGCAAGACGCGACAGACAATACACTCAACCTGAGCTGTCACTGTTGTCCCTATTGCTGATGTTCTCCCTCTGTAGTACGGTCTCCACCCCCTCATGCACGTCCACCTAAAAAAAATATGGATCCCACGGGGTAAGACAATTGTCCCAGCGAGAGATATAACTCTCTGCCAACAATGTTATTATCACAGTTAAATAGTATTAAACTGAGCATAGGATAAGCAATTTAGAATATTCTCATCTTTTAAAGCATTGCAACTATCTATGATAGAGCAGTAAATCATCTATTCACTTTATAAGGAATATGAGGAACATGTATATCATTTACCCATCATACTATATCAACATCTCAAGCTTATCCTGAGATACTAATTATCATGGTATGTCATTCATGAATCATTCTCATTTCTATCTGTTGACCTTAGCTAATATGTTAGCCAGATATTGAATTGTACAAGTCATGTGAGTATACATCATCATATTCTGTCCAGGCATTGGACTATGCCAATCCTATGCAACCATTCTAGGCATTGGACTATACCAATCATGTGCAAACATTCCAGGCATTGGACTATGCCAATCATGTGCAACCATTCCAGGCATTGGACTATGCCAATCATGTGCAACCATTCCAGTCATTGGGTTATTACCAATCCTATGCAATTATTCCAGGTATTGGCTTATTACCAATCTTGTGCAATTATTCCATGTATTGGGTTATTACCAATCATGTGCAATTATTCCAGGTATTGGGTTATAACCAATCCTGTGACATTATTCTAGGTATTGGGTTATATGACCAATCCTGTGACATTATTCCAGGTATTGGGTTGTGACCAATCATGTGACATTATTCTAGGCATTAGGTTATTACCAATCATGTGCAATTATTCCAGGTATTGGGTTGTTACCAATCTTGTGACATAATTCTAGGCATTGGGTTATTACCAATCCTGTGCAATTATTCTAGGTATTGGGTTGTTACCAATCCTGTGCAATTATTCTATGTATTGGGTTATTACCAATCTTGTGCAATTATTCCAGGTATTGGGTTGTTACCAATCATGTACAATTATTCCAAGTATTGGTTTATGACCAATCCTGTGACATTATTCCAGGTATTGGGTTATGACCAATCCTGTGACATTGTTTTAGGCATTGGGTTATGAAAAATCCTGTGACATTATTCCAGGCATTAGGTTATTACCAATCATGTGACATTATTCATTTCTGACATGACACTTTTATAAACATCTTGTTACCTCTCACTAGGCAACAACTAATCACATGGCTCACAAGGCCCATTAAACATCTTATCACCTCTCACTAGGCAACAACTAATCACATAGCTCACAAGGCCCATTAAACATCTTGTCACCTCTCACTAGGCAACAACTATTTACATAGCTCACACATTTGAATTGTCCAACCATCATCAATTGATATGGACTCATCTCTAGTTGAGGCATTGTTGATATAAGGTTGTCCATTATTAATCACTTTAGGTATTTCACCTATCAAAGTATTAGCCACACCATTACTTGGTGTTACACTCATCACTCCTAAGAGTGTCTTGCCCTCACCTTTACAAGGTGTCTCGGGTTAGAGGTGTACATATGTTCACCATATCGGGTTGTAGTTGTATAGACACCACCATATCGGGTTGGAGGTGTATGAGCACTCACCATATCAGGCTAGAAGTATATGAACACCTTTCATATCTGGCTAGAGGTGTTTGTATGTGCTACCCATGTCGTGCATGAGGTATTAAGCCATCACTATGTCGGGTTAAAGGTGTATTCAATCACCATATTGGGTGGCTCACCATCTAGGGTTGGCTGTGACGGATAAGGGTTTGCCATATTGGGTTACCTCTTACTCTTGAATCCATACCTCATATCGTGCAATAGGGTTTACTTAATTGTTCCTATCGTGCACGAAATTTGTGTACTTCATGATACCAAGTACCAATGATATATTATAAGATCATATCGTGCAATAGCACTTGCTATTCTTTACTCATCTCGGGTTACCCAAATTAGGGTTTCATATCAACTTACAAGTATACATTTAACCTTGTATCGTGCATGGAGTCTATACTTGACTCCCTATAGTGCAAGAGGTGTATACTACACCCCCATATCGTGCAAGAAGGTATACAATCATTTCCATATCATTTTAGTAAAGTAGGTGCATCATCATATCGGGTTAGAGCTACTTGTGTATATGCTTGAACCCGATATCACTTTTACAAAGTGATACCATCTTCTTCAAGCTCTAGACCATCATTCTAATAGTTATAGTTCATGGTAATAGGTCTAAGAAACTACTAGAGATCATAATTTCATCAACTATTTAGGAAATTTTGGAATTAAAAGTAATTCATTAAGTATAGCAATTTAGATGATGAATAATAACATGATTGAGTTCAAGTTATATAACCCTCCTTAAGAACAACTTGAAAGCTCCAAGCTCCAAATCTCCACATTCCTAAGGTTGAAGATGACTTATAAAAATTCCAAGGCTCGTTCACAACTCCTTCATATACAAGGAATCACCATGGATAAGCAATTGGTGAAGAAGAAAAGAAAGGAAGATCAAAACCCTAAAATCATGCTTCAATCCAAGGTTGAAGATGATCATGGCCTCACCTTAGGGTTGACTTGAGCTCCTTCTTGCTCCAGAACCTTTTCATGATACCTCACAACCCTTGCACGATATGCCACCACTTGTGGCCGATATCCCTCTCACTTGGGGCCAAAAACACTTCACTATGGCCGATATCACCCTTCTTGGCCAATATCAACCTACTTGGCCGATATGCTCTTGCTATGGGTGATATCCAAGGACCTATGCACGATAACACATCACTCCTGCACGATACAAGAGATCTATACATGATACCTTAAGGTAGGAGGGTGGTAAGGGTTGCAAAATTGCACTAAGGGATGAAACTAGGGGTATATATACTTGTTGCTCATGAAGGAAGGTAAAAATGAGGTGTCATCAATTTGAGCTAGTAGGTGCCACGTGTCCAAGCATGGATGACACGTGTACATGCATGCATCAACATTTATCTTGACATGAAAAATAGTTGAGGGTGATCTAGGGATAAAGATTCGTCCATTACATATCCCTTTGATTAAAATATATGCACAACTCGTCACAACTTTACTAAGGAAGTTGTAACCCGACACAACTCACCTCCTTGATGTGCTTTTCACGACATGGTCTTTTCCAAGAGTTCACAAAACTATATGAGGCTCCTCCTATGGCTCCGTGGCCGATAGGCACTCATATATAAGCTTTTCAACATGATACAACTCAAGTTAAGCTTTCATATTCAACCCTTTTCTTGGTCATTTCATCACCAAGATAACCATCATTCATTATGGAATCAAACATGGTGTCTCCTTATTTTTATCTCCTCTACATGATACTATGAGGGAGTAGGGACACTCTAGAGGTGGTAATTTGCATATCAACCCCACATTTTGGGTAAATTACAATTTGTACCAAAATTGGTGCACAAGGTACCAGCATTGTTCAAACAAGTTCAAACTTGGAATTTGGGCTTTCCACAAGCCACCACCATGCATAATTCTCTCAATAATGATGCTAAAACACATGAGGCATGTTCAACATATGACATATTGCAATATAACCCCTCAACTTGGGTAAATCGTACTTTGGCCCAAAACAAAGGAACATTGTTCAAATAGCAATCAATCAGGACCAAACTTGGAACATAAGTGTGTCACATGATAACAAAACACCTTAGAGGATTATATTAAAGTTCTAAGCAACTTTATTAGCCAAAACAAACAGGGTTACCTCATAACCCAGGTCAGGGTCATTACAGATTAAAGCTTTAGAATCACACATTATCCAATTTATACAACTCAATCTCTCTAGGGTAAAATTCATATTCGGATTTTTCAAGCTAGGCTTCAAGAAATTTATATTTCATCCCTCAAAATTTTGGTTGTTACAATCACAATGAGAATTGATTTTGGCTTCCATTCCATGGTATCCATGTATCACTTTCATGGTGGGTCTGTCTGATACATTGTTCTCTAACATGCACTTATGTACATTACTTGTTATCACATATCATGACTAATGAGACTATGTCATCAATCAACACTCACTCTAGTCTTATGTATTATTATTGTCTATTTTACTTCCACAGTAATACTCGAATAGGGAAATAAAAAGAATGTATGTACTCTTATCATACATATGATCTCATCATTCAGGTCCTCAACCTAAAGCAATATGTCTTATTAACATCATTGTTTAGGCATCTACTATGTTTGTGTCATCATCTCATGCCGAGACAAACATAATAGATGGAATTACCTTTATTATTACCAAATCAGGTATTTAATTCCAAATTCCAATCATCGTATTATTGACTCTCTCGTCATACATACCAACAAATATGTACTCAATCCATTGAAATTCCTAAGTTTTTCCAAAGGTATGATTTTATTTATCTTAATTAAAAATATTTCAATACATCTATTGAATGGTTAGTCATCTTCAACAAGGGGGGGGGATATTGCCTCAAGGTCTATATTGACTAATCCTTTATTTTGATGATGACTAATATTTATTTATAATTCTTCTATTTGAGTGGTTTTGAATTATATAAGACACACTCCAAATGCCTAACGTGCACATTCTAACATGGAGAAATCAAGTCATACATGCATAAAGATCTGTATTCCAGAATAAATATTTTTCACCATAGATCTTTGATGTAAATCACTTGTAATGATTGTATGACTTGTAATTAACCTTAACAGAAATTTAGAGCACTTAAATTGAATATTTAAACCCATTTTGGATATTTGTCATAAGCCATCATAGACTGGCTTGTCGGCCGAGTTTGTCCAGGTAGATACTCAGTCAAAAACCAACCTGGCTTGTGGCAATACCCAAGGTCAGGTAAGTTATTCCTAGTGACAACTCAGTTGACACCCAGCATATGCAAAATCAGTTACAGCCGTCGAACAAGTTTCATCCCAGATAAAATCGACTGACAACTGCAACTTATTTTGTCATATAGTGTTGTTGATCGAGTTTCCCAAAAGACAACTTGGCCGAAAAAACTATATGATAAAGTGCAAAAAAAATCTATCCATTAGAGTGGTTACTAAACTCGAAATTATATCAATTACAACACCCAAAATAGCTAGAGTTTGATCCTAAGTGTCTCTACTGGATAGTAGGCTACATCAAATATAAATAGGTCCCTGGGGCTTCATCCCATGGTTTACCAAGCACAATGAAGGTCCCTATAATATAATTGAGAGAGATTTTCATCCCAAGATCCTATCCACTATTATTAGCTTAATCACTTGCTACAACCATTAGAGTGAGTACCAGATTTTAAGAGAGATAGTCCTACATGTATATCTTGTAAGGCTCTCACTTCCTCCACCTACCAATCTCTCTTTCTACCATGTAGATGAAGATTCTCTCTCTTGGATAAGAGAGGTGAAGAAGAAGGGAAGAAGTCCCTTGTTGAAAAGCTTCTCTTTGGTGAAGGTGAAGTTGAAGGCAGAAGAACCGTCGATAATGGGTAAATCCTTGAAGGTGGAAGACTTGCTGCAAGAGTGGGTAAATCCTTGGAGAAGGCCAAAACTTCGTTGCAAGAGTAGGTAAGTCCTTGGTAAGGTATAAGACTTTTGGTCATGGATAGGTAAATCCTTTCTAAGGTTGTTGGCTCCCTTGTCCTTAAAGGGAAGGCTAGGTACCCTTGACCTTGAAAAGAGTGGTTTTATGTTGTAACTCTTATAATGGAATATAAGGAGTAAGACAAGGTTGAAAATCCTAGAGGATGACCTCTCGAGGTAGTGGATGTAGATATCCTAGTATGGAGGTTGGAACCACTATAAATAACATGTATTATTTTGTGCTTGTTCAATCTCTCTCTCCTTTGACATGCTTATTTAATTGCACTTAAATTTCATGTATGTAATATTATCTTGGAACATAACTTTAAGGTCTAATGGATTTTGTTTAAGTGATTTTAGCTCTATTCACCTCCTCCCTCTAGAGCTCATTATGTATCCATAAATAGGTTATTGGAAAAATGTTTAGTTATTGAAATTTTCACATTCTCAACCCCTTTCCTCTCCCCAAACCTCTTGGTTGTTATTTCATAAAGATGAGCAAATTTATCATGTTTCTTCATATTTTTTCCCTATTTTCCTTCTTTAGGCTGGATTGAAGGATTAGAGTTGGAATCTACATGAATGGGAGGTTTGAGAAGATTTTGATTAACCCTACAAATATGAAATAATCCAGGGAAATATACAATTAAGGTCAATATATAACAACATAATGAATCAATTGTGCATATATCCATCTGTATATGTCTTAACTTACGTAATTAGGTAATTCTAGACCAAAGGGGAACCATAGTTTGTCTTTTGTATATTGTTCTTGTTCTCCAATGTGTAGTAAGTATGATCTAAACATCTAGAAATGTACTCATTAATGAATATAGTATTACCTCATATACATGTGTATGGTTGAAGTTGCCCTAAATTGATAGGAAATGATGGAAATACATGAAGATGGCAATATCGGTGAGAAAATGAGGTGAAATATGAGAGTTAATGTGAATGTTGAGTCTGAATAATGGAAAATTGGTCTAATTTAATAGCATTCGATATTTTATTTGTCATATAACTATTTAGAATGAGTGGTTTCCTTCAATGTCTTGTTAGTGCATTGAAATCTTACTCTTCTTGTGAATGGTGTTTCACCTGAATTTGTTTTAACTTATATGATCTGAATTTCTTGTGAATGCTTAAATCTAACTTAGTTAGGTTCCCTGAACATCACGGGCTTTCCAAATGTCTTTGGTGGGAAGGGTAACATGTCAAATCTTGTAATTGATTATGTCCATGAAAAGATGACATGGAGTGGATTAGATCCTGAGAATTAATTCACAGGGAGTTAAGGGGTCCACATAGGCCCGAATCTTCTAGATCATATGCTTAGAAGGCTATGTCTTTCCTAAGATCTGGACTAGTAGGCATGGCAAAATTATCCGACACGCACCGGATCGGTCCGATCCAATCCGAACTGAACCGCAATTTGTAGATTTTGAGTGTCTAACATCTACTGCGGATCCGTCGTGTGGATCTTAAATTAAGGGTCTGTCTCGTTGAGTGTAAAATCAACCTGCACCTATAGTTGGAAAACAGGAAATGGAATGTAGTAAACTCAAACTACAATGTTTTAATTTGGTTCCGTGTAGATGAAGCTCATGCAGTTAGTTTGTTTTTATTTGGTACGGTGTTGTGGCTGCCAGAGCAAGCAGACGTGCACAATTCATTGTTGTATTACATGTCTGTATTTTAAGTCTGTTGGCTAAAAAATTACGTCCCATAGCACATCTTCAGCGGCAGCCTGTGCACTCAACTGGAGAAGAAAATGAACCGCGCTCTAAAAGGGCGCAGTTCCATTTCACAAATATACTGCGTAACTGAACCGGGATCAGTAGTTTCGTTTCCAACCGTGGGCTCCAAGTACGCGAAACCAAACGTACTGAATTGCAAAACACGTTTAGTTGTAACTGCGTGACGGGCCCTAAGTGCAGATTGAGCCCACAGTGAAACCGCGGATTCCCTGGGTGTTCGTACGATCCACAGCGGCCATTTCGGATAGTCGTCCCCGTCCCTGTCGCGATCCAGAGTTTGGATCGGATGCTGCCGCTGTGAGGTACCGATGCACGCACGCAAGTCGCTGTTAAATTTGTCCTCTAATGCAATGTATTGTTATGCTTGGGCTGCTCCGGGTCAGCACCGTCCAATGAGAAGTATTTGCTTGCCTTTCTAATCTTCATCCCCGCCAAAGGCTATTGACCTGGACCGTCTCAGCGCTACGCATGGTAATCTTGGCATAGATGGCCAACGAACCGCATTAGCTTAGGAATTATATAATACGTTCTTTTTTTTGGGCAATACATTAGATTTATACTACTCGTCTATAATTATCCATATTAAGCCATTCGTCAACTATCCAATCGTATATTGTTGTGGAGTTGGTAGTTTATAATAATGATATGATTAGACAGTAATGCTTTGGTTGTACAAACTAGTAAAATCTGTATATATATGTAATGCTCCGAATGTATTGAACTGTTGCGGATCATATCTTAGATCAAACTAAAATGTAAATTTGTAATTTTTTGTCTAATTTTCTAACGGGTCGGATTTTTACGGATCGTATCGGGTTTTTGCGGATTTTTACGGTTCGGGTTGACGCGGGTTTTTCTTTAATGCGGTTTTTTTTTATGCGAGTCGCGCGGATCGTACAATTGCGGACCGGTTCGGATTAGTAAAAATCCGACCCGTTGTCATGTCTAATTTGAAGTGATTGAATTTATATATGTATTAGCTCAAGTTGCTCAAATGTTCCTATCAATGGCTCGCTGTTTGGATATTTAAAAAATTCAAATGGTTTGAGACAATGTGATCTCCTATTGCCTTACCTATTTGTGGTTTTAAAATCTATTCTAGTCTACATGTTTTGCTTTGGTGCGAGAAATGGACTATTAGGAGAACTTGATAATCATGATCATAGACACATAATCCAATTTGTTAATGATACTGCTATCTTTATTAAGGTTGATGAGGACAATATCAACATTGTATGAATTATGAGTATTTTTCAACATCTCTAGGGCGCACAGTTAACTTCCAAATATCAACTTCTAGAGGGTTTCACATCATCAATTATGATATAACTAAATATAGTACAATAATGCAGTGTGGGTCATAAAATTTCCCCACGAAACACTGATGTTTTCGTCTGTGAAAATGAGATTGTGAAAATAAATGGATTTGATGGAGCACACACGGTAGAACTCAAAAAACATGTTAGGATGGCTCGTTATGGATAAAACATAGGTGGTCGGTAGAGATTTGAGATTGGTGTACTCAGTTATGGAATGGGAAAGGGTTGTGAAGCTGGTACCCTGATCCGCCTGTTAGAAACGATATTACAATTGTGATTTTGAGATAAAGTCAATGAAAATGTCACTAGAGAAGGGTGCCATCACATATATGATATAGATTGAAACAAATCAAAGAAATGAGCAAAATGACCTATTTTTTGTTATGCTCACTTTGATGAGATTCTGCATCCTGCTTCGCTAGGGACCCTCCTTCTTGAGAAAAGGGTGAAGATGAGGGTTGGTTTTCAGGGGTTGGAGGTCAAAAATGACTCCCAAGGTTTTACAAGGGAGGTTCTCTTGTGAACTTTTTCAAGATTGCAGGTTGAAAGAGACCCACAAGATTTTACAAGAGAGGTTCTCTCATGAAATTTCATTACATTCTCCAATATGGGTTTCTCTCTGGGCCGCACTCTGGGTTTGTCTATTGCTCTTCCTAATTGACTCGTTGGCTCTCCATTTTCATGAGAGAACATCTCTCTTAAGTTATCAGGAGAGTTTTTGTCACTTCTCTCCAGTGTTAGTGGGCAACATGAAGATATTTTATGACTTCTACTTTCCATGAGGGATCGTTCTCTATGATCGTGAAGTTAGGCCATAATTGACCAAGTCTATTTTTTTCACGGGTGAGGAAATCTCGTGAAAACGCAATCACTGTTATTTTCCAAAATTGATATTTTATTGGTTCCCCCTTGTATGAATGTGTTCCACAAAAATATTTTCTAAATTCTCACTATCCATGAGAGAGTGTCTCTCACTATCATGATCTGGTCTTGGACAATAAATCCTGACTGACTCAATCCATTTTCCACGAGGGAGAATCTATCGTGAAAACTTGTACAATGAGATTAAGAGAGGAAGTGATGATATGAGTGCGAAGATATTGTAAACAATATTAAATAATATTAAATGCCTCGCGAGGGAAGGTGTATGGAGAGAAAATTTAATATTAAAGTAATATTGTCACAGTAGGCTATGGTATTTAATGAAGGTAAAATAATATTAAATTAATATTCTTAAAATTGTTCATGACAGACTGGGACTCATAAATAAATTAAAAATATTAATATCACTTTGATACCATGTTAAAAAGAAAAATTTAAAATCATATTTAAAATAGCTCATGAAGAATTATTTTTGGTAAGCTTAAAAATATTAAATCAATATTAAATGGCTTGGTTTGCATGTCGAAATAGATCCCTTAGCAGATATATTTTCACAAGTTCAAATGGGATTGGGATGGTAGAGATAAGATTTACAATAGAATTAAGTTGATCAAGCCTAGAAGAATATGACATTTTGTCAAGTCTAATTGTAGTCATGATCCCATAGGAAGACATATCAAGGACCCAAAATGTATTCTATAATTTATTCTCATCGATATGATTTAATTTTCTTGGGGCCAGATTCATATAGCTTCATTCGGGACATAAGTTTATTATTGAATCTACTATATTAATCTCGTTTCTACATCCATTCTTGTGTAAATCAAATATGTGATTCTAATTAAGGTTGTAAAATGTGATCGAGATAGGGTGAGAGGTCACGAAGAAGGTTTTGTGATTATTTGGGTATCAGAATCTCATCCAATAGATGATGTCAAAAATTGTGTGTCAATAACTAGGATTGTACCTATCAACCAACAAGTCACATTACCATGTTTAGAAACCAATCTTTGACAAAATGAAAAATAGACTTGCCTCATGGCATATTAAATGTCTCAATAGATCTGGTAGGCTACTCTAATGACTGCCTCCATGTCTGGTATATCATCTTATTACATCAGTTTGTTCCCCTTTGAAAGAAAATTGTGTCTTTCTTGAATTGAATGAGAAGAAGTTTTTATGGGGTACACATAGGGTAATTGAAAGTTCCTCTTTGTTAATTAGGCTTCTCTATGTAGACCATAGATATTAGGAGAATGTGGAACTATCAACCCCAATCCACACACATATTGTATGTTCAACAAAATAATAATCACAATTATTAAGAGAGCTAAATGTACTTGGTTGGTCTATGTTACTAAAACATATTATTATTTTTCCTTGGCACCTACACAAAAACCTTAACAAGTATTCACACTTTTGTCAATGTTTCGTCAAGGGATAACACTACATCACAGACATCCTTACCACATTATCTAATAGTTGGTTCAGTATGAGATTTTTGATGGACCCTTGGTCTGACTTGATGCTGATATCACATTATTTAACATTATGATATGATTCACCCAGGGATTACAAACATCTTGTTGGATTGTGCTTTGTGCCTTCTTGGTTCTAGAAGGAGAAATATACTAAAAAAATACACTAAATTATATGGGTCTTATGGACAATATACCCATTTTTATAAATGACTTTACATGACCACACATGAAACCAAAGGCTTCTTGGCCATGGGGGATATGTAGTGTTGTATTACTATTCCAGAATTCAGTTTTCTACAGCCAACGTTTTATCCCATATTGCCTACAGCAGGCACCACACAACTCCTTATACGAGCCAGTGGTCCCATAGAGGTTAGGACCTCTCAAGGGCATAAGGTTGTTCGTCTTGTCTTGTGTATTTCTCTGAATAAAATAAAAACACACACACGTGCGTGCGCGCGTTCGTTCGTTCGCTCGAGGGCATAAGGTTGTTCGTCTTGTCTTGTGTATTTCGGGTTGACGCGGGTTTTTCTTTAATGCGATCCTTTTTGGTGCGAGTCGGCGCGGATCGTACAATTGCGGACCGGTTTGGATTAGTAAAAATCCGACCCGTTGTCATGTCTAATTTGAAGTGATTGAATTTATATATGTATTAGCTCAAGTTGCTCAAATGTTCCTATCAATGGCTCACTGTTTGGATATTTAAAAAATTCAAATGGTTTGAGACATTGTGATCTCCTATTGCCTTATCTATTTGTGGTTTTAAAATCTATTCTAGTCTACATGTTTTGCTTTGGTGCGAGAAATGGACTATTAGGAGAACTTGATAATCATGATCATAGACACATAATCCAATTTGTTAATGATACTGCTATCTTTATTAAGGTTGATGAGGACAATATCAACATTGTATGAATTATGAGTATTTTTCAACATCTCTAGGGCGCACAGTTAACTTCCAAATATTAACTTCTAGAGGGTTTCACATCATCAATTATGATATAACTAAATATAGTACAATAATGCAGTGTGGGTCATAAAATTTCCCCACGAAACACTAATGTTTTCGTCTATGAAAATGAGATTGTGAAAATAAATGGATTTGATGGAGCACACACGGTAGAACTCAAAAAACATGTTAGGATGGCTCGTTATGGATAAAACATAGGTGGTCGGTAGAGATTTGAGATTGGTGTACTCAGTTATGGAATGGGAAAGGGTTGTGAAGCTGGTACCCTGATCCGCCTGTTAGAAACGATATTACAATTGTGATTTTGAGATAAAGTCAATGAAAATGTCACTAGAGAAGGGTTCCATCACATATATGATATAGATTGAAACAAATCAAAGAAATGAGCAAAATGACCTATTTTTTGTTATGCTCACTTTGATGAGATTCTGCATCCTGCTTCGCTAGGGACCCTCCTTCTTGAGAAAAGGGTGAAGATGAGGGTTGGTTTTCAGGGGTTGGAGGTCAAAGATGACTCCCAAGGTTTTACAAGGGAGGTTCTCTTGTGAACTTTTTCGAGATTGCAGGTTGAAAGAGACCCACAAGATTTTACAAGAGAGGTTCTCTCATGAAATTTCATTACATTCTCCAATATGGGTTGCTCTCTCGGCCGCACTCTGGGTTTGTCTGTTGCTCTTCCTAATTGACTTGTTGGCTCTCCATTTTCATGAAAGAACATCTCTCTTAAGTTATCAGGAGAGTTTTTGTCACTTCTCTCCAGTGTTAGTGGGCAACATGAAGATATTTTATGACTTCTACTTTCCATGAGGGATCATTCTCTATGATCGTGAAGTTAGGCCATAATTGACCGAGTCTACTTTTTTCACGGGTGAGGTGTAACATACTCGATTCCAGACACATCGACTATTTTCCCATTCTTCTAGGCCCCTTATTTATTAGATGGATATCCAAAATCCCTTGTCCCTTTTCTTTTCTTAGCTTCCTTTCAATGTCTATATTTTGTTGTAATAGCATAGATCAAACCATATTAGGATCTGATAACCCTAATTGACTCTTTCGAATCACATGAACATGAAATCATAAGATGTAGTAACCCTAATAATTGAATTATGGGAATTTATGAGTATCAATACAAATCTATGATCTTGGCCCCTAATAAGATCCTCAAAGATAATCCTAGGCCCTTAGAGTTATAGATCGGAGATAATTCAAAAGGAATTACCCAATTTGATCTTTAGGATGAACTTAAAAACCCTAATATAATAATTAAGTGAATTTGGGGAATACAAAGCAATTAATCTCAAAATGCAAAATTAAGTCCGAATTCGTGTTCGACATACCCTAATTAGGTAACTCACCAATTTTGAGCTTAATCGGATATCTTATACACCCCTAATAGCAATTTAGGAGATTAATGTATAAGTTCAATGCTATTTATGCGATTCATTTGATTGTCACTCCCCTTTTTCCTAAGTTACGGTTCATTTAAATGTCGCGGCAATTAAATGCTTAGTTATGCACGCGGATCCTTATCGGGTCGGTTAGGCGGACGCTGGACCTCGTCTCCTACCCCCGACTTCTCCGCGCGAGACTGCCTGCCCGACTGGATCCCCGGCGACTCATTCCACCTCGTCGTCCTCCCTCCACACTTCATCTTTTAACGAGTTTTCTTCGCCAACGGCCTCCGCACATCCCCGCGAGCCCATTGACCCCTTACTCGGCCCCTATAGAGCCCCTAGGTGAAAACGCCTATTTCCATCCCTCAAGCAGCCAACGCTGCCCTCCTTCCAACTCACCATTCCCCACCCTGGACCCATCGCACCTTCTAGTTCGCTCCAGTATTGATCTGCAGCACCCCCTCAACCATTGTCTTCAGTCAATTGCATGCTTAGTCGATGTGGAGCTGCTGACGACATTGGTCTTCTTCTCCGGTGAGAACGATGGGCCGTCGCTGTACACCCCATCTTTGTCCAATAGCGTCGGAGGTAACCATCTAGGACCCACTCTCTTTCATTTTAGGCATTCAACGCATCGCGGTTTTGCCCCGATTGCCGGGTCGACTAAGCGCCTCCGCCTTCCCCTGTTTTGACCGCCGCTAGGTCCTTGCTTCGAGTTTCTATGCTCGGACCTACAACGCACCCCTCTCCTAGGAGTTCTTATCCGACCCGACCCTGGTATAGGTGTCGTGTGATTCGTCCGTGCGATTATGTTTCCCTTCTGTCGATTCATGGTAGGTCGTCTTAGCGCCGGGTACTGGTCTCTGAACCAGCATCGCGGGATGCTTCTCGCCTTTCTTCCCCCCACCGTAGTCGCTGCCAGGTTCATCTCCCTGGTTGTTTCTGCCACAAGGCTTGCCTTGCCCTTCCCATTGCTTCCTCACCTCAGAGCCACAGTTTGATTCCCTATCTGTGAAGGAGTCTGGCTCGAGCGCCCTCTGTCGATCCAAGATTGCACAGGAGCCTAATGGCGTGAGACATAGGGAGGTGAATCCCTGGGGCGAAAGCCCAGTCTCGCCCATAGTGGCCATATGATTCATGTCACACCTGCAAGGGTAATAGCGGTATTTTAAAATTTATGTTAACCTTGTTTGACCAAGAAATCGCTTACTGATATCTCTATAGTTCGTGTGACATCAAACATTGATTCACATTTCCACTCAGGGGCAAAATTGTCATTTCAGAATTCATTTTCGTATTTAGTCAGAAATGGCTCAAACTTGTAAAATTCATTATAAATCATTTCTGTGTCCAAATCCCACATATAGGTATGTTTTTGAAATGAGAAAAATCCAACGGATTTAATGGGATAGGTTTGGAGACCTGATTCGAAACCTACTGAGAGGTCATTTTTATTATTAAGGATTTAAGGAATTATTTATTAATGTGGCACACACTTATTATGTTTAGGTGATAAAAGACCTGAATCTGAGCCTAAAGAACATTATTGAGTATTAGGATCTGACTTTAAGGTATGTACATCCTCTATTTTATTTTGGGCATTATTTGACTAAAATCTACATTCTTTTAATGAGGCATCTTTTGAACTGTTATTCTACTTGAAAATCAGTTGCTTGGACATTTATTATGTTTCCTTCTCTCAATTCATGATATTCAATTGGTTATTATGATACCTTGTTTATAATGGGTTTTTGGACCCCTTCTGCTATAGTGTCTTTTTATTTGAAATTGACTAAAATGCCAGTCTTGTCACTCTATTTTATGCATGCTACATGTTTGACTAGAATATCTAGAATAGCGATACTTATGTACAACTATATTTATATAGGGCGTGTGTATTCCGCCCGGGGTGTGCGTTTCCACCCTTGTTTGTTTTTAGGCCATGATCCTATGGTGTTATGGCCCTATTTTAGGTATATTTAGTCTACACTGTTATGCATGCAAATATTTATGGTTTTAATGTGAATCTGTGGATGATTGTTATGGCAAGACACTCTTTTATTATCATGTTTGTAAATCTAAAATTTTATATGCCTCATTTCTTTTGTTACTTTTCTCTTGAACATACCTAATTGCAAATAGCCCCTTTTCTTGTGGGAACATCCCTTTTTGTACTTTTAACCCTATATAATGCCCAGAATGTTTTATATATGTACATACTCAGCCTTGCTGACCTCTTTATTGTTTCCTATGTTCTGGGTGTTGTTCCCTTCCACCCAGGTTTAGGTGCATTAAAGATCAAGGTTGCTCAAAGATCATGTAAAGAGAATTGTACCTAAGGATAGCTTGGAATGGCTGGGTTACTCTCTGCTACTGGGCTCATTTGTAGTTAGTTCAAGTTTTTGTAACATCACCTTTTGTGGTGATGAGCAATTGTATAATGATACCCATTGTAACTTTGTAATAGTTTTGTTTCCGCTGCTTTATTATTACATGGCTCTTGTATTATATCATTTTGAGTGGATCCCCTTTCGGGTCTCACTCTTTACATGAGGAAATCTCGTGAAAACGCTATCACTGTTATTTTCCAAAAATGATATTTTATTGGTTCCCCCTTGTATGAATGTGTTCCACAAAAATATTTTCTAAATTCTCACTATCCATGAGAGAGTGTCTCTCACTATCATGATCTGGTCTTGGACAATAAATCCTGACTAACTCAATCCATTTTCCACGAGGGAGAATCTATCGTGAAAACTTGTACAATGAGATTAAGAGAGGAAGTGATGATATGAGTGTGAAGATATTGTAAACAATATTAAATAATATTAAATGCCTCACGAGGGAAGGTGTATGGAGAGAAAATTTAATATTAAAGTAATATTGTCACAGTAGGCTATGGTATTTAATGAAGGTAAAATAATATTAAATTAATATTCTTACGACTGGGACTCATAAATAAATTAAAAATATTAATATCACTTTGATACCATGTTAAAAAGAAAATTTTAAAATCATATTTAAAATAGCTCATGAAGAATTATTTTTGGTAAGCTAAAAAATATTAAATCAATATTAAATGGCTTGGTTTGCATGTCGAAATAGATCCCTTAGCAGATATATTTTCACAAGTTCAAATGGGATTGGGATGGTAGAGATAAGATTTACAATAGAATTAAGTTGATCAAGCCTAGAAGAATATGGCATTTTGTCAAGTGTAATTGTAGTCATGATCCCATAGGAAGACATATCAAGGACCCAAAATGTATTCTATAATTTATTCTCATCGATATGATTTAATTATCTTGGGGCCAGATTCATATAGCTTCATTCGGGACATAAGTTTATTATTGAATCTGCTATATTAATCTCATTTATACATCCATTCTTGTGTAAATCAAATATGTGATTCTGATTAAGGTTGTAAAATGTGATCGAGATAGGGTGAGAGGTCACGAAGAAGGTTTTGTGATTATTTGGGCATCAGAATCTCATCCAATAGATGATGTCAAAAATTGGGTGTCAATAACTAGGATTGTACCTATCAACCAACAAGTCACATTACCATGTTTAGAAACCAATCCTTGACAAAATGAAAAATAGACTTGCCTCATGGCATATTAAATGTCTCAATAGATCTGGTAGGCTACTCTAATGACTGCCTCCATGTCTGGTATATCATCTTATTACATCAGTTTGTTCCCCTTTGAAAGAAAATTGTGTCTTTCTTGAATTGAATGAGAAGAAGTTTTTATGAGGTACACATAGGGTAATTGAAAGTTCCTCTTTGTTAATTAGGCCTCTCTATGTAGACCATAGATATTAGGAGAATGTGGAACTATCAACCCCAATCCACACACATATTGTATGTTCAACAAAATAATAATCACAATTATTAAGAGAGCTAAATGTACTTGGTTGGTCTATGTTACTAAAACATATTATTATTTTTTCCTTGGCACCTACACAAAAACCTTAACAAGTATTCACACTTTTGGCAATGTTTCGTCAAGGGATAACACTACATCACAGACATCCTTACCACATTATCTAATAGTTGGTTCAGTATGAGATTTTTGATGGACCCTTGGTCTGACTTGATGTTGATATCACATTATTTAATAGTATGATATGATTCACCCAGGGATTACAAACATCTTTTTGGATTGTGCTTTGTGCCTTCTTGGTTCTAGAAGGAGAAATATACTAAAAAAATACACTAAATTATATGGGTCTTATGGACTGACTGTATACCCATTTTTATAAATGACTTTACATGACCACACATGAAACCAAAGGCTTCTTGGCCATGGGGGATATGTAGTGTTGTATTCCTATTCCAGAATTCAGTTTTCTACAGCCAACATTTTATCCCATATTGCCTACAGCAGGCACCACACAACTCTTTATACGAGCCAGTGGTCCCATAGAGGTTAGGACCTCTCAAGGGCATAAGGTTGTTCGTCTTGTCTTGTGTATTTCTCTGAATAAAATAAAAACACACACACATGCGTGCATGCGTTCGTTCGTTCGCTCGCTCGCTCGCTCGCCCGCCTACCCCGCCCGGCCTGGCCCGGCCCGGCGCGGCTCGGCTCAGTTCGGTTCGGTGCGTGTGTGGATTTATATTTTTACAAAATATTTTATTTTGTTTTGTTTGTCCTGAAACGATGCTTTGTTTTCTGTATTGCGTCATTTGGAGTTCGGTTGACAGCGTTTAAGACACAACAATAAACCTCTCTTGACTACCAGTTAAAGCCGACCATTAAAGCGATGTTAATGACGGATGTTGGAGAGTCCAACAGGTGCGGGCAGTTACCACAGCGGCTGAGACATGGTCCATATAAGGAGGCGTCCGATCTCATTTGAGTAGACAGATCTACAGACAAAAAAAACCGACAGTTTGATACAAAGAGATATACAACAGTTCCTTTCCTCATATACAGCGGTTACCTTACTGCTGTATCGCGGTTCTTTTGTTGATGTATTGCGGTTACCATACTGTTGTGTTGTGGTTCCTTTCCTCCAGTACAAAATTGTTGTTCCTTTACTCTATAGTGCGGTTACCTCACTGCTATACACCGGTTCTCTTCCTGTTGTATAGTTGTTACCTTCATGCTCCTTTATTCCTTTCTCCACCACAACAAGCCTATTCTCCCGAACACCACCACGCCTTGTTGTTGTCTTACGCCGATGACTACTTCGCGATGTCCGATTTGTTGCTTGTGACCAGGGGCTAAGGAACAAGTTCAACACAGTACTCTCGCTTGCACCGAGAGGCTGTACCAGAGTTGGGGTGACTAAATCTTGGAGATAGACCACCGGAGATGCTCGTGCTAGGAGCGGCAGAATCTGTCTTGAAGACAGTGTTTCACACGCCTTCATCTTCAAGCTTTGGTGTTTGATTTCTAAACTCATTCGTTGTTTTCTCCGAATCTGATTTACAGTTAATATTACTGCTGTGTTTTGGTGGTTAACTGCTTGTAATATCTAATTAACATATGTCTTACAGAGCTACAGCAACTACTATTTTCCAATAATTTTCAAGACAGATTAATCTATTTACTGCTCTACTTTAGATTGTATAAACAATTGCATAGACAGACCAGTTCGTTCCTAGATAGTTGTTAATTAGATATACATCTTACTTGTTGTTTGAGTAATATGGATTCGAAAACTATGCTATCGCTTGATGATGTAGCCTCCCTTCATCCAGAATGCTTTTTTGGTTTACACTTCCATCGTTGGCAACAAAAAATGTGATTTTGACTCACATCCCTTGGACTTGTATCTGCCATCTTACCACCTGAAGACTCTGTTCCTGCTGTGCCTACACCACAACCAGAAAATCTCCTTCTTGGAGAAGATCAACCTGAACCCGTTGTTCCTGAACCCGTTGTCCCCACTCCTGTTTCTAAGGAAACTGATTACCTTTGTCATGGTAGGATCCTATCAGCCTTATCCGATGAACTGTATGACATCTACCATAGGATCCCAACTTCTCTTGAACTATGGACTGCCTTAGACTCTAAATTTGGTCTAGAAGACACTGGTCTTGAGCGTTATGCCTTTGTTGAATGACTAACATATAATATGGTTGATGATAAACCTGTTTCGGCTCAAGGCTCAAGTCCTAGAATACTAAAACTTAGTGTCTAAATCCATGGCTAAAGGATACAACCTTGATGAGAATGTTTAAGTAGCACCCCTCATAGAGAAACTCCCTCCTTAATGGAAGGATTTTGCCAAGACCCTTAGGCATATATAAGGGAACATGTCCATGGCATCCTTAGTTAAATCCCTACAAACCGAGGATAGACATAGGTAATAAGACATGAAGTCTAACACGTCTGTCAATATAGTTATAGGTGGTAAGACTAAAAAGAAACCCAACCAATGCCATCTCCATAAGAAATCTAAACCTTCCTTTAAGGGCCGCAATCACCACCAAAATCAGAGTAATAATAATTGTGATCATGGAAAAAATGTGTCAACTTTGTGTGTGATAAACATGGCCACTTAGCAAATGTGTGCAGATTTCACAAATGTCAGAGAAAACAGAATGTTCAGGCTCTTAAAAATCCTGAAGTAAATATGATCATTGTGGGGGCGGTCCCTTCCTCTTCTATAGAAAGGTTAGAAAATTCTTCTATTCTTTTTGCTGCCTTATCTTCAGATTGGTACTTGGACTCTGGTGCCACCTACCATATTTGCTTTGACCAATCCCTCTTTTCTACCTACCAGGACAAATCCGGCAGAGTGATCAAATGGGGAGATCATTCATCTACCATCTCGATTGTTGGCTTTGGACGTGTTGACATAAAGCTTACTTCTGGGAATATCCTTAGATTACATGATGTCCAACATGTACCTTCTTTTCGTAGAAATCTGATTAGTCAAGTAGTGTTACAACATTCTGGTTATACCTTGTTGTGTCAAGGCAATAGAGTTATAATTTCTAAGAATGGTTCTTATATTGGTCTTGCATACACTTGTAGTGGTTTGATTAAACTATCTTCTGTTTCATGTAATGCTTTTTCAAGTAATGATATATCTTCTATTGTTTTAGTTTCTAAAACTAGTGATGTTTGGCATGCACATCTTGGTCATGTGAAAAAAAATATGATGAAATGCATGATTCACTTAGATCTGATTCCTAAGACACATATTGATATTTCTGATAGATGCCAAGTTTGTGTGCAAGATAAGCTTCCTAAGAAGCCATTTAAATCAGTAGTAGATCGTAATACATCTTTGTTTGAGTTAATTCATACTGATGTATGTGATTTAAATCATGTTCTTACTCGTGATGGTATGAGATATTTTGTTACCTTTATAGATGATTTTTGAAATGTTGTTCTATTTTCTTGCTGAAAACTAAGAATGAATAATTAGAAAAATTCAGAATCTATAAAACCCAAGTAGAGAAACAACTAGAGAAGAACATTAAGAGAGTGAGATCTGATAGAGGTGGTGAGTACACTTCTAATGAACTTAACAAGTTCTGTGAGGACCATGGCCTTATTCATGAAACCACTGCCCCATATAATCCTCAATCTAATGGAGTTTCTGAGAGGAAGAATAGAACATTGATTGATATGGTCAACTCAATGCTAGCCGAGTCTGGACTTAGTCACAGACTGTGGGGGGAAGCCCTTCATACAGCCAATTACCTTCTTAACCGCATCCCTTTTAAGCACCTTGACAAAACACCCTATGAATGTTGGCTTAACAAGAAACCCTGTTTGAAATACCTCAAAGTGTGGGGGTGTTTGGCCAAGGTTAAGATCCCTGAGAATAAGAAGAGAAAACTAGGACCTAAGACTGTTGACACTGTCTTTATAGGATATGTTGAAAACAGTAATGCCAATAGATTCCTAGTAATAAAATCTAAAATCTCAGACATTAGAGTTAACTCTATACTTGAGATTAGACATGTAGATGATGTCTATTATGAAACCATCTTTCCTCTTAAGGAAAAGGTTCCTAGACAAGTTAGTGAAGATCTCTCTTCTTCTTCTCTTATTGAACCTCTTGTAGTTCCACCTTCTTATGAAGTAGAACATGAACTCCCAGTAGATGAACCTTCGAGTGATCTAGGTAGGGGTAAAAGGACTAAAATTGATAAGAATTATGGTCCCGACTTCTACACCTTCATAGTAGAAGAAGACTCACGTACTTATGAGGATGCCATGAAATTCATAGACTCTAGCTTTTGGAAGGAAGTTGTTGATAATGAAATAGAATCAATTATGAGCAATCATACTTGGATTCTAGCTGAGCTTCCTCCAGGCTGCAAGACTATTGGATGTAAATGGGTGTTTAGAAAAAAGATGAGGGCAGATGGTTCCATTGATAAGTTTAAGGCCAGACTAGTGGCCAAAGGCTTTAGTCAAAAGGAAGGATTTGATTACTTCGATACATATGTACTCGTAACCAAAATCTCTTCCATTCGTGTCCTGGTTGCTTTAGTTGCGATCCATAAGCTTGAAATCCATCAAATGGATGTCAAGACATCCTTCTTGAATGGAGATCTTGAAGAAGAGATCTATATGGATCATCCTGAATGCTTTGTAGCACCTAGACAAGAACACAAAATCTGTAGACTTGCCAAGTCCTTGTATGGACTGAAACAAGCACCTAAATAGTGGAATGATAAGTTTGATAAAATTGTTTTATCTACTTGATTTATTGTGAATGAATCTGATCGTTGTATTTATTCTAAAACTATTAATGATTCCTACATAATAATGTGTTTATATGTAGATGATATATTGTTGTTTGGATCTAATTCTGAAATTATATCTGAAACTAAATCTTTTCTTGCTAGAAATTTTGATATGAAAGATTTAGGACTTGCTGATGTAATACTTGGTATTAAATTGAGTAGATCTACTTCTGGTTATGTACTTAATCAAACTCATTATGTTGATAAAATCTTGTACATATTTGATATGTTTGATTGTACTCCTGTTAATACACCTTATGATGCTATTTTACATCTTACTGTACATAAGGGTACTCCTGTGGATCAACATAGATATGCTCAAGTTATAGGAAGCTTAATGTACCTTGCTAATTGCACTAGGCCTGATATTTCTTATGCTATAAGCAGGTTGAGCAGGTACACTAGTTGTCCTAATGAGGACCACTGGAAAGCTTTGGTAAGAGTGTTTAAGTACCTTAAAGGTACAACTACATATAGCCTTCATTATACTGATTTTCCACCTATATTAGAAGGACATAACGATGTTAACTGGATTGCAGATTCAGATGAAACCAAATCTACCAGTGGGTATGTGTTTTGCTTTGGAGGAGGTGTAGTTTCTTGGAAATCATCCAAGCAAACTGTGAGATCTAGATCCACAATGGAGGCTGAGTTTATTGCTTTAGATTTAGCTTGTTGTCAGGCTGAATGGCTTAGAAATTTACTTATTGATCTGCCTATTGTTTCTAAACCATTTCCTCCTATTTGCTTATTATGTGAGAATAAAGCATCCATAGACAAATCTAAGCAATCTAAAGGCAACTCGGGAAAGCGCTTTATGAGATTAAGGTATGAAGATGTGAGAGATCACATCACCCGAGGGGTCATATCTATAGAGTATGTGAAATCTACTAGTAACATTGTTGATCCACTTACTAAGGGTCTAACTAGAAAGCTAGTACTCCGTTCGTTGAGGGGGATGGGTCTTCTGCCCATAGAATAAACATTACAGTGGTAACCCTACCTTTCCAAAACTGGAGATCCTATGAGGAATTGTTCAAAGGGACAACTAAGATGTCGTGTTATGCGGAAGCACACTTTGGAGTTTTACTCCTTGACCCTCCCTATGGCATTTGTGCTTCGACTTTGTCTAAGTATAGGAAGAGCTTTGTTCTGAATGGGTTCAAGGCCATTTATTGGCAGGGTATGTACCGGACAGGATACCATTGGAGATCCCTACTATTTGAGTGTAACCCGAGAGTCGGGATTTATGTGAGTTGGGTATACTCACTAGAGCACTCAAGAAACAAGATCTTGCGAAGGTTGTTTATGCGCAACACTGATACGAACTCGTTCTAGTGCCCGCACTATGGTTGTTTGATTTACTAAGGTTTGAATCAGGGAGTCTGGTTCAAGACGTAGTTCACCACGTCTCTCCGGATTGAAGTGAGTCATTCTAGGCAATGGTTCAAAGCTACAAGCTACCAATACTGAAAAACATAGTAATGTCGCAAATTTTAAATTTTATTATTTATTGAATTTTCGAAAAGAATTATGGAACATGTGGGGGAATGTTGTATTTCTGTTCCAGAATTCAGTTTTCTACAGCCAACGTTTTATCCCATATTGCCTACAACAGGCACCACACAACTCCTTATATGAGCTAGTGGTCCCATAGAGGTTAGGACCTCTCAAGGGCATAAGGATGTTTGTCTTGTCTTGAGTATTTCTCTTAATAAAATAAAAACACACACGTGCGCGCGCGTACGCTCGCTCGCCCGCCCGGCCCAGCCCGGCCCGGATAACTCGGCTCGGCTCAGCTCGGTTCGGTTCGGTGCGTGCGTGGATTTATCTTTTTACGAAATATTTTATTTTGTTTTTTTGTCCCGAAACGACGCTTTGTTTTCTGTGTTGCGTCATTTGGAGTTCGATTGACAGCGTTTAAGACACAGCAATAAACCTCTCTTGACTACCCATTAAAGCCGACCATTAAAGCGATGTTAATGATGCACATTGGAGAGTCCAACAGGTGCGGGCAGTTACCATGGTGGCTGAGACGTGTTCCATATAAGGAGGCGTCCGATCTCATTTGAGTAGACAGATCTACAGACAAAAAAAACCGACAATGAGAAATAAAGAGATATACAGTAGTTCCTTTCCTCATATAAAGCAGTTACCTTACTGTTGTATCGTGGTTCCTTTGTTTTTATACCGCGATTACCATACTTAGACCTGTCAAACGGGTGGGTGGGTTGGGTTTGGGTTGGGTCGTTGCGGGTTTGGGTCTCGCGGGTGTGGGTCAAAAAGGCCAAATGTTAAACGGGTGGGGAAGTAGCACACCCAAACCCGACCCAGCGGGTTGCGGGTCGCCCACGAGTGCCCATATAATATGTGCACAGTGAAAAGATATTACTTGTTTCTGCACTATGACAAAGAGTAGAATGATTCATTAATAATTTTAAGTGTAAACATAACAAAATGAGGGCAAGCTTCCACTACTTTTTTTGTCCAACACAATGTAATATCTATTATGATGTTTTAAAATGAAATATAAGAGACAAAATGAAAAATAACCATTTCTGTAATGTACAATAAAAAAACTAAATGATATAGATGTTACAAATAGCATAACATATTATTATAACAACACTATATTTTGTCATCTTATGCTAAAAGTTCTTGATGTGTCATGTTCTTATGATTGTCCAATACATAAAGTGAACAGAAAGAAAATATAATTGTTATAATTGAATATAAAACATGCATTATACTATATATTCATTAGCATAAAAATAATATAGAAGTTAACGAATTTGTTTTCACTAGTGTAAACAATTAACAAAGGATATCAATAAAGAAAGTTAGACTTTAACTCTTTATATTGTATACATTACACGTCATCAATTTAGTTGATTGATAAATGTACATGTGTTGCATGTCTTAAGAGTCATATAGATAATATATTTATATTAATATATTATTTAGTTTAATGGGCACCCGCGGATGCCCGCGGATCACCCGTGAAACCCACTAAATAAACGGGTGGGTATGGGTTTGCGTGATTTCTAGCGGGTGGCAAATTTCGCCACCCAAACCCAACTTAAACGGGTCGACCCGTGGGCGCCCGTGGATTTTGACCCAGTTTGACAGGTCTAACCATACTACTGTGTTGTGGTTTCTTTCCTCCAGTACAAAGATGTTGTTCCTTTATTGCTATAGCACGGTTACCTCAATATTGTACACCGGTTCCCTTCCTTCTGTACAACTGTTACCTTCGTGCTCCTTTGTTCCTTTCTTCACCACAACAAGCCTATTCTCCCGAACACCACTACGTCTTACTACTGTCTTACGCCGGCGACTACTTCGTGACATCCGATTTGATGTTTGCGACCAAGGGCTAAGGAATGAGTTCAACACAGCACTCTCGCTTGCACCGAGTGACTGTACCAGAGTTGGGGTGGCTGAATCTTAGAGATAGACCGTCGGAGACGCTCGTGCTAGGAGCGGCGGAATCTATCTTGAAGAAAGTGTTTCACACGTCTTCATCTTCAAGCTTTGGTGTTTGATTTCTAAACTCATTCGTTATTTTTTTCTCCGAATCCGATTTTCTATTAATATTAATGTTGCGTTTTGATAGTTAACTGCTTGCAATATCTAATTAACATCTCTCTTACAGAGCTACAACAACCACTATTTTCCAACATGTAGTGCATAATGCAAGCAATTCTTTCATATACCTAGGACACACTTCTGTATATGGCCATCATCTTTGGAAAACTAAATGTCCAACAAAGTTCACATATTCCTTTGTCTCATACGACATAATAAATTAGTTATTCAACGTGAATGTAACAAAAGACGATTCCACGAGCCCTTCATATGCTTATTGTATTGTTCAAGCTGAGAGGATGTTAACTATATCTTTTTTAATTGTAGCTTCAAAAGATCTTATTAGGTCACATTTCTATGCTAATGCCAATAACAACAAACCGAGAAAAAATATCAAACTCGATAATACGATAAAACATTTTAAATTTTATTCAATGTTGATGCATGTATTGATGCCTCTCTTGGACGACATGCTAACTCATTTTCTGTATGTTTTACTTTGCATTTATGGCTAGAGAGAAATCAATTACATATTGAGAACGAAGGTTTGCACACAAAAAAAAACTCCAGATATATGTTATTTATTTCTTCCTATGCAAATGTTTGTGAATACTAGGTGAAACCTCTTTAACTCTACATGCAAAGACAACCTCCAATGCCTTCTCCATATTGCACATAGACGATGATGCATCAAAATTTGAAGAAGTTGCATAGCACATCTCCCCAAATGATGACTTCATGAACTGTGGGGATGCTAAAATCCCTCTTTCAATGTATGGATTAATGTTTTGTACTTGTCTTCTTTTTTTGAGTTAGGAGACACATTAGTCTCCCTGCTTCCTCAAACCCATGACGGAGGCCAGACGTTCGAGAGGTGGTAAATTCAAGGCGACTTCTGGGAATCGAACTCAGGTTCTTTTATTAAGGGACATCGTGCTTGACCACTTGGACCACTCGTCGGCTAATGTCTTGCTATCTTGGTGACATGATTACGTTATAGTTGATCTCATTTGTCTTTTGAAGAACTGATATTGGTGGCTTGTAGTATGGAACCCACCCCTGATATTATGTTGGTTCGCCAACTTGCCCCCAAGCTTGTTTTTTATTCTACCCCGCTCATGTTGGATGCTCACTCCCAACAAATTCTTTTTGTGTGTGTGGGATGATCAACCTCCGTATGTGGGTTGTTTATTACAGGAACCCACCCCTAACCTATGTTACGGCGGCTTTCCAGCCCTTGGAAAATTGGAATTGTGTACTAAAAAATCTGGTCAACTTGTAAGCACTCAAAGAGTGGGGGGAGGGGGGGGGTCTATAGTAACATCTAAAAACTCTTCCACGATTGTTGTAATAAGATTGAACCTCTTCTGCTCAAGACGACACCAAATAATAATTATCATTTATATAATATTGTGAATGGTGGATTTGGTGTGATTTTTAAATACAATAATTTGGTAAACTGAAATGATGCATCGCTCCCCCCCCCACCCCCACTTGGGAAATATCTTAGGAAAAACAAATCTATGAGGTCACTAAAAAGACGCATATTTCCTAAAATACAAATGACATTGAGATGCAATAATTTGAACCTCTTTTGCTCTAGATGACACCATATTATAATTATCATTTAATAATATGTTGTGAATGGTGGACTTGGTGTGATTTTTAAATGCAATAATATAGTGAATTTAAATAACATACGGTTCCCCCCACCTCCACTTGGGAAATATCTAAGGAAAAACAAATCTACAAGATCACTAAAAAGACACATATTTCCTAAAATACAAGTGATATTGAGATGCAATAATTTGAACCCCTTACGCTCAAGATGACACCAAATAATTATTATTATTATTATTATCATATAATAATATATTGTGAACGGTGGACTTGGTGTGAATCTGAAATGCAATAATTTGGTCAACTTAAATAATGCATGCTCCCCCCCCCCACACACACACACAACTTGGAAAATTAATATCTTAGAAAAAATATATTTTACGAGGTCACTAAAAAGACAAGCATATTTCCTAAAATACAAGTAACATTTATTTGGAACCTATCACATGTTACGTTAACTAAAGCATGGCCCGTAAGTACAAACAAGGTTCGTTTACATCTATACTACTATAAAAAGAGCGAGTTCACGCTACGCTCTCCTTGATTCTCTCTCTTCTCACAATTTTTCTCATCTTTTTTATATTTATTTTATTTATAATTTATCTTTCATGATAAAATCAGTTGCCACGTCCCTTCGAATGTGCGTTGATGATTATCACTATTCTTTTGGGAAGTTACGAGGATTATAATTATCTTTTTGGGAAGTTTTATTTTTCAAATATTTAATGTAAAATAAACATGTTCAATGAGGCACAATTACCATTATCCTTTTGAAAAGTTTTATTTTTTAAATCTATACTACTACAAAAAGAGCGAGTTTGATGTTGCGCTCTCATTGATTCACTCTCTTCTCTCCTTTTTTCAAAGAATTTTGCTACTATAAATATTTATTTTCGTATTCTCCTATTATCTTTAATTTTATATTTCTCTCTCTATCCCACGGAAACGGTTCCTTGATTCTCTCATTTCAAACAACCAACACAAATATCTTTTACCGTAGAAACCCTTTCACGGACGAGTCCTTTTTCCCGTACATTTCCAACAAATTTTATATTTCACGTGCATGTGCACATGTGCGTTCACTAGTACATACTTAATGGAAAAGTAGTTTTGTTTGGAATTTCTTTCAGCCATACAGTGACGTGTCATTTGACAACCATGCCTTTTTGTAACAGTTTTACTAAATTTTCACTCTTATATCAACAATAATTGAAGCTAACCAGAGGCCGGCTCTGTTTTAGTCGTAACAAATTAGCATCGAGGCCGAGATTGTGTTCATCTTTACAGTTATCCGTTATCAAATTCATATTAAAAAAGGGATGCAGTTGACCTAATCACTCCCCATCTACCATCCAAAATTTGGCACAACCATTGAAGCGCACGGACTATGTTTTCAAGATTTAAATATTCAACATTGTCCATAAACAAAAGTGAAAAACACCAACAGCAAGACTAATGTCTTGTCCCAAAAATGAAATTATATGCCACCAGTTCGATACAATGTGACACGTCTACTTTTTCAACTGAAGATTTAGCTCATGCCAAGCCTTGATGGCAAAAATAAAATCACGACCAAATTTAGCAATGCAAGAGAGCTGAATACCAATAAAGCTATCACAAGCTACTGTATTATGGAGCATCCTCGCAAATGGCCAAAATGAGTTTGTAACCGGATGATAAAAGGAATTCCAAAACTCGTAAAGAGGTAAAAAGGAAAAGGTAAAAGTTTCAAATGATACACAAGTCTACAACTAAATCCTGACTTTAAATGGTTGCAGAAGAAAGCGTGATACATTGAAGCCTCGACAAAACCCACTACAAGAAGATAAATGACTCAAAATCTAACCTAGAAATAATCCCTGTGGTAAAAGCATCCCTTTCCTGCTGTATTATGGATAGAACAGTTCCAGGACACCGTTCCTTGACTAAAACCCAACTCCAGACCACGGGCACCCGACCACCATTCAAACAGTTTTAGTTTTGGGAGCCTTCTTCTTGGCCTGTCTCCTTGGTTGGGAAGCTTTCATCCCGACGAAGAAGAGTAAAGCGCCAGCCAGAGCCAAGTTCTGAAAAACAGGGGATAAAAAAAAATGACTGTTTAGCACCCCAAGTATTTTAACCAAAAATGTGCATGAATAACCGTAAATGAGAGACTACAATCAGGAATAAACCATACCTGTGTGAACTTGACAAACAGCTGCATGAATTCAGGCTTCTCAACATCGTGATTGTAGAAATCATACAGAATCGGGCTGACAAAAGCCAGTTGCAACAGCTGCAGTCAATTATGTGTATTGTCATTAGAAAGCACTGTGAATGTTCCAGTAATCTGAAATAGAAATTTAAAATGCAAAATGCGCACCAAAAGATATGCTCCAAGGGAGCTGCTCAAAATGAAGAGGATTCCTCCAATTGCCTTGAGTGCTATGGTGGTAGCAACAACATTTTTGAGCTGAGGATTGGAAAACAAGGATGATCAGGTTAGTGTGAAACAACGTAACAATTAGGGGTGGCAGTGAGGAGAGAAGGGAGCACAAAACAAAATGTCGGCAAAGTCTTACATCAACGGGTGGAACTTGAACCCCAAGATGTGTGGTCACATGCTTGGTGAAATGGTCAAACTTGGGTTTCAAAGTCTTGGCAGCCGGTCCACCATCCGCACCAAATTCATTGAACCTGGGTTAACAACAGTAAGTGTACTTTAATACTGTGCCGACTTATCATTCATTACCACAATCATAACAATTTGAGCAATTAGGAAATCGATACAAAAAGGAATGAACAGGATTTGTCAGAAAATTCCTAAATTCGAAATGCAAAACAAGACCAATTCCAAATCAATGCATTTCAATAAAACTAGTATGATTGTTTGAATGCTAGATACAGGAAGCAATACCATAATGTTAGCAAATAAGTGTTTTTAAGGTCCTTAGCTCCTAATAGGAATTTGCTTTTAACAAACTTGATGGAGCATCTTCCAAACCTAGGAATCAGGCCAAGTGATAACACATATAAAACTAAACACCATGCATGTGCCTCATGCCTGCCGTCTTTGGTGTTTCCTATTGCCACTGGGAGAGTGGCAGGTACTGTGAGTATTTAAACATGCATTGATGCGTTTATAGAATGTAAAGAAGCGGAACATGCAAAACAGGACTGGAGAGTCATATTTGATGATTTATACAAGCGGGGAACAATTGCTCGTTGTGATATCTATCAGGACGTTAGGCACTGCCCACTTTTTTTCCAGATCCGAATAATGCAGCAATAATGAGAAACAAACAGATCGGCATAAGGTAGACAAGGGCTAAGAATGGCAGGTTAGTTGGTGATAACGGACCAGTCGTTTGGCTTGCTATCCAGCAGTGGACAAGGAGTTACATCTTCGAGGGAGGTATCACGCAGTCTGTTGTTGTATATACTAAGACTAATGGCGCATGCAACGTGCAAAAAAGCAAATTTCAGTCGCGTGACGTCTGATTGGGTTTTTTTTTTGTGTGGGGTGAACAGACATAATGATTCATTTAGCCGCATGTTTAACTAACTGGGTTACACTCACATTGGCCCCTACAATTCAAATAACTAGTACACCTGAACCCACCGATCCCAAACCTGGCCACTACTATAAACAAGTGGATTGAGTTACACAAAGCACATAAGGATTTGGTGCTCAGGGAAAAAGGACCAGAGCTTTCAGGAAAGCAGTAGCATCCAATTATGAGAATTAGAGACATGAAAAAGGTGTCACTATCTTCGGCATTCCGCTACAAGAGAAATGCTAGGATCTCAAAGCAGAGTGACCGCGGACAACCCCATCCAGATCAAGCATATTATGGTGTGTATATCCCAGATCCAGGGTAAAGCACTTACTTGCAAGCCCAACAGTACCATGGGTAGCGTTTAAACTTAAAGTTAGGGAAAAAGGAAAAGGAACCCAGAGTAGCGGGATCTCAAGAGTCTCGCAAGATTCAAATTTTGAAAATGTGACGACCGTGCAGTGACAGCAACGACATGCTGCTATCAGCAGGCCAGCCGATCCCCCGGAGCTAGGGCCGGCGGGCGTGGGAGGAGAGGGAGGGAAGAGCAAGAGTGAAAACCCTAAATCAGATCTGGTGATCCAGATGTAAAAATTTTGATTTTTTTTTTTGGAAAAGGAAAAAAAAAATGGAGTAACTAGCTGAGTGGGTGTAGTGTATGGTTATACTCACTCCTGGTATGCGGAGAGGATGAAGACGGACGCGAAGAGCACCCTCCCGACGAACGACACGAACCCCATCCTCTCGGAGGCGCAAGATCGGACTGCTGCTGCTGCTGGGCGGGGAAGGGAAGGAGAGACCAGCGCGAAGGATGCGAGGTAGCGGCACACAGTGGAGAGTACCACCACCACTATAGCGACAGATCTCGACCTCTGCCGCTCGCTCTTCCTCTGATAGAGGAGAGAGAAGAAAGAGCCGAGAGGAAGATGCCAACGACGGAGGTGGATGGATGGATGGGAGGTGCCTGGCTCGAGCTTTGGAAACTACGAACAGCAGGCAGGCGTCCGAGAGAGAGAGATAGAAGGAGCGTGTCGGGGACCGCCCCGTGGGATTGTAAGAGAAAGTATTTAAAGCCGACGAACAAACCACAGACTCTCTCTCTCTCTCTCTGCAGTGCACTGCTGCACCACTGGCTACTGCTGCGTGCTGCCGTTGGCTGTCCTGCGTGTAGACCTCGTGACGACCGGTAAACCGCCCCTGGATCTTTTCCGAAATTGCGCCCGAAGCCACTGGTGGAAGACTCCGGGTGGTGACCGACATGGGCCGACGTCTACGCGGTGGGTGAGAGCGCTGATTTTTGAAATTTTGAACGCGGACGGGTGTGTGACTGGGATCTTCGGAGCCGTGCGATCCGTGGGCGGGATTCCGAATTGGACTGTTCGTGGTTGCTGGATGTGGTGTAGCCGTGTAAGGGACGGATAACCAAGTGGGCAAGTAATGATTTACATTTTTTTCGCTTCACAATTTTTCTCAATTTTTTTTATATTTATTAGATTTTATTTTTTTATGATAAAATCAGTTATGGAAACTTCTCAACTTTTTCGTCACATTCCTTCCTTCAAACATAAATTTTCGGAGTCAATAAACAACACGTTTCTAAATTTTTTACAAAATAGTTACGAGAATTACCATTTTCCTTTCGACAAATTTTATTTTTCAAATATTTTATATAAAATAAATATGTTCAATGGGGCACGTGTGTGTTAATCAGTAGCGGGGAAAAGAATTAGAGGGCTGTCTACTTGCCTCACAACGATGATTAGCGGGGAAAAAAGTTAAGACGGCTGTCTAACATGGCGGAGAAATTGAGCGCTAATTTTACTCGAATGTGATTAGTGGTCGTGGCGTGACTGGCAACCGGCTAGCTTCAGCGACGGAAATTTTGTGGTGGTCTGGCTAGCCCCCACCCACGTCCGCTGGTCCGCAGCCGCCAACTAGAGAGGGAGAGACGGAGTAAGTTGGGATCCATTTCTTTTTATCATAAAAACAATTACGAAAGGCCATTAATTTATCGAATGCTTCATCGTATGATTTCCGAATAATCACAACGCACGCTCACGTGAAGGCTACATGGATTGATTCCCCTCGTCTTCTTCTTTACGAAAAGTAAGTTTTCTCCTGTTCTTCAAGCCACCGCAATGGCAACACGTGAGAGTAAGTGAATGACTCCTTTTTCATCACCTTTCAACGCGATTGCTTACGGGTCAAACAACCCAAACTAGATGCTTACCAGTATTAGACAACCACTTTGATTGTGCACCATCTGGATTCGTGTCATTTAGGTTGCCACATACCGGTCCGGGAAAATGGGATGACAGTAGTGGTGAGACATATCAACCCCTTTAAGCGCCAACTATGTGTATGTGTGTGTGACTCAAAGACGAGAGAGTGTGAGTGAGATAGAGTATGTGTGTGTGACTCGAAGACAAAGAGAGAGCATGTGTGTGTGACACAAAACCACTATCATGGCCTCCAACTAGCGCAAAAGGATATCACACTACAGTAACACAAGAAAATCAAAAGCAAACAAATAGTTTTTAAGTATAAATGAGGACCATGGTGTTGTATAAAATTCACCTCATACCCATCCTCCATCATCCCTTTGTTGGATAGAGACTCATCGATTGTGTTGGTTTATGGTGAGTGGAGAAGCTACAAAAGGTGAAAAACCTAGTCTCCTTGTTCAGGTCATGAGACAAACCCCCTATGAGTCTTTTTTCTTGTTATCTCTCCTCTAGTGTGGTTATAGTAACATATTAACATGGTAACTTGGGATTCCATTACCACCACAATGAGTAAAAAAGACTTGGTCACTACCAAGATACTTGGAGGTAGGAGGTGATTGTTTAGTCGTCCAATTGCTAAGATCAAAGGTAGGAGAGAGGAGAAATATCCCACCTGCTTCTATATGTATACCTAGGCTCTAACTTAAGTGAGTTGATCACTGGATATTATACCTTTACACCGACATCATGCTTTTAAAAAATCCTAAACCATGATACCAAGTATCCAGGGTAATGACGAGCATGACAAGCCCAAAATAAAAACCCATGCCATAGACGAAGCATGGCACACCAAAATCACAAATATAAAACAAATAAAATTATTAAAACCACCCTATCTGACACATAACATGCCTAGACCATGATGTAATTGTTGTCCTAATGCACTATGGTCAAGATAGAGGAGCAAACCAAACACAAAAACAATGTTGAGTATAAACTAGGGTACAATTAAACAAAGAAGAACTCAAGTATGCAAAAGACATATAGCATTCTGTAAATTGTCAGACTTAAACTACTCAACTGCGTATTTAGGTATAACAGAAGATTGATAAACCAATATGATTTTAGGTACATGTTGAGTATTGAATGCTTATCATGACTCCAGACTCTACTTCTTACCATAACTTTCTCGTACACCTAAATCCATGTACCTAAAATATAGTTAGCAGATTATATGAGTTGTTGTCTCCGTAAGTGAGTTCTTCCCACTTGACATTCAACAAAACATAAGATGAAAGACAAAACTTACGGTGTCAACTAAGTAGGAAAATTCCATTTTTTTCTAGAACATTCATCCATAGACATATGATTCTACACTCAAGTTAAGGCACACTGGAAAATAAGGGTTAATAAATGCAAGCCAAGTACGTTACTAGCATTTATTAGAGGAAAGTACACAACAACATGAGTAAAACAAAACTAGGAACATATAATATTCACTTAAGTGACATATTCCCCTGTCATTTGTATTCTTAGACAAGAATTATCTTTCTTATCACCAAATTAGAACTAGGTAAGAGTTGCATCCAAGGCCCAACTCCTCTTCCCTACTGAGTGACTTATCTAGACTTGTAGCAAAGGCCCGAAACCTCCAGGGGAGTTTGTGGACAAGGTCCATCACACCTTCTTGACACTTCTAGGGAGTATGGACAATGCCCTTCACCTATTACCTATATAGCATTATGGCAAAGTACCATCCTCTCTTATTAGATGGATATGAGTTGTGGCATAAATCCCATCATCTCCTATCCTACTTTAAGATTACAAGTACCAAGCCATCTTCTATCATTGGGAAAGCTAACCCTCAACAAAGATTTGCGGTTAAGGTTCAACTCCTCACACCCAACCACCATTGTAACAAAAGAGACTCACATAGATACATCATGCATTGTGTGGTAGGGTTAAGTTAGTATTTTCACTTATATTTATGACATATCTCATCAAGGTGTGTTCATTATGTCATCTCAACTTAGTATTTTCACTTATATTTATGGCATATCTCATCAAGGTGTGTTCATTATGTCATCTCAACATCTCTTATCACATATCATGCCATATTAATCACTTATCCCATACAACGCATATCCCATCTCATATAATCATTTTATCATGTATATACATGAATAATAACTACATTAGGGCATACTAACATAATTATATCATTCTCATATGAAAATTGAGCTAGAGGATTTACATGATGAATAACTACATTAGGGTATACAAACATAATTATATCCTAGCCTTGGAGCTAGAGGATTCTTCATTAAATTGAATTTCCTTTGTCTTTGTTGTTCCTTTGGATACTATCAAGTCCGATACCATCTCTACCCATTTGTTTGATAGTATGATCTAGGATTTGACTAAGATTCTTTTTATCTTCTAAGAATCATTGCATAGAAGATCTAAAACTATCAATATCGTGCATAAGAGTAGTAATAGTGGAAAACAATTGACTGATATTATCTCTAGCATGTAAAAGATCGGCTTCTAAGCAAAGAGCTTTAGTCATATAAGAATCTTTATCAATATAAAGAGAAACAACATTATTCTCTGTACAAGTAGAAGTAGAACAAGATTCACAAACATTGATTTTAGCAAGCAAGGAAGCATTTTCTTTTTCAAGTAAAGCAATCTTAGAAATATAGACACTATTTTCATATTCTAATCCTTGCAAAAAAAAATCTTTGTCCTCATTTTCAGTTTTAAGAATCAAGCATGAGAGAATTCACAATTTTACTATGATCTTCGTTAGAACTAGACATAAGAGGTTGACCTTATAAAAATCTAATTTTATCAAGCAATCTAGCATTTTCAAGTTTAAGAGAGTCTACTTGACTAAGATAAGCATTGTTTTCATCTAGAAAGAAAATATTAGCAAGTTAAAGATCATCTTTTTCTATATGCAATTTATCAACAATTCTAGAAAGCTATTTTTTCATTTTAGAAACTTAAGAGAGGCACGAGTAGCATGAATGATTGAAATTAAAGATTCTTTATCTAAAGATTTTAGATTTACCTCATTTGAGTCTTCACTTTTTGAGGCCATGAGAGCAAAATGGCATTCTCCATCTTCACTTGAGCTTGAGCTAGATCCTCCACTAGATTCTTCACTTGAGCTTGAGTTGGAGGAGTCACTTGAGCTGTTCTACGATTTCTCCTTCTTCTTCTGCTTCTCTTCTCTTCTCTTGTGATGATGGGTCTTTTTACCTTGTGGGCAATCTTCTTTGAAGTGACCCTTCTTTCTACATTTGAAGCACATGGTGGAGGAGGAAGACTTGCCTTTGTAGAATCTACCCTTGGAGTACATGTCATCTTATCCAACTTGAGAAGATGGAGAGGCTTGAACAACAATAGCTTCAATGAGTGCTTTGATTTCAGCCTTCTTCATTTTCTTGAGCTCTTTCTCTTCTTCTCTATCTTCTTCCTCTTTCTTTTCAAGTGTAACTTCTTGAGCTTGTAGATTTCCTATGAGATCTCCAATAGGAATATCACCAAGAGGCAGTGTAACATCCCTGGCCTGGGTTATGAATTAACCCTAGATGTTTTGTCTAATAAGGTTGAGTAGATTCTTAATCTTATCTTGGGAAAAGTAATTAGGCCTCATAAGAAACTTATGTTTCAATTTTGGTCCTGTTTGAACAATGTTGAAGCAATGATTGCTTATTTTGGACTAAAGTGCAAATTACCCAAGTTGAGGGGTCAACTTGCAAATGTTGCATGATAAGATGTTCCTCTGATGTTGAGACACCATAATAATGATTATGATATAGTGGTATGGTTTTCACAAGCTTGGGCACCAAGATTAAGCTTGTAAAGCAATTTTGTTCATTAAAACCTAGTTTTGGTGAAAAGTGCAATTTACCCAAAATCTAGGGTTCAATATGCAAATTACCACTTCAATAAGGTCCTTAATGTTTCTTGGCATCATGTAGAGCAAATAAAATGAGAGGGGCATCTCATTTGAATTAAGTTGGAGGAGAGAGAATCTTGATATTAAAATAATCAAGATTTAATCATAAGTGAAACCCTAATTCAATTTAGGGCAAAAAAAAATGAATGTATTAATTAAAGGGCCTTCAACCAAAATTTTATTGGTTGATTTTGAATAAGGATGGACGTTCTTTTTCCAAGATAAGGACTGAAAATATCCTAAGTAGGTGAAATTCCACTCACCTTATTATAAAGAAAAGTAATATCCACTCAAATTATGGATATTAATATAATATGATTAAGGTGCTTAATTTGTTTTTCTTTAAATTGAGGATAATGAAGGAGAATTAAAGTAAAAGGAAGGTTCCTCGTTTCTATGGAGTTGAGGGGGGAGAGGCGGCCAAGTTTTTGGAATTAAATGCATTTTAATAATGCATTTTCTCTCTCATCAATTTCCTTATAAAAGTGCCTTTTCCAAATCAATTGAAAGGCTTTTTCGGCCATTTCTTCTTCCTTTGCTTTGGGTGAGCTCAAGGGGACTTAGGAGCAACAGGAGGACGAGCCCCAACCTGTTGGTAAGCCCTTGACCTTCGTTCTCCTTGATTTCATGGTGGAAATCGAAAATAAATTATGGATTCCTTCTTATTTCGATCTCCTCTTCAACCCTAGCCAACTTTTTCATCCAAAAGCTTGAGGACGAGCCTAGGGGGGGTTGCAAGAGCTTCATACACCATTAATGGCGTGAGCTTGGAGCTTTGGAGCTCAATTGGAGGCGGGTTTTATAACTTAAACCCTTAAACATTGCTATTGCATCAATTCTCTATGCTTTGTTGATTGATTTCTTCAATTTGATGCACTCTTATTTCTTGCTGCAATTTCCATCAAGAACGGTTGTTGTTCTTGGTTGATTCGAAGGAAGGGGATGATGACATCATCCTAGATTCTTATCCAAAGAAAAGTACCAAGCCAAACGGTTTTGATAGCTACTCCAAATCGTTTTAATTTGATTGGCTATGCGGTTTCAGCAAACCGTTTAAGGGCAAACGGTTTGAAACCGTTTGGGAGAAAATGGTTTCAAAACCGTTTGAGATGGTTGACCAAGCATTGACCGTTTGGGAATTTTGTTCCTAACTATTTAGGCTAATGACCCACCAAATTTGAGGGGTTAAATCCAAAGGAATCGTAGGTTGAAGGCCAATCAATTAGGCAAATTGAATTGAATTAAATGCTGATTTTCAACCTGATTAACTTGACCTGTTTGGGCAAACGTTTTCAAAACCGTTTGAGTGAGTTTACCAAGCGTTGACCGTTTGGTATTCCTGTTCATAATTACGTTGGTTGATGACCCTCCAAATTTTAGGGATTAACTCCCAAGTAATAGTGAGTTGAAGGCTAATCAATTAGGGAAACCTAATTGGATTAAGTGCTGATTATCAATCTGTTTTAATTGAAGTTTTTAGGCAAACGGTCTCAAGACCATTTGAGTGCATTGACCAAGCATTGAACGTTTGGGATTACTGTTCCTAATGATGTGGTCTAATGACTCACAAAATTTGAGGGATTAACTCCCAAGGAATCATGAGTTGAAGGCTATTCAATTAGGCAAACCCTAATTGGAATTAGTGCTGAAATTCCAATGAGTTAATTTGAGATTTTGGGTTGATTAGCCCAAACGGTCTCAAGACCGTTTGGGGGTCACCCCAAGACCGTTTGGAGGTCTGGGGTAAAGTATAGTTGATCAATTGAAGGTCCAAAGGTACCAATCATATTGCAATTAAGTGTTGAATTGTTGACCAACTCGATAGACCAATCCTTGATGATTTTTCACTAGAATCCAAAGGATGGATGGGCCAAACGGTCTCAAGACCATTTGGAGCTCATCCAAACGGTCTCAAGACCGTTTGGTGGTCACCCAAGACCGTTTGGAGGTCTAGGGTTGAGTATGGTTAGGTGTTTAAAGGTCTAAAGGTACCAAGTTGATATACAATGCAATGCTGATTTGGCGATCAATCCAACGATCCAAACCTTAATTGGATGGCTTGGATTTGAGTGATATGATGGGAAAACGGTCTCAAGACCGTTTGGAGGTCATCCAAACGACCTCAATACCGTTTGGGGTCAGGTCATACCCAATTTGGATAATGGTTCAATAGTTTCAAAGTAACCAATCTTGCATTGATGAGTGTTGTTGGATCTTCGATTCTAAACCCTAATTCAATTGAATCAAACCCTAATTGATGATCAATTGAGGGTCAATTGAGGGTCAAATCAGTTTAAGGTTGACCTATTAAACTCAATTGAAGTATGAGTATAGGTACAATTGATGATTGGTTCCATGAATTCAATGATTGAAGGAATCAACATTGAAAACCCCAATTCAATTGGATACCTCATGTCATTGAAGGTCCAATTGATCAAACCTTTTTGGAAACCTAATGTAATTAGGTGAGAGATACCCTTAATGGTACTAATAAATAATGCATAACAAATGCATGGATCCGATACATTATTAGTAAACCCTAGTTGAGGGTGTATCCTTATGAACCCTGGTTGAGGGTGTATCCTTGTGAAACCCTAGTTGAGGGTGTATTCTTATGAACCCTGGTTGAGGGTGTATCCTTGTGAAACCCTAGTTGAGGGTGTATCCTTATAAACCCTGGTTGATGGTGTATCATTATGAAACCCTAGTAGAGGGTGTATCATTGTGAACCCTGGTTGAGGGTGTAACCTTGTGAAACCCTAGTGGAGGGTGTATCATTGTGAACCCTGGTTGAGGGTGTATCCTTGTGAAACCCTAGTTGAGGGTGTATCATTGCGATTGTTGATAGGAAACTTTATAATAAAGTTATGCCTTAAACTAAGATAAGTCCATATCATGTGAGATAGCTGGACAATTCTAATGTGTGGCCTATGCATTATATGCTAAGGGTGAGTATTCTGTGATGGAATGTATTAAGAGGGGAAATACCTTAATACAAGATAAAGTTGGTTAACTCAAGAGGGTCTGAATTAATGAGAAATGGGGAACCCTAACCCTAATTTGGGGAAAAGGGAATGATAAGCCCTATTTGATAGTGAACCCTAATTCCTGGTTAAGGAATGATGGTGTTACTATTGTATCACATGATGTGATGAATATCTTGTATGACTGTTATCATGCCTAATAACCATGCAGGTATGATGAGATGATGAATATAGCCAAGTTTGGGTTGTGACATTTATATAATAAATGTTGATTGGCTTTTTGTGCATTGATGTTGTTGTTGCTTAATAAAAGTAACAATGTGTATAGATTTTATAAACCATGTGAATAAGTTGTTGCCTAGTGAGAGGTGACAAGATTTGAATGGCCTTATGAACCATGTGAATAAGTTGTTGCCTAGTGAGAGGTGACAAGATGTGAATGGCCTTATGAACCATGTGAATAAGTTGTTGCCTAGTGAGAGGTAAAAAGATGTGAATGGCCTTATGAATCATGTGAATAAGTTGTTGCCTAGTGAGAGGTGACAAGATGTGAATGGCCTTGTGAGCCATGTGAATAAGTTGTTGCCTAGTGAGAGGTGACAAGATATGAATGGCCTTGTGAGCCATGTGTGATGCTTGGGTAACAAGTATCATGTTTCTTTGTAGCATTTGTGTTAATAAGTTATGCTAGAGAACTTGGCTGATGTTACATTTCTATTATATATCTATAGTTCATTGATGATTATTCATATCTGTTGTATTCATTACAAGTAGATGGATGAACTATGAGTCTACCATGGGTAGATGCAATGCTCTTATTGAAAATGGAGATTTTCTTATTCTGTTCTATGAAGAATAATTCTGCCTAATAATGTAAAAGTAACCCCTGCTCAGTTTAATTTCATAATCTGCTATAACAATGTTTCTGGCGGAGAGTTATATCTCTCGTTGGGGCAATTTACAATTGTCTCACCCCCGTGGGAAACATTTTTAGGTATGCATGAAAGGCAGAGCAGAAACCCTAGAATAGGGAAAGAGCAGCAGCAATAGCAACAGTAGGGACAACGATAAGATCTCAGGTGGAGATATTGTCTGTCTAGTCATATAGATAGTAGTCCTATGTGTCGTTTCTGTACTCTCAGGTCCTTGGAGTTTTTAGTCAGTGTTTTTGATATATCAGTCTGAGGTTTTGGCTTGATGCCTCGAGATTTGTATGCTGCCTGCATATATGTTTATAAGGTAGCTGATGATGTAGTCTCTGGAAAGAGATGGTACAGGATATGTACGTTTGAAATAGAATGTATATGATATACAATGGAATTTGTTGGAAAAGATTTCCTATGTGTGGATCTCTTTGCAAAAAATTTTAATTTTTAGTGATTTTTGCTAATCCGCTGCTTGATGAACGCTTCCGCATTAGTTAATCATGTTTTCGCGAGACGGTCGTGACAGGCAGTGCTTCTTCAATGGAAGTTACCTTGGGTTGCCACCTCTTGGGGAGAGTTCTGAGAACCTTTGAGTTGGTCTCTCCTCTAGCCATAGGATGACCTAGGACAGAAAGACTATTTATAATGATGTTGAACCTTGAGTACATATCAGCCACCCTTTCCTTCTTTCCCATCTTGAAGTTTTCAAGAAGCCCTTTGAACATGTAGACTTTAGTTTCCTTCACTTGCTTTGGCTCTTCATAAGTGATGCATAGTTTTCTCCATACCTCATTGGTCGTCTCACAAGAGGAAATCCAATTTAACTCGGTGGGGACATGGAGGCATAGAGAATGTTGATGACTCTTACATTCAAGGTTTCTTTCTTTAAAGTAGCCTCATTCCATTCTTCTATCTTTTCCTTCGGTAACTTGTATGGAAGGTCCACCATTCTCCATAGCTCAATACTTAATAATTGGATATAGTATTGTAACCTTCTCTTCCAATAGAGAAAATTTCTCCCATTAAAGACCGGAAATGTTGATGAGGTATCTCCCACCTTGATAATTACCTATCTTCTCCTAGTTGTGGAAGTATGCTTGGAGAAGACCCACTCTGATACCACTTGTTGGATCTATAGATGATGGGCTCTAGAGGGTGTGAATAGATCTATAAAAACTTAAACCAAATTCATTGGAACTTCAAATTAATTCAAGAGATAAGGTTGCAAATATGGAATTTGAGTGCAAATAAACATACATAGCAAGGATGAGAGAGACTGAATAAGAACAAGAGCACAAGATATGTATAGTGGTTCCAAACTTCAAATTAGGAGAGTGTACATCCACTACCTAGAGAGGTCAACCTATAGGATTTTTCAATCATTGCACCTTCCTTATATTCCATTATAAGAGATACAATATGACCTTCCTTTTATTGGACAAGGATACCCAGCCTTTCCTTTGAGGATAAGGGAGCCAATAACCTACCAAAGGACTTAGCTATCCAATACCAAGAGTCTTCAACCTTACCAAGGACTACCTACTTTTGCAATGAGTCATTCCCCTTCACCAAGAACTTACCCACTCTTACAACAAATCTCCCGCCTTGAAGGAATTACCCACTCTTCTAGGATCTTCTGCCTTTGACTTCACCTTCTCTGAGGAGAAGCTTTCTGTAAGGACCCTAACCTCCGTTTAGGGATTATCCTATTTGCTTTGCTTAACCCTGGTGCTTAGTTGCTTGCCAATCACCTTTAGTGGTGATTAGGGTTTGTTTGTGCTTTGTTGAGAGCAGGAGGTGCTACTTGCAATTAACCCAAGCCTAGGGTTGTTGAGCAAGTTTGTCACCTTGAGAGGTGTCCCTCTCTCTCCTTGCTTCCTCTAGTGTTGAGAGGAATGGTCGGGCTCGTTGCTTGAGTTGTGTTGGGCTTGTATGAGCTTGTTGGGCCTTGAGATGCCTTGCTTGAACCTTGCCCTTGCTTTGCTTGACCTTGTGTCGGCCATGGTTGTGTCATCCTAGGTGTGTCACCCAAGGAGTGATGTCGGGCATGGAGTGGAGGTGTGTCACCCATGGACCCCCCCTTTGTCCCCTTTGACCTCGTTTTTGTCACCACTAGTGGACACTTGGTGCTTGATGCTTGCATGTGGCAATGGCCTTGGACATGTGTTTAAGGCAAGTTAGAGTGGTGGCATTGCCCTAAGACAAGTGTCCGTAGGTGGGCGACACCTTGCCTTGTCTTACCTTGGTTTCTCCTCCATCCTCTCCTATATATGTGTTTCCTTTCTCTTGCTAAGGATCCCTTTAGTTCCTTAGTTCCCTTCTCCTTTGGTTGCACGACACCTCTTCCCTTGCAAGCTTGGTGGCCAATCCTTATCTTGGAGTCTTCCTCTTCTTCTTCCTCTAGTGGTGTTCGAACCCTAGAGTGCCTTGTCCTTATTCATGTGAAGGTTCTTAGAGCTAGGAGCTTGGAGCTTGCTTAAGGCGGGTTACATAACTCCTAACCCTAACTATACTATCTTCTTCTACATCCATGTATGTTTCATATGATTATAATCGGCCATGTATGTTCTAGGATGAGTTTCTTGTTTAGTTGCACCTAGTTGGCCCAACCATGTTTTAGGTTTCCTTGTTGAGCAACACTCCTTTCTCTCCTTGGTCTAGAGGAGTGAGCTTGAGCTCTAGTAATATGAGTAATACCTCTCTCTCGCTTAAGTTGAGAGGTGAGCTTGTGTTCTAGTTGCTTGAGCAACACCCTCCTCTCACTATGGACTTGAAAGGTGAGCTTTTGCGTGGTTTGAGACCCATGTTAGGGTTGATCCTTGTGGTTGCCCGAGTTGTGATAGAGGTTGTGCAAAACCCCTCTCTCTTTGTTGTTGAGAGGCGAGCTGATCTTCTTGATCAATCTAGGGTTTGGAACCCTTGTGCTTGAGGTTGATGGTGATCTTGTTGGGCTGCATCTTGTGCGATATGGCTTGGGGGTGATGTTTCTCGATACCCCTATTGATCTAGAGTTGTGGGTTAAGATGGTGAGGTTGTGTTGGGCGATACACCTTGGTCTTTTCCCTATGTGTTGGCCGATAGGTTGATGCTAGGCTGGTTGGACGATAGGCTTCCTTTGCTGCCCGTTTGAGTTCTATCTTTGGGCGTCATGCCTTGTTGAGTGGCATGCCCAATACACCTAGCTTGGGTGGTAGCCTAGTGCCTTTTATACCTTGAACGATATGGAGCTCAGTGGCTAGCTTTGTGTTGGGCGTCATGGTGTAGTGGTGATGCCCGATGTAGTGACATATAGTAACCCTAGCTGATACACATGGATACCCAATACCCTTGATACCCGACACATGTGGTTGCACGACACATGCATGCATGATACACATGGGTGCACGACATGTCCCATAGATCTAGTTGCACGTTATGCTTGTGCATGATATGTCTTGGTTTCTTGTTGCACGATACATCTTGAGGTGGTAGCCCGATACCCTTGCTAAGTGCTTGGCCGATAAGAGGCTAGAGTGTTGGGCGATATGAGGGAAGTACCCTACCCGATACTACCTCTAGTGAGGGTGCCCTACCCATCACACTTCTTGTGAGGGTAGTGGGTACTTCTAGTGAGGGTCATGTTCCACCCGGATGAACCTATGATAAGCTCTTTATCATGTAATCGCTTCTTTCTTGTTAAGAGTTATGGTTTGTGAACCTTGGACATGTTTGATAATAGTAAGGTGATTATATGGAAACATGACATATCTGAGCTCTAATGACATGATGTTACATGTGTTTATGATCACCTTGAAATCATGTATCTATATAATGATAACTTTGGAAGTGTATGAGTTGCTTCACATGATGGTGTGACCCATGTCTATGGTCACAGGTTGAGGCATGAGTGATAAAGCATGCAATCATCAATGTTGCCCTATATTGACAATACGACCATTCTGTTAATTCATGATGGTTTCACTTATCTCTATGATTGTGTATACTAACCATGCAGGTGCTTCATGCAAATGCATAGCCAGGTAAAGGGCTATGAGGTAAATATGTTTGAATAACACTGCATTGATGTTGATGAGATAACATGCATCACCTATATAATGTGTTTAGGTCTGAGGACGTGAGTTTGGCTAAATTGCCTAGTTGAGGTGTTATCCTCTAATAATGAGATCTGGGACTGTTATCCCCTATGGTGAGAATGCCTTGTGAGGCAGTGGTTTCTTGTGATGAGGGACTGAGATCCCGGGATATTGTAATTGTAACATCCCTGACCTGGGTTATGAGCTAACCCTAGGTGTTTTGCTTAATTATGTAATTAAGATACTTGTGATTATCTTTTGGCATGTAATTAAACTCCTGAGGAACATATATTTCCATTTCTTTCCTTTTTAAACAATGTTGTAGTATTGTTTTATAATATAGGGACCTATGTGCAAATTATCCAATTAAAGGGGTTAACTTGCAATTTTCACATGTTAATATGTTCCTATAGTGTTGAGACATCATAACAATGAATATGATGAAGTATGATTGATTCCCCAAGCTTGGGCACCAAGATGCAGCTTGTGGAGCAATCCTTGTGCTTAAAATCCTAATTTTGGTATAAAATGCAATTTACCCAAAATGAGGGGTGCAACTTGTAAAATACACTTTCTAATATATCTTTTATGACTCTTGGCATCATTTAGAGTAATAATGATGAAGGGGGCGCTTCATTTGAATAATCATATAATAAGGAACACCTTTGTAATTAAATCACTAAGTTGTAAGTAAGAAGACTCTTGTATATGTGCAACTTAGTAACAAGTTGACCTTCTTTGCCTTTAGTCCTTGGTTTTAGAAGGAGTTTTACCTTATAAACTAGGAGGAGGGACTTTCAAATAATAAAGGAAGGACCTAGATGAGAAAAGGAGAAGTAAGTTGTCCTTAAGTTGAAAATATCCCCATAGTATATATACAACCTTCCTTTGTTTGCAAAGGAACGTTTCCCTTCTTCTTTCACTTATCACCTTGCTCAAACTGACTAAGGCAGAGCTTTGGAGCAGAGGAGAATGACCAATTTGTTCTAAGGTAAGAAGAGACCATCATCTTTCTCGAATTCATGGAGAAAGTTGGATTACAAGGTTGGTTTTATGGTTATCTTACTTAGCTTTCTTTTTTCTAGCCGACTTTTCCCAACTTTTCCTTGGAGAAACACCCTTGGCCGACCTGTGGAGCTCAAGACGCCATTAAAGGCTTGAAGCATGGAAGCTTGGAGCTCTAGGAACGACCTTAAGGGGGGTTTTATAACTCTAAACCTCTTGCTTTGATTATGCATATCTTTGTTCTTGCAAGTAGTAGTTAGTTCTTCTTCTTTCCTACTCTTCCTTGCACTTTTGCAAGCAAAACCACAAAGTAATCGACCTGATCTAAGGTTGAAGATGATGGGCGTGATTCCCTAGGAAACTTTACCAAATGACCTTGGACCATTTGGTCTAAACGGTTTGCAAGACCGTTTGAAACCAAACGGTCTCACAACCGTTTGATTTCATGCGGTTTGCAAGACCGTTTAGATTCAAACGGTCTCCAAGACCGTTTGGAAAGTTTGACCAAATCAAGACTATTTAGAGGTCTATTGAACATGTTTTGAATTAATCCATTACAAAGAATCATAATCTAATTGCAAACCAATCACAAATTGAAGGCACTTCAACTCTCTAAACCCTAATCGGGTTCAATTGATGATTTCAAGGATCGATTGTATTGAACTTTGGGTTGAGTGGACCAAACGGTCTCAAGACCATTTGGGAATCACTCAAACGGTCTCAAGACCGTTTGGTGACCACCCAAGACCGTTTGTAGGTCTAGGGTTAAGGTAATTTAATCAATTGAAGGTCCAATCACAATAGGTTGTTGAATTAATTGAAAATGCTGATTTGAAACTTAATTAGGGGTCAACCCTTGACACATCGACTTAGATTTTGATGTAACTTTGGAAAAACGGTCTCAAGACCGTTTGTAGGGTGTCAAAACGATCCCAAGACCGTTTGGGCCAAGTTTGGGCCCAATTGGAGGTCAATTGATGGGTTCAACATCAAATAGACTCATGTTGATGGACATTGATGGGTAACCGATTACAAACCCTAATTGAATTGGTTCCAACCCTAATTGGCTATCAATTGAGGGTCAATTGAGTGTACAAATTGGTTAAGGTTAACCCTAATTGGCTCAATTGATAAGTGGTTAACATATATGAGGTCAATTGAGGGGTTCAACATTGAAAACCCTAATCGATTGCAAGTGTTGATGCACTTTTTGGGTCCAATTGGTTTTGAGATGTTTGGACCAAACGGTCTCAAGACCATTTGAATCCAAATGGTCTCAAGACCATTTGAGACCAAACGGTCTCAAACAATCTCAAGGCCGTTTGGATCCAATCGATCTCAATGTCGTTCAATTTCAAACGGTTTCAAAGTCAACATTTTCAAACGGTCAACAAGTTGAAACGGTCTCAAGACCGTTTAAGGGAAAACGGTCTTGAGGGTGACCAAGTTCAAACAGTTTGGAAGTCAACCTAACCAAACAGTCAACCCTTCCAAACGGTCTTAGGACCGTTTGGAGGTTGAAAGTGTGTAATCATTTGGGGACTTTAGGGTTGTGATTACTTAGTGCTTTGAAGGTTTAAATGGTTCAATGGTTGTTCAACTTAAACCCTAATCATACCTAAAGATATTAAGGGATTAAGTACCTAGTAGATTGAACCATGTTATGATTAATGGTGGAACATAATCAAGGCACTTATAAAGGGTTCAAGTAGACAACACCCCTTGATCAAGCAAACCCTAATAACCATAATGGTGATGACTTGACCTATGTTAATCAAGTTGAATTGATTTAACCTAATCTAGAATGATGTAAACATCATCTAGTAATGAGAGGAGAGAGAATATTCCTAATATGATTAAGAATCAAGTAACCTATCTCCAATGTGTAAGAATGTACATAATTAGGGTATGATCCATCAAGGTGAGATCATGGAAACCCTAATTATGATGTCTAATGAATCTTAACCTAATTTGAGGGCATCAATGGTGATAATTTTCATACATGATGATGCTATGAATTCAATTCACTATAAAGTGAATAGTAAACCCTAATTCAGGGTAATGTGTTGAAATGTACAATAAACCCTAATTCCAGGTTATGCTTTTAAGCATGAATCTTCATGATTAAAGTATGAGATGAGGAATCATCATTCCATATCATAATGAAAGGGATTGAATAACCCTAATTGATGTAAATAAGGGAACCTAGCCTTAGTAAAGGTATGAAGGTACAACCCCTGAATTGAAAGGTTAATTCTGCTTTTATAAATTACTGATCTGGAAATGAATTGTTTATTGTTGTCAATTGAATTAACTATGCAGGTTCTCATAGGGGATGATCATATCCAGGTAAAGGTTTTGATATCATATGCATTGAAAGCATGTTATTGGCTTTATGAATAGTGATATATCATGTTGCCTAGTAAGTGGCATCATATGAGATTGATAGGCTGTAAGAGCCATGAGTCACATCAAGGTCATGATGATTAGATGACTTATGATGAGATGATTAAGAATTGATATCCATTTGATAACTGATGTGGGTTATTCTTCCTATATAGTAGTGTTTTAATAGTTAAATGCTTAAAACATGCTTGATGTTAAAAGAATGCTGAAATGTACCTAACTAATCAAGTATAATCATATCATGTAGAGCCCTGATCATAGATCCATCATTGTCAGAAGCTAAATGATGGTGAAACAGGCTTTCCTAAGGGAACTCCTGGATCACATACTTTTGAGTATGTGGGGGAATATGGATGTGAATATCCTTACATCCTAGTGTAGGAATTGATGTAGATGTACCTTAATCTATCAACCCTTCACTATGTGTTTATGCCGGGGTGATGTATCACTAATCTCCCAAGGGAAACTTTTATACCACATCGATGAGAGATAAACAAGAGATCTTTCGATGGCGAAGAAAGTACAGAATGCCACTGTGACTCTAATAGCGAAGTGCCAGAATACCCTGGTAAGCTATCTTAGCAGAGACACTAGATGTCCTGTATGCTGATCCTCACATTGACCGAGGAAGATGAGGTCATAAGAATCTGGCTCTTTTGATGACCTCTGTATGATACCAATGCGACTTAGTAGTGATCGGTTGGAGTATGAGCGGTATACCTCATCTCCGTAGGGCATAATAATGTTTGTAAAACATAATCAACCGCGTAGTATATCTGCTTAGGTTAAACTACGAGAAACAATGATTGATGTTACATTGTTTACATTAATGATCTGTTCAAGTATCTAGTATACATATTCCTTAATAAAGTTGCTTCACTTAAATATCAAATCTGTTGTTGATTGTCTTAAAGCTTATATTGTTTATGTTATTCCTTGATTGCTATAACAATGCTTCTGGTGGAGAGTTATAACTCTTGCTGGGACAATTATTCAGATTGTCTCACTCCATAGGTTTCAACTTTTAGGTGGACGTCGAGGACGGAGAAACCAATCTGAGGGTGAGCAGTATCAGCAGTAGCAACACCAGGGGCAGCTGTGAATCTCAGGTGGAGATACTGGCTGTCAAGTCCTGTAGTTAGTTGGTCTTATGTCGTCTCTGTACTCTCATGTCCTAGGAGTCAGTAGGTCTGAGATTTTGGTTTTAAACTTCGAGATTTTGTATCTGGATGTATATAATCACTCGAGAGGTGATTCATCAGAGATGTAATGTTAAAACATGATGTTAACTATTTATCTTGTTTCTTATAAAAGAGTTTTATGTTTCAAAGAGCTTTTCTTAAAAAAAGTTTTTAATTTCCAGAGATTTTCATATTCCACTGCTAATCGAATACTTCCGCTTTAGTTTATCTTATGTTTTATAAGTCGGATCCCACAGTAATGGTGGTAACAATAATGTAGCTTAATGTTCTATATGTGTTACAACATGGTTGCCTCAACAATCCACTTAAAATATACTAACAAATCACAGTGGAACATATCATGTAGTTGCCCTGGCCATAGATCCATCATCGTCAGTAGCTGGTGATGGTGAAACGGGTTCTCCTGCGGGTTAACCCGGAGCGCATATTTTTGAATATGCGAGGTTTCTCCTAGCCTAAAATAGAGAGGATTTGAGTGCAGCTTCGGTTGCAGACTCGGGATAGATAGAGCATGGGGAACAGGCCCATGGCTTAGTGTGATAGAGCATGAATGCGTTCATGGCTCAGGGAGCACGGTGAACTCGCCCGTGGCTCAGATATACTAGCGCCGAGACCTGTACCAAGGTGGGATAGAGAAAAGGTAGCTTGCAGGAGCTGACCCTATGGCTGAGGCCACTTAAGCATGAGATTGCGGTCCTGCTTTGGTTCTCGTGCACTGGCCACGAGGTGGGAGGTCATGGAGTATGGCTCTTCCATTGACCTTATATGGCACCGGCTCCGGGTTTCACAACTGTCGGTTGGATTTGAGTGGTGCGACTCACTTCCTCAGGGCATAATAACACGTAATCCAGTCGAATAGTATTTATTGCTTAAGGCAAAACACAGAACATTGGTTGAGGCCTTGCTTGTGTAGCTAATCTTGTTATACCTTGCAGTTAATTATATGCTCCTTATGCTATGTGGTAACATCTTATATATCTTATCTTGTCAATCATGTTCCATTAAGAAATACTTGGTTATATGCCTTCCGTGCACCTTGGTAAGTTTGATGGTAATAACAACCTTGATGTATAGACTGCTCTTATTCTATGCTTCACCAGTTATCTGATGTTGTTGCTTTAATCTTTCTAAGGTTTTATGGTTCTGGCGGGGAGTTATGTTTCTCGCTGGGACTGTGTGTCTCACCCCGCTGGTTTACATCCTTTTTAGGTGTTCGAGCTAGACGTGGTGGTGGTCACGGGATTGCGGCCGAGCAGCAAGAGGAGCAGTAGAAGGCAAGAGATGGATATGTTGCTGTTTTGATTGTTTTGTAGTAGAGTCTTAGAGTCATCCCTGTACTCTTAGGTCCTTGGGGGCGTTTGACGTTGTTTTACGATGTATAGCTGATGAAGCTTTGTATATCCTGTTGCTAGTCGGATGTGGCCCGTTATGTATATATAAATAGGTGATGAACTCCTGTGCTGACAAGATAGCTGATCTTCTAAGCTGTGAACACATATTAAGACTTAAAAATGTTTATATAACCTGTTTTCTTGCAGGATGAGGATCTGAATGTAATAGTTTCTTGGTTTATCTGCTTTCCAAAATCTGTTTTAATTAACCCGTGTTTTTGGTAATAAGTGGTTTATGGTGTTTTCCGCACATTTTCGTGTGGCACCTCATTGTCTGTGTGATAGCGGGATGTGTCGCCACAAGCTTGGTATCAGAGCCCTAGGTTCGCTGAGTCTACATGGATCTAGGACTAGGTTGCGTCTATTCTTGTGAGTCCTCCAGATTTTCTTACGATTATCTTCTGCCCTCAGCGGAAGAAAAAGCCAAGATGTCTTGGAAACCATGAAGAACATGCTGCCGAGAGCAGCGATGCTACATCAGTTGATGGAGCTGAAGGGAAGGCACATGGAGATCGGGTGCCTGGGGTTCCCCAACTTGACCCAGATATTATCGAAAATCCTGCCTACCAACAGCTTATGGGGCAGATGATGGCTACGATGAATCTCATGGTAGAAAGATTGCCAGTGCCTCGGCTAAGAGCACATGCTCCCCATGGTGAAACATCGGGTATTGGGAAGACCTTTGAGCGGCTTCGCAGAGTCAGAGCTTCAGACTATGCTGGGACGGCTGATCCAGCGGATGCAAATTTGTGGCTGACAGGTCTTGAGAAGGCCTTTCAAATCCTCGACATCCCCGAAGCAGACAAAGTCAAGCACGCTGTCTACCTTCTGAAGGGTAGTGTTGGTCACTGGTGGACCATCGAGGAGGAGAAGCGACCCAGTGTGGTGATCGGTTGGGAGGTTTTATGGTGCGAGTTCATCAGCAGGTACTTTCCGAAGACGTATCTGGATGAGAAGATCAACCAGTTTGAGCGCCTACGCCAAGGATCGATGAACATCACCGAGTATGAAGCCAAGTTTATGGACCTGTTGAGGTTTTGTCCTCACATGGCGGCAACGAATGACTAGTGAATCAGACGTTTTGAGAAGGGCTTGAGTGCTGAGCTGACAACACCTGCTTCTGCGTTGGAGAACCGAGAATGGTTTGCCACGTTTGTGGAGTCTGTCTAAAGGATTGAACGGTCAGTCAAGGAGAAAAGAGAATCCATGTCTAAGAAGGGGCCTTCTCAGTTCCAGGGACAAAGGTTTGGTGGCTTCAAGAAGCCGAGGTTTTCAACACCTTCTGGGTTAAGAGGCTCCAGTGCACCATCACAGTGGTCTCCGAGTAAGAGAAGAGGATATGTTTCTTCACCGTCAAAGGCCCATAGTACAGCTTCAGTGGCAGTGACAGGGCCATCTAGGCCATAGTTTGAGGAAAGGGCATGCTATATATGCGGACAGACATGGCATTTCAAGTCGAATTGCCCAAGTAAAGATGTTGAAGTGACCCAGCAGTTGAGGCAGAGTCAACAAGGGTCAGACCGACAGCAACCTAGTAGTAGTAGATGGCGAGGATGCGGCCAAGCGTCACAAGCAGGATCGTATGCTCAAGGAAGCAGAGGACGTGGAAAGCAAGCAACGGATCGATTCTATGCTATGAGTCAGCCGGAGGCGATAGTCAACCGCGAGTGGTGGCAGGTCAGATGGAGTTATCTCATTCTGATTTGTCTTCTTCTTGCTTTATATCTGTTTTGGTTGACCCGGGTGCCACACACTCTTTTATCGCACGTTCTATGTTTGATAACTATCTGTTACCTATTAGTTGTAAGAAAGATAGCCTATTGTTAGAAACCCCTCTTGATGGTTCCTCGATGCTTCGAGAGGAGTGCCCATCTTGTGTCTTTTTGTTTTCGGGACACAGTATATATAAACCCATAACAAGGATTTCGTCCCCGAAATCCCAGGAAAAAGGAGGGACATATTATTCATTAATCATGCCCTCAAGTCTCCACATATCATCTTAATGTTATGGAGATACCATAGATCTGTAATTCACACAAAGTTCCTTTAATTAATTCAACCTTATCAATGTTTATTGTTTATGCAAAGCATAAACCCCTAACATATGATGTCCATATTATTGTAAGGAAGAAGCATAAAAGAGCATACATCTATCATCACCTAAGAATATTTATCAAAGGGAAAAACCATATATATCTAACAGAGATAATTTACTCAGCAATCCTTTATTCATTTAGGAAAGTTCACTTAGCAAACTCTATGTAATTGGGAATGTTGATAACACCAAATTTTGTGACGTTTTTGCCCTTTATTCTGTTATCAAAACTACCCTTTTTTGCTATTTTCCTCTGTTTTTTTAGCATTTTCGCAATAATTGGCCAAGCAACGCTCTTATTTCAATTTTTCCTATCTTCTACAGAGTTTTCCTCATTTTTGTGCAATAAGGCCGATTCCGGCCCACAATAAGTCTAAGCCCGTCTTGACCTTCCTGACGCCCGATACAACCCAGCCCGACAGGGGCTGGGCGACACGAGAATGATCGGCGGAGAAGGGTGCTGCGCAAGAAGGACGTGTCGGCCGACATACCGTCTACCCGATAGGGAGCCAAAGCTGCATCGATGACCTAACTCGTCGGGCGACACAGCCACCCACCGGCAGGCGTGCCGCCAACCACGTGACCGATAGCCAGCGCCTCACACCGAGACATACCTGTATCAGCCGTCCACATCCATCGACCGGCGTATAAGGGAGCTACGTGGCATTTCCAGCACCATAACTCCTTCAACCTCCGCCTATAAATAGCAGCTACAGGAAGCCGAAAAGAAGAAAAGTTGGATAGGTCGGACAAGTCGAGAGAGTCGGAAGAGAATTCAGACAAGACAGTTCGGAAGTTTGGGAGCCACCATCGAAGGAAGCTGTGAGAGCAAGAGTATCGCGCCCCAGTGCTTGTGCCGGGCGACACTAGGTGAGCTTTCCCTCATCCCGAGAGGGAAGGGATGGTTCACTTAGTGTTGTCCCGGGCGACACTGCTGGCCGATATCGGCCAGCGAAGATGAGCGACACGAGTGCCCGACAGTAGACTTGTAGCTCTTTGCCCGACACGATATCGAACCCGATACGCTCCGCCCGTCATGCGTGCCGCCCGAGAGGGTGTGCCGCCCGACATGAGCGTATCGGCCAGGGTCCTTGAGCGATACAGTCAGTCGTCAGTCGGCGCTGCCCGAGAGGGGGTGCCGCCCGACACTGCCGTATCGGGCTCGGCTCCTGACCGGTATCGAGCAGGAGAGCTACAGTAGTCTGTCGTTCTTCTACATCAAGAAGGCAACATCTATCTTTAATTCTGTTATTTAAATTCTTAGCTTATGCATTGTATTAAGACCCTTATTACTTATGGAAATAGAAATGCTTAACTGCTATTTGTTTAATGCTTGGTGCCTTATGATTGGGTAACTGCTGTGTTGGATATCTGAACTCTAGCTTGCATGTTTTGGATCGCGTTTCGCTTAGCTACCGAATCGTCTTTCCCGTCGCAACTACTTCGAGAGTTGGGTTGTGGCTCTAGTGTTTGGTCCAGTTCTGGAGTACGAGAGTGCCTGGAACGGAGTTGTTTTAGTATCATTCCACTCTAACTTGAGCCCAGCAACCTCGAGAGGGGTGTTGAAGCTTGGTTAGAGGCACCCGCTCTGAGAGGAGGGGTGCAGGGTGTTACTGCTACCACTTGTCTTACTGAAGTCTTATCCCTTGCATTACGCCTTAAACTGTAGTTTATCTTTCTATTTTCTGTTGCATGAAAATTCCTAAAAACTGCTAAATGATAAAATCTTAATCTTTCTTGTAACTCCAGTTGGAGATAGTTTTCTTTGATTTAATCGTGACAGCTTGTTGTTCCCCTTTGGGGAACTTTAATATCTCTTTATACCCACCGGAGTGTAGAGTGTCGATTCAGAGTCGTCAACACAACCCACCTTGTCCCTGTGTTCGACCTCGTATGACTACTTCGACCCCGTAAACAAAGTTGCGGGGGCCTAGAAGGATTCGGGTTATAAATGTGAAGGCTCGACTACCTCAAATGCGCCTCCAATTTTAGGATGCGCGATTTAGGCCGGTCAACTTTCTGGCGCCGTTGCCGGGGACAAGGAAAATGGCACTGTTGACGAATCCGAAGCCACTAACTACACTCCCGTGCCTCAAGCTTAGAAATAGGCTTGACAACACCTCTTTTTTTTCTTTTTTTTCTTCTTTTACTTTAAGCATTATTCTTTACCCCAATTATAATTTTCTAAACATGATTTTTATGCGGTTTTCAGGTACTCTGATCTACTGAACACCGAGACTGTCAACCATGCCTCCTCGCGTAGAGCCACCTTCTGGAAACGAAAGACAAGGAGGGAGGCCAGTTTCGCCTCCACCGGAAGACAACGACCGGTATAGTGATAATGAGCGGCAAGAAGATCCAGAATCACCAGGGCATGAGGAAGAGCATCATCAGCATAGACGTCATCGGAGACACAGGAGGAATCATGATAACCGGGAGCGACGCCGAGACGCCAGCAACAGTGACGACTCGGAGGAAGAAGATAAAACTCTGAGAGAATTGGCTTCTACAAAGGCCAATAGATCGAGGTGCCCCGTTACATCCCAAGGTTCAATGCGACAAACTTTGAGCTCAAGCCATCTGTGATCTCCATGATTCAAAATAAAAGCTTCAGGGGGAGTTCTAAGAGTGACAACCCTTACTATCACCTTGATGCTTTCAAAAATATCTGCGACACCATAAAGATGCGAGGGGTTCCCCAAGAGGTCATTTACTGCAAGGGTTTCATCTTCTCTTTGGAGGATAAGGCTCTATCATGGTACCTTGAGCTACCCCACCAAGCGCTGAATGGATGGGGAGAACTGGATGACGCATTTGTAAACAAGTTTTACCCCACTGAGAAGACGATGAGGAACAAGTTAAAAATCACGTCTTTCATGCAAAAGCCAAATGAAAACCTCCACGACGCCTGGGAACGATATCTGGAATATCAAAGGGACTGCCCTCACCACAATTTCAAGAAGGGCTTCCTGGTCTCCACCTTCTACAATGGGCTAACTCCCGATGAAAGGGTATCGCTGAATGCGGCAGCAGGAAGTGACTTCTTAGGGAAAAAGCCAAGCAAGTCCGAAAAGATCATTAGGAACATGGCTGAGATGAAGGACGATGTTGACTACGATAGATCCGATAGAGGGCAGGCGAAGAAGGCAGGGGAAGGAACCTCTCTTGGGTCCAAGGCTCTGGAAAACATTACTTCTCAGATTCAAAGGATAGCAACAGATGTGAAACAACTGAAGGATCATGGCGGAAAGGGGAAGAAGCAAGTTGAGAAAGTCATGAAATGTGTTACCTGCGGTGAAGGAGGACATGGGGTAGACAACTGCGTCTACACCAAACCCGGCACCGACAGCGACTCTGACTCAGAAGAAGAAAGGACCGAGAATGTATCCTACATGAACTTCAAGAGACCAGACCACCCTGGTTTTAATTATGGCAACAAGGACGCAGCCGAAAACTCGCATCAGCTGCACACCTCGGCCAGGTCAGTGCAACCTTTCGAGAAGAGAGGGGGATCCGAGCAGTATAACAAGAATAGCCAGTTCCAACCAGTAAAAGGCAATTTCCAAGTAGTAGGAAAATACCAAGGCCCATCCCGTGAACAGGAGAAGGGGGCAAGCCAATCTGAGGTGATCGGCCAGCTGTTTGACTTTGTCAAGAAGCAAGATAGCGTCAATAACCAGTTAGCACAGAGCGCGCTGTCAAATTCGGGAGTCTTGAACTCACTGCAAGTCCAATTGGCAGATATGCAAACACATCAGCGACAAATCGATCAGCAGCTCGCACAACTCGTCGAGATTGTGAAGAATCCTTCGGGGAAGATCCCGTCCAACACTGAACCAGCAAAGTGATAAAGTATGATAAAGAAGCCAAAGACGTCTAGCTAAAGACAGAAAACGCAGCGCTCCTCGGGAGGCAGCCCGTGCTTTTATTTCCCTAGTATAGGACGTTATTTACTTTTCGGCAAAACAGACATTACAAACATTATGGACTATAATAAGGCCTGAGTCAGTGCATGCACACGTGTGCTGACTCTTTTTGTTTTAAGGGCCACCGCTTTAGTTTTATTTGCCAGGATGGGTAATACCATCAGAGGCCGGGTTTAGCCTTAGGCCAATGATGTTTTACCCGCCTGTCGCCTCTTTCTTTAAGTGGGTTTTACCTCGGAGTTTTGTCCTGAAAAATCTTGTATCGGTCGGGAGAAGTCTGGTCTAGTAACCCTTTTTCCCAGACCGGATCGGGCGGCACACCAACTGACATACAGATTGCGCCCGTCTCGGGAGGGAATGGTTTTACCACGACGTCCGGCCGCTATATATAAGGCAAAAACTTTACCGTGTCGCGCTCCCGGACTTTACCTTTTTCATCTACCGTATCGCGCAGTACTTTTCTTGCTCTCCGCTCCCGTGTCGTGCAGAGACCTCTCCCGATCCCGTGACGCGCAAAACCTTAAGGAAAACAAAGGTATCACGCGACAGCCCTATCGCCCGATCATACCCGATACAGACCTTTATCGCGTACGATGTATCAGGCGAGGATTTTATGTTGATTTTCTTGTCGCCCGATACTGTTATCGCGTGACACGCTTCTCTCGTGCCTGCCCAATACAGCTATGTTGGGTAGTGACCGTATCGCCCGTTTATTCTTGTATCGGGCAGCGCTCTTTCAAGACCCTGCCGGGCGCTCAGTTTCTTTTGACCGTATTGCCCGACACAGTTGTATCGGGCAAGCTTCTCCTGATTTTGTCTTGAAGCCCGATACAGTCGTGTCGGGTGTCTCTCCCTTTATTAATTTACCCACTGATAACAAAAGTACATTTGAATTGATAATAGGGATGGCACGCACAAAGCAAACCGTCATATGCGTTGATGAGCAAGGCAGGAGAATCATCACCGAGCCAGAGGCAGAGATGGCAACGATCAGGCAGAAACGCCTGAATCCCGAGGTCGCTGGGCCCTCAACGATTGAAAAGAGGGTGAGAACTGAGGAAGCGGCCGCTCCAGCTACAGCACCCACCCCAACAGAAGAACCACTGGATCACACACCAGGAAGGTTCGTGCCAAGGGATGAGGAGCATGGATGCAGATATGCTGAGCTAGGGGCCAAGCTCGACAGGCCAAGCAGGTTCTGCCACCAGTCGTCCTTCATGCAGTTGGGCATCTTTGAGAGAATGGAGAATGTGCTTGCCGCAGCAGGTCTGAGGCAAATCTGCCTCAGCCTATCCGCCTCCGACACCGAGCTCACGAAGGAGTTCATGGCGTCCCTTCACCGAGTAAAGAATACACCTGCTGAAGCTAGAAAGTATGGCGGAGCAGACAGACTCCAGGGGCGGCTTTACAATGTAGAGCACGTCATTTCAGAGAAGCTGCTCAACCAGATTTTCTCCTCCAGCGAAGAGGAGAGAAGGAGACTAGATAACGGTTCAAGGATCACCGAAGGAGACGGGTTCAACCCCGTAGATATCTGGGAAAAGCTAACCGGGGAGTCATCTTTCAAACCCGGGAGCAAGGTGGCGGCAGTGCACTCATGCTTCTGGAGGATAATGCACAAGCTGGTGGCGTGCCTCCTCTTCAGCAAAACGAGTCCAACAACATTTACTCCGAGGAACTCCATGTCATGTGGCACATGATGGAGGGCCAGACTATCAACCTGGGGCGCTTTTTGCTGAACAGGCTGCACCCAATAAAGGATGCCACCAAGGAATATTGCATGGGTGGCATCGTGAACCTAATCGCGGTGGGGTTGGGATACCCGCGCGAGCCGCACAGCCTCTCAAGAACAAGAGGGGACGAGTTGATCGACCTCAAGTACCTCATGAGGTCGGGTATAATAAAGAAGGAGGGGCAGAGTTACTTCTACAAGTTCGCAAGGACGAAGATCCTTCTCCCGCTTCCTCGTTGCGCCGCCTACGACGCAGAAAAGCTAGTCTTCACCACAGCCGAGATCGAGGCTGTGGCAGCTGGCGCAAGCTGCGCTCCACCCCCAAGAAGCCAAGAACGGGGAATCACCAGAGGGCCCATCCCACTGGGTACTCGGCAGGACGTATCTTCAACAGCTCCTACCGAGCGGCTCACTGCCTCGGAGCCACCAACGACAGCCACAACAACAAGGCCAGTGGTGGCAAGAGAAGAATCGGCGATCATGGAGGTCGTCGAGACAAGAACTGGAACTGCAGCGAGAGAGACGGCTACAGTCCCCGTAGTTTCTGCTACGCCCTTAGGGGCAATTGATGAAGTACAACCGGATGTCAGCGATGAGCTATTCGCCGACATCCTACAAATGGAGCTCGAAGGAGCACAGGTGACGCCGACACCACCACCAAAGTCACCTGTAGCAGTTGTTGAGGAGATCGTCGAGAACGTCAATATGGGGCAGCATCCGTCCCCCACAACACGGTCTCCTCCGATACAACAAGAGGACGGGGCAGCACCGACACCTCGCTCAGAAGCATCAGCCGCGCAGACGATAGAAGTAGGTTCTGCCTCGTCAGGGAGACCATCGCGCGGGAGGAGCATTTCGAGGTCGAAGGGGAGACAAGCGGAAAACCCTCCTTCGCTCGGAATGATGCTGGGACAAGAACTCGATTTCTTGCGGGAGGTAACAGAAAACCATTCTACTACATTTCTTTCCCTAACCCGCAAGTTGTCATTTTTCGAACAAAGGCTGGATAGCCAGGAACGAGAGCTGCTGGCTTTGGCCAGCCTACCTGGCCGGCTAGAGGCAGTGAATGCCACACTACAACAAGTTCTGCAGCGCCTTAGCGAGATCGAGAGGAGGCTGAACAGGGAGGATGACCATCCACGCCCAAGGCAGCCGAGAAGATCGCCGTCGCCTCCTAGTCCGGGCTCTCAATCCTCGTCGTCAAGAGCGTCGTCAGGATCGTCATCATCCACCTCCTCCTCTGACAGATCTTTGTCAGCAACCGGAGGAAATTCATCACAAGGGCAAGGCTATGAAGCTCCAGCCAGACAAGGAAGCCCTTTTGACCTGAATGAGGCCGCTCCCTCAGCCCCCTTTGACGAAGCTGAGGATAACGACGAAGATATCAGCGTCGGGGAGGGCTCTTCTGATGAATCCGAGGGAGAAGGGGGGGACATCTGCACTGCAAATGAAAGACACCTCCCCAGAGAAAGGAGTTCAAAGGCTGACCTCAATGATTTCTCCGCACTGACAGAGATACCTTCCTTCGAAATGACTGACTTTGACAGAAGGGTCATAGGGTATCTAACGATCAGAGACCAGAAACTACTCAACATGGTCCTGAGATCGCAAGCCGACGAGGAAGAGGTACTCTGGAGCGACGGTTATTTTTCGGTGCAGCGGGGAACTCTGAGAAACATCTTCCACGCCAAGGCCGTCGTAGGGAAGAGGTTGTTCAGAGTACTACAAAGGGCCATTATAGAAAGCGCCGACAAGAAGAAAGGCCAACATACAGTTTACGCTGCCACCCCGGCCCTAGCAAGAAAACTAATGATGGAGTTGTACAATTCTACGCAGGTAGAAAGTATGTTGGATTACATTGAAGTGCACAATCCGAAACTGGTGCTGGCCCCTTACAAACACAGAATCAACTGGTTCCTGTGCATTGCCGACCTCCGAAATCATGATGTCCAACTACACTGCTGCTGCAACAAAGAGGTCCCGCACACAGGAAGTACGTTCCTACACCCAAAGGACGTAAGGCTAAGACTGCTGCCACTACGTCTCCACCGGGTCATCAAGTATGGAGTCCAGCGCCACAGCGGCGTCTGGAATTTCTACTCACTAAGGGACTTCCCAGTCCAAGAAGAGGAGGGAAGTGGAAATAGCGCATTCATAGTCCTCAGAGCCACAGAGATGATACATATCTTCGGATACTTCAAGCAACTCCAGAGTAATAACTTCTACAGTCTCAGAAGCAAATATGCATTGCTGCTGATAAAGGACAAGCGCTACTTCTGAGACGCGGGGATACCAGAAGAGCTGCTGGATAGTGAACAAGAAGAGGAGTCATCTCAACACAGCAGCCCTCCTAAAAAAGAAGCAGAAGCAGAGACGCACGTATGTGGGGCAGGCAAACAGATAAACATCTTGCGACAAGTTTTCGGACACGACGAACAAGCCTCGCCCCAGAACCAGGAGGAGTCGAACCACAACTTCGATCGTTTCTCATGCGCTACCCTCACGCAGGAACAGGTCAACGAAATCCACATGAAGTTGGCTGACTCCAACCCTGCAGACGTAGCCTACTCGGCAGGCGATGCCATAGTCCCGATTGACGACTTAAGGGACATGGTAAAAGAGGGAGGATGTATGGTGTTATCTGTGGCGGTCGCCTACATCCAGATACTACGAAACAAGCATGATCACGCATGCATAGCAGATCCAATGCTGTTCAACGACATTTGCCTAGCCGATGAGCAAGGGGCGAAGGAAGCTTTCCTAGCAGAGTTGGAATGCAGAGTCCCGGATACCATTCTCCTTCCCATCCTGCACAACAACCACTGGACGCTCTTAGCGGTGTACACCCAACAACGAGCAGGGATTTTCTACAACAGCTCGGACAGCAACAAAGACCATCCAGTGCCTTGTACATCGACAGCGCTAACATCTCTCGAACGATTAGTACGAAAGTACTATATCGATATAGCAGAGCTGATACAACCATTCCTGGGAATGCAAGCAAGAAGCTGGCATGAACTCCAGTTCTGCCACCGCAGCCCGCAGCAAATTCAACTATCCAACGACTGCGGCATCTTCGTCCTGGAATGGATGGCAAATGAGGCAATGCCTGATCAGCTCCTCCACATCGACTATCACAGCAAAAGAGGAGAATATGTGTGGGAGCTCTTATCTAGCCCAGGCGCGCTGATCATCTAACCCTCACTGATTAACATTTCCTTACCTCATCTACTTCACAACTCTGGGACAGAGTGTGGAGTAAGTTTGGGGGGGGGTACCATGTACCAGTGAGGGAGGTACAAAAATTTTCTCCTTTGATCCCCCTCGTCCTATCCAATTCAATTAGTGTACATATAACCTTTTTAGTGTACATATAACTTCTTACACAACCTTTTTCCTTCTTGCTAAAAGTCTTGAAAACTTTGAAAATTTTTGCTTATGATTCCCTATACTTATATATGTATAAAGTTGCTATAATAATAATAAAAACCTGTTGTGACTTCTTGCAAAGTTTACTTTCTGTATATTTAACGAGTTACAAGTTCTGTCATATCTTTCTGATAATGCTGTCTCAAACAAACAAAAGATTGTGCCTTGCCATCCAAAAATTTTTGAAAAATAATAATCTCGCAAACAGCTAAGAGACGAGTATGGAGAAGGAAAAAGCTGCCCAAACAGCAGATATCTTTTTTGTTTTCCCTTACCCAGCAAAAATCCCAAAAAGAGAAAGAAGCCTTATGAGCGTGAATAAAAGTATGAGAGTTGTGCCCAATAAAAGAAAAGAAAAAAATATATATATATATATACACACTTGTTTTCCAAAAGTACCCATCTTTAGGCATGGTAGATCCGGGGCAGTGGTACGTAGGATGTGAAATCACTGCTCTAAAGCCAACTGGCTTGGACTGCAGGGACCACTTGCCCGTTAACGGACCCTTACCTAGATGGACTGATGGGAAACAAGAAGAAAAACCCAAAAAGCCTTAGCCTACCCTATACACAACTTTCTGCCCCTAAAATAAAGCTGTTTGGTGTAGAAGCTAACTTCGGAATCATACACCAAAGTCTCGCTGAAGCTGTGGAGGAGAAAAATTTTACTTAAATAATAAGGCAAGTAGGGCAAGGTCTTTTGTTCTCATTAAGACAACATTACCTCCAAGACATCGCAAATCTTGTGCTACCCTTTAGCTTTAAAGTTTTGCTGTGCAAGAAGCAACACAAAGTTTAGTTTAAATATTAATTGAGGACAATCAAAAAGCTAAGTTTGGGGGAGTTGATAACACCAAATTTTGTGACGTTTTTGCCCTTTATTCTGTTATCAAAACTACCCTTTTTTGCTATTTTCCTCTATTTTATTAGCATTTTCGCAATAATTGGCCAAGCAACGCTCTTATTTCAATTTTTCCTATCTTCTACAGAGTTTTCCTCGTTTTTGTGCAATAAGGCCGATTCCGGCCCACAATAAGTCTAAGCCCGTCTCGACCTTCCTGACGCCCGATACAACCCAGCCCGACAGGGGCTGGGCGACACGAGAATGATCGGCGGAGAAGGGCGCTGCGTAAGAAGGACGTGTCAGCTGACATACCGTCTACCCGACAGGGAGCCAAAACCGCATCGACGACCTAACTCGTCAGGCGACACAACCACCCACCGGCAGGCGTGCCGCCAGCCACGTGACCGATAGCCAGCGCCTCGCGCCGAGACATACCTGTATCAGCCGTCCACATCCATCGACCGGCGTATAAGGGAGCTACGTGGCGTTTCCAGCACCATAACTCCTTCAACCGCCGCCTATAAATAGCAGCTACAGGAAGCCGAAAAGAAGAAAAGTCGGATAGGTCAGACAAGTCGAGAGAGTCGGAAGAGAATTTGGACAAGACAGTTCAGAAGTTCGGGAGCCACCATCAAAGGAAGCTGTGAGAGCAAGAGTATCGTGCCCCAGTGCTTGTGCCGGGCGACACTAGGTGAGCTTTCCCTCATCCCGAGAGGGAAGGGATGGTTCACTTAGTGTTGTCCCGGGCGACACTGCGGGCCGATATCGGCCAACGAAGATGAGCGACACGAGTGCCCGACAGTAGACTTGTAGCTCTTTTCCCGACACGATATCGAACCCGATACGCTCCGCCCGTCATGCGTGCCGCCCGACATGAGCGTATCGGCCAGGGTCCTTGAGCGATACAGTCAGTCGTCAGTCGGTGCTGCCCGAGAGGGGGTGCCGCCCGAAACTGCCGTATCGGGCTCGGCTCCTAACCGGTATCGGGCAGGAGAGCTACAGTAGTCTGCCATTCTTCTACATCAAGAAGGCGACATCTATCTTTAATTCTGTTATTTAAATTCTTAGCTTATGCATTGTATTAAGACCCTTATTGCTTATGGAAATAGAAATGCTTAACTGCTATTTGTTTAATGCTTGGTGCCTTATGATTGGGTAACTGCTGTGTTGGATATCTGAACTCTAGCTTGCATGTTTTGGATCGCGTTTCTCTTAGCTACCGACTCGTCTTTCCCATCGCAACTACTTCGAGAGTTGGGTTGTGGCTCTAGTGTTTGGTCCGGTTCTGGAGTACGAGAGTGCCCGGAACGGAGTTGTTTTAGTATCATTCCACTCTAACTTGAGCCCAGCAACCTCGAGAGGGGTGTTGAAGCTTGGTTAGAGGCACCCGCTCTGAGAGAAGGGGTGCAGGGTGTTACTGCTACCGCTTGTCTTACTGAAGTCTTATCCCTTGCATTACGCCTTAAACTGCAGTTTATCTTTCTATTTTCTGTTGCATGAAAATTCCTAAAAACTGCTAAATGACAAAATCTTAATCTTTCTTGTAACTCCAGTTGGAGATAGTTTTCTTTGATTTAATCGTGACAGCTTGTTTTTCCCCTTCGGGGAACTTTAATATCTCTTTATACCCACCGGAGTGTAGAGTGTCGATTCAGAGTCGTCAACACAACCCACCTTGTCCCTGTGTTCGACCCCGTAAACAAAGTTGCGGGGGCCTAGAAGGATTCAGGTTATAAATGTGAAGGCTCGACTACCTCAAATGCGCCTCCAATTTTAGGACGCGCGATTTAGGCCGGTCAAATGTTCACATAGCTTTTCCTTTTTATTAGGAATGTCCACATAGCTTTTCCTTTTTTTTGTTAGGAATGTCCACATAGCTTTTCTTTTTTGTTAGGAATGTCCACATAGCTCTTCCTTTTTAGTTGGGAATGTCCACATAGCTTTTCTTTTTTGTTAGGAATGACCACATAGCTCTTCCTTTTTAGTTGGGAATGTCCACATAGCTTTTCCCTATTAGTTGGGGATGTCCACATAGCTCTCCCCTATTAGTTGGGAATGTCCACATAGCTTTTCCCTTTAAGTTGGGGATGTCCACATAGCTCTCCCCTATTAGTTGGGAATGTCCACATAGCTTTTCCCTTTAAGTTAGGGATGTCCACATAGCTCTCCCCTATTAGTTGGGAATGTCCACATAGCTTTTCCCTTTAAGTTGGGGATGTCCACATAGCTCTCCCCTATTAGTTGGGAATGTCCACACAACTTTTCCCCTTTAAGTTGGGGATGTCCACATAGCTCTCCCCTATTAGTTGAGAATGTCCACATAGCTTTTCCCTTTAAGTTGGGGATGTCCACATAGCTCTCCCCTACTAGTTTCTTTATACTCTCTAGATTGTTTCAAAATGACTACTTGATCAGAGTAATCAGAAAGATAACAATCTAAGAGTTCCATACTTGCCTTATCTTCAATAATCATATACCTGGCCAGGGTATATAAGTATTGAGATTAGGTAGTATGCACTTTATTTGCTATCATATTCCTCACTTTTTATATCATTATACACACAAAATTTTCCATTCTTGAATTTTCTTCAGGCATCATTTCTATATCTCATCTTTCAACACACAGATAAGGGAGATTATAAAATATTTTAAGAAACACTGAGTAAGATATAAGTTCTCCTTTCCCTTGTGTCCTTATAGGACTAGTCAAAGGAATTCAAAAACAACTACTTTCATATCTTTAACACATAGAATCATGATATGAAATATCATAACAAAACTATTTCATCTAACCTGTATGGGACGTCTGTCCACGTCCTCTATTGTTACTAGGAAACTGCTTCCTGTGTGATCCTTGCTGACTCTGCCCCTGAGGTTGAGTCATTATTGGATTCCCGCATGGACAATCTTTTACTAGATGTCCCGGTTGTCTGCATTGATAACAAATCCTAGGTGGAAAATAGGGTCTATGAGGTCCAGATACTGATGTTGATGCTATGTTGGAGGCCCTATTTTGAATATTACTACAATCCCTATCCTTACTTGACATCCATTGTGTCCAGGTTTGGAATCTTGATGATGCTACCGGAGCAGAAAATCTCAGTTTCTTAAAACTTTTAGACCTTTTTTTTTAGTCTGAGTGTATTCCTTCTTGCCACTAGTCTATCGTTTCTCGATTTCAGATCTCTCTATCCTCCTTACTGACTCTACAAAGGTGGCAAACCTCTCCCTATTTTCTAAAGCATACACAGGAGTGGTTAGTTCAGCGTTCAACCCCTTCTCAAAATGCTGAATTCTTTCCTCATCATTAACTGCCATTTGCAGACAAAACCGCAACAGCTCCATGAACTTAGCTTCATACTCGCTAACGTTCATCTGCCCTTGTTTGCTCTTCTCAAATTGAGAAATCTTCTCATCTAGATACGTTTTAGGGAAGTATCTACTGACGAATTCTCGTCGAAAAACCTCCCATCCAACTTCTTCACCTGGTCTTTTATCTTCTTCTATCATCCACCAATGACCAGCACTCCCTTTTAGGAGATACACAACATGTCTTACCTTTTCAGCTTCAGGGATATCAAGAATCCTGAAAGCCTTTTCCAGTTCTGTCAGCCACAAATTAGCATATGCTGGATCAGATGTACCAGCATAATCTATGGCTCCAACCCGGCGAAGTCTTTCAAAAGTCTTGCCGGCTCCATAGCCCTCATAGTGAGCTGATGCCCTAGGTGCAGGTACTTGCATCCTATCTATCATGTGAGTTATGGCAGCCATAAACTACCCAAACATGGCTTGGAGAGTTGGGTTCCCCATGTCAGCTTGATTGAACTGGGGCTGTTCAGGTATGGGCTCCTTTCTATTATGGTCTCCTGCACCTCCCCCTGGTGCTGTAGTGCTGCCCTCCACAACATGTTCTTCATGTGGTCCAGACATCTTCAAGTTCTTCTCCTCCTATGTGAGCAGAAGATACTATCAGATAAACTGGAAGACACTTAGAACAGACTCTACAACCTTAGTCCTATGTCTATGTAGACTCAGCGAACCTAGAGCTCTGATACCACTTAATTGTGGCAAACAACTCATAAAAACATAATTAACTAATGCGGAAGTGTTCACTAAGCAGCAGATTACCAAAAATCACTAAAAATTAAAACCTTCTTATCAAAAGATCTATCAAGTAAGAACTTTCTCACATAGAACAAAAGTAACACATTTACATTTTGCTTTTCAAAAGTACATAACTTGTATCATCTCTTTCTGTGAGTTACAAGTATCAGCTGCCCTTTTTAAACTAAACACAGGCAGTATGAAAATCTCGAGGCACTGAGCCAAAATCTCAAAAGCACTAACAACTACTCCGAGGACCTGAGAGTACAGAGACGACACATAGGACTCTATTTACATCTATACAAGGCATAACAACCAGTGTCTCCACCTGAGACTTCACTACTGTTCCTGCTGCTGTTGTTGTCCTTTACCTACAAAAGGATTCCTACCTCCTTGTCCGTGTCCACCTAAAAATGTAGTTCCCACGGGGGTGAGACAATTGCAAAATTGCCCCAGCGAGAGATATAACTCTCCGCCAGTAACATTATTATTGCAGCTTAAGAAGATAAATATGAATAGAGAAATCATATTTATTTGGCAGTAGATATTTTAATGTCTAACAGATTAGAACATTATTCTTATCAAAAGCATTGCAGCTATAACCTGATAGAACAATATGTCATTTACCCTTTAAGGAAAATGAAGAACATGTATAACATTTATTCACTATAGAATTATTATCACAACATTTACTCTCTTCAGGCATAGATTATATATCTAAAGCCTGGCATTGTCATTGTGGAGTCATGGCATGTAGCCATACTCTTTTCACAAAATGTTGGGATCTTAGTCCCTTAACTCACCAAGTACAATTCCACTTCTTAGCAAGTTCATCACCATGATTACAACATCTGAGTATTTAAACCCATAAATCACCATAGGATACTTATTACCACTTGTCAGGTAACTTAATACCTTCAGATCATCTGACCAAGGACATCATAATTCTTGCTACACAATGTATTGCACATAGTACACAAAGCTCATTGATTCATACTACACAAAGCATGTGAAAGCTTACAAAGCCTATAAAACATTCTCAATAACAAAGCATCATAGCCCATACCTGGCTATGCTCATCTTCTCAACATATCTGATTGATTAGTAATCATGATACAATTACATATCAGTACCATGCAATACAAGGGTTATCCTATTACATTCATAACCCATTAGTCTGTGTTTGAGCTTCACATAGGATTGCTTTGTGTTAGAACCTCACATAGAATCACCTTGTATTAGGGTTTCACATAGCAATACCCTGTGTTAGGGTTTCACATAGCATTGCCCTGTATTAGGGTTCACATAACATTGCCCTGTATTAGGGTTCACATAGTAAGGAATCAATATGAATAACATAAGTATTCAATCATACTTATTTATTCTCATAATTCATCATTAAATGAATTATTAACATTTAACACATAGCATGAGTTTCTCTCTCGTCTTTGCCAGAATATGGTTACATCATAGTTTCTCAGTTTGAACGAACCCTTTCATAAGGCATGCTAGCCTACATTCAATAGAGTGTATTACATTTCAATGTAACCATTGACATGATACATCTCATGTATCATTCATCCAATTATATTGGACTTATAACACATCAAGGTATACCAGTATTTGGGGTGTTGGATGTGATATCTATCATATCTTGATGTATCACTTCTCTCAACACCTATATCTTACTTGAGTTCATACACTTAGCTGGTATTAGGGTATTCCCCATCCTAATACTTTATGCACCAGTTCATCACATTTGTCATAACATTAATCACTATTCCACTATTAGGAATAATATTCTCCATATTTATAATTTGAGGATTCATATAGCATATTCCATATATTTATGGATTTCACAACACATCACCCAGTGCTAAGTCTTCACATATGATTAATGGCACTACCCTATATTAGGGTTCCATACACCTTACTCCATTTTAGGGATTAAGGTTTTCTATTCACATCCAAATAAGGTTCTTCTTACCTCATACCCAAATTAAGGTTAGGATGCACAATTCCCATTAAATTAGGGTTTCCTTCATTGCTACACTAAGTTAGGGTTATATCATCACCCTGGATTTATGATAACACTCAGTTTTTCCCTAGATTAGGGTTTCACACATAGCTTTACTCTAATTAGGGTTTTACACATAGCATTGCTCTAATTAGGGTTTCTCACATAGCATTGCTCTAATTAGGGTTAAGGCTCATTGATTAGGGTTTCATGATCTCATTATTATAGATCAACCCTTATCACATAGTTTACTCATAATGAGAGAATTAGGGCTTAATTATATAAGCATTCATCTCTCTCATTCTCTCTCTCATCCTCTTTAGGAGGTTAACTACTCCAAGATTAATCTAGGTCAACTCTTCACTTGAGTACACATAGCTAGGGTTAACCTTCACAATCATCATGGGTCTACATCTTTAATAATCACATAGCTAATTGACCTTTGATCATATTAGATGTCCAAATGGTCTAATCAAATAAACCATCAATTATATAAATAATTCAAAAGGATTGACCAATTAAACTTTCATTTCCACAAAGTGATCAATTGGGTTAACCATTGAAATCTTCTATTGCATTAAGTATCTAAATAAGTTCACCAAATTGGACCTTCAATTACATGAGATATTCAAATGGGTTAACCATGTTTATCTTCACAAAGTTAATTACTTAGAACCTCAATGATCTTGGTTCTCATACATCAATTGGTTGAAAACCATTTGAACAAGTTGTACTTGAAATCAATTAGACAAAGTAGGTATTGAAACCGTTTGCACTTTGGGTCTCCAAATGGTTTGAGATCGTTTGGTCCCAAATGAGATCGTTTGGACCGTTTGGTCCAAACCTCCTCAAAACCGCATGGACCAAATATGGTCTCAACCAATTGAATTGGATTAGGATTTCCAATGTTGATTCCTTCAATCATTGAATTCATGGAACCAATCATCAATTAGACCTATCCTCATTCTTCAATTGAGTTTAATAGGTCAACCTTCAACTGATTTGACCCTCAATTGACCCTCAATTGATTATCAATTAGGGTTTGAATCAATTGAATTAGGGTTTGGAATCGATGATCCTTCAACACTAATCAATGCAAGATTAGTTACTTTGAAGGATAAAAAACCAAAATAGCACACTTTGATAAAAATATGTACTGAAATAGCACCAAACCCATCTTAATTCCCGAAATAGCCCACTTTCAAGAGAAAGTGCCAACAGTTTTGGCGTTTTACGGTTTCCAAGAGCAAAAGTGCCAAAAAAATGGTGTTTTACTGTTTGCAGGACCAAAAGCGCCAAAAATGGTGTTTTCAGTTGAAAGCGCAAAAAAAAAATGGCATTTTCAGTTGAAAAACGCCAAAAAGTAGGCGTTTTTTTAACGGTTTTACATGAAAAACGCCTAGTTTTTGGCGTTTTCAAGTGAAAACACCATTTTTTGGCGCTTTCAACTGAAAACGCCATTTTTTGGCGCTTTTGGTCCTACAAACAGTAAGACGCCAAAAATGTTGGCGCTTTCTCTTGAAAGTGGGCTATTTCGGGAATTAAGATGGGTTTGATGCTATTTCATTACATATTTTTATCAAAGTGTACTATTTTGGTTTTTTATCCTACTTTGAAACCATTGAACCATCATCCAAATTGAACATGACCTGACCCCAAATGGTCTTGAGGTCATTTGGATGACCACCAAACGGTCTTGAGACCGTTTTCCCATAATATCATCAAAATCCAAGTCAACCCATTAGGGTTTGGATCATTGAATTGATCACCAAATCAGCAATTAATTACACTTTAACTTAGTATCATTGGATCATCAATTGCTTAACCATACTCACCCCTAGACCTCCAAACGGTCTTGGGTGACCTCCAAACGGTCTTGAGACCGTTTGGATGAGCTACAAATGGTCTTTAGACCATTTGTCTTATCCAACCCTTGGATTCTAGTGAAAAATCATTAGGGTTTGAGCTATTGAGTTGATCATCAAATCAACACTTAATTGCAAAGTGATTTGATACCTTTAGACCTTTAATTGGTCAACCATGCTTAACCCTAGACATACAAACGGTCTTGGGTGATCCACAAACGGTCTTGAGACCGTTTGGGTGATCCCCAAACGGTTTTGAAACCGTTTGGGCCAATCAACCCAAAGTATCAACTCATTCAATTGCAAAATCAGCACTTAGCCGATTAGGGTTTATACCATATGTTTGAATATTCAAATACTTAACCATACTCAACCCTGGACCTAAAAACGGTCTTGGTTTACCTCCAAATGGTCTTGAGACCGTTTGGGTGATTCCCAAACGGTTTTGAAACCGTTTGGGCTAATTAACCCAAAAAGTCAAATCAATCAAGTTGAAAATCAGCACTTAATCCAATTAGGGTTTGCCTAATTGATTAGCCTTCAACTCATGATTCCTTTGGAATTAATCCATAAAATTTGGTGATTCATTAACCAACATGAATAGGAACAGGAATATCAAACGGTCAACACTTGGTCAACCCTCTCAAACGGGTTTGAAACCGTTTTCCCAAAAAGTTAAAATACTCAAGTTGAAAATCAGCACTTAATCCAATTAGGTTTGCCTAATTGATTAGACTTCAACTCATGATTCCTTTGGAATTAATCCATAAAATTTGGTGGGTTATCAACCAACATAATTAAGAACAGGAATCTCAAACGGTCAACCCTTGGTCAACCCTCTCAAACGGTTTTGAAACCGTTTGCCCAAAAAGTTAAAATACTCAAGTTGAAAATCAGCACTTAATCCAATTAGGTTTGCCTAATTGAATAGCCTTCAACTCATGATTCCTTTGGAATTAATCCATCAAATTTGGTGGGTTATCAACCAACATAATTAGGAACAGGAATCTCAAACGGTCAACCCTTGTTCAACCCTCTAAAACGGTTTTGACTCCATTACCCATTCGGTTTTGGACTAAATTACCCAATCGATCTTGAAGTTGAAACCCATTCGGTTTTGAGGTGAATTATCCATAGGATCTTGGGTAAAATTACCCATTAGGTCTTTAGTAATTACCCATGCGGTCTTGGGTTTATTACCAATACGTTTTTGAGTGAATTACCCATGCGGTCTTGGAGTCCAAATGCTCCAAACGGTTTTGAACTCAAAAGTGTCCATTCGGTTTTGCAACTAACTAAATCATGCGGTTTTGAAAACCGTTTGCTCATTCCCTTGGATAAGGTGGTTCTTGTGATGATGTCATCATCATCAAACTGCAAACCTTCGAAATCTACTGCCATCTTCATGGCAATTGTATCAACTAATCAAGGGTATTACAAAAAGAGCAATTGAATCAATTGAATTGAGAAATTGAGTTCAATAACAATGAATATGGGTTCAAGTTATAAAACCTGCCTCCAATTGAGCTCCAAAGCTCCCAACTCACGGAAACAATGGTGGAAGCAACTCCTTTCACTATTCCAAGGGTCGTCCTCAAGCTTTGAGTGAAAAGAATTGGTTAGAATTGAAGAGGGGATCGAGTTATGAAGAATTCATGCATTGATTTTTTATTTTCACCATGGATTCAAGGTGAAAGGAGGTCAAGAACCTTACCAACAGGTTGGGGGTCGTCCTCCTGATCCTCCACATCTCCTTGGTCGTTTTCCAAGCAAGGGGAAAGAAAGAAATCCGAAAAAGCCTTTGTTTTGGCTTGGAAAAGGTACTTTTATAAGAAAATTGAGGAGAGAGAAAATCTCTTATAAAAGTCTATTTATTCCAAAATTGTTACCACCACTTCCACCTTGGTTTCTTGAATTCAAGGGAATCTCTATCCCCACCGAGATACCTTCCATTATCCATGAATTAAGGGAAAAGAAATTAAGCACCTTAACCCTTATAATAAAAATATCCATATTTGAGTGGAAATTTCTTTTTCTTATAAAATTGTGTATGAGTTATCCACTCCCTTGGATATTTTTGTGGTCCTTGCAAGGCTCAAGGACGTCACACACACATATGAATCCAACCATTTTAATTTTGGTTGAAGCCCCTTTAATTAATACATTTATTTTTGCCCTAAATCGAATTAGGGTTTCAATTTGGATTAAATCTTGATTATTTTAATATCAAGATTCTCTCTCCTCCAACTTAATTCCAATGAGGCGACCCTCTCATTTTATTTACCCCAAATGTTGCTAAGAAGCATTAAGGACCTTGTTGAAGTGGTAATTTGCATATTGAACCCTAGGTTTTGGGTAAATTGCACTTTACACCAAAACTAGGTTTTAATGTACAAAGATTGCTTTACAAGCTTAATCTTGGTGCCCAAGCTTGTGAAAACCATATCACTATGTCATATTCATTCTTGTGATGTATCAACATCAGAGGAACATCTTATCATGCAACATTTGCAATTTAACCCCTCAACTTGGGTAATTTGCACTTTAGTCCAAAATAAGCAAACATTACTTCAACATTGCTAAATCAGGACCAAAATTGGAACATAAGTTTCTCATGAGCCCTAATTACTTTTCCCAAGATAAGATTAAGCATCTACTCAACCTTATTAGGCAAAAAATCTAAGGTTAGAATATAACCCAGGTCAGGGATGTTACAGTATACAAGTGGATCTTATACCACTTGATATGCGTGGGTTCGATGTGATCCTTGGGATGGATACCTTAGAGAAGTATAAGGTTGTGTTGGACGGTGGTTCCAAGTAGGCAGTGTTTGAGGTTTGTGGAGAGAAGTGGATCTTCCAAGGAGATAGGAAGATTCTTCCGATGTGTCTAGTATCAGCGTTGGTGGCAGAAAAGTTGTTACGACAAGGATGTAAGGCGTTCTTAGCTCACATTATGGATACCAATGTGAAAGGTTCTAGTCTTGAGGAGGTGATGGTTGTTCGAGAGTTTGTAGATGTGTTTCCTGATGAGTTCCTCGATGTTCCTACACCCCGAGAGATTGATTTTGAGATCAATCTGGTTCCAGGAACACAGCCAGTTGCACAGACACCATATAGGATGGCTCCAGTAGAGATGGCAGAGCTAAAGAAGCACTTAAAAGAGTTGTTGGTGAAAGGTTTCATCCGACCGAGTATGTCGCCTTGGGGTGCTCCAGTGTTGTTTGTTAAGAAGAAGGACGGATCGATGCAGCTATGCATAGATTACCGGCGGTTGAACAAAGTCACGATTAAGAACAAGTACCCGTTGTCAAGGATAGATGATCTGTTCGAACAGTTGCATGGTGCTATAGTGTTTTCAAAAATCGATCTACGGTATGGATATCATCAGTTAAGGATTAAGGCAGATGACATACCAAAGTCAGCTTTTAGGACGAGGTATGGTCACTTCGAGTTTGTGGTTATGCCGTTTGGGCTAACCAATGCACCTGCTGCTTTCATGGACTTGATGAACAGGGTGTTCCGTTCATTTCTAGATCAGTTTTTTTGTAGTCTTTATAGATGACATCTTGATCTACAGTCAAGACCGTCAGAAGCATGAACAACATCTTCGACAAGCGTTGACCCTCCTTCGCCAGCATTAGTTGTATACCAATTTTAGTAAGTGTGAGTTCTGGTTGAAAGAAGTAACTTTCTTGGGTCATGTGATATCTGTAGAAGGAGTTAAAGTGGACCCAAAGAAGGTGGAGTCGGTTGCAGAATGGAAACAACCGAAGACGCCGACTGAAGTTCACAATTTTCTGGGTTTAAAAGGATACTACCGGAGGTTTATCAAGGACTTCAGTGTGATCGCATTGCCGATGACAAAGTTGACTAGAAAGGATGTACCTTTTATCTAGAATGATCGTTGCCAGCAAGCTTTCCAAAGTTTGAAGGAGAAGCTGACTAGTGCTCCAGTGCTAGTGCTTCCAGAGCCTGGGAAAGACTATGTTGTTTTCTGCGATGCTTCCAAGAAAGGCTTAGGATGCGTGCTGATGCAGGAAGATCATGTAGTTTCTTTTGCTTTGCGACGACTTAAGAAACATGAGGAGAACTATCCAACTCATGATTTGGAGTTGGAAGCAGTGGTTCATGCGCTAAAGATTTGGAGACACTATCTTTATGAGGAAGTGTGTCAAATCTTTACAGATCATAAGAATTTGAAGTACATCTTCTCGCAGAGTGAGCTAAACATGCGACATCATCGATGGATGGAGCTGATAAATGATTATGACTGCACCATCGAGTATCACCCTGGTAAAGCGAACGTAGTGGCTGATGCAGTTAGCCGAAAGTCTTCATATCTTCCTACAAAAAGAGCACAGTTGAGTTCCTTGGTATGCCATATACGGGATATGCTTGTCTCCTTGCGGCAGATGAATGTGCAGATGGAAGTTTCCCTGTTAGAAGGACTTTTGGCACATATGCAAGTCAAGCCTACGCTGAGACAACAGATCAAAGACGTACAACAAACAGATGATACAATGCAGTTGATCAGGTCAGAGCTCGGTAGAGAAAAATGTGATGGGTTCCATGAGTCCGAGGATGGACTAGTTTGCTATCATAATAGAATGGTGGTCCCCAATGCTGATGATATGAGAAAGCTAGTGCTCAAAGAAGCACACACATCAATGTATGCTATGCATCCAGGAGCCACCAAGATGTATCACAATCTAAATGACCTATATTGGTGGTCCATCTTGAAAAGAGATGTAGCAGAGTTTGTGGCTAGATGTGCGGTATGCCAGCAAGTCAAGGCTGAGCATCAGAAGCCGATAGGTACGTTGCAACCCATGCCGATACCGCAGTGGAAATGGTATCATATAACCATGGATTTCGTGGTTGGTCTGCCAAGAACAGCTAAGAATCATGATTCCATTTGGGTGATAGTGGATAGATTGACGAAGTCTGCCCATTTCATACCTGTGAAGACAATGTATACAGCCGAGAAGCTCACTCGAGTATATGTGGACGAGATAGTACGTTTGCACGTTGTACCAGCAACGATAGTTTCCGACAGAGGTCCTCAGTTCACGAGTCATTTCTGGGAACAATTGCACAAAGCGTTGGGAACACAGTTGAGGTTCAATACTGCTTTTCAGCCGCAAATAGATGGACAGTCTGAAAGGACTATTCAGACTTTGGAGGATCTTCTTCGGGCTTGTGTTTTGCAGTTCTTAGGCAGTTGGGATGTACATCTCAGTTTGATAGAGTTCGCCTACAGAAATAGTTACCAACTGAGCATTGATATGGCTCCTTATGAAGCCTTATATGGTAGGAAGTGCAGATCTCCCTTATGTTGGTATGAGTCTGATGAATATCAACCTTTGGGTCCTGAGTTAGTACAAGAGACAACAAAAAAGATCAAAGTGATACAACAACAGTTGAAAGCGGCACAAGATAGGCAAAAGTCTTATGCAGATAATCGCCGACGACCTTTAGAGTTCCAAGTGGGAGACAAAGTGTACCTCAGGGTCTCACCTAGGAAAGGCGTGCTAAGGTTTGGCCGGAATGGTAAGCTAGCACCCAGGTATATGGGACCATGGTACTTAATTGAGTTAGAATTCACTCCCAACTTTTATTTTTCTGGGTAAATTATCTAGTTTTGCATGATAGGTTTAGGGTAGTGTGTGTTTTGTGTTTCTCAAGTTCAATAAACCATGAGTACTATTGTAATCATAGTGTTACTCATTCGTAAGTCCTGATGTAATTACAAGTGGTTATGACAAATCAACCTCAAAAGATAGGTAGGCATTGTTTGGCTTCCATGCTCCATTACCGAGCATGACATATCTACATTCTTGAGTGTAGGTATACATCGACTAGGTAGAGCCCTTCAACATGTTTCCAATTCACCATCCAAGAAGAGCCCTACAACATGTTTCAAGGAGCAACTCTCATAGTTTTATTCATGCTCATCTTTTATTCTTGCTCACAAATCTTGGGGCAATTGGATTTTCAAGGTTCCTTGGGCACCAAGAATATTTTGATCGCTAGAGATGATTAAGAACTAGAAATTTCGGTTGTTTACCCTTTGTGACATGTTGCAATTTTCAACCTATACTAGGAGATAGGGTGATCGATCATGAGTGTGTCGGCCATGGTTGTGTCGGCCTAGGTGTGTCGCCCAGGGAGTGATGTCGGGCATGGAGTGGAGGTGTGTCGCCCATGGACCCCCCCTTTGACCCCTTTGACCTCGTTTGTGTCACCACTAGTGGACACTTGGTGCTTGATGCTTGCATGTGGAAATGGCCTTGGACATGTGTTTAAGGCAAGTTAGAGTGGTGGCATTGCCCTTGGACAAGTGTCCCTAGGTGGGCGACACCTTGCCTTGTCTTACCTTGGTTTCTCCTCCATCCTCTCCTATATATGTTTTTCCTTTCTCTTGCTAAGGATCCCTTTAGTTCTTTAGTTCCCTTCTCCTTTGGTTGCATGACACCTCTTCCCTTGCAAGCTTGGTGGCCGATCCTTATCTTGAGTCTTCCTCTTCTTCTTCCTCTAGTGGTGGCCGAACCCTAGTGTGGGCTCTGATCTCCAAAATTCGACATGAACACATGAACTTCGAAGTAAACATAGCGGAAGCGATTCGTTTAGCAGCGGAATACCAAAAATCGGCGGAAATTAAAACTTTTTGAGATAAGACATTGAAACCATAAAAATTCCTTTCATAGATTCAAGATAAACTATTTACATCTCTATTAATTAATTCTTGAGTAATTATACACAGCATGCTACAAAATCTCAAGAGACGAATCAAAACTCAGACCATGACTCCAAGGACCTGGGAGTACAGAGGACGCATAGGACTGACTATCTATCTATATAACTCAACAGTATGAATCTCCACTTGAGATTTACTGCTGCTCCGGGTGCTGCTGCTGCTGATACTGGTCACCTGGAGATTGGTCCCTTCATCCTTGGCGACCACCTAAAAAGTTGAAATCTACGGGGTGAGACAATTTTAAATAATTGTCCCAGCGGGAGTTATAACCCTTCGCCAGAAACATGATTATTACATAACAAGAGAATAACAGTACACAAAGAAGTCATATATATTTTAGGAGTAGTTAGAACAATGTTTCAAAGATTGTAATCTATTCCTCCTACTAGAAGTAAAGCATCTCTAAGATAAACCCACATATCACTTTTCTTTTAGAAATAAAAGGACATGTATTACATCTATTTATTATAAATCCATCATCACCACACTGGCTCTCTTCAGGCTTATATCATATATCCATTGCCTGGCATTATAATAAGGGATATCATGGCCTGTAGCCATACCCTTTTCTACAAGTGTTAGGATTTCAAAACCACAACATACTGTATGATTAGTACACATGAAATCATACTTAACCATACTCAAGTGACACAAGGGTTATTTACATTCATCACCCATAAGTCTATAGTTAAGCCTTTCAAAGGATTATCTTGTAATAGAATTTCACATAGTAACACCCTATATTAGGATCACATTTCATAATTTAACATAGGGATATCAATCCCTAAACATCTTATCACTAAGAATCTGGAAAGTGAAAATCCAAACCCCTGGACTAATTATAACATTTATTACCAACAACATATTATTTTATCTGGTCATCTAAATAATATGACCTTTGATGATTATCAGTGCATATTACTCATGACTCATTCATCCTATCAAACTCATAAGTTATCACTTATCGGATAACATACATGTTCTTGAATATTAAACATTAGCATAGCAGCTAAGAAAGAAGGATACTAAATGTAACAAGTCTAACTTACATCAATTACCATTTCTCAATTCTCTCATCACAAGTCATCTGTTAAGCATGACCTTGATGGTACTCATGGCTCTCACAGCCCATCAATCTCATAAGATGCCACTAACAAGGCACCAGGATATATCACTATTCATATAGCTAACAACATGCTTTCAATGAATATAGCATCATCATCCATACTTGGATATGATCATCCTCATATAGGAACCTGCATGGTCAAATCAACTGATAACAACAAATAACTCATTTAAAGAAGTTGTATCTCCCTACTCTTACAAGAGCTAGGTTTCCCTGGTTTTCATCAAATAGTGTTTTAAGGCACACATTACATGCCCTCACCCTAGAATCAGGGTTTACTATACACATTACATGTCATCACCCTTGAATTAGGGTTTACTATTCACATTACATGAATTGAACTCATATCATCATCATGTATGAGAAAACATCACCTTTGGTGCTCTCAGGTTAGGTTAAGATTCATCAATTAACATAGTTAGGGTTTCCATGATTTCACATAGTGGATCATACCCTATTCATGCACATTCATGTATATTGAAGGTATTTTACTTGAGTTTCCACCATAATTGGTACCTTCTCTCTCCTCTAACTAGTAGATGGTGATTACACCACTCTAGATTAGGTTGGGTTAAGTCCTCATTGACTAACACAAGTCAACACATCACCATCATGTGATTAGGGTTTGATTAAAACAAGGTATCACTCAAATGAACCCATTTAAGTTGAAACGAGTGTGAACCCATTTGGATTGAAACGGGTGTGGACTCGTTTGAGTTGAAACGGGTGTGAACCCATTTGGATTGAAACGGGTGTGGACTCGTTTGAGTTGAAACATGTGTGGACTCGTTTGAGTTGAAACGGGGTGAACCCATTTGGATTGAAACGGGTGTGGAATCGTTTGAGTCTAAACGAGTGTCAACCCATTTGAGCCTAAACGAGTGTCAACCCATTTGAGCCTAAACGAGTGTCAACCCATTTGAGCCTAAACGAGTGTGGTCATGAAAGGTGACAAAAAGGTTATGATAGAATAGGATATCCTATGTTGAAGCCTTCAATTGGCCCAAGCCATGTTAACCACTTACAAAAAGAGTCAAATAGGATGAGCCTCAAACAATTGGACACCAATTTGACCTTCAATTGGAAGCCAATTAGAGTTAAGTCTAACTCAAATAAGGTTTCCAATCGGCTAATCATCAATTTTCAACAATGTGAATCAAATCAAGGTTGAACCTATCAATTGAACTCCAATTGGACCCAAACTTGGCCCAAATGGTCTTGAGATCGTTTGGATGACCTCCAAACGATCTTGAGACCGTTTGCCCAACGTTTGACCATAAACCAAGTCGGTTGGATTAGGGTTGAACTTGAATTAGGTCTAAAAATCAGCATTTTTATCGATTCGTCAACTTATTACAATTGGACCCTCAACCCATCAAATTACCTCAACTTTAGACCTTCAAACGGTCTTGAGTTGTGCCCAAACGGTCTTGAGACCGTTTGGAGGAACCCCCAAATGATCTTGAGACCGTTTTGGTCCTTCAATCCAAAACTCAACAAAAATCTATATATGAAAACAACAATTTCAGCCCGATTAGGGTTAGGATGTTGAAGTGCCTTCAACTCTCAATTGGTTAAGAATTTAACTTTGATTCTTTGCGGGAAAGAAACTCAACATATTATGAATAGGAATCTTAAACGGTCAATGCTTGGTCAACTCACTCAAACGGGTTGAACCCGTTTGCCCAAAAAGTTCAAGTTAATCAGTTTGGAAAATCAGCACTTAATTCAATTTGATTGCCTAATTGATTGGCCTTCAACCTATGATTCCTTTGGAGTTAACCCCTAAAATTTGGTGGGTCATTAGCCTACATGATTATGAACAGGAATCCCAAACGTTCAATGCTTGGTCAACGCCCTCAAATGGGTTGAACCCGTTTGCTCCAACTGACCATGTGAACCCGTTTGCCCTTCAAATGGTTTGGTCAGAGGGGGGGAAAACAAGACCGTTTGATAAAGTAACTTTGGTAATCACACCCAACTTCTTCAACCTCTGTCAAGGTCGGTTATACCACCATTTTTCTTGCAAAAGTGCAAGGAAGAAGGGAGGTAGAAGAAGAACTAAATGCTAAAACTTGCAAGAACAAGAAATGCATATAAAGCAAAGAGTTTAGAATTATAAAACCTGCCTTAAGGTCGTTCCTTGAGCTCCGAGCTTCCAAGCTTCAAGTCTTTAATGGTGTCTTGAGCTCCACAGGTCGGCCAAGGGTGTTTCTCCAAGGAAAAGGTGGGGATGATCGGCTGAAACAAGGAATCTAAGTGAGTTATCCACAAAACCAAGCTTGCATGATGAATTCACCCAAGAATCCGAGCTTGAAGATGGTTCTTCTCACCTTAGAACTACTTGGTCGCCTCCCTGAGCTCCAGATCTTGCCTTAGACGTTTTGAGAAAGAAGAGAAGTGAAGAGAAATGAAGGATCGTTCACTTGGTTTATAAGGAAAAGGGCTTATATACTTTAGGCCATTTTACACCATAAGGACCTCTAAAGCATGGGATTTTCATCTAAGTCCCTCCTTGCTTCTTAGGCACGTACAAGCCATATAAACTTAAACCAAGTTCATCAAAGCTCAAGATTTAAGGGTAGAAAAGATCAACTTTCAACTAGGGTACACATATGAAGGTCTTCATACACATACATGGTGAATTTTATGCACAAAGATTACTTTTCTTATCTGATTATTTATTGATGCATCTCTTTCATAATTTCTACTCTAAAAGATGCCAAGAGTCATATAAGATGCTCTAGAAGGTGTAATTTACAAGTTTCACCCATAATTTGGGTAAATTGCACTTTACTCCAAATTAGGGTTTTTAAGCACCAGGATCATTCCACAAGCTGCATCTGAATGCCCAAGCTTGGAAAATCCATCATGCCTCATCAGATTCACTCTTATGATGTTTCATCATCAAAGGTACATCTTAACCTGTGAACTCTGCAAGTTAAACCTCTTAATTGGATAATTGCACATAGGTCCCTACATTGCAAAACAATACTACAACATTGTTCCTAGGGGACAGGAATGGAAACATATGTTCCTTAGGAGCTTTTATTATATGCTAAAAGATAATTACAAGAGTTTAATTACATATTTAGGCAAAACTTCTAGGGTTAGGTTATAACCCAGGTCAGGGATGTTACAAATTATAAACCCCTAACAAGGATTTCATCCTTGAAATCCCAGGGAAAGGAAGAACAGATTAGTCATTATGATGATATTATGGGTCTATAATTCACACAAAGTCCTTTTCATTAATTATCCCTTATCACCGTTTATGCTTGTGTAAAGCATAAACCCCTAACATAATGTGTCCATACTTTTGAAAGGAAAAAGCATAAAAGAACATTCTTCCCATATCACTCAAGAATTCTTACCAACAGAGGAATATACATACCTTAACACAAATAATTTACTCCGTATATTGTCTCAAGGGCTTCACTGAAGGAGTTCATTGAGAAAGGATTACTAAGTAGTTACTGAGGAAATTCACCAAGTATATTCACTAAGTTTGTTCACTAAGTATTCACTGAGAAAATTCACTGAGTATATTCACTAAGCATTCACTAAGTATGTTCACTGAGCATATTCACTAAGTATTCACTGAGTATATTCACTGAGCATATTCATTGAGTATATTCACTAAGCACATTCACTAAGTATTCACTGAGTATGTTCACTGAGCATATTCACTAAGTATTCACTGAGTATATTCACTAAGCATATTCACTGAGTATATTCACTAAGCATATTCACTAAGTATTCACTGAGTATATTCACTGAGCATATTCACTAAGTATTCACTGAGTATATTCACTAAGCATATTCACTGAGTATATTCACTAAGCATATTCACTAAGTATTCACTGATTATATTCACTAAGCATATTCACTGAGTATTCACTGAGTATATTCACTAAGCATATTCACTAAGTATTCACTGAGTATATTCACTAAGCATATTCACTAAGTATATTCACTAAGCATATTCACTAAGTATTCACTGAGTATATTCACTAAGTATCCACTGAGTATATTCACTAAGTGTTCACTGAGTATATTCACTAAGCATATTCACTGAGTATATTCACTAAGCATATTCACTAAGTATATTCACTAAGCATATTCACTAAGTATTCACTGAGTATATTCACTAAGTATTCACTGAGTATATTCACTAAGTGTTCACTTAGCTTTTCTCATTTAATTTTTCCTTATACTCTCTAGATTGTTATAGAATAATTACTTGATCAGAGTAATCAAAAGATAACAATCTAGGAGTTTCATACCTACCTTATCTACAATAACTATATACCTGGCCAGGGTATATAAGTATTGAGATTAGGTAGTATGTATTTTACTTATCAACATATTCCTCGTTCTTCATATCATTATACACACAGAATTTACCATACTAGATTATTCTTCAGGTATCACATCTATATATCATCCTTTTCATACACAGTTAAGGGAGATTATAAATTGTTTTAGAGAATACTGAGTAAGATACAAGTTCTTATCTCCCTTGTGTTCTTCCAGGACCTAGTCAAGGAATTCAGAAGCAGCAAAATTACATATTTTTTTTAACACATAGCATCCTGATATGTAATATTAGAACAAAACTTATTTCATCTGACCTGTATGGGACGTTTGTCCACGTCCTCTATTATAATAGAGCATCCCTTGTGAGCCCTGCAGACTCTGTCCTTGGGGTTGAGTCATTATTGTATTCCTATCTGGACAATCCTTTGCCAGGTGTCCTGGTTGTCTACATAGGTAACAGATCCTGGGTGCAAAGTGTCTATACGATCCGGTTACCGATGCTGATGCTATGTCGAAAGATCCTATTAGAATACTACTATGATTCCTACTTCCACTTGACACCCATTGTGTCTGGGTAGGAAATCCTGACATTGCCGATGGTGTAGAAAATCTTGGTTTCCTAAAGCTTTCAGGCCTTTGTTCTTGAGGCTGGGTGTACATCTTCTTACTACTTGTCTGTTGTTTTATGGTTTCCGACCTCTCTATCCTTCTCACTGACTCCATAAAGGTGGCAAACCTTTCTCTATTCTCTAGAGCAGACACAGGAGTGGCTAGTTCAGAGTTCAATCCTTTTTTGAAATGCCGAATTCTTTCTTCATCACTAATTGCCATCTGTGGACAGAACCGTAGTAACTCCATGAACTTAGCTTCATACTCGCTAACGTTCATATGTCCTTGTGTGATCTTCTCAAATTGAGAGATCTTCTCATCTAGATACGTCTTAGGGAAGTATCTATTGACGAATTCTCGTCGGAAAACCTCCCATCCTATTTCTTCATCTGGTCTCTTATCCTCCTCTATCATCCACCAATTACCAACACTCCCTTTTAGGAGGTATACCGCATGTTTTACCTTTTCAGCTTCAGGAATATCAAGGATCTTGAAAGCCTTTTCCAGCTCTGTCAACCATAGATCAACATCTGCTGGGTCAGATGTACCAACATAGTCTATGGCTCCCACCCGGCGAAGTCTCTCGAAAGTCTTGCCAGCTCCATAACCTTCCTGATGGGCTGGTACCCTAGGTGCAGATGGTGGCACCCTATCTGCTATGTGTGTTATGGCTGTCAGAAACTTATCAAATAAGGCATGGAAAACTGGGTTTTCTATCTCAGCTGGGTCAAACTAGGGTGGCTCCCTGGGTTGCTCAGGTAAGGGTTGCTCCATTTCTGGGTGCCTTGCACCTCCCTGTGGTGCAGCAACGCTACTTTCCGCCACATACTCTTCATGTGGCCCAGACATCCTTATATATCTTCTCCTCCTGAGGTGCAGAAGGTTCTATTAGATAAGGAAGGAACACTAAGGATAGACTCGACATCCTAAGTCCTATGTCTCTGTAGACTCAGCAAACCTAGAGCTCTGATACCACTAATTGTGGGCTCTGATATCCAAAATTCGAGATGAACACATGAACTTCGAAGTAAACATAGCGGAAGCGATTCGTTTAGCAGCGGAATACCAAAAATCGGCGGAAATTAAAACTTTTTGAGATAAGACATTGAAACCATAAAAATTCCTTTCATAGATTCAAGATAAACTATTTACATCTCTGTTAATTACTTCTTGAGTAATTATACACATCATGCTACAAAATCTCAAGAGACGAATCAAAACTCAGACCATGATTCCAAGGACCTGGGAGTACAGAGGACACATAGGACTGACTATCTATCTATATAACTCAGCAGTCTGAATCTCCACCTGAGATTTACTGCTGCTCCGGGTGCTGCTGCTGCTGATACTGGTCACCTGGAGATTGGTCCCTTCGTCCTTGGCGACCACCTAAAAAGTTGAAATCTACGGGGTGAGATAATTTTAAATAATTGTCCCAGCGGGAGTTATAACCCTTTGCCAGAAACATGATTATTACAGAATAAGAGAATAACAGTACACAAAGAAGTCCTATATATTTTAGGAGTAGTTAGAAAAATGTTTCACAGATTGTAATCTATTCCTCCTACTAGAAGTAAAGCATCTCTAAGATAAACCCACATATCACTTTTCTTTTAGAAATAAAAGGACATGTATTACATCTATTTATTATAAATCCATCATCACCACACTGGCTCTCTTCAGGCTTATATCATATATCCATCGCCTGACATTATAATAAGGGATATCATGGCCTGTAGCCATACCCTTTTCTACAAGTGTTAGGATTTCAAAACCACAACATAACTGTATGATTAGTACACATGAAATCATACTTAACCATACTCAAGTGACACAAGGGTTATTTACATTCATCACCCATAAGTCTACAGTTAAGCCTTTCATAGGATTATCTTGTAATAGAATTTCACATAGTAACACCCTATATTAGGATCACATTTCATAATTTAACATAGGGATATCAATCCCTAAACATCTTATCACTAAGAATCCGGAAAGTGAGAGTCCAAACCCCTAGACTAATTATAACATTTATTACCAACAACATATTATTTTATCTGGTCATCTAAATAATATGACTTTTGATGATTATCAGCGCATATTACTCATGACTCATTCATCCTATCAAACTCATAAGTTATCACTTATCGGATAACATACATGTTCTTGAATATTAAACATTAGCATAGCAGCTAAGAAAGAAGGATACTAAATGTAACAAGTCTAACTTACATCAATTACCATTTCTCAATTCTCTCATCACAAGTCATCTGTTAAGCATGACCTTGATGGTACTCATGGCTCTCACAGCCCATCAATCTCATAAGATGCCACTAACAAGGCACCAGGATATATCACCATTCATAAAGCTAACAACATGCTTTCAATGAATATAGCATCATCATCCATACTTGGATATGATCATCCTCATATAGGAACCTGTATGGTCAAATCAACTGATAACAATAAATAACTCATTTAAAGAAGTTGTATCTCCCTACTCTTACAAGAGCTAGGTTTCCCTGGTTTTCATCAAATAGTGTTTTAAGGCACACATTACATGCCCTCACCCTAGAATCAGGGTTTACTATACACATTACATGTCATCACCCTTGAATTAGGGTTTACTATTCACATTACATGAATTGAACTCATATCATCATCATGTATGAGAAAACATCACCTTTGGTGCTCTCAGGTTAGGTTAAGATTCATCAATTAACATAGTTAGGGTTTCCATGATTTCACATAGTGGATCATACCCTATTCATGCACATTCATGTATATTGAAGGTATTTTACTTGAGTTTCCACCATAATTGGTACCTTCTCTCTCCTCTAACTAGTAGATGGTGATTACACCACTCTAGATTAGGTTGGGTTAAGTCCTCATTGACTAACACAAGCCAACACATCACCATCATGTGATTAGGGTTTGATTAAAACAAGGTATCACTCAAATGAACCCATTTAAGTTGAAACGAGTGTGAACCCATTTGGATTGAAACGGGTGTGGACTCGTTTGAGTTGAAACGGGTGTGAACCCATTTGGATTGAAACGGGTGTGGACTCGTTTGAGTTGAAACGGGTGTGGACTCGTTTGAGTTGAAACGGGTGTGAACCCATTTGGATTGAAACGGGTGTGGACTCGTTTGAGTCTAAACGAGTGTCAACCCATTTGAGCCTAAACGAGTGTCAACCCATTTGAGCCTAAATGAGTGTCAACCCATTTGAGCCTAAACGAGTGTGGTCATGAAAGGTGACAAAAAGGTTATGATAGAATAGGATATCCTATGTTGAAGCCTTCAATTGGGCCAAGCCATGTTAACCACTTACAAAAAGAGTCAAATAGGATGAGACTCAAACAATTGGACACCAATTTGACCTTCAATTGGAATCCAATTAGAGTTAAGTCTAACTCAAATAAGGTTTCCAGTCGGCTAATCATCAATTTTCAACAATGTGAATCAAATCAAGGTTGAACCTATCAATTGAACTCCAATTGGACCCAAACTTGGCCCAAACGGTCTTGAGATCGTTTGGATGACCTCCAAACGATCTTGAGACCGTTTGCCCAAAGTTTGACCGAAAACCAAGTCAGTTGGATTAGGGTTGAACTTGAATTAGGTCTAAAAAGCAGCATTTTTATCGATTCATCAACTTATTACAATTGGACCCTCAACCCATCAAATTACCTCAACTTTATACCTTCAAACGGTCTTGAGTTGTGCCCAAACGGTCTTGAGACCGTTTGGAGGAACCCCCAAATGATCTTGAGACCGTTTGGGTCCTTCAACCCAAAACTCAACAAAAATCTATATATGAAAACAACAATTTCAGCCCGATTAGGGTTAGGATGTTGAAGTGCCTTCAACTCTCAATTGGTTAAGAATTTAACTTTGATTCTTTGCGGGAAAGAAATTCAACATATTATGAACAGGAATCTCAAACGGTCAATGCTTGGTCAACTCACTCAAATGGGTTGAACCCGTTTGCCCAAAAAGTTCAAGTTAATCAGTTTGGAAAATCAGCACTTAATTCAATTCGATTGCATAATTGATTGGCCTTCAACCTACGATTCCTTTGGAGTTAACCCCTCAAGTTTGGTGGGTCATTAGCCTACATGATTATGAACAGGAATCCCAAACGGTCAACGCTTGGTCAACGCCCTCAAACAGGTTGAACCCGTTTTCTCCAACCGACCATTTGAACCCGTTTGCCCTTCAAACGGTTTGGTCAGAGGGGGGGGGAAACAGGACCGTTTGATAAAGTAACTTTGGTAATCACACCCACCTTCTTCAACCTATGTCAAGGTCGGTTATACCACCATTTTTCTTGCAAAAGTGCAAGGAAGAAGGGAGGTAGAAGAAGAACTAAATGCTAAAACTTGCAAGAATAAGAAATGCATATAAAGCAAAGAGTTTAGAATTATAAAACCCGCCTTAAGGTCGTTCCTTGAGATCCAAGCTTCCAAGATTCAAGTCTTTAATGGTGTATTGAGCTCCATAGGTCGTCCAAGGGTGTTTCTCCAAGGAAAAGGTGGGGATGATCGGCTAAAACAAGGAATCTAAGTGAGTTATCCACAAAACCAAGCTTGCATGATGAATTCACCCAAGAATCCGAGCTTGAAGATGGTTCTTCTCACCTTAGAACTACTTGGTCGCCTCCCTGAGCTCCATAGCTTGCCTTAGACGTTTTGAGAAAGAAGAGAAGTGAAGAGAAATGAAGGATCATTCACTTGGTTTACAAGGAAAAGGGCTTATATACTTTAGGCCATTTTACACCATAAGGACCTCTAAAGCATGGGATTTTCATCTAAGTCCCTCCTTGCTTCTTAGGCACGTACAAGCCATCTAAACTTAAACCAAGTTCATCAAATCTCAAGATTTAAGGGTAGACAAGATCAACTTTCGACTAGGGTACACATATGAAGGTCTTCATACACATACATGGTGAATTTTATGCACAAAGATTACTTTTCTTATCTGATTATTTATTGATGCATCTCTTTCATCATTTCTACTCTAAAAGATGCCAAGAGTCATATAAGATGCTCTAGAAGGTGTACTTTACAAGTTTCGCCCATAATTTGGGTAAATTGTACTTTACTCCAAATTAGGGTTTTTAAGCACCAAGATCATTCCACAAGCTGCATCTGAATGCCCAAGCTTGGAAAATCCATCATGCCTCATCAGATTCACTCTTATGATGTTTCATAATCAAAGGTACATCTTAACCTGTGAACTCTGCAAGTTAAACCTCTTAACTGGATAATTGCACATAGGTCCCTGCATTGCAAAACAATACTACAACGTTGTTCCTAGGGGACATGAATGGAAACATATGTTCCTTAGGAGATTTTATTATCTGCTAAAAGATAATTACAAGAGTTTAATTACATATTTAGGCAAAACTTCTAGGGTTAGGTTATAACCCAGGTCAGGGATGTTACACCTAGAGTGCCTTGTCCTTCTTCATGTGGAGGTGCTTGGAGATAGGAGCTTGGAGCTTGCTTAAGGCGGGTTTCATAACTCCTAACCCTAACTATACTATCTTCTTATACATCCATGTATGTTTCATATGATTATAATCAGCCATGTATGTTCTAGGATGAGTTTCTTGTTTAGTTACACCTAGTTGGCCGAACCATGTTTTAGGTTTCCTTGTTGAGCAACACTCCTTTCTCTCCTTGGTCTAGAAGAGTGATCTTGAGTTCTATTAATATGAGCAATACCCCTCTCTCGCTTAAGTTGAGAGGTGAGCTTGTGTTCTAGTTGCTTGAGCAACACCCTCCTCTCACCATGGACTTGAAAGGTGAGCTTTTGCATGGTTTGAGACCCATGTTAGGGTTGATCCTTGTGGTTGCCCGAGTTGTGATAGAGGTTGTGCAAAACCCCTCTCTCTTGGTTGTTGAGAGGTGAGCCGATCTTCTTGATCAATCTAGGGTTTGGAACCCTTGTGCTTGAGGTTGATGGTGATCTTGTTGGGCTGCATCTTGTGCGATATGGCTTGGGGGTGATGTTGCCCGATACCCCTCCTGATCTAGAGTTGTGGGTTAAGATGGTGAGGTTGTGTTGGGTGATACACCTTAGTCTTTGCCTTATGTGTTGGCCGATAGGTTGAGGTTAGGCTGGTTGGACGATAGGCTTCCTTTGCTGCCCGTTTGAGTTGTATCTTTGGGCGTCGTGCCTTGTTGAGTGGCCTACCCGATACACCTAGCTTGGGTGGTAGCCTAGTGCCCGTTATACCTTGAACGATATGGAGCTCAGTGGATAGCTTTGTGCAGGGTGTCATGGTGTAGTGGTGATGCCCGATGTAGTGACATATAGTAACCCTAGCCGATACACATGGATACCTGATACCCTTGATACCCAACACATGTGGTTGCACGACACATGCATGCACGATACACATGGGTGCACGACATGTCCCATAGATCTAGTTGCACATTATGCTTGTGCACGATATGTCTTGGTTTCTTGTTGCACGATACATCTTGAGGTGGTATCCTGATACCCTTGCTAAGTGCTTCGCCGATAAGAGGCTAGAGTGTTGGGCGATATGAGGGAAGTACCCTGCCCGATACTACCTCTAGTGAGGGTGCCCTACCCGTCACACTTCTTGTGAGGGTAGTGGGTACTTCTAGTGAGGGTCATGTTCCACCCGGATGAACCTCTGATAAGCTCTTTATCATGTAATTGCTTCTTTGTTGTTAAGAGTTATGGTTTATGGTTTGTGAACCTTGGACATGTTTGATAATAGTAAGGTGATTCTATAGAAAAATGGCATATCTGAGCTCTAATGACATGATGTTACATGTGTTTATGATCACCTTGAAATCATGTATCTATATAATGATAAGTTTGGAAGTGTATGAGTTGCTTCACATGATGGTGTGACCCATGTCTATGGTCACATGTTGAGGCATGAGTGATAAAGCATGCAATCATCAATGTTGCCCTATATTGACAATACGACCATTCTGTTAATTCATGATGGTTTCAGTTATCCCTATGATTGTGTATACTAACCATGCAGGTGCTTCATGCAGATGCATAGCCAGGTAAAGGTCTATGAGGTAAATGTAACACTGCATTGATGTTGATGAGACAACATGCATCACCTATATAATGTGTTTAGGTCTAAGGACCTGAGTTTGGCTAAAGTGCCTAGTTGAGGTGTTATCCTCTAATGATTAATTCTAGGATTGTTATCCCCTATGGTGAGAATGCCTTGTGAGGTAGTGGTCTCTTGTGATGAGGGACTGAGTTCCTGGGATATTGTAATGGTGGTAACAATAATGTAGCTTAATGTTCTATATGTGTTACAACCTGGTTGCCTCAACAATCCACTTAAAATATACTAACTAATCACAGTGGAACATATCATGTAGTTTCCCTGGCAATAGATCCATCATCGTCAGTAGCTGGTGATGGTGAAACGGGTTCTCCTGTGGGTTAACCCGGAGCGCATATTGTTGAATATGCGAGGTTTCTCCTAGCCTAAAATAGAGAGGATTCGAGTGCAGCTGCGGTTGCAGACTTGGGATAGATAGAGCATGGTGAACAGGCCCATGGCTCAGTGTGATAGAGAATGAATGCGTTCATGGCTCAGGGAGCACGGTGAACTAGCCCGTGGCTCAGATATACTAGTGCCGAGACCTCTACCAAGGTGGGCTAGAGAAAGGGTAGCCTGCGGGAGCTGACCATGTGGCTGAGGCCACTTAAGCATGAGATTGCGGTCCTGCTTTGGTTCTCATGCACTGACCACAAGGTGGGAGGTCGTGGAGTCCGGCTCTTCCATTGACCTTGTATGGCACCAGCTCCGGGTTTCGCAGCCGTCGGTTGGATTTGAGTGGTGCAACTCACTTCCTCAGGGCATAATAACACGTAATACAGCCGAATAGTATTTATTGCTTAAGGAAAAACACGGAACATTGGTTGAGGCCTTGCCTGTGTAGCTAAGCTTGTTATACCTTGCGGTTACTTATATGCTCCTTATGCTATGTGGTAAAATCTTATAAATCTTATCTTGTCAATCATGTTCCATAAAGAAATACTTGGTTATATGCCTTCCGTGCACCTTGGTAAGTTTGATGGTAATAACAACCCTGATGTATAGACTGCTCTTATTCTACGCTTCACCAGTTATCTATTGTTGTTGCTTTAATCTTTCTGAGGTTTTATGGTTTTGGAGGGGAGTTATGTTTCTCGCTGGGAATGTGTGTCTCACCCTGCTGGTTTACACCCTTTTTAGGTGTTCGAGCTAGACGTGGTGGTGGTCGCGGGATTGCGGCCGAGCAGCCAGAGGAGCAGTAGAAGGCAAGAGATGGATACACTGATGTTTTGGTTGTTTTGTAGTAGAGTCTTAGAGTCATCCCTGTACTCTCAGGTCCTCGGGGGTGTTTGACGTTGTTTTATGATGTATAGCTGATGAAGCTTTGTATATCCTGTTACTGGCCGGATGTGGCCCGTTATGTATATATAAATAGGGCATGAACTCCTGTGGTGACAAGACAGCTGATCTTCTAAGTTGTGAACACATATCAAGACTTAAAAATGTTTATATAACCTGTTTTCTTGCAGGATGAGGATCTGAATGTAATAGTTTCTTGGTTTATCTGCTTTCCGAAATCAGTTTTAATTAGCCCATGTTTTTGGTAATAAGTGGTTTATGGTGTTTTCCGTACGTTTTCACGTGGCACCTCGTTGTCTGTGTGATAGAAGGATGTGTCGCCACACTTTCACTACGGGACTCCTTCCCTTCTTCTTCACCTTTATTATCCAAGAGAGAGACCTCATCTTCATGGTAGAAAGAGATATTTGGAGGTGGAGGAAGTGAGAGCCTCACAAGATATACATGTAGGACTAGGTCTCTTATAAATCTCCTACTCACTCTTATTGTGAGAACCCATTACACTAAACAAGATTACTCAAAACATAAAACACAATCCATCACAAATTAATCACATACCCAAAAATATGGGTAAATTAAACCGATTTCAACATCAACACCCACTAAAAACATTTGCATAAGAGCCCAACATCTTTCTTGTATCCATACTATGCCAAGAATTTGATACAAATTGTTCTATCGTCTTAGCCACAACATATATGTGACGCATCGATCAAATAAAACGTTATTAACTTAGCGGAAGCGATCACTAAGCAGCGGATTACCGAAAATCACTAAAATTTAAAACCATTTTTACAAAGAGGTCCACACATAAGAAAACTCTTTCATAAAGAATCAGAGTAATTTAATTACATACTGGTTCACAAGTACATGTCCTGTATCATCTTTTTTTGAGAATTACATGCATCAACTGCTCTGTTAACTAAATACAAGCAGTATAAAATCTTGAAGCACTAAGCCAAAATCTCAAAAGCACTAGCTACTACTCTGAGGACCTAAGAGTACAGAGACGACACATAGGACTCTATGTACATCTATACAAGACATATCAGCCAGTGTCTCCAATTGAGAATTCACTACTATCTCTACTGCTGCTGTTATTGCCCTTCACCTACTGAAGGATTCCCGCCTCTTCGTCCGCGTCCACCTAAAAATGTGGTTCCCACGGGGGTGAGACAATTGTAAATTACCCCAGTGAGAGATATAACTCTCCGCCAGAAACATTATTATTGCAGTTTATCAAGATAAATCTGAACAGAAGAATCACAATTGTTTATCAGCAGTTAATTCATTGTCTAACAAATTAGAACATTAATTTTATCTAAAGCTTTGCAGCTGTAACTTGATAGAGCAACATGTCACTTATCCAATAAGGAATGTGAATAACATGTATAACATTCATCAGCAACATTAAGCAGGATAATATCAACCAACATTTCTCATACTTCAGCTTTATGCAAAAACACTACACTGCTGATTATATTTTACATGTCATGTGTCAGACTGCAATAAGCTTGCCATTGTATATTGACATCTTCACTATAGAGTTATAGTCGCAACATATACTCTCTTCAGGCTTAGAACACACAGCTAATGCCTGACATTGTATTGTGGAGTCATGGCCTATATCCATACTCTTCTAACAAAGTATTGGGATCTTAATCCCTCATCTAATCAAGTACATTTCCATTTTTTAACAAGTTCATTATCATGTATATAGAATATGGGTATTCAAACCCTTAGTTCGTCATAGAATACTTGTTACCACATAACAGGTAACTTAATACCTTCAGGTCATTTTGACCAAGGTAAGCATGATTCTTACTACATAAGCATTCCACATAACACACAAAGCTTAATTCACCTCTTGTTACCTCTTAATAAGTAACAAGGCATATTATGGCTTATGTAGCACATAAACAATTTCAATAATTAAAACATCATATGGCACACAAGGCTCATTAATTTCATATTACCTCTCACTAAGAAACAAAACATATGAAGGCTTATAAGGCCTATAAAACATTTTCAATATAAGAGCATCATAGCTCATACCTGGTTATACTTATCATCTCAACATACCTACATGATTAGTACTTCATGATAACAGTTATAATGCTTTCATATCAGCACCATGCAACACAAAGTAATATCATCATTCCCTTTTTAGGGTTAGGATTTCTCTTGCATATCATCACCCTCCATTAGGGTTTTCCATAAATAGCCATTTAGGTTCTCAAGATCATATTATTAATGATCAAGTCCTATTTCATTGCTTCACTCAGCTAAGAGCCAACATTGATAATATAAGTATTCAATCATACTTATTTATTCTCATCATTCATAATTAAATGAATTATCAACACGAAGTATGAGTTTCTCTCTTATCTTTACCAGAATATGATTGCATCATAGCTTATTGATTTAGATTAACCTTTTCATAAGGCATGTTAGCCTACACTTATCAAAGTGCATAACATCTCAGTGTAGAAATTTACATGACACACTTCATGTGTCACTCATCCAAATATATTGGATTTAAAATACATCAAGGTATATCAATCTCGAGGTGCTGGATGTGATATCTATCATATTTGATCTATCACTTCCCTCATCACCTTTATCTTACTTAAGTTCATCCACTTAGCTTGTACTAGGGTATTTCCCATCCTAATACTTTATACACCAGTTCATCACATTTATCATGTAATGTATTGATCATAATCCACTTATTTAGAAAATACTACCATTGCTAATGATATGGACTCATCTTTGAGTTAGGAACTATTGATATAAGGATATCCATTATCAACCTCTTTAGGTGTTACACTTGTCAATATATTAATCACTATGGCATTATTAGGAATAGGGTTTTCCATGTTTATAAATTAAGTTACACATAGCATTTCCCATAAATATGGGTTTCACATAATATCACTCTACATTAGAGTTTCACATTACATCCTTCTATATCAGGGTTTCACATAGCATTACCTGAAATTAGGTTTTCACTTGACATCACCCTTAATTAGGGTTTCACATGTCACACCCTTGATTAGGGTTTCATCAACCTTCTCAATTAAGGTTTCATGATCTCTTTACAAAGGATCATACCCTAATTAATTATTATGTTCATGTTGAAAGTGTTGAGGTTTAACCATTACATGATTGTCATTCATGTAGGGATTCCTCTTTCTCTCATCCTCTCTAGGATGTCAATTACTTTAATCTTAATTAGATTAGGTCCAATCAACTGGAATGAAGGGTTGTCACAACATATTAAATCATTGTTTTCATAAGCATCAGAGTTAACTACTCAAAAAGGTACTAATTACCCTAGTACCTCAAAGGTACAATCATAGTAATCACCTTTGATTTACATCATTAATAATCAATTAATTAATTGACCTTTAGTCACATTAGGTGTCCAAATGGTTTGACCAATTGAACCTCAAATGTTCTTGGTCACTTATACCACAAACGGTCTTGGTCACTCAGACATTGAATGGTTTGAAATCGTTTAAGCAAAACCATAATGAAACCGTATGGACATTTCACACTTGAAACCACTTGGGACTCCAAATGGTTTGAGACTGTTTGGTCTCAAACGGTCTTGAGACCGTTTGGACCCAAACGGTCTTGAGACCATTTGGTCCAAACCCTCTCAAAACCGAATGGACCAACAAGGTCTTTCAACACTTATCAATTCAGGGATTCAATCATTAAACCATCTATCAATTGAACTACTGATTTATTATTCAAATAAACCATTGAATCACCCTTCAATTGGACCTTCAATTAGGGTTTTGAACCCAATTGAACTAGGGTTTATAATCAAGGAACCATCATATAGGGTATTGAAATCGAAGAACCATCAATGGTTGACATTGTGGAACCAATTCAATTGAAATTAATGAATCATCATCAAATTATGATATGACCTGACCTCAAACGGTCTCGAGGTCGTTTGGATGACCTCGAAATGGTCTTGATACCATTTTCCCCATCCCATCACTGAAATTTGTGAATTTCAATTTGGGTTTGCATCATTGAGTCAATCATGAATTGAACTGTTGATTATATTTCAATTTGATATCACTGGACCTTCAACCATCCAATCATACACCATCATAGACCTCTAAACGGTCTTGGTTAACCTCCAAACGGTCTTGGGACCATTTGGGTGACCTCCAAACGGTCTTGAGACCGTTTGGGCTAATCAACCCAAAAATTGATTCAATTACTTAAGGGTTCAACACTCAACCCGATTAGGGTTTGCATTTAAGGAATCATTCACAATTGAAACCATCAATATCAAACCAATTGCAACCATTGGATAAATATCCAAGCACAACAACATATTTCCTCAAATGGTCAACCATTTCAAATGGTCAACTACTTCAAACAGTTTGGAACCCAAACCTCCAAACGGTTTGCAAACCGTTTGGTCACCAAATGATTTGGTGAAACCGATTGGACCAAAATTTTGAAACCGTTTGCAATAGATATTTGTGGATGTGTGTGCTTATGATGATTTCATCATCATCAAGCTATAAACCCACGAAACTTTCTGTGATTTTCATGGTGATTGCATCAATCAATCAAATAAAATTTCGGGAATAAGGAAGGAATCAACAATTGCTAAAGATACGGAATCAATAACAAAGTTCAAGGGTTCAAGTTATATAACCTGCCTTCAATTGAGCCTCAAAGCTTGGAGCTTCACGTCAAAAATGGTGGAAGAAGCTTTTGCAACCCTCCCAAGGCTCATCCTCAAGCTTTGGAGCGAAAAGATTGGCTAGGATTGAAGATGGAGTGAAATAGAGAAGAAATCATACATTGTTTTGTGATTTCCACCATGAATTCAAGGTGAAAGAAGGTCAAGAAGCTTACCAACAGGTTGTGGATAGTCTTCTTGTTGCTCCAAACTCCCTTGGTCGTTTTTTCAAGCAAGAAGTGAAATTGGATTCGAAATTATCCCTTCATCTCATGGATAAAGGAGCATATATATGAATTTTATTGAAATTTCATTTAAGAGAGAGAAAGTAGGAATTATCTCCTCAACTTTCTTTCCATTTGTCCCCTTATATTCCTTATAGACGAGGATATCCTCTTTTCCACACATTCCTCTCAATTATCCATGATTTAAAAAAAAAAATTAAGCACCTTAACCCTTATAATAATAATATCCATAAGTTAGTGGATATTTCTTTTTCTTTTCTTAATGTGAGTGGGTTCTCCACTAACGTAGATATTTCCATTGCCTTTTCAAGTCACAAGGACGTACACACTTGTTGATTTTCAACCAAAATAATTTTGGTTGAAGGGCAATCCAATTAATATGATTATTTTTGCATTAAATTGAATTAGGGTTTCAATTATGCTTAAATCTTGATTATTTTAATATCAAGATTCTCTCTCTTCCAAAATGATTCAAATGAGGCGCCCCTCTCAAATTATTTTCTCTACATGATTCCAAGAATCATGAGGTACCCTCTTGAAGTGGTATTTTGCATATTGAACCCTAGATTTTGGGTAAATTGCACATTACACCAAAACTAGGTTTTTAATGCACAAACATTGCTCAACATGCTCTTTCTTGTTATCCAGGCTTGTAGAAGCCATACTACTGCATCATACTCATTCCCATGATGCTTCAACATATGAGGAACATTGTATCATGTAGAATTTTCAAGTTAACCCCTCAACTTGGGTAATTTGCACTTTAGTCTAAAACTAACAAAACATTGTTCCAACATTATTCAAAAAGGACTAAAATTGAAATATAAGTTCCTCTTGAGCCTTAATTACTTTTCAAGAGATAAGAGAGAGCATATAATCACTTTATTAAGCAAAACATCTAGGTTTAAGCATAACCCAGGTCAGGGATGTTACAAATTATAAACCCCTAACAAGGATTTTGTCCCCGAAATCCCAGATAACAAAAGATAGTTGTTATTCATGTCATCGAGTCTCTAATTATCATCTCAATGTCATGGAGATACTATAGATCTTTAATCCACATAAAGTTCTTCCACACATGATTATTCTAAGGAAATATTTTCAACTTGATAAACTTTTCCACCATAATTACACTTGTTCCTTCCATTATTTCAACCTTATCAATGTTTATGTTTATGCAGAGCATAAACCCCTAAGATATTATGTTCATATTATTTTGTGTAACTAGATTGATTTCTCAGTTGGCCAATATAGATAACCAAAATAAATACCTTACTTTGGTATTCATCATATGTATTGAGAACACATCTCATCCTTATCATATTTGATTCTCTGTTGTTACCACCAAGGGTACACATGCACAAGGTATTTCTTTTACTTTAGGACATCACTTGTTCCATATATCATTATCCTAGAACCAAAGTCCAAAGCAAGCTGATGCTTTTCTATGTATCCATCAACAGATTATTTCTAATCCATGTACATCAAATGTCATAATACTTACTTGATTGTCATTTTAATGAAAGGAGAAACATAAAGTATCATACTCCTATCATTACCCAAGGTTGTTCATCAAAGGGGAAACATATATAATTAATAGAGGTAATCCACTCAACAATCCTTTATTTGTTTGGGAAAGTTCACTTAGCACTTCCTATGTAATTGGGAAAGTTCACTTAGCACTTCCTATGTAATTAGGAAAGTTCACTTAGCACTTCCTATGTAATTAGGAAAGTTCACTCAGCACTTCCTATGTAATTAGGAAAGTTCACTTAGCACTTCCTATGTAATTAGGAAAGTTCACTTAGCACTTCCTATGTAATTAGGAAAGTTCATTTAGCACTTCCTATGTAATTAGGAAAGTTCACTTAGCACTTCCTATGTAATTAGGAAAGTTCACTTAGCAGTTCCTATGTAATTGGAAAAGTTCACTTAGCACTTCCTATGTAATTAGGAAAGTTCACTTAGCATTTCCTATGTAATTGGGAAAGTTCACTTAGCACTTCCTATGTAATTAGGAAAGTTCACTTAAAATTTCCTATGTAATTGGGAAAGTTCACTTAGCACTTCCTATGTAATTAGGAAAGTTCACTTAGCACTTCCTATGTAATTGGGAAAGTTCACTTAGCACTTCCCATGTAATTAGGAAAGTTCACTTAGCACTTCCTATGTATTTGGGAAAGTTCACTTAGCATTTCTTATATAATTGGGAAATTTCACTTAGCACTTCCCATGTAATTAGGAAAGTTCACTCAACACTTCCTATGTTATTTCATTATACTCACTAGATTGTTTCAGAATGACTACTTGATCAGAGTAATCAGAAAGATAACAATCTAAGAGTTCCATACTTACCCTATCTCCAATAATCATATACCTGGCCAGGGTATACAAGTATTGAGATTAGGTAGTATGCACTTTATTTACTATCATGTTCCTCACTTTTCATATCATTATACACACATGATTTTTCATTCCTGGATTTTCTTCAGGCATCACTTCTATATCTCATCTTTTAGCACATAGATAAGAGAGATTATAAAGCATTTTAAAGAATACTGAGTAAAATGTAAGTTCTCATCTCCCTTGTGTCCTTATAGGACTAGTCAGAGGGAGTTCAAAAACAACTACTTTCTTATTTTTAACACATAGAATCATGAAATGAAAAGACCTGTCACAACTCGAGGGTTGGCTATTGCATCAGATTGATTCATTGCATAGATCCTCGCAGTTGTTGGTTGTTGACCCTGTGCTTGATTGTTAGGTGTTGATGAACCAGCTCGGGATGCTTGTCCACATCCTCTATTGTTATTAGGAAACTGTCTCCTTTGTGAGCCTTACTGACTCTGCCCCTGGGGTTGAGTCACCATTGCATTCCCACCTGGACAATCCTTTACTAGATGTCCTGGTTGTCTACATTGGTAACAAACCCTAGTCACAAAATAGGGTCTGTGAGATCCACTCACCGATGTTGATGCTATGCTAGGGCTCTGCTTGGAGCAAAACTACGGTCCCTACCCCTACTTGACATACATTGCATCTGGGTATTGAATCTCGATGGTGTTGCCGAGGTAGAAAATCTCGGCTTATTAAAACTTTCGGATCTCTGTCCTTGAAACTGAGTATGTACCTTCTTACCACTGGTCTATCATTTCTCAATTTCAGACCTTTCTATCCTCCTTACTGAATCCAAAAAAGTGGCAAACCTCTCCCTGTTCTCTAAAGCAGACACATGAGTGGTTAGTTCAGCGTTCAATCCCTTCTCGAAACGCCGAATTCTTTCCTCATCATTAACCGCCATATGCGGACAAAACCGCAACAGCTCCATGAACTTAGCTTCATACTCACTAATGTTCATTTGTCCTTGTCTGATCCTCTCATATTGAGAGATCTTCTCGTCTAGATATGTCTTAGAGAAGTATTTACTGACGAACTCTCGTCGGAATACCTCCCATCCAATTTCTTCACCTAGCCTCTTATCTTCTTCTATAATCCACCAGTGACCAACACTCCCTTTTAGGAGGTACACTGCAAGCTTACCTTCTCGGCTTCAAGAATTTCAAGGATCCTGAAAGCCTTTTCCAGCTCTGTCAGCCACAAATCAGCATCTGCTGGATCAGCTGTAACAACATAATCTATGGCTCCAACCCGGTGAATTCTCTCAAAAGTCTTACCGGCTCCATATCCCTCATTGTGGATTGGTGCCCTCGGTGCAGGTGGTGGCATCCTGTCTGCCATGTGTGTCATGGTTGTCAAGAATTTCTCAAATAGAGCATGGATGGCTGGGTTTTCTATCATAGCTGGGTCAATCTGGGGCTGTTCAGGTACAGGCCCTTCCCTATTCTGGTTTCTTACACCTCCTCCTAGTGCAGCAACACTGCTATCAATAGCGTGTTCTTCGTGTGTTCCAGACATCTTCAAGTTTTTCTTCTCCTCCTATATGAGTAGAAGTCACTATCAGATAACTGGAAGACACTAGAATAGACTTAACATCTTAGTCCCATGTCTCTGTAGACTCAGCGAACCTAGAGCTCTGATACCACTAAATTGTGACACATCGATCGAATAAAACGTTATTAACTTAGCGGAAGCAATCACTAAGCAGCAGATTACCAAAAATCACTATAAATTAAAACCATTTTTCCACACATAGGAAAACTCTTTTATAAAGAACCAGAGTAATTTAATTACATACTGGTTCACAAGTACATATCCTGTATCATCTTTTTCTGAGAATTACATGCATCAACTGCTCTGTTAACTAAACACATGCAGTATAAAATATTGAAGCACTAAGCCAAAATCTCAAAAGCACTAGCTACTACTCTGAGGACCTGAGAGTACAGAGACGACACATAGGACTCTATGTACATCTATACAAGACATATCAGCCAGTGTCTCCACCTGAGAATTCACTGCTGTCCCTATTGCTGCTGTTGTTGTCCTTCACCTACTAAAGGATTCCTACCTCTTCATTCACGTCCACCTAAAAATGTGGTTCCCACGGGGGTGAGACAATTGTAAATTGCCCCATCAAGAGATATAACTCTCCACCAGAAACATTATTATTGCAGTTTATTAAGATAAATCTGAACAAGAGACTTAAAATCGTTTATCAGCAGTTAATTCATTATCTAACAGATTAGAACATTAATCTTATCTAAAGCTTTGCAGCTATAACGTGATAGCGCAACATGTCACTTATCCAATAAGGAATGTGAATAACATGTATAACATTCATCTACTACATTAAGCAGGATAATATCAACAAATGTTTCTCATACTTCAGCTTTATGCAAAAACACTACACTGCTGATTATATTTTACACATCATGTGTCAGGTTGCAATTAGCTTGCCATGGTATATTGACATCTTCACTATAGAGTTATAGCCACAACATATACTCTCTTCAGGCTTAGAACACACAACTAATGCCTGGCATTGTTTTGTGGAGTCATGGCCTATAGCCATACTCTTCTAACAAAGTATTGGGATCTTAATCCCTCATCTAATCAAGTACATTTCTATTTCTTAACAAGTTCATTATCATGTATATAGAATATGGGTATTCAAACCCTTAGTTCATCATAGAATACTTGTTACCACATAACAGGTAACTTAATACCTTCAAGTCATTTTGACCAAGGTAAGCATGATTCTTACTACATAAGCATTCCGCATAACACATAAAGCTAAATTCACCTCTTGTTACCTCTTAATAGGCAAAAAGGCATATTATGGCTTATGGAGCCCATAAACAATTTTAATAATTAAAACATCATATGGCACACATGGCTCATTAATTTCATATTACCTCTCACTAAGCAACAAAACATATGAAGGCTTATAAGGCCTATAAAACATTTTCAATATAAGAGCATCATAGCTCATACCTGGCTATGCTTATCATCTCAACATACCTGCATGATTAGTACTTCATGATAATAGTTATAATGCTTTCATATCAGCACCATGAAACACAAAGTAATATCATCATTCCCTTTTTAGGGTTAGGATTTCTCTTGCATATCATCACACTCCATTAGGGTTTTCCATAAATAGCCATTTAGGTTCTCAATATCATATTATTAATGATCAAGTCCTATTTCATTGCTTCACTCAGCTAAGAGCCAACATTGATAATATAAGTATTTAATCATACTTATTTATTCTCATCATTCATCATTACATGAATTATCAACACAAAGTATGAGTTTCTCTCTTATCTTTACCAGAATATGATTGCATCATAGCTTATTGATTTAGATTAAACTTTTCATAAGGCATGTTAGCCTACATCTATCAAACTGCATAACATCTCAGTGTAACAACTAACATGACACACTTCATGTGTCACTCATCCAAATATATTGGATTTAAAATACATCAAGGTATATCAATCTTGAGGTGCTGGATGTGATATCTATCATATTTGATGTATCACTTCCCTCATCACCTTTATCTTACTTAAGTTCATCCACTTAGCTTGTACTAGGGTATTTCCCATCCTAATACTTTATACACCAGTTCATCACATTTATCATGTAATGTATTGATCATAATTCACTTATTTAGAAAATACAACCATTGCTAATGATATGGACTCATCTTTGAGTTAGGAATGATTGATATAAGGATATCCATTATCAACCTCTTTAGGTGTTACACTTATCAATATATAAATCACTATTCCATTATTAGGAATAGGGTTTTCCATGTTTATAAATTAAGGTACACATAGCATTTCCCATAAATATGGGTTTCACATAATATCACTCTACATTAGAGTTTCACATAACATCCTTCAATATCAGGGTTTCACATAGCATTACCTGAAATTAGGTTTTCACTTGACATCACCCTTAGTTAGGGTTTCACATGTCACACCCTTGATTAGGGTTTCATCAACCTTCTCAATTAAGGTTTCATGATCTCTTTACAAAGGATCATACCCTGATTACTTATTATGTTCATGTTGAAAGTGTTGAGGTTTAACCATTACATGATTGTCATTCATGTTGGAATTCCTCTTTCTCTCATCCTCTCTAGGATGTCAATTACTTCAATCTTAATTAGATTAGGTCCAATCAACTTGAATGAAGGGTTGTCACAACATATTAAATCATTGCTTTCATAAGCATCATAGTTAACTACTCAAAAAGGTACTAATTACCCTAGTACCTCAAAGGTACAATCATAGTAATCACCTTTGATTTACAACATTGATAATCAATTATTAATTTTACTTTAGTCACCTTAGGCATCCAAATGGTTTGACCAATTGAACCTCAAATGTTGTTGGTCACTTAGACCCCAAACGGTCTTGGTCACTCAGACATTGAATGGTTTGAAATCATTTAAGCAAAACCATAATGAAACTGTATCGACATTTCACATTTGAAACCACTTGGGTCTCCAAACGGTTTGAGACCGTTTGGACCCAAACGGTCTTGAGACCGTTTGGTCCAAACCCTCTCAAAACTGAATGGACCAATAAGATCTTTCAACACTTATAAATTTAGGGATTCAATCATTAAACCATCTATCAATTGAACTACTGATTTGTTATTCAAATTAACCATTGAATCACCCTTCAATTGGACCTTCAATTAGGGTTTTGAACCCAATTGAACTAGGGTTTATAATCAAGGAACCATCAATTAGGGTATTGAAATCGAAGAACCATCAATGGTTGACACTGTGGAACAAATTCAATTGAAATTAGTGAATCATCATCAAATTATGATATGACCTGACCTCAAACGGTCTTGAGGTCGTTTGGATGAACTCCAAATGGTCTTGAGACCGTTTGCCCCATCCCATCACTGAAATTTGTGAAATTCAATTAGGGTTTGCATCATTGAGTCAATCATCAATTGAACTGTTGATTATATTTCAATTTGATATCACTGGACCTTCAACTATCCAATCATACACCATCATAGACCTCTAAACGGTCTTGGTTAACCTCCAAACGGTCTTGGGACCGTTTGGGTGACCTCCAAACGGTCTTGAGACCGTTTGGGCTAATCAACCCAAAAATTGATTCAATTACTTAAGGGTTCAACACTCAACCCGATTAGGGTTTGCATTTAAGGAATCATTCACAATTGAAACCATCAAGATCAAACCAATTGCAACCATTGGATCAATATCCAAGCACAACAACATATTTCCTCAAATGGTCAACCATTTCAAACGGTTTGGAACCCAAACCTCCAAACGGTTTGGTGAAACCGATTGGACCAAAATTTTGAAACCGTTTGCAATAGATATTTGTGGAGGTGTGTGCTTATGATGATGTCATCATCATCAAGCTATAAACCCATGAAGCTTTCTATGATTTTCATGGTGATTTCATCAATCAATCAAATAAAATTTTGGGAATAAGGAAGGAATCAACAATTGCTAAAGATATGGAATCAATAATAAAGTTCAAGGGTTCAAGTTATATAACCCGCCTTCAATTGAACCTCCAAGATTGGAGCTTCACGTCAACAATGGTGGAAGAAGATTTTGCAACCCTCCCAAGGCTCGTCCTCAAGCTTTGGAGCGAAAAGATTGGCTAGGATTGAAGATGGAGTGAAATAGAGAAGAAATCATACACTGTTTTATGATTTCCACCATGAATTCAAGGTGAAAGAAGGTCAACAAGCCTAACAACATATTGGGGGTCGTCCTACTGTTGCTCCAAACTCCCTTGGTCGTTTTTGAAAGCAAGAAGTGAAAGTAGATTCGAAATTATCCCTTCACCTCATGGATAAAGGAGCATGTATATGAATTTTATTGAAAATTCATTTAAGAGAGAGAAAGTAGGAATTATCTCCTCAACTTTCTTGCCATTTTCCCCATTATCTTCCTTAGATACGAGGCTATCCTCTTTGCCTCTTATTCCTCTCAATTATCCATGATTTAAAGAAAAATAAATTAAGCACCTTAACCCTTATAATAATAATATCCATAAGTTAGTGGATATTTCTTTTTCTTTTCTTAATGTGAGTGGGTTCTCCACTCACGTAGATATTTCCATTGCCTTTGCAAGGCACAAGGACGTCCACACTTGTTGATTTTCAACCAATATAATTTTGGTTGAAGGGCAATCCAATTAATATAATTATTTTTGCATTAAATTGAATTAGGGTTTCAATTATGCTTAAATATTCTTGATTATTTTAATATCAAGATTCTCTCTCTTCCAAAATGATTCAAATGAGGCGCCCCTCTCAAATTCTTTTCTCTACATGATGCCAAGAATCATGAGGGACCCTCTTGAAGTGGTATTTTGCATATTGAACCCTAGATTTTGGGCAAATTGCACAGTACACCAAAACTAGGTTTTTAATGCACAAACATTGCTCAACATACTCTTTCTTGTTATCCAGGCTTGTAGAAGCCATACTACTGCATAATACTCATTGCTATGATTCTTCAACATATGAGGAACATTGTATCATGTAAAATTTGCAATTTAACCCCCCAACTCGGGTAATTTGCACTTTAGTCCAAAACTAACAAAACATTGTTTCAACATTATTCAAAAAGGACTGCTAATATAAGTTCCTCTTGAGCCTAAATTACTTTTCAAGAGATAAGAGAGAGCATATAATCACTTTATTAAGAAAAACATCTAGGTTTAATCATAACCCAGGTCAGGTATGTTACAATATATATACAGGAGAACAATATTCGTATATGCCACACAAACAAGCATTAATATACTAACAAAAGTCCAATTCATTTGAAGCACCATATATAAACTTTTTCTCTCCCGGACCTGAGAGTACATGGACAACTCTAGGAAACACTAGACATCTAATCAACTTTATCAAAGATTCATGACGATAGCTCTCTTTGCTGCCACATGTTTGTTTTTGTCACTTCCGATTACTTTAAAAAAATGTGGCGAACCGCAAGGATGAGACCCATGTCCCAATAAGAGATATAACCTCCAATAATGTTTATCGATTACAATATTTTTAAGTAATTAAATAGTTAAGTAGTTTAATCAGATATAACAAATAAGATCAGCAGTACTGTTGACTAATAAAATACATAAAGGAGTAGATAATAACTATCATCATTAGCCAGACTTTCATCCTTTATCTTGTTGACAATATAAGCAATTCAATAGCATATGCATATATAGCATCATGAGCAAGTCTAGTAACATAGCATAGCTAACAACATGAGCATGTGTAATTGGTTGAACATATCAACATCATAAAAAGAGCTAAAAACATAAGCACAACTATCTGGATAAGTATGATTACCGTATATGCATCTCTAGTTACAAAGGCATGGCTAGCATGCTAAACATAACTAACAACATGAGATATCTAGCATCATGATTATAATCAGCAGTAGCAGTATAGTTATCAACACAAGCATAGATATTGTATGTATGCATCTACAATCTTAAGAATATCCACAACCTAACTGTATCTACTATCTCTTAATTGCACTAAGCATCATCTTTATGTAAAGATAACAAACAAGGGTTATCATCCAATGTGAAACATTGTGTATAACCCTAAACTAATATGCTACACGGCTGTATTACATCTTTTATTATGCCTTGGAAATTTGAATTGTATCATTCAAAGTCCAACTGACCCCTGCGAAGGGCTATTCAGTTTTGTACAAGATCTAGGAGTGTCAGTATCCTAAGATCTCTTCCCCTCAGTCAGTACGAGTAAAAAGGCAGTGACACATTAGTCAAAGCTGCCACCACAATGACATATAGTCAAGCTGATAACCACTAGTCCGCCCTTGGTACAGGTCACGACACTATAAGCCAGGGTATACAAAACCCTTTAATCCTAGGTACAACCGCAGTTGTCCTCAATCACATCATGTTATAATCACTGAGACACAACCGCAGTCTTTCTCATTCACATCATATGTATGAGGCATGGCCAAAGCCAACCTCCACAATCTATATTGTAGATGACAAGGATATATCCTCAACCTTCCACCCCAACATACTCAATAGTATGCACTCTGAGTTTCCCTTAAGAATACTCATTTCACCATCTAGCAAGTTCTGACACTGAAGATGGCTCTATGGAACAAGGCACTACATGATTAGAGTTGCTCTTGATTAGTTATGCCAATTGGGTGAATTAAGGCTGCATCAAACAAGTGGACATACAAACCCTAATTCACTTCTAGAAAGCATATAAATATCATAACTTTTAAAAGATTTAAAATGTGTGAAAGATAATTTCTCATCTCATCATCACATGGTACTATTCACTTGCCATTCATGAGACCACACTAGTCATCATACTATCACAGGATATAAATCCTTTTCACAATATCATAGGTATCGACCCTTATCAACATAAGAGGATTACACCTCATTTAGGGTTCAAACATGCCCAAAGATCATTAAGACCATCATATTATCGCATGATATAAATCCTTTTCACAATATCATAGGGTATTAACCCTTATCAACACAAGAGAATTACACCTCATTCAGGGCTCAACCATGCCCAAAGGTCATTAAGACCATCATACTATTCCCTGCAAGATTATTATTATCTTTGCATGCCTTATAACAAGGCTTAACAACATCACTTACATATAATACACCAGATCATCACAATATTGCATTAATGAGCTAGGAGATATTCATAAAAAATCATAGCAGGGCTATATTAACATTAAGAACATTCCTTTATTACATCAACATGCAAGGAATCTAGATATGATTAACACTCATCATATTCATAATGCACATGTTTAGCATAAGAAAGTATCAAGCATGTGGATATGATAACCACCAATTAACACATTAAGGTTATGATCATGTTAAGGAGGTTATTCCACCATCATTCCATCATATAATAATGTTAAACATGAATACTCATCTTTATCTATTTGCATTAGAGTTAGGTTCAACATGATAAATTATATCAATGTTACTAATCGACACTTATACCCAAACCCTAACTCATGTTATCCCCATTGGATCATGGATGCATAAGGTGAAGCATCACCATCACATTCCATACTATTCTCAAGTATGAACCCACCCATAAATCAAGGTGTAACCATCAAGTTATAGCATACTAGGGTTTCAACAACAGTAACAGAGTACTCCATGATTGTATTAGTCATTCAAGGACTATTCATAGCCAACTACTATCATTTAGTTATATTAAAGCTAGGTATAACAAGCTATACCTCATTAGGGTTACATATCAACACAATATGATTATCATCCCTTCTATTCATATGAGTGAATAGGTAAGACTACCTTATTAAGGGTAACCCTCCATTTGTTCCATCATCATTCAACCCATATCACCATATCACAATGTCAACCAGAACCATTGGATGTTTAAAAGGTAAGACCATTGATTGTTTACATAAGTAAACACCCTGGATAAACCACCTATTAAGTCCTTGATTTGTACTCTAGAAAGAGTCACCATTTAACCATAGACATCCATTTATTAACAACACAAAAAGTTCCATTGGGAGTAGGGTAAAACCCACAATCGACTGTTCATTTAAAACAAGCCACCCATTATCCTTAAGTTGATCATATAAAGGAAACCATCTAAATCACATTATTAGGACCAACATATTACATTAGCCATCATTCCACTTTATTGGAGGAATAAAAATTAGATCTTGACCATTGGGTCAAGTTCATATGTTAAAACCATCAATTACAGTATAGGTCCGACCATTGCATCAAGTAACCCAAGAAACCATTGGTCTAAGGCTTAATTGATGCTACAACTACAATGCTTAACTCAACATAGGTTGTAGAGACCTGATACACTATCATTAGTGACCATTAAATCACCATAGGTTCTTAGATCAACACTATATTCATTAATCAACATCAAATATTAAGCTAATATCATCATTGATTGATAACATTAGTAGGGTACTTAATGGTTGATCATTAAACTTCTAATTGATCCAAAACTTGACCTAAGGGGGTTACCATAGGTTGTCACCATCATATGATACCTTCTATCATGACCATCAGTTGTCATGAAGACAACACCATAAGGTTGTTGCAATGTTACAATCATCGGGTCATGGGTTTATAGAAGAAACCAGCTTAAAACCCTAAAATTGACCATTGGTTGATAGGTGCTTAGCACCATAGGTTGTCAAACCAATCTGATCTAAGTAAAATTATACCTTAGGAATAATGTACACATGATCACAGGTTCATCTATAACTGAAATCAGAATAGGAAACATTATAAAATTCAAAATCCAAGTCAAGCATAGCTTTTTAGTGCATGGATCATCATTTTCAAGCAAGAACATGAGCTAGAAAGCTTATGGTAAGCAATAAACGTGGAGCAAGTTATAAAACTTTCCTATAATGAGAAGATGAAACCCCACACAGAAGAAATCTCGAGAAGTTAGGATAGAAAACCCAAGCATAAGCTATGAACTTGTCCATTTAGCACCTTTCTTCATCAAATGAGCAACCCCTAAACATGAGGAGCAAGAAAGGTAGGGTTTTAGAGCTTTAGAGCAATTTCTACCATGGAACAGTAAGGTTCCGACTTGGAGGAAGGTCTAAGGAAGGAGAAGAGTAAGAGAAATAGAGAAGGAAGGAAGAAAATAACTTGCCTTGGTCAAAATCCCTAGAAGATGACCTTGGAAACCCTATGTAGGGCTAGATGGAGCTTTAGGAGACCTTCTTCTCCAAAAAGAGGTTGTCTTCTACCTTAGAGCACTTGGTTCCACAGAAAAATAGAGTGGGGTCATTTATCCAGGTTAGAGGAAAGAGAAAGCCAGCAAAGTTTCGTACTTGGGCAAGGAAGAGGTAAATATAGCCCATGGATAAGGATGGGAGCAAGCATGAGGTGTAAAAGTAGCTTCCCCATGTGTATATGGCCTTAAACTATTAAGAATATACAAGCACACACACAAGCAGATCCCCCACCGTCCTTATAGACTTACTTATCTTTCCTTTGTCAAATTTCCCATCCAATCACATAATTCATTAGTTGATAGCTACTAAAGGTAGCTCATCCATGAAGGGGTAAACCCTAAAATATCCTTAGAGAAAACACCTTCAAAACAAGGATTAAATAGGTGCCCCATGGATCAACAAGCTCAAGAATGATGAGAGAATATACAAGGAACATAATGCAAGTGATAAATTGCAAAGAAAACCTCTCGATTGGGTAAATTGTAGAAAGTTCAAATGTGCATATATTGCATAACTTACTCAAACAGTGTCCAAATTGGACCAAATTTGAAACTTAATCTTGTATTATGATTTCAAACCATATCACAAGGTTATATTAGGGTTCTAAGCATTCTATTATGGTAATGAATCTTATTCAACTCATTAAGCAAGTTTAGGGGCCTTACACTGATGGATATAGCAAGTGATTAAGCTTAAGAGAGAGACGAGGATCTTGAAGGCACTTGACTATAATATAGAGACCTTCATTGAGACGAGACGATCCATAAACTACGATATAAACTCAACGGAAGCATTCGGTTAACAGCAGATTATGAAAAATCATCGGAAATTAAATCTTTTTGAGACAAGATCTTGAAATTATATAACTCCTTTTATAAGAAACAAGATAAGCAATTTACATCTCTGTTAAATCACTTCTTGAGTGATTATACACAACCAGATACAAAATCTCAAGACTCAAAACCAAAATCTCAGACCTACTGACTCCAAGGACCTGAGAGTACAAAGACGACATAGGACACACTATCTACAAGACTAGACAGTCAGTATCTCCACCTGAGATTCACTACTGTCCCTGATGCTGTTGCTGCTGTTATTGCTCATTCTTAAATGGATTCCTTCGTCTTCGGCGTCTACCTAAAAAATTGAAATCTACGAAAGTGAGACAATTTAAATAATTGTCCCAACGAGAGTTATAACTCTTCGCCAGAGGCTTTGTTATAGCATATAAGGAATAACAGGAGCAAAATAACTGAAATAATCAACAACAGGTTTGGTAATAAGTAAAACAACATTTACTTAAGCAATCACTTCAGTAAAGCATAGGAGAACATGTATGCTAGATACTTGAATAGACAATTAAAGTAAACAATGGAACATCAATCATTGTCTCTCGTAGTTCAACCTAAGCAGTTATACTATACGGCTGATTATATTTTTCAAACATTATTATGCCCTACGGAGATGAGGTATACCACTCATACTCCAACCGACCATTTATAAAAATCGCGTCGGTACCATACATAGGTCATCAAAAGAGCCGGATTCTTATGACCTCATCTTCCTCAGTCAGTAAGAGGATTTACTTGCAGGACATCTTGTTTCTCTGCTATAGTAGCTATCTAGGGTATTCTGGAAACTTCGCTGTAGAGTTATAGTGGAGTTCTGAACTCTCTTCGTCATCGAAAGATTTCTTGTTTATCTCTTATCGATGCGGTATTAGTAATTTCTTCGGGAGATTTGTGGTACATCACCCGATATGAATATATAGTGAAGGGTTGAAAGATTAAAGTACATCTACATCAATTCCTACACTAGGACGTAAGGATATTCACGTCCATATACCCCCATATACTCAAAAGTATATGCTCCAGGAGTTCCCTTAGGAAAACCTATTTCACCATCATTTGGTCTCTGAAAATGATGGATCTTTGGTCAAGGCCCTACATAGTATGATTACACTTGATTAATTAGGTACATTTTAGTATTCTTTTATCATCAAGCATGTTTCCAAGCATTAATCATTAGAACAACAACTATGAAAGTAGAATACTAAATGTATCAAGTTCAACTCACATCAGTAATCAAATGGATATAAATTCTTAATCATTTCATTACTATGAATTAAGAATAGGGTGCTTAACCCTTAGATCATCATAAGTCATCTAATCAGCATGACCTTGATGTTTGCTCATGGCTCTTACAGCCCATTAACCTCATATGTTGTCACTTAATTGAGGCAACATAGCATATATCACTTTTCATAAAGCTTATGACATGCCTTCAATAAATATGACATCATAACCCTTACCTGGTTATGAAAATTACTTTATAAAAACCTACATGGTTAATATATTTGATAATAAGCAATTCATCTCTACATCAACATAGTATAAAACAGAGATAACCTTTCAATTCAAGAATTGTATCAATATGCTCTTGGTTAGATTTAACTAGGGTTATACCAACCCTCTTTACCTGTAAGAATATATAGTGTTTCTCTATTACATACTTCATGCATAGGGTTCCATGTTTAAGAACATAACCCAAACTTAGGGTTAAAATATCCCATCTTTCAGTAATGAGGATTTCCTGTTTATATTATCTGTTCAACCTTAGCATACTATTCTGCATATAAAGGTATCAAATGTATTTGCTTTCAGTTACTATAATCATCATATATCATTATTGTTCATCAATTCTAAGTATTAACCCATTTCTCATTCATATCCTTGGATAGATTTACTCCCCCCACAAGATGTATAATCTGTACTTATTGAGTACATTGAGTTCATTATGTCTCAATCATATTCTTTGTGTCACTTGCCTAAGTATAAGGGTTTTAGGGGCTCATCCATATATAATACACTGGACTGGAGAATGTGATAACTATTATAAATTGATGTGTCACATTCTTCTCATTACTATCTTACTTGAAATAATTGGTCAATCCAATATTAAGATATTCCTATTTTGATACTTCAACCACTAACTTGTTTCCTTCCTCATATGACCTATGCATCATATATCAGGATTATCTAATTATCGTTAATGATATAGATTTAAACATTGTTGATTTAGGATGATCCATCATCAACTATTCTAGATATCATTATATTCAGGATGTTATCTACCTCATGTTTTCATATACATCATATCTATCTTTTGATATGAACCTGCAAGATTAATTCAACTAATAATAGTAAACAATTCATTTCAAGAGTTGTACCTTCATACTCTTACAAGAGCTAGGTTCCTTGATTTTCATCAGTTAGGGTTATCCAATCTCTTCCATTATGATTAGGAATAATGATTCTTCATGTCATACTTAATCATGAAGATTCATGCTTAAAAGCATAACCTGGAGTTAAGGTTTATTGTACATTTCAATGCATTACCCTCAATTAGGGTTTACTATTCACATTTCATGTTATTACCCTAGAAATTAGGGTTTACTATTCACTTCATGGTGAATTGAGCTCATAGAATCATCATGTATGAGAAACATCATCATTGATGTCTTTCAATTAGGTTAAGACTCATCAATCATCATAATTAGGGTTTTCATGATCTCTCATAGATGGATCATACCCTAATCATGCACATTCTTATACATTGAAGGTATTTTACTTAAGTTTCAACCATAAAAGGTACCTTCTCTCTCCTCTTACTAATAGATGGTGATTACATCACTCTAGATTAGGTTAGGTCAAGTCATCATTGAATAACATAAGCTAAGTCACCACTATCATGTCATTAGGGTTTTGATTAAAACAAGGTATCATCTAGTTGAACCCTTCAAGGGCATATTGGTAAAGTACACAATGATTACCATCATGGGTCAATCTATTAATCACTTAACCCCTTAATGTCTTTAAGTATCATTAGGGTTTATATTAGACCACCATTGAACCAATTTAAACCTTCAAAGTACTAAGCAATCACAACCCTAAAGTCTCCAATCGATTACATACTTTCAACCTCCAAATGGTCTTGAGACCATTTGGATGTGTTGACCATTTGAGTGCATTGACTTCAAGACCACATGACACTCAAGGTCGTTTGCCCTCAAACGGTCTTGAGACCGTTTGAGTGCGTTGACCGTTTGAGAGTGTTGACCTCCAAACTGTTTGGGTGAAACGACCTTGAAACCGCATGAGATGAAACGATCTTGAGATCGATTGGACCAAACGACCTTGAGATCATTTGAGCCCAAATGGTCTTGAGACCGTTTGGCCTCAAACAGTCTTGAGACCATTTGGAACCAAACGGTCTTGAGACCGTTTGGTCCAAATGGGCTCAAAACCGCATGGACTTCAAAGGTGTATCAAAGGTTATAATCGATTGGGGTTTTCTATGTTGAAGCCTTCAATTGGCCATATCCTTGTTAACCACTTGTAAATTGAGTCAATTAGGGTTAGCCTTAATCAATTGGACACCAAATTGACCCTCAATTGAAATCCAATTAGGGTTGAATCCAACTCAATTAGGGTTTGCAGTCGGTTAACCATCAATGCTCATCAACATGAATCTAATTGAGGTTGAACCCATCAATTGACATCCAATTGGGCCCAAACTTGGCCCAAACGGTCTTGGGATCGTTTGGACACCCTCCAAACGGTCTTGAGACCGTTTTCCCAAAGTTTCATCAAAATCTAAGTCGATTTGATAAGGGTTGAACCCTAATTAGGTCTAAAATCAGCACTTTTAATCAATTCATCAACTTATTGTGATTGGACCCTCAATTCATCAAATTACCTTAACCCTAGACCTCCAAACGATCTTGGGTTGTCACCAAACGGTCTTGAGACCGTTTGAGTGAACCCCCAAATGGTCTTGAGACCGTTTGGGCTCTTCAACCCAAAGTTCACCAAAATCTATCCTTGAAATCAGCAATTCAACCCGATTAGGGTTTAGGGGGCTGAAGTGCCTTCAACTAGTGATTGGTTTGCAATTAAATTATGATTATTTGTAATTGATTAATTCAACATGTTTACAATAGAACTATAAATGTTCTTCACTTGGTCAACCCTACCAAACGGTCTTGGAGACCGTTTGAATCTAAACGGTCTTGTAAGACCGCATGAGATCAAACGGTTTGAGACCGTTTGATTTCAAACGGTTTGCAAACCGTTTAGACCAAATGGTCCAAGGTCGTTTGATAAAGTTACCTAGGAATTCACGCCCATCATATTCAACCTTGGGACAGGTCGGTTACTCCACGGATTGCTTGCAAAAGTGCAAGGAAGAATGGGGAAGAAGAAGAACTAAGTACTAGTTTGCAAGAACATAGATATGCATAATAAAGCAAGAGGTTTAGAGTTATAAAACCCGCCTCAAACGTTGTTCCTAGAGATCCAAGCTTCCAAGCTTCAAGTATTTAATGGCGTCTAGAGCTCCACAGTTCGGCCAAAGGTGATTCTACAAGGAAAGGTTGGGGAAAGTCGACTAAAACAAGAAACCTAAGTGAGATAACCATAAAACCAACCTTATACAAGGAAATCCTCCATGAATCCGAGCTAGGTGATGGTCTCTCCTTACCTTAGAATAGGTTGGTCGTCTCCCTGAGCTCCATAGCTTTGCCTCTAGTCAGTTGATCAAGATGATAAGTGAGAAAGAAGAGGAAACGTTCCTTTGATTGCAAAGGAAAGTTGTATATATATGTTTGGGTGAAAGTTCAACATAAGGACATCTAATTTCTTCATTTCTCATCTAGGTCCCTCCTTAACTTCTTAGCACGTTTATCATTATCCTAGTATATCAAAACTCCTTCAAAATTCAAGATCTAAGGGTAAAGAAAGCCAACATGCAAACTAAGGTGCACATATAAGAGGGTCCTATTACTTATAACTTGGTGATTCCATTACAAAGGTGTTCCTTATAATATGATTATTCAAATGAAACGCCCTCTTCATCATTTTTACTCTAAATGATGTCAAGAGTCATAAAATATACTCTAGAGGGTGTATTTTACAAGTTGCACCCCATATTTTGGGTAAATTGCATTTTACACCAAAATTAGGGTTTTAAACACAAGGATTGCTCCACACGCTGCATCTTGATGCCCAAGCTTGGGAAATCCATCATAATTTATCATATTCATTATTATGATGTCTCAAAATTAAAGGAATCATATTAACATGTGTAATTTTCAAGTTAACCCCTCTAATTGGGTAAATTGCACATAGGTCCCTGTATTGCAAAACAATACTACAACATTGTTTAAAAGGGACAGAAATGGAAACATATGTTTCTTAGGAGCTTTGATTACATACTAAAGGATAATCACAAATATCTAATTACATAATTAGGTAAAACACCTAGGGTTAGCTCATAACCCAGGTCAGGGATGTTACATTCATAGTACCTAGATAACCATGGGATGAATCCCAAAGGGTCCTATTTATAGTTGGTGATGCCTACTAGCCGGTAGAAACACTTAAGGATGAATTTTAGTCGTTTGGGGTGTTGTAACAGATCTATTTTTGATGTTTGCAACACTCCAATGTCTAGAAATACTTTTTCTGCACACTTTGTACAATGCAGTCGATCAAGTTTCAATAAAGGTAACTTGACCGATTGCACTATCTGACAAATGGATTTTGAGTTGTCTGTCAAGTTTATCCTGGATGAAACTCGACCAATGGCTTAATTTAACTTTGTCTGTGCAAGGTGTCAATGAGTTTGAGCTGGGACAAAGTCGGCCAAACCTGGAAATTTCCAAGACCCATCCTAGGTTTCGGTCGAGTTTCTTAGAAGGAAACCCGACCAAACAGAGTGCCTGTAATGCATTTTGAAAATTGTCATTAAAGTGCTTAGATGTTTGAATTAATTGTTCCTGATTTTAAACTTAATTACAAGTCATACAATCATCACAAGTGATTTACAACATGATTCTAATAGAGCAACATCATACTCCACAAAAGTGCACTTGTATTGATATTGACTTGTCTTTTCTCCAAGTTAGGATGTGCAAGTTAGGGGATTTGGAGTGTGTCTATACCTAATCTAAATTCACTCAAGTAGAAGCATTAGACACAAATAAGTGGAATGGTTAGTCATCATCAAAACAAGGGTTTAGTCAATTAAACTTTGAGAGTCAATTAGACTCTGAGTCAACATTCTCCCCCTTTTTGAAGATGATAAACCATTCCACAAATATATTGAAAGAAGTAAATGTTGGATCCTAGATGGGTGATTAGATGATCTAGAGGGGGGTGAATAGAGCTGAATGCACTTAAACAAAATTCATTAGACCTTCAAGATCTATGATAAGATAAGGTTGCTAAATAGGTAATTTGAGTGCAACTAAAACATGCATAGCAAGGATGAGAGAGATTGAGCAAACACAAGTATACAAGCTATTTAGAGTGGTTCCACACTTCAAACTAGAAGTATGTCAGTCCACTTACCTAGAGACGTCAACCTCTAGGATTTCCTAACCATTGCATTCTTATATTCATTCATAAGACTTACAATACATGACCAAACAAAGGACTTACCTATCCAATACAAAGAGTCTTCAACCTTACCAAGGACTTACCCACTTTGTAAGAGTCTTCCGCCTTCTTCCAAGGACTTACCTACTCTTGCACAAGTCTTCAGCCTTGCAGGAATTACCCACTCTTCTTGGATCTTCCGCCTTTGACTTCACCTTCACTCGGAGAAGCTTCCACCAAGGACTTACCCACTTGAGCAAGGAGTCTTCTGCCTTCACCAAGGGCTTACCCACTCTAGCTCCAAGTCTTCAGCCTTGATCTTCACCAAGGGACGCCTTCCCTTGTTCTTCTTCACCTCTCTTAGCCAAGAGAGAGAAACTTCATCTTCATGATTGAAATGAGAGAAAGGGAGGTGGTAGAAGTGAGAGCCTCACAAGATATACATGTAGGACTAGTTCTCTTATAGATTTCCTACCCACTCTAATGGATGTAGCAAGTGATTAAGCTTAGAGAGAGAGAGGAGGCTATAGGAAGCACTCAACTATAGAATAGGAACCTCACATAGAGTTTTGCAATGAATGCTCAACCTTAGAATGAAGCCCAAGGGGTCCTATTTATAGCTGGGGATGCCTCTTAGCCTTTGGGAACACTTGAGAATGAAAACTAGCCATTTTGTGGCTTGCAACGGATATATTTTCACTTGTTGCAACTCCACAACAGCTAGAAGCACTTTTCTGCACTTTTCCGTATAGTGTAATCGGTCGAGTTTTTATAAGGGTAACTCGACCGATAGAGTAAAAGACAAAGCCGATATTTAGACCATTGGTCGAGTTTGTCCTGGGGAAACTCGACCGACCAATGAAAATCGAATTGGTCGGGTACTCCATCGGTCGAGTTCTGTGTAGTGTAAACTCCACCGATCAAAAGTCATTTTCAAGATCCAATCAGGATCGGTCGAGTTTGCAACTCACAGAACTCGACCGATGAACAACCTGATGTGAATTTTGGAAAATGGCTTTTGAGTCTTAAACATTCGATCTAAGTGCTCCTGGTTTTTTCTAAGCTTAATTACAAGTCATACAATCATTACAAGTGATTTACAACATGATTCTATTGGATTTACATCATATTACAAAAACATGCACTTGTACTGACTTTGACTTGTCTTTTCTCCAATTTGATATGCGCAAGTTAGGGCATTTGGAGTGTGTCTATACCTAATCTGAAATCACTCAAGTAGAGACATTAGACACCAATATGTGGAATGGTTAGTCATCATCAAAACACGGGTTTAGTCAATTTAGACATGAGTCAACATTGACCTAATTGATTTTGAGTCAATAGTAAAATCATACCTTTGGATAAAGCTAGGGATTTCAATAGAATTGAGTTCATATGACCCCCCTCAATTGATGCTCATGGATTTCTCATACTCCCCCTCGATTGATACTATTTCTCCTACATGGTTAGCTTTCATAACATTTATAGAAACTATTTCTTCTACTCATATATGTTCTACATATATGTATTCTCCCCTTTACATCCCCCTTGCATAAGACATGTCTTCTCCCCCTTTGTCATTTCAAAAAGTGAGGGGGTAAAAAAACACAACTAGTTAGTAAAAGGAGATACCAACTGTTAGAAAGGAGAGTAGAAGAGAAAAATTAGGGGCTTGTTCAAGCATAGTATATGAAGCAAAAACTAGACATGCATTTGAACAATCCATAATGTAATTTTAGAAAATATCAAGGCAACACTATGAAAATAACTCAAGATAGTAGATATGCAGGTCAAGGAACAAGCTTGAGTATGCACAAAACAAGATACAAACATAGTATATACTTGAATACCATGTGATGTAACAAGGGTAGAACTACATATCAATGAACTACTAGTAGATGATATCACAAGTTAGGACTACTAGTAGGATCTAGGTCATAGCAAAAAGATTCAGAAGTTAAAAAACAAGCTATGAGTAGATGTAGAGATATATCCAAACAAAAATATATGCAATTTTAAGAACATGAAAGGATATAGCTCACTAGAAAAATATGCATCATTACCACTAATAACCTCAAGGTTGCATCAAAATATATACAACTAAATAGATGCAGCAAATTAAAGCACAATGGAAACAATTTAAGACACAACCAAGAGATCCAAGGAGATCATCATCAAAACCTACATAACAACTCAAGATAGGTAATTACAAGATATGAAGATACCAATTTAGGGAAATTTGAAAAATAGGGTTGTATGCAAGATAGGCAATATAAAGAATGGAAATATGTAAATATCAATGTACCAAGGGGAGTGACATAGAATAAGACTATTGGTTGAGAAGTCTAGTTGATAGGGAAATTCTCATTCAAAAATCCAACTGTATATTTAGTACACAGTATTGTCGGCCGAGTTTCTAGGTTGAACTTCTCGGCCAACAAAAGTTGTTGGAAACACCCATTAGTGCTTGTCAGTCAAATTTATTATAGGATAAACTCGGCTGACAACAACTACTATAAAAAAGAACATATATGTATATCAAAAAATAATATCTATAGTCATGTTAAAAATATATCCAATATCCAAACATGTATAAGCAAGTTAGTAATGCTCTAAGAAAGCATCAGAAACAATTTTTGAGTAAAAAATGATGAGAGTCACAATATACCAACTTTGTCTCAAAAACCATATGTATAGTGCATACTAACTTGGTAAAAACACACCATGATAGGATATGGGCAAGAAGAACATTACCTCCATTCTTACCATTTCTTTCCACTTGTTTCCACCCCATACACATCTCTCCTTTCTTCTTTCATGTCGATTGAGAAGTCAATTCTTAAATCAACAGTTTATGTCAATCTAATTGCACATGACCTACAAGAGGAAAGATGAAATGGTTCCAATCATACTTTTGGAACTGGAGGGTTTATCTTAGAAGCCCAAGTCCTATTACTCTTTGATGCTTTCCTAAAAGGACAATATGTGATGACCCATTTCATTCAATGATTACATGATCTCCTAGCATTGGAACTAGATGATTTTCATTGAAAATTAAAGGTAATTTGTCTTTGTTGTTCCTTTGGCTACTATCAAGTCCAATACCATCTCTACCGATTTGTTCAATAGTATGATCTAGGATTTGATTAAGATTATTTTTATCATCTAAGAATATTTGCATAGAAGATCTCAAACTATCACGATTAGGCATAAGAGTAGTAATAGTGGAAGACGATTGACTGATATCAAATCTAGTATGCAAAAGATTGATTTCTAAGGCAAGAGATTTAGTCATATAATAATCTTTATCAATATAAAGAGCAACAACATTATGATCTCTACTAGTAGTACTAGAAAACGATTCAAGGACATAGATTTTAGGAAGCAACAAAGCATTTTCTTTTTCAAGTAAAGAAATATTAGGAAGATAGACACTATTTTCCGACTCTAATCCTTGCAAAACAAGATCTTTGTCCTCATTTTCAATTTTAAGAACATCAATATCAAGCATGAGAGAATTCACAATTTTACTGTGCTCTTCATCAAAACTGGACTTAAGAGGTTGAGCTTCTAAAAATCTTATTTTCTCAAGCAAGCTAGCATTTTCAAGTTGAAGAGAGTATACTTGACTAATATAAGCATTGTTTTCATCCAGCAATCAAATATTAGCAAGTTCAAGATCATCTTTTTCTACATGCAAATTATCAAAAATCCTAGCAAGCCTTTTCTTTTCTTTTTAGAATACTTAAGAGAGGCTCGAGTAGCATGAATAATTGCAATTAAAGATTTGTTATCTAAAGAGTTTATATTTACCTCATGTGACACACCAATCACATCAAAGTGAGATTACTAAAAACAAACTATAGAAATATCAACTAACAACCACATTAGCATAAAACAAGGTAAATTAAAATCTATATCAGATAGTCACCTTACGTAGAAACACATACATTAGAGTTCACAATCTGTGCCACTTGCACTGTAATGACCCTAAGCTAGGTTATGAGTTAACCCTATTCATTTTGGATAAAAAAGTTTCTTAGAACTTTAATATAATCCTCTAAAGAGTTTTGTTATCAGTTGACAAATTTATGTTTCAAATTTGGCCCTGTTTAAATAATGTTTGATCAATGTTCTCTTGTTTTGGACTAAAATGCAATTTACCCAAGATGAGGGGATATATTGCAATTTGTCACATGTTGAATGTTACCTAAGTGTTTTAGCATCATAAGAAATAGAATGATTCTATGTGGTGGCTTGTCGAAAGCCTAAATTCCAAGTTTGAACTTGTTTGAATAATGCTAGTGACTTGTGTACCAATTTTGGTGCAAGTTGTAATTTACTCAAAATGTAGGGTTGATATGCAAATTTCCACCTCTAGAGTATCCCTACTCCCTCCTAGTATAATTTATAGTAGAGATAAAGAAGTAGGCACCATGTTTGAATCATATTTGAGTGATGGTACTCTTGGTGATGAAAAGACTAAGAAAGTGTTGAATGTGAAACCCTAATTTGAGCTGGTATCAGGTTATAGAGTCCATATGGGAGTGCCTATCGGCCAAGGAGCCATAGAGGGGATCCCATATCAGTTTGTGGAATCTTGTACTTGTCCATGACGGGCAAAGAACCTCAAAGAGGTGATCCATGATGAGTTAGACGCTCCTTGCAAAAGTTGTATCAGTTTGCATAATTTATGAGATAAAGATGATATATCTTATCAAACAAGATAACTAATGGCTGAAATATCATCTCTAGATTATCCTCAAGTTTTTTGCATGTCAAGATAAATGTGAGTGCATGCAAGGACACGTGTCAACCATGCACATACACGTGGCACCTAGTAGCTTTAAAATGATGACACCTCATATACACTCTTTTTCATGAAACTCAAGTATATATACCTCTCCTTTCACTTACTAATGAAAGTTTACAAACCCCACAAATCTCTTTCTTTGAGATATCGTGCATAGACTCTTATATATCGTGCATACCACTTTGGTATCGTGCATAAGTGAAGGAGTGTCGAGTTTAGAGCTTCGTATCGGCCATAGAGGAAGGATATCGGCCAAGCAAGGCGATATCAATCTAGCAAGGTGATATCGGCCACAAGAGGTGAAGATATCATGCAAAGTGATAAGGAGCTCAAGCCTTGGACTTTGATTAGCTCATCTTAAACCTTGGGAACGTGAATATTTAGATCTTGGAGCTTTGAAGTTACTCTTGAGGCGGGTTATATAACTTGAACTCAATCATGTTATTATTTAACATCAATCTTTCCTTAGTTAAATGATTTACTTTCAAATAGAATTTTCTTACATAATTGATGAAACCATGAGCTCTAGTAGTAACCTAGGGCTGTTTTCCATAAACTAAAACAGTAAGAACAAGAGTCTAGAGGTTTATGATGATGACATCATCAAGGTGCAACCCGATATTGGATTGAAGCACCTCTAACCCGATATGGTGTTGAAGAATACACCTCTTATCCGATATGATGTTGAAACCCTAGATAATGATGGTTATACACCTATAGAACGATATGGTGATGAGAATAAACCTTATGAATGATATGGTGACACACACATACGCCTCAAGGTCAATATGGTGAGCACACATACACTTCTAACCCGATATGGTGTTGAAACTCTAGATGGTGATATGGAATACGATATGCATTAGAACCCCACACCCCTATCATTTTGTGTAATGGGTTGATTGTGAAGGGTTCAACCAGTTTTCTAGCCTATCACTCAACACATGAGAGGATTTATCCCATGAAGGTATGAAAGAGTATGAGCATAAGGGTTTAACCTGATATGCTAACCCGACATGGCAACCCAATATGGTAACTTGATATGGTAACCCGATATGATGATATGAACACAACCACTAGCATGATATAGTGATGAATTTATACCTCATGAATGATATGAGTGACACATACACACACCTTGCACACAATATGGGTTAATCACACACCTTATACCCGATATGGTGTTGAGTATATACCCTAACCCGATATGATGTTGAAACTTAACATGGTGTTGTGAAACCTGATATGCAAACCCCTAAGGTTGAGTAATCCGATATGGATGCATGATATGGTGATGAGGATACACATCTATACCCGATATGGAAGCATACCTACACATCTATACCTGATATGGAGGAAGCACGTCAATCTTATACACTTGATTGAGTGATACATGTAGTATGTTATGTCAAATAATACATTAAGACATGAGTTTTATGCATTTTGATAAATATGGGCCAATGTACCTTGAGAGAAGGATTGAACCAACCTAATGGAGTATGATATAATCAATATCCTAGTGAGGATGAAAGAGAAACTTATACTTGTTTAATACTCATGTAATGAGTATACATTGATACTCTTAATATGTGTGGAGTTTGAATTAGGGTTGTGATTCTTGATGAATGTACTTGAAAATCGTAGTCGGCTTAAAAAGGGAAACCTTAACCCTAATGAAGGTTAATGATATTATTTGAAACTACAATTGGTTAATAAAGGGCCTTGTGAGCCATGTGAATAGTCGTTTCCTAGTGAGAGGTAATAGGATGTTTAAAGGGCCTTGTGAGCCATGTGAATAGTTGTTGCCTAGTGAGAGGTAACAAGATGTTTAAAGGGCCTTGTGAGCCATGTGAATAATTGTTTCCTAATGAGAGGTAACAAGATGTTTAAAGGGCCTTGTGAGCCATGTGAATAGTTGTTTCCTAGTGAGAGGTAACAAGATGTTTATAGAAGTCTCATGTAAGAAATTGTAATGTTCAAAATAAACTAGGGAAATGAAAACTCAGAAACATAATAATAATAAATGGTTACAATAATAGTGATGAAATCTTGGTCATACATGCTTTATGCTTATAGCCAAGTAAGGGCTATAATGTTTGTAATATGCTTAAATGAGATAAAAGGAATACTTATATAAAGGATGTGAATAAGTATGATGGCTTGGCCAAGGTATAATGCCTAGTAAAGGTGATGTGGTATTCAGTGATAAGTTTAAGGGATTGATATCCCATAATGAAAGTGAAAGGGAAACATAAAGGTATTCCACTATTATGGAATCCTTAGCAATATGGCCATGATCTTACAAGATTGGAATAGCCCAATATCTAGATATAATTATACATGATTGGTATAACCCAATTCTTGGATACAACCCTATAGGATTGGGATACCCCAATACCTGGATACAACCCTACAGTATTGGGATAACCCAATACATGGATACAACCCTACATGATTGGGATAAGTTAATACCTGGATACAACCCTATAGGATTGGCATACTCCAATACCTAGATACAACCCTACAGGATTAGGATAACCCAATACCTGGATACAACCCTATAGGATTGGCATACTCCAATACCTGGATACAACCCTACAACATTGGGATAAGACAATACCTAGATACAACCCCACATGATTGGCATACTCCAATACCTGGATACAACCCTATATGATTGGGATAACCCAATACCTAGATACAATCCTATAGAATTAGCATAATCCAATACCTGGATAAAACCTTATAAGATTGGCATACTCTAATACCTGGATACAACCCTACAAGATTGGGACAACCCAATACCTGGATACAACTCTACAAGATTGGGATAACCCAATACCTGGATACAATCTTACAGGATTGGCATAGCCCAATACCTGGATATAATTTTATAGGATTGGTATAAACCAATACCTGGACAGAACATAATGATGTATATTTACATGATTGGTACAATTCAATACCTATCTAGCAGATTGGCTGAGGCCAACAGATAGAAATGAAGATGATTCATGAATGTCATACCATGATAATAGTATCACGGGATAAGCTTGAGATGTTGGTATAGTATGATGGGTAAATGATACACATGTTCTTTATATTCCTTATAAAGTGAATAGATGATTACTGCCCTATCATAGACAGTTACAATGCTTTAAAAGATGATAAATGTTCTAATCTACTTATCCTTAGTGATTAACCTTGCTTAGTAATATAAAAGAACCTCTGCTCAGTTAATACTATTTACCTGTGATAATAACATTGTTGGAGGAGAGTTATATCTCTAGCTGGGACAATTGTCTCACCCTGTGGGATCCACAATTTTTAGGTGGAGGTGCACGAGGAGGTAGAGATCATTCTAGAAAGGTAGGATAACAACATCAGGGACATCAGTAACAACTCAAGTTGAATATACTCTCTATCATGTCTTATAGATAGAAGTCCTATGTATCGTCTTTGTACTCTCAAGTTCTTGGATTTAGCATGTGATGGTTTTATGAACAATCTGAGATTTTGACTTGTATGCCTCAAGGTTTGATGTTGCTTTAGTATATGTTTTAACAAAGCAACTATTATATGTTAACCTTGAGATGGGATGGTACAATGTATGTGCAACGTGAACCCCGATGTATTTAAAGTTTTGAAATGGATCTCTTTGCAAAATAGTTTTAATTTTTAGTGATTTTGTTAATCCAATGCTTATGATTATTCCGCATAATTAGTAATGATTTGGCTGTCGGTTTGGTGGCGATCACTACAATTTGGTATCAGAGCTTAAGGTTTACTGAGTTTACAGAGACATAGGACTAAGGTGTTGAGTCTGTTCTATTGTCCTCCAGTATACCCTATCGTGACTTGTGCTTATGTAGAAGAAAGGGTGAAGTTTAAAAATGACTGGAGAACATGAGGAACACGTTGCTAAGAGAAATGTTGTTGCACCAGGAGAAGGTTCAAGGGATCAGGCAAGAGAAGAACGAGTACCTGAGAATTCCCATCTTGACCCAATCAGGATAGAGAATCCTACTTTTTATGCTCTTGTTGGGTAGGTTAGGACAACAGTGATGAATATATTGGACTGGATACTAGCGATACAACCCAGGTTACCAGCCCTCAATGCAGAAACTTTGGATTCTGAAAGGGTTCCTGAATGACATAGTCATGTTGGAACAGTGGAAAATGTAATAAGGATTAACATATGGCAAGAAAATACACTCTGTCATAAGTATAGACAGATAGTACATCTGTGATGGCAATGCCCAAGGAGGGGCAATAAGCTAAGAATTAAGGAAAGGTCTCTATAATTCTAGAGACATTTGCCTAGTTGTTCTAAAAGCCAACGTTTTTGGTACCACCAGTGCAATAAATGCCTAGTACACCAGGACAGTTGTCACTAAGTAAAGGAAAAAGTCCTAACTTTCCACCTGTAAGAACTCCTGACTTAGCTTCTACATTAGTATTAAGACCGATAAGACTAGGGTACAAGGACAAGACATGTTATAGATATGGACATGTTGAGCATACTAAACCCTTTTGTTCAAAAATAAGGGAGGAAATGACCCAACAACCGAGGCAGACTCGACAGGGCTTATGAAAGTTATAGCCCAATAGTGTAAAAAGGTAAAAGCAACAACATGAAATAGCTTGACTCTATGTTTGAGTCAACCTGAAGTGGTAGATGACCGCGAGGGGTGACAGTCAGATAGAGCTTTTTCCTTCTGATATGTCTTCTCTTGATTTTACTGATAATCATAAGAAGGTAGTTGTTGTTGAGATTCCTTTAATTAGTCCTATGAGGACACGGGGAAGAGATAAGAAGGATGAGAACCTATATTCAGTCCAATATTCTTTTATATGTTTTCAAATTTCTCTCTTCATGTAGAAAGGGAAGAGATGAAAAAGAAACACCTAGAGAAAATTAGAGATACTAAGTAGTAAAAATTTAAAGAGATGTTAAAAGTAAGAAACATAATATAAAACAAATGCATACTACCTAATTTCAGTTCTTGAATACCCTGGACAGGTATTTATCTATTGAACGCAAGGTAAGTATGACACTTTTAAATTGCTATCTTTCTGATTACTCTGATCAAGTAGTCATGTTGAGACAATCTAAAGAGCATAATGAAGTAGGAGATTTGGCACGGATATTTCTACCACATCTTAATTGATATACGAAGGAATCTGAGTTAATCATAGATCAACTTATAAACATAAGAATATGTTTAGTATAATGTACACCTTGGTCTGAGGATCTAGAGGTAACAGTTACTTGATAAAAGGTAACAATGTTTAGTGATTAACTAAGGGTTCGAATACCCATATCTAGTGATGATGATGATAATGCTAAGGGATGATGAAATGTAATCATCTCTATAATTCCTATGTTGATGGCAAGGAACCTAAGAGGAAACAAGATTGAATGACACATGAACAATTGAAAGTTCATGCAATATTCAAGGAAGATGATAATCTCCTTTCTTTAATAAACAACCTTGGATAATGATGGGGTGATAAAAAGGACTATGTTTCCTTGTGTTCTTTCTTTTCAAGGACATGAAAATCAAGTAAGTCTTATGACACTTGATGTGCATGGATTAGAAGTAATATTTTATATGGATACTTTGAAAAGTATCAACTAGTCTTGGATTTTAGTTCCAAGACAAAGCATATGTGTTAATTAATGTCCTGAGATGAAAGAAAGGTCATATTATATGTTTGGTTTTGGTAATAACAACAAAGGATGGAAATGATAAGGATGTGATATGTTTTTGACACATGTAATTAATACTAAGGTAAGGAATTCTAGTATCCAAGAAGTTTTAAAGGTATGAGATGGTAAGGACATGACTTCTAATAAGATGATTAATGGTTGGTTACCTACAAAGGCCAACTTTGAGATTAGTTTGGTTACATACGATGATATGGACATCATATGTTAGGGGTTTATGCTCTGCATAAACATAACATCGATAAGGATGTATTAATTGAAGGAACAATTGTAGAATCATTTTGGGAAAAGCTTATCAAGATAAAAATAATTCCTTAGAATATCCCTATCTAGATTTGTTGAGGCAGCTTAGACATAACATCTTGAGATACCTCTGAGATAGTTCTTCTTTAATAAGTAGTCTCTCCTTATGACAAGAAAATAAACATATAAAGGGATAGTTGATACAATTCATAAGAGAGTTTAGTGTTTTTTCAGTAGATTAGAGTGGCACAGTAGATGTATGATAAGACTTGTAGTCCCAAGTGGGTGACAGAATGTAACTCTGGTCTTTCCTTGGAGGAGAAATGCTAAACTAAGTAAGGAATATGGAAGACTCCCAAGGTCAAGAATCTTATCACATAAAGTTGTAAGTTGAAAAGGTGACAAATCAATGAGGTTTGACACTTGACTTAAATAATATATGTGTAATGATTCTCTGACTAAGAAAAGTGTTACCTGACACAGAGTTGACTCTACAGTCAATAATGGAAAGGACAACTGAGTATGTGTCATATATGACTGGTCTTATGATGATCTTGAATGAAAGGACTTTGTGCTGGTCAAAGTTCTATGGCATCTCCATGACATCAATATGTTATGTGGAGACTTGATGATATGATGCATGAATGACAATTGTCTTCCTTCATCTGGGATTTCGGGGACGAAATCCTCATTGGGGGTTTATAACTTGTAATGACCCTGATCTGGGTTATGAGTTAACCCTATTTGTTTTGGCTAAATAAGTTGCTTATAACTTTAATATAATCCTCTAAAGAGTTTTGTTATCAGTTGACAAACTTATGTTTCAAATTTGGTCATGTTTAAATAATGTTTGAGCAATGTTCTCGTGTTTTGGACCAAAATGCAATTTACCCAAGATGAGGGGAAATATTGCAATTTATCACATGTTGAATGTGCCCTAAGTGTTTTAGAATCATAATAAAGAGAATGATGCTAGGTGGTGGCTTGTGGAAAGCCTAAATTCCAAGTTTGAACTTGTTTGAAGAATGTTAGTGACTTGTGTACCAATTTTGGTGCAAGTTGTAATTTACTCAAAATGTAGGGTTGATATGCAAATTTACACCTCTAGAGTATCCCTAATCCCTCGTAGTGTCATTTATAGGAGATAGAAAGAAGGAGGCACCATGTTTGAATCATATTTGAGTGATGGTACTCTTGGTGATAAAAAGACCAAGAAAGTGTTGAATGTGAAACCCTAATTTGAGCTTGTCTCGGGTTATAGAGTACATATGGGAGTGCCTATCGGCCAAGGAGCCATAGAGGGGATCCCATATCAGTTTGTCGACTCTTGGCCTTGTCCATGATGATCAAAGAACCTCAAGGAGGTGATCCATGATGAGTTAGATGCTCCATGCAAAAGTTGTATCAGTTTGCATAATTTATGAGATATAGATGAGATATCTTATCAAACAAGATAACTAATGGCCAAAATATCATCTCTAGATTATCCTCAAGTGTTTTTCATTTCAAGATAAATATGAGTGCATGCAAGGACACGTGTCAACCATGCATGGACACGTGGCACCTAGTAGCTTTAAAATGATGACACCTCGTATACACTCTCTTTCATGAAACTCAAGTATATATACCTCTCCTTTCACCTACTAATGAAAGTATACAAACCCCACAACTCTCTTTATTTGAGATATCGTGCATAGACTCTTAAATATCGTGCATACCACTTTGGTATCGTGCATAAGTGAAGGAGTGTCGAGTTTAGAGCTTGGTATCATCCATAGAGGAAGGATATCAGTCAAGTAAGGTGATATCAGTCTAGTAAGGTGATATCGGCCACAAGAGGTGAAGATATCATGCAAAGTGCTAAGGATCTCAATCCTTGGACTTTGATTAGCTCATATTCAACCTTGGGAACGTTAATCTTTAGAGCTTGGAGCTTTGGAGTTACTCTTGAGGCGGGTTATATAACTTGAACTCAATCATGTTATTATTTACCATCAATCTTGCCTTAGTTAAATGATTTACTTTCAAATAGAATTTTGTTGCATAATTGATGAACCCATGAGCTCTAGTAGTAAACTAGGGCTGTTTTCCATGAACTAGAACAATAAGAACAAGAGTCTAGAGGTTGATGATGATGATGACATCATCATGGTGCAACCCGATATTGGGTTGAAGCACCTCTAACCCGATATGGTGTTGAAGAATACACCTCTTACCCGATATGATGTTGAAACCCAATATAATAATGGTTATAAACATCTAGAACGATATGGTGATGAGAATAAACCTTATGAACGATATGGTGACACACACATACACCTCAAGGTCGATATGGTGAGCACACATACACTTCTAACCTGATATGGTGTTGAAACTCTAGATGGTGATATGGAATCCGATATGCATTGGAACTCCACACCCCTATCGTTTTGTGTAATGGGTTGATTATGAAGGGTTCAACCAGTTGTCTAGCATATCACTCAACACATGATAGGATTGATCCCATGAAGGTATGAAAGAGTATGAGCATAAGGGTTTAACCCGATATGCTAACCCGACATGGCAACCCGATATGGTAACTTGATATGGTAACCCGATATGATGATATGAAAACAACCACTAGCATGATATGGTGATGAATTTATACCTCATGAATGATATGAGTGACACATACACACACCTTGTGCATGATATGGAGTTAAGCACACACCTTATACCCGATATGGTGTTGAGTATATACCCTAACCCGATATGATGTTGAAACTCAACATGGTGTTGTGAAACCCGATGTGCAAACCCCTAAGGTTGAGTAATCTGATATGGATGCACAATGTGGTGATGAGGATACACCTCTATACCCGATATGGAATCATACCTACACATCTATACCCGATATGAAGGAAGCACCTCAATCTTATACACTTGATTGAGTGATACATGTAGTATGTTATGTCAAATAATACATTAAGACATAAAGAGTTTTATGAATTTTGATAAATATGGGACAATGTACCTTGAGAAAAGGATTGAGCCAACCTAATGGAGTATGATGTAATCAATATCCTAGTGAGGATGAAAGAGAAACTTATACTTATTTAATACTCATGTAATGAGTATACATTGATACCCTTAATATGTGTGGAGTCTGAATTAGGGTTGTGATTCTTGATGAATGTACTTGAAAACCCTAGTCGGCTTAAAAATGGAAACCTTAACCCTAATGAAGGGTAATGATATTATTTGAAACTACAATTGGTTAATAAAGGGCCTTGTGAGCCATGTGAATAGTTGTTGCCTAGTGAGAGGTAACAAGATGTTTAAAGGGCCTTGTGAGCCATGTGAATAGTTGTTGCCTAGTGAGAGGTAACAAGATGTTTAAAGGGCCTTGTGAGCCATGTGAATAGTTGTTGCCTAGTGAGAGGTAACAAAATGTTTAAAGTGCCTTGTGAGCCATGGAATAGTTGTTGCCTAGTGAAAGGTAACAAGATGTTTAAAGGGACTTGTGAGTCATGTGAATATTTGTTGCCTAGTGAGAGGTAACAAGATGTTTATAAAAAGTCTCATGTAAGAAATGGTAATGTTCAAAATAAACTAGGGAAATGGAAACTTGACAACATAATAATAATAATTGGTTACAATAATAATAATGAAATCTTGGTCATACATTCTTTATGCTTATAGCCAAGTAAGGGCTATAATGTTTTGAATATGATTAAATGAGATAAAAGGAATACTATATAAAGGATGTGAATAAGTATGATGGATTGGCCAAGGTATAATGCCTAGTAAAGTTGATGTGGTATTCAGTGATAAGTTTAAGGGATTGAAATCCCATAATGAAAGTGAAAGGGAATCATAAAGGTATTCCACTATTAGTGAATCCTTAGCAATATGGCCATGATCTTACAGGATTGGCATAGCCCAATACCTAGATATAATTATATAGGATTGGTATAACCCAATTCCTGGATACAACCCTATAGGATTGGGATAACCCAATACCTGGATACAACCCTACAGGATTGGGATAACCCAATACCTGGATACAACCCTACAGGGTTGGCATACTCCAATACCTGGATACAACCCTATAGGATTGGGATAACCCAATACCTAGATACAACCCTATAGGATTGGCATACTCCAATACCTGGATACAACCCTACAAGATTGGGATAACCCAATACCTGGATATAATCCTACAAAATTGGCATACTCCAATACCTAGAAACAACCCTACAGGATTGGCATACTCCAATAGCTGGATACAACCCTACAAGATTGGGATAACCCAATACCTGGATACAACTCTACAAGATTGGGATAACCCAATACCTAGATACAATCTTATAGGATTGGCATAGCCCAATACCTGGATATAATTTTATAGGATTGGTATAAACTAATACCTGGACAGAACATAATGATGTATATTTACATGATTGGTACAATTCAATACCTATCTAGCAGATTGGCTGAGGCCAACATATAGAAATGAATATGATTCATGAATGTCATACCATGATAATAGTATCACGGGATAAGCTTGAGATGTTGGTATAGTATGATAGGTAAATGATACACATGTTCTTTATATTCCTGATAAAGTGAATAGATGATTTACTACCCTATCATAGACAGTTACAATGCTATAAAAATGACAAATTTTCTAATCTGCTTATCCATAATGATTAACCTTGCTTAGTAATATAAAAGAGCCTCTGCTCAGCTTAACACTATTTACTTGTGATAATAACATTTTTGGCGGAGAGTTATATCTCTCGCTGGGACAATTGTCTCACCCCATGGGATCCACAATTTTTAGGTGGACGTGCACGAGGAGGTAGAGATCATTCTATAGAGGAAGGATAACAAAAGTAGGGACAACATTAACAACTTAGGTTGAATGAACTGTATCTCGTGTCTTGTAGATAGAAGTCCTATGTATCGCCTCTGTACTCTTAGGTCCTGAGATTTTGTATGTGATGGTTTTATGAACAATATGAGATTTTGGCTTATTTGTCTCAAGGTTTGATGTTTCTTTAGTATATGTTTTAACAAAGCAACTGTTATATTTTAACCTCAAGATGGGATGGTATAATGTATGTACAAGGTGAACCCCCGATGTATATAAAGTTTTAAAATGAATCTCTTTGCAAAATGTTTTAATTTTTAGTGATTTTTGTTAATCCGTTGCTTATGATTATTCCACATAATTAGTAATGATTTGGTTGTTTGTTTGGTGACAATCGCTACAATTTGGTATCAAAGCTTAAGGTTCACTGAGTCAACAGAGACATAGGACTAAGTTGTTGAGTCTGTTCTAGTGTCCTCCAGTATACCCTATAGTGACTTCTGCTTATGCAAAAGAAAGGGTGAAATTTTAAAATGACCGGAGAACACGAGGAACACATTGCTAAGAGAAATGTTGTTGCACCAGGAGAAGGTGCAAGGGATCAGGCAAGAGAAGAACGAGTGCCTGAGAATTCCCATCTTGACCCAATCAGGATAGAGAATCCTACTTTTTATGCTCTTGTTGGGTAGGTTAGGACAATAGTGATGAATATAGTGGACTGCATACTAGCAATACAACCTAGGTTACCATCCCTCAATGCAGAAACTTTGGATTCTGAAAGGGTTCTTGAATGACATAGTCATGTTGGAATAGTGGAAAATGTAAGAAGGATTAACATATGGTAAGAAAATAGACTCTGCCATAAGTATAGATAGATAATACATCTGTGATGGCAATGCCCAAGGAGGGGCAATAAGCTGAGAATTAAGGAAAGGTCTCTATAATTATAGAGTCATTTGCCTAAATGTTCTAAAAGCCAACGTTTTTGGTACCACCAGTGCAATAAATGCCTAGTGCACCATGACAGTAGTCACTAAGTAAAGGCAAAAGTCCTAACTTTCCTCCTGTAAGAACTCCTGACTTAGCTTCTACATCAGTAATAAGACCGATAAGACTAGGGTACGAGGACAAGACATGTTATAGATATGGACTTGTTGAGCATACTAAACCCTTTTGTTCAAAAAGAAGGGAGGAAATGACCCAACAACCAAGGCAGACTCGGCATGGCTTACGAAAGTTACATCCCAATAGTGTAAAAAGGCAAAAGCAACAACATGAAACAGCTTGACTCTATGTTTGAGTCAACCTGAAGTGGTAGATGATCGTGAGGGTGACAGTCAGATAGAGCTTTTTCATTCTGATATTGTTGGCTAAATGGACATCTGTAAATCCCTTTGTTTTGATAATGACAAACATTTCATTCTTTTTGATCTAACATGCTACTTGAGTGTTGTAGGAATAAGGTGAATGACAAAGCACTAGGGAATATATATGCTTGAATGATTGTAAATGTCATGAAATGTAATCAATTGTAAACTTGTACAAATATATAATGTACAAGTACTTAGACTTCATGTAAATCAAGCGTTAGATCTTCCCTAACTAAACACCACATTTAGATAGGTCATCCCCTTCAATAGTGTCACATATGCACACTCATACACATACTTAATGTCTTTATTTGAAACATTGAAACAGGGTCTATCTCGGTCGACAAAATCCTCGACCGAGACACTCTCGATCGACAAACTTCTCGACCGAGAAAGACCCAAGTAGCCGTTAGACACAGCTGACAAGGTAGTTGGCAGTTGGAGATAAACGTTGCAAAACACTTGATCCAGAGAGCCTGTCGGTCGAAAAAACTTTGACCGAGTAGGTGTCTCGGTCGACCATTTCTCGACCGAGATGGACTCTGACAGCAATTGCAGAATTAATTAACTAGCCGTTGTTAAAGCAACTAACTTATACCTAACGGCTAGTTAAGCACTTAGAAACCCCTAGAAAGTGTCTAGAACGTCCTTAAGCACTTGTAGGACATTCCTATAAATAGGACATTCCTTAGGACACCTAAACTCACTTGTTTTTACACTTGAGCAATCTTTGAGCATACACTTACATTGAGCAACCTGTTTGTGAGCAATTGAGCATATTGACAACTGGCTACTTCTTCTCTCAGCTCAAATTTCGTGTCCTATAGGCTAGCATCTCCTATCCACAACAATCACAATTCCATACACATTGGTTAGGATATCTACACGCTTGATCTAGGCAAATCAAGCCTTGTGCTTCAAAGGATAAGTTGTAATTTCCTTTTTCCTTTCTTGTTCACTATTATTGTTTGTACTCTCCTTGCTACTCCTAGGTTGGAGGCTGTGGATTGGAGAGGTTGGAGATCTTCTTGGTGAAGAAGGGGACCTTGAGCTACTTCAAGAAGGCTGGTGCAACGGGAGGTTACTTCTAAAGAGGAAGGCTACTTGAAAGGGGAGCTTAGAGTTACTTCAAGAAGGATACCTCGGGTTGGTGCATCTACTTCAAGTGAAGGCTGTTCAAGGGGTGTAAGAAAGTATTGTATTTTGTGTAATTCCTTGTGAAGGTAATAAAATTGATACTTTCAAAATCCCGGTTGGGTAAGCAACCGGGTAGTGGACTGACAAACTTAGTATTTGCTAAGGTTGGAACCACTCTAAACCCCTTGTCTCCTTGATTTCTCATTTGTGGTTGTTTGAGTTAAATTATTGTTAAATTAGTTTAAAACCCTATTCACCCCCCTCTAGTGGTTTTTCAATTGGTATCAGAGCAGGCTTCAAGGAACCTTAACAAGGTCTTGAAGAATGGGTGACAGGGTGCTTAACAACCTTAACCTTGAAGGGACACTCGTTGCTAGACCTCCAGCGTTTGATGGAACAAACTACACATATTGGAAGAGAAGGATGCAGTTCTACTTTCAAGGCATCAATTGGGACTTATGGAGGATGGTGTCAACCCCATACGAGCTTCCTCAAACACAATATGCAGAGTGGGATGCAAATACGGTAAAGTTGGCTCAAATGAATGCCAAAGCTGTAAGTATTTTATATTGTTCAATTTCAGTAGGAGAATTTAATAGAATATCAAACTGTGACACATCCTATAACATTTGGCATATATTGTCCATAACTTATGAAGGTACGGTTCAAGTCAAGAATTCTAAGATTAGTATGCTTAAACAAAAGTTTGAACACTTCTGTATGGATCCAAATGAATCTATTAGTGAAATGTTTGCAAAATTCTCTTCTATTGTTAATGGTTTAAATGCCCTAGGAAAAACTGTTCTTGAAGAAGATCAGGTATCAAAAATCCTTCGATCACTTCCTCCTAAATACAAGCCTAAGGTGACAGCCATTGAAGAAGCTAATGACCTCACTCGACTGAAAATGGAGCAACTCATTGGCAATCTAGAAGCTCATGAAGCAACCCTAGAAGAGGAAGAAAGAAGAGAACGTGAACTTCAACAAGGAAAGAAGAAGGAGGTGGCTCTAAAAGCTTCAAAGATCATCACACCAGAAAGTGAGGAGTCAAGTGAAGAAGAAGGGGAAGAAGCCTTGATCGTCAATGGTAAGAAATATAAAAGATTTAAGTCTAACAAAATTTCTAGTTCTTCTTCCCCTCCTAGGTGCTTTGAGTGTGGAAAGAAAGGACATCTCAAAAATGAATGTCCTAAAGCAAAGAAAGGAAAGAAAAGCTCACACAAGAAGAAGGGAGAAAAAGCCTATAAAGCTGCATGGGACGAGTCAAGTGAAAGTGAAAGCGGAGAAGAAAAGGTGGAATGTCTAATGGCAAGAGAAGATGATGAAGACTCTCAAGAGGTAAGCCTTCTTGATCTTCCTAAAGAAGAGTTAATTACTAGTCTACAAGAAACTCATGATAAGTATGTTGATGTCAAGAAGAAACTAAAGAAGGCTATCAAAACAAATGATGATCTATATGCTAAATTAAATGATCTCTCTTCTGAAAAGAACAACATTGATCTTGAGAATCTGTCTTTAAAAACATCTTTAAATGACTGCACTAGAAAGCTACTCACTCTAGAAACAAATGTTGATCTTCTCTCTCAAGAAAAGATTGAATTGTTAGCTAAACTAAATGATTTTCAGACTCAACCAATTCTGTGTAACCATCTAGACTATGACAATTTGTAAAAGAAAGAGACTCCCTATTATCTGATTTAGATCAAGCAACAAAAGATTTACACAAGAAGATGGATGACATTGGTAAGCTACAAAGAAACCTACATGATTTAAGAAGAAAAGATATCCTTGATAACATTCTGAAAATTTCCTCTAGTTTCAATGGAAGAAAAGGTTTGGGATATGCTCCAAAGAAAAATCAACCCAGAAGAATTACAACATCTAAGACTCAGATTATGTTTGTACCTAAGAATACAATTCCTAGAAAAAGAAATGAAGTTGATTCTATTACTTGTCATTTTTGTCTACGTCTTGGACATTATTCATTTTCATGTCCTTATAAGACCAAGGATTCCGACTTAGTTTGGGTCCCAAAACCCCAAACTTAGTAGATTCAAATAAAATACAGTTGAGATATGATCAAATGCTTATTTTTGCAAATTATATTGTCTTATCTCAACTTAATAAAAGGTTTCATGCATTATGGTAATTTTCTGAAATATTGTACTGAAACAGAAACTTGGTCGGTCGAAGTATTGTCGACCGAACATAAAATCAGTCGAACTTTTTTCGACCGACCAGACGCCTGTAACAAATTAAATCTACAGCAACAAAACAACAACTTTCTCGATTGACGATTAGCCGACCGAGAGAGATGTCAGTCGAACAGTTGTCGACCGACTGAAGTTCTGAGTCAGATTTTTTTATTCAGTCTGTAATTAAATGCTTCTAACCATACCGAACCATCACATGGGTACCAAAACCTTCATTTTAATGCAGGATTGGGTGGTTAACAGTGGATGTTCCAAACATATGACCTGGAACAAGGATGCATTTCAAACTTTTGAAGAAAAGAAAAGTGGAACAATCACCTTTGGAGACAATGGTAAAGGTAAAATCGTTGGAATAGGTAATATTGGTACAAACCTCGAAATAAAAAATGTTCTACTCATTGATGGTTTGCACCATAATTTGATAAGTGTTAGTCAATTATGTGACAGTGGATATGATGTTCTATTTAACAAAAACTGCTGCAAATTATTAATAGAAAACACTACAAATGTTGTCTATGAAGGAAAAATAGTTGGAAATCTTTATATTCTTAGACCTAACTCTATGATATCTATAGTAGGAAAATGCTTGCTTGAAAATGAAAATACTTTACAACTATGGCATAAAAAGCTAGGACATGCTAGTTCACATGTTATCAAAAAACTAGTAAAATATGATCTTGTTCGTGGTTTGCCTACTTTATCCTTTGATCAAGTTGAAAACTGTGAACCATGTACTTTGGGAAAGCAAACAAAAACCTCTTTTAAACCTAAACATGTACTTAGCACCAGTAGATCTTTAGAATTAATTCATATGGATTTATTTGGACCCATGAGGACACAATCTATTGGTGGCAAAATATATTGTTTTGTTATTGTTGATGATTATAGTAGATATACATGGGTACAATTTCTTGCAACCAAAGATGATACTATTCATATTTTTATAAAATTTTGTTCAAAGATTGAAAATCTATTACAAAGCAAAATATGTACCATTAGAAGTGATCATGGTGGAGAATTTGAAAATCATGTATTTGAAGAATTTTGCACATCTCATGGGTACACTCACAATTTTTCTGCTCCACGCACTCCACAACAAAATGGCATAGTTGAAAGGAAAAATCGATCATTACAAGAAATGGCTAGAACTATGATGCTCGAACATAGCACACCCAAAACCTTTTGGGCTGAAGCTGTAAACACCGCATGCTATGTGTTAAATAGAGCAACTGTTCACTCCCATTTGAAGAAAACTCCATATGAAATAATACATTCTAAGAAACCTAGAGTTGACTATTTTCATACCTTTGGATCCACATGCTATATTTTAAATACCAAAGATGATAGAGATAAGTTTGATTCTAAATCACATAAAGCATTCTTTTTGGGATATTCTACCTCTAGCAAAGCATTTAGAGTCTACAACACTATCTCTAGAAAAGTTGAGGAATCTATTCATGTCTCTTTTCATGAAGAGTCCAAATCAGAAAATTTTGAAATAATTGATCTCACTAATCAATTCGAAAACTTAAACATACCAAATGATAGTGAGAAAGATACTACAAACAATAACCAAGCTGAAACACAACCTATACCTAGAATTATTAAGGATCATCCTCAAGAATTAATTATTGGAAATCCAAATGATAAAGTAAAAACTCGGTCTTCCTTTAAGGATGTTGCAAACATGGCTTTTGTTTCTATTATTGAACCTAAGAAGATATCTGAAGCTCTTAAAGATGACTATTGGATAATAGCAATGCAAGAAGAATTAAACCAATTTACTAAAAATGATGTATGGGATTTAGTTCCTAAACCACAAGATAAAACCATCATTGGAACTAAATGGGTTTTTAGGAATAAGCTAAATGAGGCAGGAGAAGTAATAAGGAATAAAGCTCGGTTAGTAGCACAAGGATATAATCAACAAGAAGGAATAGATTTTGATGAAACGTATGCACCAGTAGCTAGACTTGAAGCTATTATAATGTTACTAGCTATTGCTGCACATAAAAACATCAAACTTTACCAAATGGATGTAAAAAGTGCATTTCTAAACGGAATCATTCAAGAAGAAGTATATGTTGCCCAACCACCTGGTTTTGAAATACCAGAAAAAGGTGACTATGTTTATAAACTTAAGAAAGCACTTTATGGTTTAAAACAAGCTCCTAGGAACTGGTATGAAAGGCTCAAGACATATCTTTTTGATAATGGTTTTTCTATTGGAAATTCAGATTCTACTTTATTTTTCAAAACATATACATCTGATTTTCTAGTTGTTCAAATATATGTTGATGACATTATTTTTGGAGCTTCTAATGAATCGTTGTGCACACAATTCAGTGACATTATGCAAAAAGAATTTGAAATGAGCCTCATGGGTGAACTAACTTTCTTTCTTGGTTTCCAAATTAAACAAACCCCTACCGGGATCTTTATAAGCCAAGAAAAGTATACTAAAGAACTCTTAAAACGTTTTGGGATGGATCACTGCAAACATGCTACTACTCCTATGGCCACTTCTATCAAGATTGATAAGGATGAAAATGGGGAACCTATTGATGATTCCTTATATAGAGCCATGATTGGTAGTTTGCTTTACTTAACTGCTTCTAGACCGGACATCATGTTTTCCGTTGGTCTTTGTGCTCAATTTCAATTGCAACTTATGCACTCTCATTTTCAATTAGTTAAACAAATTCTTCGATACTTAGCCGACACTACATGTTTTGGTTTATGGTATCCAAAAGGACAATCCTTGGATTTTAAAGCTTATACTGATGCTGATTATGCTAGTTGTCGACTTGATCGCAAGAGCACTAGTGGTGGCTGTTTCTTGTTAGGGAGAGCTTTAATATCTTGGTTTAACAAGAAACAAAACACGGTTGCCCTCTCTACAAGTGAAGCTGAATATATGGCAGCCGAATCTTGTTGTGCTCAAGTGCTTTATATGCAACAAGTGTTAAACGATTATGGTTTTACTCTTTCATCTACACCTATCTTTTGTGACAACACAAGCGCTATAAACTTAGCACACAATCCCATTTTACACAGCCGAGCTAAACATATTGAAATCCGTCATCACTTTTTAAGGGATCATATTTCTAAGAATCATGTTTCCCTTCATCATGTTGATACGGAAGATCAATTGGCTGATATTTTTACAAAACCGCTTCCACTAGACCAATTCAACAAAATAAGGAACAACTGCTTATCACTCCTTTGGAAGATGTTTTCTTTGATATTTGTGCTTCTTAACAATGTCATTTATTTGCATCATTTTGGCTTTTAATGGACATTTTTTTTTGAAATTGACGGGTCATCTAATTAATGGGGAGTTTTTCTTTTTAAACGGATATATTTTTGAAATGACAAAGGGGGAGAAATAAATATAAATGCAAAACTCAATCAATGAGCTTCATAAACAAACTCTTGGCTTTACATTGAAAGTTCTATATTCCCTAAAGAATTGGATTTCATGTTCCATAATTCATGAGGAATAATAAGCACACATTTTATAAACAAGAGAAGAAATTTACAAAGGTAATCTTCAGGTATGAAACCTACATGTTTTATATTTTCTTATTTTATATTTAGGAAATGTTTGTCATCTTCAAAAAGGGGGAGATTGTTGGCTAAATGGACATCTATAAATCCCTTTGTTTTGATAATGACAAACATTTCATTCTTGTTGATCTAACGTGCTACTTGAGTGTTGTAGGAATAAGGTGAATGACAAAGCACTAGGGAATCTATATGCTTGAATGATTGTAAATGTCATGAAATGTAATCAATTGTAAACTTGTACATATATATAATGTACAAGTACTTAGACTTCATGTAAATCAAGCGTTAGATCTTCCCTAGCTAAACACCACATTTAGATAGGTCATCCCCTTCAATAGTGTCACATATGCACACTCATACACACACTTAATGTCTTTATTTGAAACATTGAAACAGGGTCTATCTCGGTTGACAAAATCCTCGACCGAGACACTCTCGGTCGACAAACTTCTCGACCGAGAAAGACCCAAGTAGCCGTTACACAAGGTATTTGGCAGTTGGAGATAAACGTTGCAAAACACTTGATCCAGAGAGCCTGTCGGTCGACAAAACTTCGACCGAGTAGGTGTCTCGGTCGACCATTTCTCGACCGAGATGGACTCTGATAGCAACTGCAGAATTAATTAACTAGCCGTTGTTAAAGCAACTAACTTATACCTAACGGCTAGTTAAGCACTTAGAAACCCCTAGAAAGTGTCTAGAACGCCCTTAAGCACTTGTAGGACATTCCTACAAATAGGACATGCCTTAGGACACCTAAACTCACTTGTTTTTACACTTGAGAAATCTTTGAGCATACACTTACATTGAGCAACCTGTTTGTGAGAAATTGAGCATATTGACAACTGGCTACTTCTTCTCTCAGCTCAAATTTCGTGTCCTATAGGCTAGCATCTCCTATCCACAACAATCACAATTCCATACACACTGGTTAGGAGATCTACACACTTGATCTAGGCAAAACAAGCCTTGTGCTTCAAAGGATAAGTTGTAATTTCCTTTTTCCTTTCTTGTTCACTATTATTGTTTGTACTCTCGTTGCTACTCCTAGGTTGGAGGCTGCGGATTGGAGAGGTTGAAGATCTTCTTGGTGAAGAAGGGGACCTTGAGCTACTTCAAGAAGGCTGGTGCAACAGGAGGTTACTTCTAAAGAGGAAGGCTACTTCAAGGGGGAGCTTGGAGTTACTTCAAGAAGGATACCTCGGGTTGGTGCATCTACTTCAAGTGAAGGCTGTTCAAGGGGTGTAAGAAAGTATTGTATTTTGTGTAATTCCTTGTGAAGGTAATAAAATTGATACTTTCAAAATCCCGGTTGGGTAAGCAACCGGGTAGTGGACTGACAACCTTAGAATTTGCTAAGGTTGGAACCACTCTAAACCCCTTGTCTCCTTGATTTCTCATTTGTGGTTGTTTGAGTTAAATTATTGTTAAATTAGTTTAAAACCCTATTCACCCCCCCTCTAGTGGTTTTTCAATTGGTATCAGAGCAGGCTTCAAGGAACCTTAACAAGGTCTTGAAGAATGGGTGATGGGGTGCTTAACAACCTTAACCTTGAAGGGACACTTGTTGCCAGACCTCCAGCATTTGATGGAACAAACTACACATATTGGAAGAGAAGGATGCAGTTCTACTTCCAAGGCATCAATTGGGACTTATGGAGGATGGTGTCAACCCCATACGAGCTTCCTCAAACACAATATGCAGAGTGGGATGCAAATACAGTAAAGTTGGCTCAAATGAATGCCAAAACTGTAAGCATTTTATATTGTTCAATTTCAGTAGGAGAATTTAATAGAATATCAAACTGTGACATAGCCTATGACATTTGGCATAGATTGTCCATAACTTATGAAGGTACGGTTCAAGTCAAGAATTCTAAGATTAGTATGCTTAAACAAAAGTTTGAACACTTCCGTATGGATCCAAATGAATCTATTAGTGAAATGTTTGCAAAATTCTCTTCTATTGTTAATGGTTTAAATGCCCTAGGAAAAACTGTTCTTGAAGAAGATCAGGTATCAAAAATCCTTCGATCACTTCCTCCTAAATACAAGCCTAAGGTGACAGCCATTGAAGAAGCTAATGACCTCACTCGACTAAAAATGGAGCAACTCATTGGCAATCTAGAAGCTCATGAAGCAACCCTAGAAGAGGAAGAAAGAAGAGAACGTGAACTTCAACAAGGAAAGAAGAAGGATGCGGCTCTAAAAGTTTCAAAGATCATCACACCAGAAAGTGAGGAGTCAAGTGAAGAAGAAGGGGAAGAAGCCTTGATCGTCAATGGTAAGAAATATAAAATATTTAAGTCTAACAAAATTTCTAGTTCTTCTTCCCCTCCTAGGTGCTTTGAGTGTGGAAAGAAAGGACATCTCAAAAATGAATGTCCTAAAGCAAAGAAAGGAAAGAAAAGCTCACACAAGAAGAAGGGAGAAAAAGCCTATAAAGCTGCATGGGACGAGTCAAGTGAAAGTGAAAGCGGAGAAGAAAAGGTGGAATGTCTAATGGAAAGAGAAGATGATGAAGACTCTCAAGAGGTAAGCCTTCTTGATCTTCCTAAAGAAGAGTTAATTACTAGTCTACAAGAAACTCATGATAAGTATGTTGATGTCAAGAAGAAACTAAAGAAGGCTATCAAAACAAACGATGAGCTATATGCTAAATTAAATGATCTCTCTTCTGAAAAGAACAACATTGATCTTGAGAATCTGTCTTTAAAAACATCTTTAAATGACTGCACTAGAAAGCTACTCACTCTAGAAACAAATGTTGATCTTCTCTCTCAAGAAAAGACTGAATTGTTAGCTAAACTAAATGATTTTCAGACTCAACCAATTCTGTGTAACCATCTAGACTATGACAATGTTGTAAAAGAAAGAGACTCCCTATTATCTGATTTAGATCAAGCAAGAAAAGATTTACACAAGAAGATGGATGACATTGGTAAGCTACAAAGAAACCTACATGATTTAAGAAGAAAAGATATCCTTGATAACATTCTGAAAATTTCCTCTAGTTTCAATGGAAGAAAAGGTTTGGGATATGCTCCAAAGAAAAATCAACCCAGAAGAATTACAACATCTAAGACTCAGATTATGTTTGTACCTAAGAATACAATTCCTAGAAAAAGAAATGAAGTTGATTCTATTACTTGTCATTTTTGTCTACGTCTTGGACATTATTCATTTTCATGTCCTTATAAGACCAAGGATTCCGACTTAGTTTGGGTCCCAAAACCCCAAACTTAGTAGATTCAAATAAAATACAGTTGAGATATGATCAAATGCTTATTTTTGCAAATTATATTGTCTTATCTCAACTTAATAAAAGGTTTCATGCATTATGGTAATTTTCTGAAATATTGTACTGAAACAGAAACTTGGTCGGTCGAAGTATTGTCGACCGAACATAAAATCAGTCGAACTTTTTTCGACCGACCAGACGCCTGTAACAAATTAAATCTACAGCAACAAAACAACAACTTTCTCGATTGACGATTAGCCGACCGAGAGAGATGTCAGTCGAACAGTTGTCGACCGACTGAAGTTCTGAGTCAGATTTTTTTATTCAGTCTGTAATTAAATGCTTCTAACCATACCGGACCATCACATGGGTACCAAAACCTTCATTTTAATGCAGGATTGGGTGGTTAACAGTGGATGTTCCAAACATATGACCTGGAACAAGGATGCATTTCAAACTTTTGAAGAAAAGAAAAGTGGAACAGTCACCTTTGGAGACAATGGTAAAGGTAAAATCGTTGGAATAGGTAATATTGGTACAAACCTCGAAATAAAAAATGTTCTACTCGTTGATGGTTTGCACCATAATTTGATAAGTGTTAGTCAATTATGTGACAGTGGATATGATGTTCTATTTAACAAAAACTGCTGCAAATTATTAATAGAAAACACTACAAATGTTGTCTATGAAGGAAAAAGAGTTGGAAATCTTTATATTCTTAGACCTAACTCTATGAAATATGTAGTAGGAAAATGCTTGCTTGCAAATGAAAATACTTTACAACTATGGCATAAAAAGCTAGGACATGCTAGTTCACATGTTATCAAAAAACTAGTAAAATATGATCTTGTTCGTGGTTTGCCTACTTTATCCTTTGATCAAGTTGAAAACTGTGAACCATGTACTTTGGGAAAGCAAACAAAAACATCTTTTAAACCTAAACATGTACTTAGCACCAGTAGATCTTTAGAATTAATTCATATGGATTTATTTGGACCCATGAGGACACAATCTATTGGTGGCAAAAGATATTGTTTTGTTATTGTTGATGATTATAGTAGATATACATGGGTACAATTTCTTGCAACCAAAGATGATACTATTCATGTTTTTATAAAATTTTGTTCCACGATTGAAAATCTATTACAAAGAAAAATATGTACCATTAGAAGTGATCATGGTGGAGAATTTGAAAATCATGTATTTGAAGAATTTTGCTGTAACGACCCCATCTCCCGGTAACCCCCAATTAAGGGAGACCCGAAGGTCAGAGCCGTTACTCAATTAACAGGATCAAAGGTTCGACAAATAATCAATAATAATTAAATAAACTTTACCAACTAAAGTTAAAAACTGGTATAAAATAAAACTTTTGTTACCTTTTTAAAAGATGGGATTTCTAAACTTCTATCCATGAAGATGCTACTCTAACTAATCCTCCTGTGCACGTTAATTATCATTTAATTCCACATATGCCACTTTACTATTTGTTCTTTTCATTTGTACCTAAAACACCGACAAACAAAACGTCGGTCAGTATATCGAAATATACTGGTATGTGGGGACAACCAAAAGTTTGCACATATGGATAACAATTTAAATATCACAATCAAATTATTTAACAAGGCGATTTACACTTTTTAGTATGACATTCTCTACCGCTTTTGCCCTAACCCTGGCATACCCACCTTAGGGTGCCCTTTGCCAATGACTTAAGGCCACCTTCTCAATCCTGAGCTTGGTGCCTGGGGGTCACCACTCATGGTGCCCACTAGTCATGCAATATCATAGGCCACCTTCTTGGTGCCTGGGGTCACCACTCAAGGTGTCCATTGGTCTACCCATCTGAGCCTGACCTTTGGTATCATCCATCAGGGTGGCATGTAGGTGCGAGAATCCATACTTCTATTATTAATGTGATAATCATAGTGACTTTATAATTTGCAAATATGAACATCCAAACTGATAATTTGCAGTCAATGTGATCAATCATCCGGCAACCGCGCGGGAAACTAATGCGGTTATTCATAAGCGTAACCACATACCTGATCCAGAGCAACTTGATGTCCAAGCAATAATGATAAAGAACAAGCAAAAAGCAATCAACAAGTATCCTAAAATTAATGCATGACATCAAAGTGTTATAATTTATCCAGAACATTCTAAAGCTAGACTTGGATTCCATCTTAGGCTTTCTAGACCACATTAGGGTTTTATTAGGGTTTTTGCTTTCATGACACTTTTATCATATTAACTGCTCTCTTAATTCATAAACCCTAATTTCAACATCATAAGCCCAATTAAAGTCGATCATTTCTTTTTGATACCAAAATTACCTTCTTTAACCCTTTAAGTTATTTCAAGGTCATTAGACTCAATTATCACCTTTAGTTCCTTTCGGATTAACAACTCATAATTTGTTATGGTCTAATTCCATATGAACTCTATTTAGTATTAATTCTACCTTGATTCAATCAAAAACCCTAATTTCTATATTAAGGTTATCTTTCCACAAATTAGTGACTTTAATGCTCAAAATATAATATTCCAACCTTAATCATGAAATTAGTCAATTACATCCATTAAGAGTCGAATTCACCAACATTAGGGTTTCAAGGCCCATTAAAGCTTATTTATGCTCATGAACTCTCAATTAAGCTACTTACGTGCAAAACTCATCCTTTTTATTCTTAATGTTCCTTTTTATCATTAACAGGATAATATCAACATTAATCATCAATTAAACCCTACTAATCACATTAATTTTATCCAAATAGGGTTTCTTAATCATCATTACACTAAAGTTAATAACTTACCCTACTTTTCAAATTTCAACAGGAAATAGTCTCTAAACATATTTTTATTACATTCCTCTCATTTTTCTGAGCAATTTCCATATTTTATGCGTACCAAACCGAGCTACGAATAGAGAGATATGAATTTTGCAAGGTTTTACTTACTTGAACCAATCGGAACATGCCACGTCACTAGGTTCCTATGCAAGGCACCCACGCAAGATGGAAACATAATCAAAAGACCATTTTTCCCTTGACTAGTTCGTTGGTTCTTCAGCCCTCCGAGGGGCACATTGGTCCAAACGTCCGGACCTTCATCTTCCTCGCGAGAACCCTGGTGCTGCCGACCTGTAGCGGCGCGGGGGGGGGGTGCTTCCTCCTCCAACCTGGGATCTAGGGACCGCCGCGGAGGGCCGCCCAAGCTCCTACACCTCCGACGCACCTAGGGCGTTGCCCAGGTCACGCCATAACTGGCCAAGGAGAATGTTCTTGACCTGTCAAGAACGGCCGCCATTGCTGCCAACCTGCAGCACTTCGTGGGTTGCATCTTCCTTCCCCGACCATGGTTCTTGCCAGGAATCATTGCCCTAACTCCGTTGTACCCTCATGCATGTGGGGCGCTTCTGACCTTGCATCCAACACGGTCATCTTGAGTTGGCCAAGAGCACAACCGAAAACCAGAGTGCTGACCTTACACAGGCCTTGCTTGACAGCTGTAGCTATAGAGACGATGGTCGACTATCTCGAACCATCATGGAGGCTTCATGCCTTCAACGAGACTTCCTCCCCGCTCTTTGGTGCCTTTGGGATAGGTCTAAACTCTCATTAGGGTTTTTATCATGTAGGAGCAAGAAGAAGGTGAGTAAGAGGGTTGGAGATGCGCCATCTCTCTGGAACTTGAACCAGAGGGGCTAATCTTTATATACAGGTGAGGAAAGAAGCCTTAGGTCGGATATACATGAATCAAGAAGTTCCTTTCCAAGTAGGAAAACAATTCCTTAATGGAAAGTAAATTCTCTCTCTCCTCTCTATCCTTGGGATATTCCCTTTTCTTGTGATAATAGGATTTCGAAAATCCTTTCCTTTATCTTCTTATTACTTGCCTCTTAATTATCCATCACGAAATTATATTTTCCTCAAATAGGAAATACTCTTTTTTATCAAAATTACATAATTGATGGATCATGTATTCCCATTATCTCTTTATTTTATAATTATGGTATTTTCTCTTTCTTCTCCTTTATTGGGGTCCCTTGGATCCCAAGGAACTCAAAGATCTCGAAATTCCTCATTAAGGATACTCATTATCCTTCTAGATGCATCTAAATGCATTATTCTCATTATCTTGTTTTATTTCTTACTAAAATATTTCCTTTTTGTGGATTTCTCTTTATTTCTCTCTTATTTTCCTCATTAGTGTTCCTTTTATTATTAGGAATCCTTGGGATACGAAATCCCACTAAGAATTATCCAATTATACCTCTTTTCACATATTTTCCCTATTTCATCAATATTTTCAATTTCTTTATTAACAAGGAAATACTTAATTGTTGTTTTCTTTTCTTATTGCCTTTTCTTTGCAACTTTGGGCTCCTTGGAACCCAAGGAATCTAAGAGGCACGAAATCCCCTTTAGATTTGCCTTCTATAGGTTTCCACACCTTTCTTATCTCAAATTCTCAGTTATTCATTAATTAATTGAATATTCTTGTTATTGGGCCCAATGGCCAATAAAGCCCACAAATCAAACAACAAGTCTATGAAATCCATTTATTCCAAAATAGATTATTTAATTTATTCATTCAAAAATCTTTAATATGAGAAATTATATTTCTCAGCAAATGAACCCAAAATTGGGGTTGTAACATTTGCACATCTCATGGGTACACTCACATTTTTCTGCTCCACGCACTCCACAACAAAATGGCATAGTTGAAAGGAAAAATCGATCATTACAAGAAATGGCTAGAACTATGATGCTCGAACATAACACACCCAAAACCTTTTGGGCTGAAGCTGTAAACACCGCATGCTATGTTTTAAATAGAGTAACTGTTCACTCCCATTTGAAGAAAACTCCATATGAAATAATACATTCTAAGAAACCTAGAGTTGACTATTTTCATATGTTTGGATCCACATGCTATATTTTAAATACCAAAGATTATAGAGATAAGTTTGATTCTAAATCACAAAAAGCATTCTTTTTGGGATATTCTACCTCTAGCAAAGCATTTAGAGTCTACAACACTATCTCTAGAAAAGTTGAGGAATCTATTCCTGTCTCTTTTCATGAAGAGTCCAAATCAGAAAATTTTGAAATAATTGATCTCACTAATCAATTCGAAAACTTAAACATACCAAATGATAGTGAGAAAGATACTACAAACAATAACCAAGCTGAAACACAACCTATACCTAGACTTATTAAGGATCATCCTCAAGAATTAAATATTGGAAATCCAAATGATAAAGTAAAAACTCAATCTTCCTTTAAGGATGTTGCAAACATGGCTTTTGTTTCTATTATTGAACCTAAGAAGATATCTGAAGCTCTTAAAGATGACTATTGGATAATAGCAATGCAAGAATAATTAAACCAATTTACTAAAAATGATGTATGGGATTTAGTTCCTAAACCACAAGATAAAACCATCATTGGAACTAAATGGGTTTTTAGGAATAAGCTAAATGAGGCAGGAGAAGTAATAAGGAATAAAGCTCGGTTAGTAACACAAGGATATAATCAACAAGAAGGAATAGATTTTGATGAAACGTATGCACCAGTAGCTAGACTTGAAGCTATTAGAATGTTACTAGCTATTGCTGCACATAAAAACATCAAACTTTACCAAATGGATGTAAAAAGTGCATTTCTAAACGGAATCATTCAAGAAGAAGTATATGTTGCCCAACCACCTGGTTTTGAAATACCAGAAAAAGGTGACTATGTTTATAAACTTAAGAAAGCACTTTATGGTTTAAAACAAGCTCCTAGGAACTGGTATGAAAGGCTCAAGACATATCTTTTTGATAATGTTTTTTCTATTGGAAATTCAGATTCTACTTTATTTTTCAAAACATATACATATGATTTTCTAGTTGTTCAAATATATGTTGATGACATTATTTTTGGAGCTTCTAATGAATCGTTGTGCATACAATTCAGTGACATTATGCAAAAAGAATTTGAAATGAGCCTCATGGGTGAAATAACTTTCTTTCTTGGTTTCCAAATTAAACAAACACCTACCGGGATCTTTATAAGCCAAGAAAAGTATACTAAAGAACTCTTAAAACGTTTTGGGATGGATCAGTGCAAACATGCTACTACTCCTATGGCCACTTCTATCAAGATTGATAAGGATGAAAATGGGGAACCTATTGATGATTCCTTATATAGAGCCATGATTGGTAGTTTGCTTTACTTAACTGCTTCTAGACCGGACATCATGTTTTCCGTTGGTCTTTGTGCTCGATTTCAATCGCAACCCATGCACTCTCATTTTCAAGCAGTTAAACGAATTCTTCGATACTTAGCCGACACTACATGTTTTGGTTTATGGTATCCAAAAGGACAATCCTTGGATTTTAAAGCTTATACTGATGCTGATTATGCTGGTTGTCGACTTGATCGCAAGAGCACTAGTGGTGGCTGTTTCTTGTTAGGGAGAGCTTTAATATCTTGGTTTAGCAAGAAACAAAACATGGTTGCCCTCTCTACAACTGAAGCTGAATATATGGCAGCCGGATCTTGTTGTGCTCAAGTGCTTTATATGCAACAAGTGTTAAACAATTATGGTTATACTCTTTCATCTACGCCTATCTTTTGTGATAACACAAGCACTATAAACTTAGCACACAATCCCATTTTACACAGCCGAGCTAAACATATTGAAATCCGTCATCACTTTTTAAGGGATCATATTTCTAAGAATCATGTTTCCCTTCATCATGTTGATACGGAAGATCAATTGGCTGATATTTTTACAAAACCGCTTCCACTAGACCAATTCAACAAAATAAGGAAGCAACTGCTTATCACTCCTTTGGAAGATGTTTTCTTTGATATTTGTGCTTCTTAACAATGTCGTTTATTTGCATCATTTTGGCTTTTAATGGACATTGTTTTTGAAATTGATGGGACATCTAATTAAGGGGGAGTTTTTCTTTTTAAACGGATATCTTTTTGAAATGACAAAGGGGGAGAAATAAATATAAATGCAAAACTCAATCAACGAGTTTCATAAACAAACTCTTGGCTTTACATTGAAAGTTGCTATATTCCCTAAAGAATTGGATTTCATGTTCCATAATCCATGAGGAATAATAAGCACACATTTTATAAACAAGAGAAGAAATTTACAAAGGTAATCTTCAGGTATGAAACTCACATGTTTTATATTTTCTTATTTTATATTTAGGAAATGTTTGTCATCTTCAAAAAGGGGGAGATTGTTGGATAAATGGACATCTGTAAATCCCTTTGTTTTGATAATGACAAACATTTCATTCTTGTTGATCTAACGTGCTACTTCAGTGTTGCAGGAATAAGGTTAATGACAGAGCACTAGGGAATCTATATGCTTGAATGATTGTAAATGTCATGAAATGTAATCAATTGTAAACTTGTACAAATATATAATGTACAAGTACTTAGACTTCATGTAAATCAAGCGTTAGATCTTCCCTAGCTAAACACCACATTTAGTTAGGTCATCCCCTTCAATAGTGTCACATATGCACACTCATACACACACTTAATGTCTTTATTTGAAACATTGAAACATGGTCTATCTCGGTCGACAAAATCCTCGACCGAGACACTCTCGGTCGACAAACTTCTCAACCGAGAAAGACCCAAGTAGCCTTTAGACACAACTGACAAGGTAGTTGGCAGTTTGAGATAAACGTTGCAAAACACTTGATCTAGAGAGCCTGTCGGTCGACAAAATTTCGACCGAGTAGGTGTCTCGGTCGACCATTTCTTGACCGAGATGGACTCTGACAGCAACTGCAGAATTAATTAACTTGCCATTGTTAAAACAACTAACTTATACCTAACGGCTAGTTAAGCACTTAGAAACCCCTAGAAAGTGTCTAGAATGTCCTTAAGCACTTGTAGGACATTCTTATAAATAGGACATGCCTTAGGACACCTAAACTCACTTGTTTTTACACTTGAGCAATCTTTGAGCATACACTTACATTGAGCAACCTGTTTGTGAGCAATTGAGCATATTGACAACTGGCTACTTCTTCTCTCAGCTCAAATTTCATGTCCTATAGGCTAGCATCTCCTATCCACAACAATCACAATTCCATACACATTGGTTAGGAGATCTACACGCTTGATCTAGGCAAGTCAAGCCTTGTGCTTCAAAGGATAAGTTGTAATTTCCTTTTTCCTTTCTTGTTCACTATTATTGTTTGTACTCTCCTTGCTACTCCTAGGTTGGAGGCTGTGGATTGGAGAGGTTGGAGATCTTCTTGGTGAAGAAGGGGACCTTGAGCTACTTCAAGAAGGCTGGTGCAACGGGAGGTTACTTCTAAAGAGGATGGCTACTTGAAGGGGGAGCTTGGAGTTACTTCAAGAAGGATACCTCGGGTTGGTGCATCTACTTCAAGTGAAGCCTGTTCAAGGGGTGTAAGAAAGTATTGTATTTTGTGTAATTCCTTGTGAAGGTAATAAAATTGATACTTTCAAAATCCCGGTTGGGTAAGCAACCGGGTAGTGGACTGACAACCTTAGTATTTGGTAAGGTTGGAACCACTCTAAACCCCTTGTCTCCTTCTTGATTTCTCATTTGTGGTTGTTTGAGTTAAATTATTGTTAAATTAGTTTAAAACCCTATTCACCCCTCCTCTAGTGGTTTTTCAGATATGTCTTCTCTTGATTTTATCTGATAATCATAAGAAGGTAGTTGTTGTTGAGCTTCCTTTAATTAGTCCTATGAGGACATGAGGAAGAGATAAGAAGGATGAGAACCTATATTCAGTCCAATATTCTTTTATATTTTTTCAAATTTCTCTCTTCATGTAGAAAGGGAAGAGATGAAAAAGAAACACCTAGAGAAAATTAGAGATACTAAGTAGTAAAAATTTAAAGAGATGTTAAAAGTAAGAAACATAATATAAAACAAATGCATACTACCTAATTTCAGTTCTTGAATACCCTGGCTAGGTATTCATTAATTGAATGTAAGGTAAGTATGACACTCTTAAATTGCTATCTTTCTGATTACTCTGATCAACTAGTCATTTTGAGACAATCTAAAGAGCATAATGAAGTAGGAGATGTGGCACATATATTTCTACCACATCTTAATTGATATACGAAGGAATCTGAGTTAATCACAGATCAACTTATAAACAAAAGAAGATGTTTAGTATAATGTACACCTTGGTTTGAGGATCTAGAGGTAATAGTTACCTGATAAAAGGTAACAATGTTCAGTGGTGAACTAAGGGTTTTAATACCCATATCTAGTAATCTTGATGATGATAATGCTAAGGGATGATGACATGTAATCATCTCTATAATTCCTATGCTGATGGAAAGGAACCTCATAGGAAACAAGATTGAATGACACATGAACAATTCAAAGTTCGTGCAATACTAAAGGAAGATGATAATCTCTTTTCTTTAATAAACAACTGATCAGCCTCAGACGTGGGTCCAGAGAGTGGAGACGTGTCTAATTCATCAGACGTTTATAATTTATAATACCTGAATGCCTGAGACACCTGTAACTAGCACAGGGTCAAAGTAGTTTGGGGTTGAACGCATGGATAGGAAGAGAGACACTTCAGAACTCAAGTTTCACTTGTCTAAGAACATCAAACAAGTAAAAAGAGGGGTTTGGTTGTGACAAGAAAACACCACAAAGGAATTAAACTGAAATACTATCTCCAACTGGAGTTACTAGAATGATTATGATTTTAGGGTTTAGCAATTTTTTATAGGGGTTTTTATATCAGAAGCTAAGAGAATACAACTATCGTTGAGATAAGGCATGAAGGAAGAAAACTTAGGCATAACAAGCGGCCACAGGAAGCTTCCAACATACTCTTCTCTCAAAGAGGATGCCCACAACTGAGCACCAATCCCCTCTCTCAAGGGCAGTGGGTGTAGGTCAGAGTGAAAGACAACTAGAGCAACCCTGATCTTGGGTACTCTCGTACGCCCGGATCAGTCCAAACTCTAGAGTTATGACAACCCTATCTCAAGGGAGTCAGAACGGGAAACAAGATTCGATAGCTAGTCAAAAGCGCGATCCAAAAGAAGAGACTAGAGTTCAGATATTATAAAGAAATCATCCAACAATAAGGAGCCATACAAAGAACAATATGAGGTAAACTCCATAGATTCCAATAAGCTTAAGGAGAGCAAAAGGTTTAGTTACAATGCATAGGGAAATGAAAGTAAAATGCAATAAAAAGGGAAAGATAAGTATTAGTCTCCTTGATTTAGGAGGTCTATATACAACAGCAGACCCCTAAGGTTCCCCCAACCCGATACCAGGCAGGAGCTTTTCCCAATACGCCCATGTCAGGCTTGTGACCGTGTCGAGTTCTGAGCTATGACGGCTAGGGTATACCGGGAGGGACTCCCTTCCTGATACATCCGTGTCGGGTTGCCAGCCTTATCGGGCATTACGCCTTGACGGTAGGTCTGTATCAGGCTCGGTATCGTATCGCATTAGGGAACACTTAGGCTCTCAAGTTCCTTGTATCGGGTGTAGAGGGGAGAGCCGTCTCGGGTTGCAGCCCATCTAGGAACCCATCACATTGAGGTGGCCTTCTTGGTCGTATCGTGCTGCTGCGGCTACCGGGACGGGTTTTAAGCAAACTCCTCCCGCCCCTCTCGGGTTGGGGGTGTGCTCACCTAGTGTCACCCGGCGCACCTGGGAACTCGACGCACTAGATCTGCTTCCAAAGTCAGCTCTCATTGGGTTCCAACCCATCCCATCGGAGTCATGTAGCTGCTATTTATAGGCAGCGGCTGGTAGAGGTTGTGGTTCTCATGGGGCCACATATCCATTATCAGCTCCGTTCACATGGTTTTAGAGGAGGGTCGACACATCTATTGCCTGGAACGGCTGGCGTTGTGTGTCGGGTTGCGAGCAAACTGTGCTTGACCATGTCGGGATAATGACCCTGGAGGGTAGCTGCTCTGATGAGTGACTTCATCCCGTGACATACTCCATCGGGTTGACGAGTCTTGGTGGGCAAAGCTCCCTGTCGGGTAGATAGCGTACCGCTCGTTAGGGCTCCTTGCGTGACATGCCCATATCGGGTTGCTTCCGTGTCAGGCAGCAAGCGCGACGGGTAAATGTGTGTGTCGTGTGGCTAGTAGAAGGGCCGGTGCAGGTGCTCATTGTAGATGGGCCGGGAATGGCCTTTTTGCGGACTTTGGGTGGAAAAATGAGAGAAATCTCTGCAAAAGATGGGAAAAAAGTCAGGAGCATAGTGTGGGTTACTTTTTTGCAATAACAAGATAAAATAGAGAGGAAAACAGTTTAGAGGGAAGGATTGACAACTAAATATGGGCCCTAAATAGCCATAAAATGGGTGTTATCAACTCCCCCAAACTTTGCATTTTGATTTTCCTCAATCAATCTGTATCTAATTTAAAACATTGTTTGTGATACTTCTTCAAAGCCAGGCGTAGTCTTCAGACAAGGGGTTTAAAGGAATTTTTTAGATGCCCCTGGGAAAATTACGTCTGACTACGGACAATAGACTTTATTTTTCCTGCCTTATTTGAGTAAAAAATTTCTCTTCAGCCTCAACGAGACTTTTGGTGCATGGTTTTGAAGTTAGCTTTCACACCAAACAGCTTGGGAGTAGGAAGTTGGGTTTTTTGGGTAGGCTTAAGGGTTTTTGGGTTTTTCTTGTTTCCCATCGGTCCATCTAGGTACAAGTCTGTTAACGGGAAAGTGGTCCCTACAGTCCAAGCAAGTTGGATTTAGAGCAGTGATTTCACATCCTACGCACCACTGCCCCAAATCTACCATGCCTAAAGATGGGTACTTTTGAAGAGACAAGTGTTTTTTTTGGCACAACTCTCATTCTTTTATTCACTCTCATAAGGCTTTCCTCTCTTTTTGGGATTTTTGGTGGGTAGGGGAAAAGATGAGTTTGCTGTTTTGGCAGCTTTTTCCTTCACATGCACATCTCTTAGTTGTTGCGAGATTATTTTTCCAAATTGGCGTAGAAAAGTTGTAGTCCTTGTCGTTTGAGACTGCATTTTTGAAAGGAACATAACAAAAGCATGCACCGCCTTAGACACAGAGAAGACAAATTGGAAGAAGTTGTATCAGATTTTTACTGTAAAGTGTATTTGTACAGTTGTTGAGAGGCAAGCAGTTGTATATGTGCTATTTTTTATCAAACATGTATGTATATGTACACAGGATATGGGAAAGAAGAAAGATGAGAAGGGAAAGAAATTTTTCAGTACCTCCCTCACTGATATAGTACCCCCCCAAAACTTACCCCACACTCTGTCCCTAGAGTTGTGAGATAAGTAGGAAAGGGTAGACATAGATCAGTGAGGGTTTTAGCTGGTGCCTGTGCCTTCATCAGATAGATGCTCCAACACATACTCTCCGCGTTTGCTGTGGTAGTCGATGTGGTGGATCTTGTCAGGTGTTTGTTGTAGCATCACCAAGCTAGAGATCCAATCTAGCACATAGATGCCGCAGCCATTTGATTGTGGAGTTTGTTGTGGACTGCTGTGGCAGAATTGGAGCTCGTGCCATTTGTTCTCCATGTTCTCCAGGAATGGCTGGAATAACATCGCCACCTCGACGTAGTATTTCCTTGCTAAGTGCTCGAGGGGTGTCAACGAAGTTGATGTACACTGCACCAGATGATCTTTGTTGCTGTCAGAGCTGTTGTAGAAGATTGCTACTCGTGGGCGAGTGTACACCATTAGGAGCATCCAATGGTTGTAATGCAACATTGGAAAGAATATGATACGCGGCATGCTATGCTGTATCTCAGCCAGAAATAGTTGTTTTGCTCCTGATTCATCAACTAGGAAGATATTGTTGAACACCATTGGGTGGGCGATGTAGGCGTGTTCAAACTTCTTCTATAAAATTTGGATGTAGGTTGACGCCACCGACAGTGCTAGACATCATCCTGCCTTTACTAAGTCCTGAAGGTCATCGAGAGGGATTATGATGTTGTCTGTCTCATAAATGATGTCTACGGGGGTAGAATCAGCTAGCCTGAGGAGGATTTCAACCTATTCCTAAGTCAGTGAAGCACACGCAGAATGGTCGAAATCACTGATCATCATTTCTGAAACAGCAGGCGAAGCAGAGTCTTCATTGGTGAGTATCTCTCGCAGAATGTACATCTACTTGCCTACCCCGTAGACGTCCATGGACATCTGGGCATCTTCTCTTGGAGGGTTGCTGGGTTGTGATGATTCAATTTCTTGGTCACTATCCAGCAGCTTCTCGGGTATGCCTTCATCTAGGAAATAACGTTTGTCCTTGATTAGCAGTAGCGCATATGTGCTTCTGAGCTGATATAAATTTTGGCCTTAGAGGTGTCTTATATATCCAAAGATGTGGAGCAGCTCCATGGCACGTAGAACTATGAATGCACTATTTCTGCTTCCCCACTCTTCTTGAATAGGGAAGTCTCCCAAGGAGAAGAAGTTCCAAATGCCACTGGTGCGTTAGACTCCTTATTTGATGGCGCGAAGAAGATGCAGCGGGAGAAGCTTGAGATGCTTGTCTTCTGGGCGTATGAATATGTGTCCTGAGCATGGGACCTCCTCAGTGCAGTAGCTGAGGAGCTGGACGTCATGGCTACAGAGGTCTGCCACGCAGAGGAACCAGTTTCTTCTATGCTTGTAGGGGGGCCACACCAGGGTTGGGTTGTGCTCTTCGATGTATTATAGCATGTTGGCCACCTGGATGGAGTCGTACACCCCTTTCATTAATCTTCTTGCCAAGGTCAAAGTGGCATTGTAAATTGGCTGTCGGCCTATCCTGGTGCCTATATTCTCGATCATAGCCCCTTCTAGGACCCAGAAGAGGATCTTCCCTACTACGGCTGGGGAGCGGAACATGCTTTTTAGCGCTTCCCGTCATACAGAGAAGTAACTGTTGTTCCAGACGATGTCCTCTCCATCTGCCTGTGACCTTAGGACCGCACTCAGAAGCTTCTGGTCTCTGATCGTGAGGAAGTCGATGGCCCATCTATCGAAGTCGGCCATCTCGAAGGAGGGAATCTCTGACAGCATAGAAAATGCATATGCTGTCAAACTTCCTGGTCTAGGGGAGTGCTTGTCATTGGCGGAATATATGTCGCCCCCTTCTCCCTCAAATTCATCAGAAGAGCCCTCTGCTAGGCTGATGGATACGTCTACATCTTCAGCGTCATCTAGGGAGGGTGAGAGAGTTGCTACGTCGACGCTATAGGTTCTCTCCTGTCCTCCTGGAACCCCGTCGGCGGTCTTCTTCGTCATTTCTTCCTCGGGCATTGTGGAGGGCCCACTGGAGGAGGAAGAAGATGATGTTCCTGAAGAGGACGCCAAAGACGAGGGCTGAGAGCCGGGGCCTGGAGGTGATGGGGACCTCTTAGGATGACTTGAGTAGGGGTGGTCATCCCTCCGGTTCAACCTCTTTTCAATATCGACGAGGCATTGGAGTGCCGTCAGCATCATGTTATTCAGTGCCTCTAGTTGGCTAGGAAGGCCAACTAGGGTTAGCAGTTGACGCTCCTGCCCACTGAGCCTCCTCTATAAAACATTGAATTTGTGGGTTAGGGAAGCAAATGTAGATGAGTGATTTCTTGTTACCTCCCGCAAGTTGTCAAACTCCTGGCTGAGGGCCTGCCCCAGTGACGGGATGGCTGCAGTTGATCGACCTCTCATCCTTATAACACTCCTCGTATGAGAAGTTCAGCCTAAAGAGTGTGAGTGTTCAAGCGGGGCCGAGTCCATATGAATCATCTGCGAGGGCGTTGTTTTAGGGTGGGGCATCGACACCTTTGTGGCTGCCTCCAACTCGTCATTCTGGGGTGGTGGAGAAGGGCACAGAGAAGGAGGCTGTTGATCTACCATCCGACTCTCTACGTCCTCCCCCACAACAACTACTGGCGTCGTTGGCGGAAGCGTCGGTGTGGGCTGCACAGCCCTGAGCTCCGCCTCTAGGAGCTCAGTGAATGAGTCATTGCTGCTGCCTGGTTGTACCGTTGCCTCTGCCATTGAAGGTGCAACTGAAGCTTCAGGAGTTGCTGCTGTCTCTTCCGCGACAACATCCTTGGGGGCTATCACCATTGTTTCTGCCCCGGTGGTATCGATGACCTCCACGACCGTCATTATCTCTTCAGTGGCCGTGGCAGGTGTTGTTGTGGTGGTCACGGCTAGTTCGGTGGCGGCATGAGCGGTGGACATCTCGGTGGTGGTAGTGACAGGCAAGTCGGCGGTGACGACCGCTGATGACTTGTCCCGCCGGGTGCCGAGGGGGATTGGTCTTCTTGTGGGTGCTGCCCCTTGGGGGATGCTTTTGGTGGCAACATAAGCAACTTTTGCCATCTCGTCTGGCAAAGCTTGTATCTCTACTGTCATGAAGACCAACTTTTCTACGTTGTAGTTAGTGTAGAGCGGGAGGGGCAGGAGGGTGGTAGTTCTTGCAAACTTTTAGAAGTAGCAGTGGCCCTTTTTTTGATGAAGTTTTCTCGTGCTAAGAACTTCATGTCTATCTTGTCATCGCCTTGTGTCCTTGACAGGCTGCGTGTCTCCTTAGGGTACCCTAGCCCTACCGTAATTAAGTTGACTATCCCTCCCATGCAGTACTCCTTGGTGGCGTCTTTTATTGGATGCAACCAGCTTAGCATAAATCACCCCAAGTTAATCACCTTCCCCTCCATCATGTACCACATGAGATGGAGTTCTTCGGTGTATAGATTGCTCATTTCATATTTGCTGAAAAAAGGCTTGCCACGATCTTGTGGATGATTCTCCAGAAACAGGAGTGGATTGTTGCCACCTTGCTCCCCGACTTGAATGATGATTCACTGGTTAGCTTCTTCCAGAGATCGACTGGGTTGAAACCTTCATTTTCAGTGATTCTAACACCGTTGTTTAGGAGCTCCTTCTTGGCTTCATTGGAAGAGAAGATCTCATTGAGCAGCTTCTCTGAGATGTCGTGCTCAATGTTGTACATGCACCCTTGCAGTCTATCCACCTTGCCGAATCTTTCGACTTTATTTGGTGTATTCATCACCCGACAGAGGGATGACATGAACTCTTTTGTGAGTTTAGTGTACAAGGTGGTGTAGCTGAAGCATATCTTCCTCAACCCGATAGCTTGTAGGACATTTTTGAGCCTGCTAAAAATGTCGAGCTGGTGGAAGGACAATTGGTGGCAGAAATGGGTTGGCCGGTAGACTTTAGTCGCCAACTCCATATACCGCTTATGGTGCTCCGCGTCTCTAGGCATGAACTAGCTTGAGAGTGGGCCAGGGGTTCTGGTCTTGCCGTTGTTGTTGGGGCTGCTCCCGCTTCTATTCTGGGCCGCTTCTCGGCCTCAGATGGTCTCGTTGTATCGGGGTTTGGGTGCTTCTGCCCGGTTGAGGTTGCTTCAGTTGTGGCCTTGGGTTTGATCCTTCGGCCATGCTCGTCGATTTGGACGACCGTTTTCTTAGTGCGGGCCATTTCTGCAACATTTAAACAAGAGTGGCGTAAATAATAGGATTACTGTTGATCACCTTACTCGATATTGGGCAGAAAACCAAAGGAGTCGTGTCGCCCGATACAAGATAGGCGATGCTTGAAAAACTGATAACGGGTCAGAGTCTACAACAAAATAATTCTATGCGACACGAGAATACCCGGTATAACAAGTCGATATGAGGTCTGGCTGATAAGGCAAGCCGACATTGGGTCACATTAATAAAACAAAGCTTGCTTGATGCGGATTTATAAGAAAAAGGTGTCGTTTGATACAATAAAGTGTCGGGTGATACATGTCAAAGCATCTTGTAAAACAATACTGGGCGACATGAGTCTTGCCCGACATGCTTTGTATTGCTTAGGCATGTGTATCGCGCGACAAGCACGTCACATGATCCGATCAAAAGACCGATGAAGAAAGCTCGATAGGCAAAACCTGGCACAAAGCAAAGGTTGTTTCCCAATACCGACATCGTGTTAAGGGTGTCCCACGACACGTGTCTTTCCCGACACAGTTTGGGCGACAAGCAAACTCGATAAGAAACTAAAGCCCTTGCACGACACGGGCCTCACTCAAGAGAAAGACGTCACACGATAAGCCTGTCTGATACGGTCGATCGAGCTGCACGATAAGGCGTATCGGGTTATACCTGTATTGTGTGAAAGCTGGGTTGCGGGCGACACAGAGTTCGGTTGGCCGACAGGGGAGCAAAGTCTTACGCGATACGAGAGATGGAGAAAGCACAAGGATGCACGATACGAGAGTAGGTGAAAAGTAAATTCTGTGCCTGATACGGTTAAACAAAAGTTACTATATATAGCCGTGGAGAGTAGGGTAAATTGGGTAGGACAGGGACACGTGTCACGCGAGGAGGCAAAACGTCTCATGGGACATAGTAAAATCAGTCTAAACTGTCACGTCGGGGGGCAATTTGGCTTCCTAAGCAAGCTTCGCGCCACACGGCATGCGTGTCACGAGGGATTGGCGTGTTACGTGAAACGGTCTGCCTGATATGTTTTCTGCCCTTCTTGTTGCCTGGGGTTGTGCTGGCCGATATGGCCTGGGCGTGCCGGGCGATAGTGTAGCCTGCCTGACACACCGCTTCAAGGAGATGAGGGTGTTGCCCTAAAGAGATGAAGATAGTCCAACCAACAACACATGTTGCACAAGGCGAGAAGGAAATTAAAAGGCTGAAACATGCCCGATAAGACCTCAAGAAGAGTAAAAACTAGAAAAAAAATAAGGGTAGAAAACTAAAATTAGAGAGCGTTGATGGGTAAAACATCATTGGCTAGAAAGAAGACTTTCAGCCTCAGATAGTATTACTCATCAAGGCTATAAAAACTAAGTCGGTGGCCCATAAAACGAGTGAGTCTGTTTACGTGACACATGCACTGACTCGGGCCTTATTACAAATGATAATGTTCATAATGTTTTTCTACAGGAAGGGAAATAACATCCTATGCTAGGAAAGTAAAAATGTGGGTTGCCTCCTGAAGAGCGCTGTGGTTTGCGTCGTCAGCTCGACATCTTCAAATCCTTTTACTCCGCTGTGGTGGTTGTTGTTCTAGCTTCTTGCAGGGCCATATCTGATCTCCTCACAAAAGCTTTGTCTTCATAAAACCTTTTTACTCTATGTCCGTTCACTGGAAAAACTTTTGCCGGATCTTCTTTGTCATAGAGCTCCATCATTCCGGATGGATATATCTTTGCGATGATGAAAGTCCTAGACCATCAGGTTTGCAACTTTCCTAGAAAGAGGCGAATAGAAGATTTAAATAATAAAACCTTGTCACCTTCGTTGACGTCCTTCTTCCTCAGGTGGGCGTCATTCCAGATCTTGGTCCTTAGCCTGTAGATCCTTGCATTTTCATAAGCGTGGAGTCTTAATTCTTCAAACTCTTGAAGTTGGAGAAATCTTTTCTTTCCAGCTAGCGTCGGGTCCATGTTGAGGTGTTTGATCGCCCAAAATGCTTTGTGCTCCACCTCCAAAGGAAGGTGGCATGCTTTCCCATAAATCAAGCGATAGGGTGTGGTACCCAACGACGTCTTAAAAGATATTTTGTATGTCCAAAGAGCACCATCTAGTTTAGCTGACCAGTCCTTGTGGGACTTGCCAGCTGTGTTTTCTAGAATTTGCTCGATTTGCCGATTAGAGACCTTGACCTGTCCGAATGTCTGCGGGTGGTATGGCATTGCAACCTTGTGATGTACGCTGTACTTTTGCAAGAGAGACTCGAACTGTTTCTCAGCAAAGTGAGAACCACCATCACTAATGACAGTTCACAACACTCTGAATCTTGGAAATATAAGCTTAGTAAAAAGCTTTATTACTACTTTAGCACCGCACGTAATGGCAGGCACTACTTCAACCCACTTAGAGATGTAATCAAATGCAACCAGGATATATTTAAAACCATAGGAAGAAGGGAAGGGCCCCATATAATCTATACCCCAGACATCGAAGATCTCCACCTCGATCCAATCCGAAAGTGGCATCTCATTTTGGCAAGAGAGGTTCCCAATTTGTTGGCATTCATTGTAGGATTTCACATAAGCGTGCACATTATTGAATAGAGTTGGCCAATAAAAACCTGACTGGAGGATCTTAGCGGTAGTCCTCTTGCCTCCCAGGTGTCCTCCATAGGGAGAGGAGTGACACTCAAATAGAATTTTGGGGGCTTCCTCCTCAGGTATACATCTTCTATACAACCTATCGGCGCAATGTCTAAACAACAAAGGATCGTCCTAGTAGTAATTCTTTAAATCAGAGAAGAATTTCTTCTTCTGATTATAAGACATGTCCGGGGGAAGTTGTTTACAGGCTAGGTAGTTGCAGAAATATGCATACCATGGCCCCTCTGGGTTGGCTATCTGGACAGCGTATATGGATTCATCAGGATAACTCTCATTGATGGGCAGTGGGTGGTGATTTCCACCCGAATCTCCGAGAGGTGGTCGACGACCACATTTTCTGAACCCTTCTTATCTTTTATCTCGTGATCAAATTCCTATAACAACAACACCTAGCGTAGTAGACTGGGATTAGCATCCTTTTTCTGCATCAGGTACTTGATAGCCCCGTGGTCGGTATGCACTATTACCTTGGAACCCACGAGGTAGGACCTGAACTTCTTGAAAGCATACACAATAGCCAGCATATGTTTTTCAGTAGTCGTGTTGTTCAACTGAGCTTCTTCCAAGGTCTTACTTGCATAGAAAATGACGTGGTGCTTCTTTTCCTTCTTTTGTCCTAGAACAGCACCAATGGCAAAGTCACTGGCGTCGCACATAAGCTCAAACGGGAGATTCTAGTCGGGAGACTGGAGAATAGGTGCAAATACTAAGGCGTCTTTCAGCCTAGAGAACACCTCCATGCATTCATATGTGAAGTCGAACTTTACGTCTTTCACCAAGAGATTGGAAAGAGGTTTCACTATCCTTGAGAAATCTTTAATAAATCATCGGTAATAGCCGATGTGACCCAAGAAACTCTGGATACCTATAAAAGTTGTGGGCAGAGGTAGCTTAGCAATCACTTTGACTTTGGATGGATCGACCTCAATACCTCTGTTGGATACCTTGTGCCCCTGGACTATGCCCTCTCGAACCATGAAATGACATTTCTCTAAATTTAGAGTTAGGCTTTTCTCTTCACACCTTCTCATCACAAGCGATAGGTGTTCAGGCAGTCATCAAAGGAGCTGTTGTACATGCTGAAATCATCCATAAAAACTTCCATTTTGTCTTCGAGGAGATCAATAAAAATTGCATTCATACACCTCTAGAAGGTAGCAGGTGCATTACAAAGCCCGAAGGGCATCCTCCTGAAGGTAAAAGTTCCATATATGCAAGTGAAGGTGGTCTTCTCTTGGTCATCAGGGTGTATGGGGATCTGTTAGAAACCTGAGTATCCATCCAACCAATAGAAATAGGAATGACGGGCCAGACGTTCCAACATCTGATCAATGAACAGAAGGGGGAAATGGTCCTTGCGGGTGGCAACATTGAGCTTACGATAATCAATGCACATCCTCCAGCCGATAATTGTCTTGGTAGCAATCTCGACTCCATCATCTCCCTTGACCAACGACATACCTCCTTTCTTTGGAACTAATTGGATTGGGCTTACCCACGTACTGTCGCTAATAGCATAGATAATACTAGCGTCTCAAAGCTTTACCACTTCCCTACTGATAACTTCCCGAAGCTTTTCATTTAACTTTCTCTGTGGCTAGGCATACGACCTGGAGTCTTCCTCCAGATGGATCATGTGCATGCACACGGAGGGACTTATACCCCTCAGGTCTCTGATTGAGTACCGCAAGGCTTTCCTCCTCATCCTTAACTCTTTGAGCAACTGATCTTTTTGATTGTTGGTCAACTCTGAGTTGATTATTACTAGATTCATCCTCCTTTCATTCAAAAAATGATACTCCAGGCCTTTTGGAAAAACCTTTAGTTGTGGCGGGTCTTCTTTTTCTTGTTCACTGGCTGGGTCTTTTCAGAGAGCAGCATACATGACTGTCTCCACACGGTCATTATCTTCGGAAGAACCTTCAACATTTAGAAGAGTTCGAAAATCTTCGACCTCAGAGTCTTCGACCTCTTGTGCTTCTCCAGATAAGGTACACATAAGCGGGTCTACCGTGGCCTTCTCCTTCTCTACTTCATCGCATAGCTGCTGGTAGCTTTCGATGAAATAAGAAGATTCAAAGAATGCGGAGGCCTTCATACAATCTTGGATGTTGAAGTCAATGTGGTCTCTTCCAACTCAGATTGTAATCATACCTGCCTCCACATCGATGAGGGTCTGAACGGTAGCTAAGAAAGGTCACCCAAAGATGATGGGGCAGCTGGGGTCTTCTATGGTGTCGATCAGAACTATATCAAAAGGAATAAAGAAATTCCCTACTCAAACAGGCACATCCTCGATGACTCCGACCGGCCTGGTAAAGGTATGATCAGCTAGTTGGATTCTCATATTGGTGCTCACCATGTCAGTGAGCCCAGTCCTTTTAGCAAGGGACAAACAACATTATATTGATGGTCGCCCCCAAGTCGGCCAGACCTTTGTGGGTTACATCATCTCCCACCTGAAACGGGATCACAAAGGCCCTAGGGTCTCTCTTCTTGGATGGCATAGTTGCACTAACGAAGGAACTGGACATCTGTGCCAGTTTCACTGTCTCTACATCCTCACCTTTCTTCTTCCTAGATATTAGATCCTTCAAAAACTTGGCATAGGTTGGCATCTCTTTGATGGCATCCAGAAAAGGGATGTCAATGTACAACTTCTTTATTGCGGCTTGAAATGTCTCATATCTCTTCTTCAGCTGGGCCTTAACCAGCTTATGGGGGAAAGGTACGCGGTGTGCGTACTTGTCTGGACGCTTTTCAAAGGAGAAATCATTGACCTTATCTTTTTAGTTACTTTCTCTGACTTTAGTAGAGTTTCTTCCTCTTCCTCGGGGTTGACTTCTTTGGCAGGCTCTGTCAGTGACGCTACCAACTTCTCAACGGCTGGAAAAACAATCATTCTTGACCTCAAAATGGCCATTTTCGCAGTCTCATTCCCTCTTGGATTTGTTTCAGTGTTAGAGGGGAAACACCCTACCTAGTGGTTGATAATTTAAGTGAGACTCGCCAGTTGCTGATCGATCTATTTATTATGCTACTGGAGCTCTCCAATCTGGGCTGAAAAGCCCCCCATTTGCTATTGCAGCAGCTTCAATATTTCCGCACTGTCCACTGAACTTTTGTGCATCTTCTCATTCAGCTCATTTTGCCTTTTTGCAAAAGACATCAACTCCGTCATCATAGACAGTCTTAGCTACTGATTTGGATGGAAGGACTGCTGTTGATGGAACCCCGTCTGGCATTACTGATTTGACGGTCCTCCAGAGGGTTTTCCACCCACCAGCTGGTGGGAGTTCTCAGCAGCACTGGTGTTCCCATAAGAGAAACCATGATGGTCAGGTATTCAGTACTAGACATAACTTACATTCTCTGTATTAATATCATCAAAATCTTCTTGGGGTGCTGTGTGCGGGTAGACGTCAAACAGGTGGTTTGGCTCTCCGCAGGTGACACAACTTTTTATGACTTCCTATCGAACTTTCCCTTTGTATCCTTGTTCTTTGAGGGCCTGGACATCTGTTACAATCTTTTCAAGCTTGTCTGTGAGGGCCTCCATAGCCTTAGATTCACCTGGAGTGGTGTGGTTAGTCGACTCTCGGTCGTAATCACCATCCTGTTGATTCATGGCCATGTTTTCAATGATTTCCCTGGCCCTTTAAGCACTGAATCCCAAGAAGTCGCTGCCAATTGCAGTGTTCAAGGACTTCCTCTCTGTGGGACACACTCCATTGTAAAATGTGGTGATCAACTTGGGTTCAGAAAAACCATGATGAGGGCATTCACGCTGATAGATCATAAACCTCTCCCAAGTTTCATGAAGATTTTCCGATGGCTTCTGAGAGTACCTTGTAATTTTGTTCTGGCATTTAATTGTCCGGTCAATAGGAAAGAACTTGGAAATAAAAGCATTAGCAAGATGCTCCCAGTCGGGGAGGCTTCCATCTTGAAGGTCTGCTATACCATTCCAGTGCCTTATCCCTCAGAGAGAATGGGAAGCACTGGATGTAGATATACGTCAATGGGACTCTGTTGATCTTGAGGGTGTTGCACGTCCTCTTGAATGTTGTTAGATGGTTGTAAGGGTTCTTGTCGGGGGTGTTCCCACCAAACCTATTGTGCTGGAGGAGCTGAAGGAAAGAAGGCTTCAACTCGAAGTTGGTAACGTTGAGGGGCTACGTAACAACGTGATTCCTTTCCTCATTTGCCCGTACTTGGACAAGTGAGCGCATGGAGCGGGCTTCAGGAGGTTGGTCAGCCATTACTTGCTAAAGGCAAGGATGACCTAGTGAAAGGAAGAAAAGTACTTAGAAAGGAAGAAAGATATAAAAGGTATTAGTGTGTTGCATAAATATTATGTGTAGTAAATACTATGTGCAGTAAATATTTGTAGTGTTACATGCATATGTACATGTTTTTGGCAAAGTGCAAGTTAAACTCAAGTTCGTAGAATGGTTTTCATTGCCTATCCCAGGCAATGACGCCAAAAAGTTGATCAGTGTGACACCCCATCCTCAACAAAACACGATTACATGCTAACCAGTGGATTACCGAAAGTCACGGGAAATTAAAACCGATTTACAACAAGCACCATAAGATGAGACAGGTAATATTTGAGCCAACACTTTTCTTTTCATAGCATATTTCCAAGGTGCTACAACATAATTTCCCATCATCTCATTACATGAAATAACTGTTCCACATGCTGATTTACATCAAGATACATAAACTGAAAACCGTACATTGATCGTAATACAAGAAACATCGAAAAGTTTCCCCAAGACCTGAGTATACATGGACGACACATAGGACTCTACTACTAGACACTATCTATTCCACCAGTATGATACCTCTGCATATCATCTCAGCTACATGATCTTTATCTCACTAGGCACGTCCACCTAAAAAGGGTTATTAACCACCGGGGTGAGACACATGGTCCCTGTGAGAAACATAACCCTCTACCAACTTTATTATGACCACAAATAACTGGTATAAGCAGGTTATAGGAGCAACATACTAAGCAAAGCTAACTTTATTAACATTCTTACCAAACTATCCAGGAGGCATATAACAAACATTCTTTGTGGAACATGATTGACAAGATAAGCTTTATAAGAACTCATCACAAATAACTTGCAAGACATAACTAGAGCAACTATACAAGCAAGGCCTCAACCAATGTTCTATGTTTTACCTTAAGCAATATATTCTATATGGCTGGATTACAATTTATTATGCCCTGAGGCAGTGAGCCATCATGCTCAAATCCAACCTTCGGCTGTGAAGCCCAAAACTGGTGCCATACAAGGTCATTGGGAGAGCCGAACTCCATGACCTCACCTCTTCATGGTCAGTGCACAACAATCAACAAGTAGGACTGCAATCTCATGCTTAAGTTTCCTAAGCCTCAGGGTCAGTCCCGCAGGCTGCCCTTTTTATCATGAGCCACATGCCTATTCACCGTGCTCTTAAGCCATGAACGCATTCATGCTCCTTCACACTAAGCCATGGGCCTGATCACCATTCTCTTATACACATCTTGGGTCCACAACCGTAGTTGCACTCTGATCCTCCTATTTTTGGCTAGGAGAAACCCCACATATTCAACAATATGCGCTCTGAGTTAACCCGCAGGAGAACCTATTTCGCCATCACCTAATTACTGACGATGATGGATCTATGGCCAGGGCAAACTACATGTAAGGTTCCACTTGTCATTAATTAATACATTTTAAGCGGATTGCAAGATTCAACCAAGTTATGTAACATGTAAACTAAAACACAAGTAAACAACATAGATCTCATTATCAGGTGTTATATTGTCACTCTTATTTTCAAAGCCAACATTAAATGTTACCACTTGGCCTCTTGCCAATCATCAAAATCCATCTCAAGGATCAACATCACTGGGACTCAATCCCATCATAACAGAATGCCGCTGCCTCTCGAGGCTTACATCATCACCATGGGATAGCAATCCCTTCTCCCAATATCAGAGGATAACACCTCAACTTGGCACTCAGCCTTTATCAAGTCCACATACCTTCCACATCATACTGGTGATACGTGTTATCTCATCAGCAAGGATTATCATCATTGAGTGTTATAAAGAACACATATTCCTCATAGCTCTTACCTGACTATGAATTCATTTGATACACCTACATGGTTAGTATACATATTGAGAGATATAAGTGAATAACCAAACATAGATCTTTATGATTAGCATGCTATTAGGATTGAAGGTACATGATTGGATCGACATCCATGATTATAACTACATGAAGCACAAAGTTGTATCTTGTAAACAAATTACATTATTGTAATCAAACCACGAGCATTCTCTATGCCCTATATCTCATGAACATAATCATGTATCTAACCATCTCACTTTGTACCAACTTTAGGTATCAAACATATCATGATTATCATATCGTTAAGATTAAGGTTTATAGGATTGGAACAATCATCCATTATTATGAACACATGAAGCATAAGTCATGGATGGTGTATTAAGAAATACACAATACTGTTACCGTACCATGGGTATCCATCATACCCTATATCCTGTATCATCATGCACGCCATCCCTTAGGATTCATCTTTAGGGATCATACCATCAAACATCATAAAAGGTTCACCTATCATCAGCCATAGGTAACCACAATACTAATGTTCACAACCTATTTTTCATGTCTTGTCATCATGATCAAAGATATGGGCTCAAGGTAGCAAGATAACATATTATCATATAGTGCTCAAGATAACTTTTAGGGTTATCAGGTTAGGGAACAACCCTCATTAGAAGTGTCACCTATCATCAACAATAATAGGTAGCAACCAAAAACCCTCACAAAAGGTGTGTCGGGTAGGGAACTAACCCTCACCCAAAGTTGTCGGCCTCAAGCATGACATGCAATCCATGCACAAAGGAAGGGTATCGTACAAATAGGGCTATAAGCTGTATTGTGCATCCATGTGCATGGTGGTATCGTGAAACCAGGTACAAGGGTGCGTGTCATGCAACACATGGGCGTCACATATCGCCCAAAACCCTATCACCCATTAGGGTTAGGGACACTATAACAGTCAAGGTGTCATATCGTCCAAGACACGTATCAGCCAAGCCTTGCACTCTAGAACCATCAAAGTTATCCGCTCATACTCTTACCGGGTAGCCAACCAAAAAGGGAAGCATGTGTCGGGAAAAGCATATCGGTCAAGACATCACATCCTATATAGGGTATCGGCCAAGCACTTGACCCATTGTATTGCCCAAACCTTACCATGTACACGATATACTCTTATCGGATTAGGGCTGCTGATATCGGCCAAGATCTCTATGGGTGTGTGTCGGGTAGCAAGGGTGTCGGGTTATGTCCTTCACTAAGGTATATCGGGTAGGAATGCTAGTACCGCTAAAAAGCTTAACCAAGAGTGGGGCTCTCATCCAAAGTATCATGCAAACCACAATAAGGCCATACCACCTAACTCATCATAACAGGTAACACCTCATATAGGGTAACACTCAACTCAACTATCAAGCACCATATCAGGCGAGGGGTCTACAAGGTGCCGTCCAACCATATCTCCCAAGAACACCCCATATCGGTCATCTAGGGCTAAGGCAACCTTATCATGCAAGGCTCCATGTCGGGCAACTAGAGTTTGGATCATCCTATTGGCCAAGCAAGCATATCACCCCAAATTAGGGTTAAGCAACTGTATCACCCAAGGTACCACTTTTAGGGCTAATGCCCACACCCAAGGTTAGCTCATCAATTTCATCTACTACCAAAGACATCACCACTATATCGCCCAAGATATCAACCAAGGACACAACCCCAAGAACATGTCGTGCAACAAGGGTAGACCATCAACTCACCACTAAAGATCAACACTTCATATCAGCCAAAGGTCCAACTAGGTATAAACCACCCATATCGTCCAAACCCTAAACCCTAGGGTAGGAAAGGATATCGGTCACCACACCATATCATCCAACAATACCAAAAGTTGGCTCACCTCTCAACAACCAAGTGAGAGGGGTCTCGCAGAACCTTTAGCATATCAGGCAACAAGGGTAGAGCAACATCCTAACGACCAACCAACTCAACCTAACGTCCAAACACCTTGACCATATGTTCACTTTTCATTATCCAAGGAGAGAGATGAGTTTTTCCCAAGATGCTAGAGCATGGCTCACCTCTCAAGTCCAAGGGATATTACTCATGTGCCATCGGCCAAAGCAAGACCTAACGGGCAAAGCACTATATCGTGCAACCACTATATCGGGCCAGCACCCTATCGGGTGGTTCATCTTCAACCTCAAATCACCCAATACCATTATGCACGAGATAAACAAGAATAAGGCAGTAATAAAACATTGCATTCCCATTAGATCAGATTATAAGTTCCACATATATAACTATCATGGAGAAAGGTATCGATTTAAGTACAAGAACCAATATGTGCACATATGAAGAGTGAACATAATATAGATGGTTAAGAGTTATGTAACCCGCCTTAAGAGGATCTCCATGAAAGGAATAAAGCTTTCTGATCCAAGAAGCAAACCCACGTTCCTCTCCATGAAAACCATCCATCCGAAGCTCTAATCTTGTCTTCGGCTCCATCATCATCACCTCAAGAAATAAAAGAAGAAGAAGAAGATACCATGGTTATGTATAGCTTAAGAAAAAGAAAAGAGGGAGATCTAACCATGGCCTTTCCTACTCTCATCAAGGGCCCATCCATGGCTAATAGGAGAAGAAGAAGATGAAGAAGAAAGCACAAGGAAAAGCTAGCAAAGAAGTATGACTCACCAAGGTCGGGTCTTAAGCAAGGAGTCTCTATGGCCAAGGAGCTCACCCTCCTAAGCTCCATGGGAGTCTTTCTTAAGATCCCAAGCTCCCATTCTCATCCCAATAGGAAGGGGAAGGAAGGTGAATGAAAAGGATCACTTGGTCAAGGAGGAGGGAAGTTATATACACTAAGGAAGAGAGCGGTAGCAAGGGAGAGGTGTCATAACCACATAAACCAAGGTGCCATTTGCTCTTGCACTTAACGCCACTTGTTGTCACCCTAGCAGCTCATGCACGGCCTGGTGATATACTCTAGAATTTCTATCGTGCAGCTGGGAAGCTACCATGGCCGATACACCCTTTTGGGTGACACACCTTCAAGCCCTAGCTGATACACTAAATGACAAGGTAGCATATGTGACTGATATATGTTATAAGGATCATATAGAGATGTTACTCCTCAACTATCATCCAAAAAACGTGCCCCAACCTCAATCCTCATCCTAGGTGATGCCAAACAGAAGCACGAAGACTCTAGAGCTGATAAATAGCATATTGACCCTCCACTTTGGGTAATTTGCAATTTACACTAAAACTAGCACACAAAGCACAAGCATCAATCAACCAAGATCAAAATTGGAACATAGGTTCTCCACAAGGCACCCCACAACATAATTATCTTTGTAATGATTCTAGAGAACTAAAAGCATGCTCTACGTGTGACATATTGCAATATAAACCCTTACTTTGGGTAAATTTCACTTTGGTCCAAAATAAGCAAACATTGCTCGAACAACATCGAAATGGGACCAAACTGAAAACATGAGCTTGCCACATGATATCAAAACATCTTAAAAGATTAGATTAAGGTTCTAAGAACCTTTCATAAGCAAAGAAAAGAGGATTAGCCCAAAACTTGGGTCAAGGACCTTACAAGTCATAAACCCCTAACAAGGAATTTCGTCCCCGAAATCCCAAGCGGAAAGAAGACGGGTGTTACTCACGCATCGCATCATACAACTCCACAAAAGCACCTGGGTGTCATAGATCTATGACCAATGTACTTTCTCTTCTTCCAGAGCCATCATAGGGTTTCCTTATACTGGTCACAGACTCAATCCTCCGTCTCATCATCCTCTGTCTGATAACACTCTTTATATACTAGAACATCACCTGCAACTTGTAACACTTAGGTATCAGTTCCTTTACTGATATATCACCTTCCTCGTTACGTTTCTGCTGCTCTACTCTGATCTCATAGGCTCAACACTTAAGCTTCACATACTTGTATTACTATCCTTCGGCTATATATATTCCAACTATTTCTTCTCCTTCCACGAAGGATGTCTTAGTCCAAGGAAGATCTTTCTAATAAGGGGATTTCACAAGATACATACTCTACAAACCACATGTGTGCGCATGATAGGGCTCATAAGGTACTACTATGTATGGATTAAGACTTATCACAAAAGGAGCTAAACATCTTGGTTATCAACAACCACATCACCTTGGTTTCAAGCCTTCCATGTCTTCCTGTCAGCTCCCAAAGGTATATCAAGCACCAACTCAGATGGTGACAGATATGCACTATCTTAATTGATCTAGATAGGATTCACAAACCTTGTTCATCGATCTCTGCCTGAGGCACATCCTACCTGGATCTTCTTTTACTCAAGACTTAGCTAGGAGTATTACAGGGATCATGCTTAACTTGATGAACTTTTCCCAAGACAACCTATCCTCTGCTTCTTTCCTTGGGTGCATACTTTCGATGTCATTTTTATGTAGAGCATAAACCCCTAACAGGTGATAGCCATACTATGAACACTTAGGTAGGTCGAATCCAAAGCCAACTTCTCCATTTGAGACCATTTCACACCTTTCCAAGGAGATTCGTTCCTAGGGTTATCTCGATCCTCGATATGTCAAGTGGAAAGAGATTTGCTTGACTGTCATACAAGAAGGATATACTTCATCCAACACAACCAAGTCATCCAACATGGTTTTTGACAACATGTTATCTCTCTCCTAGATAATAAGAGGAAAACATCTTCCAAACACACTACAAGCGTTCAAAGGAGGGTACACCCTATACCGGATCAACTGGAGCTGATAAGAGGTAAGAAGAAGACAAAGTGGAATGCAGTGACTCCATTCAATCGGCCACCACACACTAGTCATCCTACCGTTTCTGGCCAGCTCATGTCACAAGATCTAACTGTTGCCTGTTGCCTTCCGCTTCTTGGTCAAACCATCCGGTCCTCACTTGCTTATGCTCATCAGCGTTCCTCTGTGTTACTGAAAAGTTGCCTCAAGGGTCACCACATAGATCCAGACTCCAAAATAGGCTTCAAGCTTAGGGGTTCAAGACAGTTCACCACCATACCTCCATGATCTAGGCATCTTGATTCTTAACCCTTTACCAAAAGGCATGTTCTCATGTTCCCATACACTTGGCACTTCTCATATACTAGTTTTCCTTACCTTGGTATCCATCTCTTGAGTCAAAACTCATCACTTCCAGTATCTCCTTCATAGTCTACCATTGCCACTGGTTCAAAACATGTCAAGAGGATCCTACCGTCGTCATCTATCAGAGATATCTCTATCTTGGAAACTAATGTTCAAGATTAACTGATACTTTTTGAAGTATCCAACCAGAGATCCCTCCAAAAGCATACATATCAAGTGACACAAGGTCCACTTGACAACCATTCCCTCAGAAGGAACACAAAGGAACAAACTCCTCCCATCACCTCATCAACACCTAGGGTTTCATATCAAAGAGTGGATATTATCACTTTCTTTGATCCTTACATGAGTTTTGAACCGTTTATGAATAATTAAACCTTGTTCCCTCTGGTTTTATCTTGTTTCTTCTTGGTTTTCTTGCACTCAGCACATCAATCATCAAGACCATTACATGTTGTTACTCTTTTTCTCTTATTGTTGTTTCATCATATTCATGATTATTTCCTGATTGTATCACATTTTTGTTTCCTTTTTGTGAAAAATATTGTTACTCTTCACATATTATTTGTTGAACGGGGATCATCTCCCTTGTTTCCTTTTTCTTATCACGAATTTGCACTTCATACTTTCTCATTTCTGCTTATGTTTATTGGTTGGTTTGAGATTATCTCAGGTTCCATCTTATTTACTCATCACTTATTCTTCTCTTTCCTCTAACTTTATCTTTGCTTTCAGGTATGTTCTTCATCTTGTGTGAGTTTTACGCTTTTACTTACCTTGTGATCACATGTTAATCTGTCTTTTGTCACATATATCTCTTGAGATTACAGTTTCAAGAACTTATCTCATCATATTTTTATACAAATTTAGGTTTCATAGAACCATGACTTCCTCTTTTGATTATCAAGTATCCATGTATTAATGGGTTATGGTGCATTCATTTATTCCCTTTATAACAAGATGAAGGTATTAGCATCATATTCCTTATTTTTTATGCTCTTTAGATTGCTCCAGAATGACTACTTGATCAGAGTAATCAAGGAGGAAACAATCTAATGCTACATACTTACCCTTGTCTTCAATGTTTGAATACCTGGCCAGGGCATCAAGTACTGAGATTAGGTAGTATGCACTGTATTTTATGTCACAGTCCAACCTTAGACACCATCCTAATCCTAGTCCTAGTGTCCCTGTAGACTCAGCGAACCTCACTCTGAGACCAAACACTTGTGACACCCCATCCTCAACAAAACACGATTACATGCTAACCAACAGATTACCAAAAATCACGGGAAATTAAAACCGATTTACAACAAGCACCATAAGATGAGACAGGTGATATTTGAGCCAACACTTTTCTTTTCATAGCATATTTATATGGTGCTAAAACATAATTTCCCATCATCTCATTACATGAAATAACTATTCCACATGATGATTTACATCAAAATACATACATTGAAAACCGTACATCGATCGTAATACAAGAAACATCGAAAAGCTTCCCCAAGACCTGAGTGTACAAGGACGACACATATGACTCTACTACTAGACACTATCTATTCCACCAGGTATGATACCTCTGCATATCATCTCAGCCACATGATCTTTATCTCACCAAGCACATCCACCTAAAAAGGGTTATTAACCAGCAGGGTGAGACACACAGTCCCAGCGATAAACATAACCCTCTACCAACTTTATTATGACCATAAATAACTGGTATAAGCAAATTATAGGAGCAACATACTGAGGAAAGCTAACTTTATTAACATTCTTACCAAACTATCCAGGAGGCATATAACAGGCATTCTTTATGGAACATGATTGACAAGATAAACTTTATAAGAACTCATCAAAAACAACTTGCAAGATATAACTAGAGAAACTATACAAGCAAGGCCTCAACCAATGTTCCGTGTTTTGCCTTCATCAATATTTTCTATATGAGTGGATTATGATTTATTATGCCCTGAGGAAGTGAGTCGTCCCGCTCAAACAAAAGCAAGAAGACTCTAGTGCTGATAAATTGCATATTGACCCTCCACTTTAGGTAATTTGCAATTTACACCAAAACTAGCACACAAAGCACAAGCATCAATAACCCAAGCTCAAACTTGGATCATAGGTCCTCCACAAGGCGCCCCACAACATAATTCTCTTTATAATGATTCTAGAGAACTAAAAGCATGCTCTACGTGTGACATATTGCAATATAAACCCTTACTTTGGGTAAATTGCACTTTGGTCCAAAATAAGAAAACATTGCTCAAACAACATCCAAACGGGACCAAACTGGAAACATGAGCTTGCCACATGATATCAAAACATCTTAAAAGATTAGATTAAGGTTCTAAGCACCTTTCATAAGCAAAGAAAAGAGGGTTAGCCCAAAACTTGGGTCAGGGTCCTTACAAGTCATAAACCCCTAACAAGGATTTTGTCCCCAAAATCCCAAGAGGAAAGAAGACTGGTGTTACTCATGCATCATATCATACAACTCAACAAAAGCTCTTAGGTGTCATAGATATATGACCAATGTACTTGCTCTTCTTCCATAGCCATCACAGGGTTTCCTTGTACTGGTCACAGACTCAATACTCCGTCTCATCATCCTTTGTCTGATAACACTCTTTATATACTGGAACATCACCTACAACTCGTAACACTCAGGTATCAGTTCCTTTACTAATATATCGCCTTCCTCGTTATGTTTCTGCTGCGCTACTCTGATCTCCCAGGCTTGACACTTAGGCTTCACATACATGTATTACTATCCTTCTGCTATATATATTCCAACTGTTTCTTCTCCTTCCACGAAGGATGTTTTCGTCCAAGGAAGATCTTTCTAAGAAGGGGTTTTTACAAGATACATACTCTACAAAACACATGTATGCACATGACAGGGCTCATAAGGTACTACTATGTATCACTTAAGACTTATCACAAAAGGAGCTAAACATCTTGGTTATTAGCAACCACATCACCTCAGTTTCAAGCCTGCCATGTCTTCCTGTCGGCTCCCAAAGGTATATGAAGCACCAACTCGGATGGTGACAAATATGCACTATCTTAACTGATCTAGATAGGATTCACAAACCTCATTCATCGATCTCTGCCTGAGGCACATCCTACCTGGATCTTCTTTTACTCGAGACTTATCTAGGAGTATTCCAATGGATCAGGCTTTACTTGATGAACTTTTCCCAAGACAACCTATCCTCAACTTCTTTCCTTAGGTGCATACCTTCTGATGTCATGTTTATGCAGAGCATAAACCCCTAACAAGTGATAGCCATACTATGAACACTTAGCCAGGTCGAATCCAAAGCCAACTTTTCCATTTGAGACCATTTCACACCTTTCCAAGGAGATTCGTTCCTAGGGTTATCTCGATCCTTGATATGTCAAGTGGAAAGAGATTCACTTGACTATCATACAAGAAGGATAAACATCATCCAACACAACCAGGTCATCCAACATGGTTTTCGACAACATGTAATCTCTCTCCTGGCTAACTAGAGGAAAACATCTTCCAAACACACTACACGCGTTCAAAGGAGGGTACACCCTATACCATATCAACTGGAGCAGATAAGAGGTAAGAAGAAGACAAAGCGGAATGGAGTGACTCCATTCAACCTGCTAGCACACAGTGGTCATCCTACCATTTCTGGCCAGCTCATGTCACAAGATCCAACTATTTTCTATTGCCTTCCGCTTCTTGGTCAAACCATCTGATCCTCACTTGCTTATCCTCATTAACGTTCCTATGTGTTGCTGAAAAGCTGCCTCAAGGGTCACCACATAGATCTAGACTCCAAAACAGGCTTCAAGCTTAGGGGTTCAAGACGGTTCACCACCATACCTCCATGATCTAGGCATCTTGATTCTCAACCCTTTACCATAAGGCATGTTCTCATGTTCCCATACGCTTGGCACTTCTCATATACTAGTTTTCCTTACCTTGGTATCCATCTCTTGAGTCAAAACTCATCACTTCCAGTATCGCCTTCATAGTCTACTGTTGCCATTGGTTCAGAACATGTCAAGAGGACCCTACCGTCATCATCTATCATAGATATCTCTATCTTGGAAACTAAAGTCTAAAATTAACTGATACTTTTTGAAGTATCCAACCAGAGATCACTCCAAAAGCATACATATCAAGTGACACAAGGTCCACTTGACAACCATTCCCTCAGAAGGAAGGAACACAAAGGAACAAACTCCTCCCATCACCTCATCAACACCTAGGGTTTCATATCAAAGGGGAAGATATTATCACTTTCTTTGATCCTTACATGAGTTTTCAACCGTTTATGCATCATTAAACTTTGTTCCCTCTGGTTTTATCCTATTTCTTCTTGGTTTTCTTGCACTCAGCACATGAATCATCAAGACCATTACATGTTGTTACTCTTTTTCTATTGTTGTCATTTCATCATATTCATGATTATTTCCTGATTGTGTCACATTTTTGTTTCCTTTTTGTGAAAAAGATCGTTACTCTTCACATATTATTTATTGAACGGGGATCATCTCCCTTGTTCCCTTTTTCTTATCACGAATTTGCACTTCATACTTTCTCATTTCTGCTTACGTTTATTGGTTGGTCTGAGATTATCTCAGGTTCCATCTTATTTACTCATCATTTGTTCTTCTCTTTCCTCTAACTTTATCTTTGCTTTCAAGTATGTTCTTCATCTTGTGTGAGTTTTATGCTTTTACTTACCTTGTGATCACAGGTTTAATCTGTCTTTTGTCACATATATCTCTTGATATTATGGTTTCAAGAACTTATCTCATCATATTCTTATACAGATTTAGGTTTCATAGAACCATTACTTCCTCTTTTGATTATCAAGCATCCATGTATTAAGGGGTTATGGTGCATTCATTTATTCCCTTTATAAAAAGATGAAGGTATTAGCATCATATTCCTTATTTGTTATGCTTTTTAGATTGTTCCAGAATGACTACTTGATCAGAGTAATCAAGGAGGAAACAATCTAATGCTCCATACTTACCCTTGTCTTCAAAATTTGAATACCTGGCCAGGGCATCAAGTACTGAGATTAGGTAGTATGCACCATATTTTATGTCACGGTCCAACCTTAGACACCATCCTAATCCTAGTCCTAGTGTCCCTATAGACTCAGTGAACCTGGCTCTAACACCAAACACTTGTGACACCCCATCCTCAACAAAGCACGATTACATGCAATCCAGCGGATTACCGAAAATCATGGGAAATTAAAACTGATTTACAACAAGCACCATAAGATGAGACATGTAATATTTGAGCCAAAAATTTTCTTTCCATAGCATACTTCCAAGGTGCTACAACATAATTTCCCATCATCTCATTACATGAAATAACTGTTTCACATGCTTATTTACATCAAGATACATAAATCGAAAACCGTACATCAATTGTAATACCAGAAACATTGAAAAGATTCCCCAAGACCTGAGTGTACAGAGACGACACATAGGACTCTACTACTAGACACTATCTATTCCACCAGGTACAATACCTCTGCATATCATCTCAGCCATATGATCTTTATCTCACCAGGCACGTCCACCTAAAAAGGGTTATTAACTAGCGGAGTGAGACACACACTCCCAGTGAGAAATATAACCCTCTACCAACTTTATTATGACCACATATAACTGGTATAAGCAGATTATAGGATCAACATACTGAGCAAATCTAACTTTATTAACATTCTTAACAAACTATCCAGGAGGCATATAACATGCATTCTTTATGGAACATGATTGACATGATAAGCTTTATAAGAACTCATCACAATTAACGTACAAGATATAACTAGAGCAACTATACAAGCAAGGCCTCAACCAATGTTCTGTGTTTTTCCTTAAGCAATATATTCTATATGGCTGGATTATGATTTTTTATGCCCTGAGGAAGTGAGTCATCCCACTTAAATCCAACCTTTGGCTGCGAAACCCAAAACTGGTGCCATACAAGGTCATTGGGAGAGCCAGACTCCATGACCTCACCTCTTCGTGGTCAGTGCACAACAATCAACAAGCAGGTCCACAATCTCTTGCTTAAGTGGCCTCAGCCACAGGGTCAGTCCCGCATGCTACCTTTTTATCATGAGCCACAAGCCTATTCACCGTGCTCCTGAGCCATGAATGCATTCATGCTCCTTCACACTGAGCCATGGGCCTGATCACCATGCTCTTATACACATCTTGGGTCCACAACCATAGTTGCACTCTGATCCTCCTATTTTCAGCTAGGAGAAACCCCACATATTCAACAATATGCACTCCGAGTTAACTCATAGGAGAACCCATTTCACCATCACCTAATTACTGACGATGATGGATCTATGGCCAGGGCAAACTACATGTAAGGTTCCACTTGTCAATAATTAATACATTTTAAGCAGATTGCAAGATTCAACCAAGTTATGTAACATGTAAACTAAAACACAAGTAAACAACATAGATCTCATTATCAGGTGTTACATTGTCACTCTTATTTTCAAAGACAACATTACATGTTACCACTTGGCCTCTTACCAATCATCAAGATCCATCTCAAGGATCAACATCACTGGGACTCAATCCCATCATCACAGAATGTCACTGCCTCTCGAGGCTTACATCATCACCATGGGAGGAATCCCTTATCTCAACATCAGAGGATAACACCTCAACTTGGCACTCAGCCTTTATCAGGTCCACATACCTTCCACATCATACTGGTGATACGTGTTATCTCATCAACAAGGATTATCATCATTGAGTGTTATACAGAACACATATTCCTCATAGATCTTACCTGGCTATGAATTCATTTGATACACCTACATGGTTAGTATACATATTGAGAGAGATAATTGAATCACCAAACATAGATCTTTATGATTAGCATGCTATTAGGATTGAAGGTACATGATTGGATCAACATCCATGATTATAACTACATGAAGCACAAAGTTGTATCTTGTAAACAAATTACATTATTGTAATCAAACCACGAGCATTCTCTATGCCCTATATCTCATGAAGATAATCATGTATCTAATCATCTCACTTAGTACCAACTTTAGGTATCAAACATATCATGATTATAATATCATTAAGATTAAGGTTTATAGGATTGGAACAATCATCCATTATTATGAACACATGAAGCATAAGTCATGGATGGTGTATTAAGAAATACACATTACTATTACCATACCATGGGTATCCATCATACTCTATATCTTGTATCATCATGCACTCCATCCCTCAGGATTCATCTTTAGGGATCATACCATCAAACATCATCAAAGGTTCACCTATCATCAACCATAGGTAACCACCATACTAATGTTTACAGCCTATTTGTCATGTCTTATCATCATGATCTAAGATATGGGCTCAAGGTAGCAAGATAACATATTATCATATAGTGCTCAGGATAACTTTTAGGGTTATCGGATTAGAGCACAACCCTCACTAAAAGTATTGCCTATCCTCACCAATACTAGGTAGCGACCACAAACCCTCACAAAAGGTGTGTCGGGTTGGGCACTAACCCTCACCCAAAGCTGTCGGACTCAAGCATGACATGCAATCCATGCACAAAGGAAGGGTATCATGCAACTAGGGCTATAAGTTGTATCGTGCATCCATGTGCATGGTGGTATCGTGCAACCAGGTACAAGGGTGCATGTCATGCAACACATGGGCATCACATATCACCAAAAACCCTATCGCCCATTAGGTTTAGGGACACTATAACCGTCAAGGTGTCATATCATCCAACACACGTATCAGCCAAGCCTTCCACTCTAGATCCATCAAAGTTATTAGCTCATACTCTTACCGAGTAGCCACCCAAAAAGGGAAGCATGTGTTGGGCAAAGAATATCGGTCAAGACATCACATCCCTATATAGGGTATCAACCAAGCACTTGACCCATTGTATCGCCCAAACCTTACGATGTGCACAATATACTCTTATCAGATTAGGGTTGCTGATATCGGCCAAGATCTCTATAGGTGTGTGCTGGGTAGCAAGGGTGTCAGGTTATGTCCTTCACTAAGGCATATCAGGAAGGGATGCTAGTACCACTCAAATGCTTAACCAAGAGTGGGGCTCTCATCCAATGTATCATGCAAAGCACAACAAGGCCATACCGCCTAACTCATCATTACGGGTAACACCTCGTATTGGGCAACACTCAACTTAACTATCAAGAACAATATCCGGTGAGGGGTCTACAAGGTGCCATCCAATCATATCACCCAAGAACACCCCTATCTGTCATCTAGGGTTAGGGAAACCTTATCATTCAAGGCTCCATGTTGGGCAACTAGAGTTAGGATCATCCTATCGGCCAAGCAAGCATATCACCCCAAACTAGGGTTAGACATCTGTATCACCCAAGGCACCACTTTTAGGGATAACACCCACACACAATGTTAGCTCATCGGTTTCATCTACTACCAAAGACATGACCACTATATCGCCCAAGATATCAACCAAGGACACAACCCCAAGAACATGTCATGCAATAAGGGTAGACCATCAACTCACTACTAAAGATCAGCACTTCATATCAGCCAAAGGTCCAACTAGGTATTAACCACCCATATCGTCCAAACCCTAAACCCTAGGGTAGAAAAGGATATCAGTCACCACACCATATCATCCAACAATACCAAAAGTTGTCTCACCTCTCAACAACAAAGTGAGAGGGGTCTCGCACAACCTTTAGCTTATCGGGCAACAAGGGTAGAGCAACACCCTAACGGCCAACCAACTCAACCTAACGTCCAAACACCTAGACCATAGATTCACTTTTCATTATCCAAGGAGACATAGGAATTTTTCCCAAGCTTCTAGAGCATGGCTCACCTCTCAAGTCCAAGGGATACTACTCATGTGCCATCAGCCAAAGCAAGACCTAATGGGCAAAGCACTATATCGTGCAACCACTATATCGGGCCAGCACCCTATCGGGTGGTTCATCTTCAACCTCAAATCACCCAATACCATTATGCACAAGATAGACAAGAATAAGGCAGTAATAAAACATAGCATTCCCATTAGATCAGATTCCAAGTTCCACATATATAACTATCATGGAGAAAGGTATCGATTTAAGTACAAGAACCAATATGTGCACATATGAAGAGTGAACATAATAGATATGGTTAAGAGTTATGTAACCCACCTTAAGAGGATCTCCATGAAAGGCATACATCTTCCTGATCCTAGAAGAAAACTCACATTCCTCTCCATGGAAACCATCCATCTGAAGCTCTAAGCTTGTCTTCGGCTCCATCATCATCACCTCAAGAAACAAAAGAAGAAGAAGAAGATACCATGGTTATGTATAGATCAAGAAGAAAAAAAGAGGGAGAGATAACCAAGGACTTGCCTACTCTCATCAAGGGCCCATCCATGTCCGAGAGGAGAAGAAGAAGATGAAGAAGAAAGTACAAGGAAAAGCTAGCAAAGAAGCATGACTCACCAAGGTCGGGTCTTGAGTAAGGAGTCTCTATGGCCAAGGAGCTCACCCTCCTAAGCTCCATGGGAGTCTTCCTTAAGCTCCCAAGCTCCCATGCTCATCCCAATAGGAAGGGGAAGGAAGGTGAACGAAAAGGATCACTTGGTCAAGGAGGAGGGGAGTTATATACACCAAGGAACAGAGAGGTAGCAAGGGAGAGGTGTCATAACCACATAAACCAAGGTGCCACCTGCTCTTGCACTTAACGCCACTTGTTGTCACCCTAGCATCTCATGCACAGCCTGGTGATACACTCTAGAATGTGTATCATGCATTTCGGCAGCTGCCATGGCCGATACACCCTTTTGGGTGACACACCTTCAAGCCCTTGCCGATACACTAAAGGACAAGGTAGCATATGTGACACATATATGTTATAAAGGTCATATAGAGATGTTACTCCTCAACTATCATCAAAACAAGGCGTCCCAAACTTCATACTCATCCTAGGTGATGCCAAAGAGAAGCAAGAATACTCTAGAGCTGTTAAATTGCATATTGACCCTCCACTTTGGGTAATTTGCAATTTACACCAAAACTAGCACACAAAGCACAAGCATCAATTAACCAAGCTCAAACTTTGAACATAGGTCCTCCACAATGTGCCCCATAGCATAATTATATTTATAATGATGCTAGAGAACTAAAACCATGCTTTACATGTGACATATTGCAATATAACCCCTTACTTTGGGTAAATTGCACTTTGGTCCAAAATAAGCAAACATTGCTCAAACAACATCCAAACGGGACCAAACTGGAAACATGAGCTTGCCACATGATATCAAAATATCTTAAAAGATTATATTAAGGTTATAAGAACCTTTCATAAGCAAAGCAAAGAGGGTTAGCCCAAAACTTGGGTCAGGGTCCTTACAAGTCATAAACCCCTAACAAGGATTTTTCTCCAAAATCACAAGGGAAAGAGACGAGTGTTACTCATGCATTACATCATACAACTCAAAAAAAGATCCTGGGTGTCATACATCTATGACTAATGTACTTGCTCTTCTTCTAAATCCATCATAGGGTTTCCTTGTACTGGTCACAGACTCAATCCTCCGTCTCATCATCCTTTGTCTGATAACACTCTTTATATACTAGAACATCACCTGCAACTTGTAACACTCAGATATCAGTTCCTTTACTGATATATCGCCTTCCTCATTATGTTTCCTCTACGCTACTCTGATCTCACAGTCTCGACACTTAAGCTTCGCATACTTGTATTACTATCCTTCTGCTATATATATTCCAACTGTTTCTTCTCCTTCCACGAAGGGTGTCTTAGTCCAAGGAAGATCTTTCTAAGAAGGGGTTTTCACAAGATACGTACTCTACAAAACACATGTATGCACATGACATGGCTCATAAGGTACTACTATATATCGCTTAATACTTATCATAAAAGGAGCTAAACATCTTGGTTACCAGCAACCACATCACCTCAGTTTCAAGCCTGCCATGTCTTCCTGTCGGCTCCCAAAGGTATATCAAGCACCGACTCGGATGGTGACAGATATACACTATATTAACTGATCTAGATAGGATTCACAAACCTCGTTCATCAATCTCTACCTGAGGCACATCCTACCTGGATCTTCTTTTACTTGAGACTTAGCTAGGAGTATTCTAAGGGATCAGGCTTAACTTGATGAAATTTTCCTATGACAACCTATCCTTAGCTTCTTTCCTTGGGTGCATACCTTCTGATGTCATGTTTATGTGGAGCATAAACCCCTAACAGGTGATAGCCATACTATGAACACTTAGCCAAGTCAAATCCAAATTTAACTTCTCCATCTGAGACCATTTCACACATTTCCAAGGAGATCCGTTCCTAGGGTTATCTCAATCCTTGATATATCAAGTGGAAAGAGATTTGCTTGACTGTCATACAAGAAGGATATACTTCATCCAACACAACCAGGTCATCCAACATGGTTTTTGACAATAGGTTATCTCTCTCCTAGCTAACAAGAGGAAAACATCTTCCAAACACACTACAATCGTTCAAAGGAGGGTACACCCAATACCGGATCAACTGGAATAGATAAGAGGTAAGAAGAAGACAAAGAAGAATGGAGTGACTCCATTCAACCTACCACCACACATTGGTCATCCTACCGTTTCTGGCCTGCTCATGTCACAAGATTCAACTGTTTCCTGTTGCCTTCCGCTTTTTTGGTCAAACCATCCAGTCCTCACTTGCTTATCCTCATTAGCGTTCCTCTGTGTTGCTAAAAAGCTGCCTCAAGGGTCACCACATAGATCCAGAATCCAAAATAGGCTTCAAGCTTAGGGGTTCAATACGGTTCACCACCATACCTCCATGATCTAGGCATCTTGATTCTCAACCCTTTACCAGAAGGCATGTTCTCATGTTCCCATACGCTTGGCACTTCTCATATACTAGTTTTCCTTACCTTGGTATCCATCTCTTGAGTCAAAACTCATCACTTCTAGTATTTCCTTCATAGTCTACCATTACCACTGGTTCAAAACTTGTCAAGAGGATCCTACCGTCATCATCTATCACATATATCTCTATCTTGGAAACTAAAGTCCAAGATTAACTGATACTTTTTGAAGTATCCATCCAGAGATCACTCCAAAAGCATACGTATCAAGTGACACAAGGTCCACTTGACAACCATTCCCTTAGAAGGAAGGAACACAAAGGAACAAACTCCTCCCACCACCTTATCAACACCTAGGGTTTTAATATCAAAGGGGAGGATATTATCACTTTCTTTGATCCTTACATGAGTTTTCAACCGTTTATGCATCATTAAACCTTGTTCCCTCTAGTTTTATCCTGTTTCTTCTTGGTTTTCTTGCACTCAGCACAGGAATCATCAAGACCATTACATGTTGTTACTCTTTTTCTCTTATTGTCATTTCATCATATTCATGATTATTTCCTAATTGTATCACATTTTTATTTCCTTTTTGTGAAAAAGATCGCTACTCTTCACATATTCTTTATTGAACGGGGATCATATCCCTTGTTCCCTTTTTCTTATCACGAATTTGCACTTCATACTTTCTCATTTCTGCTTACATTTATTGTTGGCTAAATGGACATCTATAAATCCCTTTGTTTTGATTATGACAACCATTTCATTCTTATTGATCTAACGAGCTACTTGAGTGTGCAGGAACAAGGCGGATGACAAAGTACTAGGGAAATCCATATCCTTACATATTTATATTTTCATGAAATGTAATCACTTTGTAAAAACTTGTACAAATATATAATGTACAAGTACTTAGATTTCATGTAAATCAAGCGTTAGATCTTCCCTAGCTAAACACCACATTTAGATAAGTCATCCCCTTCAAATAGCATCACATATGCACACTCATACATATAATTACTACCTAAATTGAAACATTGAAACATGATCAATCTCGGTCGACCAATTCCTCGACCGAGACATTCTCGGTCGACAATCTTCTCGACCGAGAAAGATCCAAAGTAGCTGTTAGACACAACTGACAAGGTAGTTGGCAGTTGGAGATAAATGTTGCAAAACACTTGATTCAGAGAGCCTGTCGGTCGACAAGAGTTCGACCGAGTAGGTGTCTCGGTCGACCATTCCTCGACCGAGATAAACTCTGACAGCAACTGCAGAGTAATTTAATTAGCCGTTGCTAAAGCAACAAACTTGTACCTAACGGCTAGTTAAGCACTTAGAAACCCCTAGAAGTTGTCTAGAACGTCCTTAAGCATCCTTAGGCCATTCCTATAAATAGGACAAGCCATAGGACACTCAAATTAACTTGTTACACTTGAGAAATCCTTGAGCATACTTTGAGCAATCTGTTTGTGAGCAAATTGAGCATTGTAACAATGGCTACTTCCTTCCTTAGCTCATAATTCGTGTCCTATAGGCTAGCATCTCCTATCCACTGCAATTACAATTCCATACACTTTGGTTAGGAGATCTATACGCTTGATCTAGGCAAATCAAGCCTTGTGCTACAAAAGGATAAGTTGTAATTTCGTTTTCCTTTCTTGTTCTCTATTATTGTTTGTACTCTCCTTGCTACTCCTAGGTTGGAGGTTGCGGATTGGAGAGGGTGGAGATCTTCTTGGTTAAGAACGAGACCTTGAGCTACTTCAAGAAGGCTGGTGCAACGGGAGGTTACTTCTAGAGAGGAAGGCTACTTCAAGGGGGAGCTTAGAGTTACTTCAAGAAGGCTACCTCAAGTTGGTGCATCTACTTCGAGTGAAGGCTGTTCAAGGGGTGTAAAGGAAAGTATTGTATTTTGTATAAATCCTTGTGAAGGTAATAAAATATATACTTTCAAAATCCCGGTTGGGTAAACAACCGGGTAGTGGACTGACAACTTTAGTATTTGCTAAAGTTGGAACCACTCTAAACACCTGTCTTCTTCTTTCAATTTCAAGTGTGGTTGTTTGAGTTCAATAATTGTTAAAATTGTTTTAAAACTCTATTCACCCCCTCTCTAGTGTTTTTCAATTGGTATCAGAGCGGGCTTCAAGGAACCCTAACCAGGTCTTGAAGAATGGAGGGTAATGGTGATTACAATCGCAACAAAAGGTGCAGCTTGGACAAATCTACAACATGTTGCAATTGGTGCTTAGGAACAAGCCAGACAACAACTAGCTGCCCATGGAGATAAAAAAAGGAAGATGAACACAAGGATTGTATTATTGCTACAACTAGTGAAGAAGAAGAAGAGGTAAGTCTTTTTGATTTATCTAAAGAAGAACTAGTTGCTAGTCTTGAAGAGACACATAATAAATATGTTGAGTGCAAGAAGAAACTAAAGAAATCTAATAAAGCAAATGATGAATTACATGCTAAGCTTCTTGCTATTACATATGAAAATGAAGATCTTAAAAAGATCATTGAAGATCATGATATTGAGATAAAATCTATAGAGGCAAATTGCAATCTACTATCTTTAGAGAAGATTAATTTGCAAATTCAAGTGAATGATCTTAAAAAACAACCCATCTTATGCAACCATCTAGATTATGATTCTATTGTCAAAGAAAGAAATTCATTGTCATCTAATCTAGATCAAGTAAAACTAGATATCAAGAAGAGAATGGAAGAGATTGCCAAGTTACAACAAAAAGTTAGTAATTTGAATATTAATGGCATTCTTGATAAAATCTTAGATAATCCCTATCATCAAATCAGGAGAAGAGGACTAGGTTACAAGCCTAAGGGGAAATCCTATCAACAACCTAGTTGGAGAAAGACACAAGCACATCAATCTATATATGTACCTAAAGGAACATCTTCACCCACGAACAACACAGAACACAACCCTAGAAAAAGATATGAGGTTGATTCCATATGTTGCCATTATTGCTTACGTCTTGGACACTACTCTTTTTCATGCCCATACAAGAAAAAGGATGTTGAGTTGATATGGGTTCCAAAACCCCCAAATTAAATTGATTAGACTAAGTTGAGATATGACCGAAGACTTTAAATTGCATATCTTTATGTCTATCTCAACTTAACATAAAGAGATAATAAAATGATTCAAGTAACTAAAATTTCTAACTTGAAAATTTATCTCAATTAAGGTCCTCAAAACTTAAAGATTTTTAATTGAGATTTGATCTAAATGTTACTTTGATATGTCTTATCTCAACTAAAACTGATTTTTAAATTGCATAATTAAATTAAATATAGTCTATATTTTACTTGGAATCAATAAATAGTTCTGTAGATAAAACAAAAACCTTGTCGGTCGAAAAATCCTCGACCGAGCAGTCAGTCGGTCGAGAAATTGTCGACCGATCTGTTCACTGATTTCAGTCTGCAGTAAAATTGCTAAATCAAGTGGCTATCTATTTGCTGTTAATGACTGTTTTACATGCAAAACAAGTTGAAGATCATTTTTGAATATAAATGATATCATTTCGATTGATCCTCTAGATAAGGTAAAATTGAAAATCATGTTTAGAAATCACTATTTTATAATGTTTTACATGATTTTTTAAAGCATCTCCTGGTCTATCTATATAGAAATCATGCGTTATGACATTTAGTTTAAATGATCACAATCACTGTATTTCATGAAATTATCATCTTATTGTTCTATTATTACATCATGGATATGCTTTCACTACTTCATCATTCAGCTCATAAAGATGATGCTATGATAGAACAAATAGGTGATGATTATTGTATGCGTGGATCCTTGATGAGACATAGGCAAGAAAAATGATTCATTGGGGATTTGTTGCTTAGAAAAAGAACTTTAAGGCTTGCAACACATAAGGTGAAAAATGTTCTCAATTTGCATTTTTTTTACATGAGATGTTAATCGCAAAGATCCTCTCATATTAAGGATCACTTAGCATACTTCAAAATTGATACTTCACATATAAGTGCTTTATATGCAACAAGTGTTAAACGATTATGGTTTTACTCTTTCATCTACGCCTATTTTTTGTGACAACACGAGCGCTATAAACTTAGCACACAATCCTATTTTACACAGTCGAGCTAAACATATTGAAATTCTTCATTACTTTTTGAGGGATCATATCTCCAAGAATCATGTTTCCCTTCATCATGTTGATACGGAAGATCAATTGGCTGATATTTTTACAAAACCGCTTCCACTAGACCAATTTAACAAAATTAGGAAGCAATTGCTTATCACTCCTTTGGAAGATGTTTTCTTTGATATTTGTGCTTCTTAAACAAAAACTTTTACTTGCATCATTTTGGCTTTTAATGGACATCTTTTTCATTGGATTTGATGGGACATCTAATTAATGGGGAGTTTTTCTTAAACAGATATCTTTTTGAAATGACAAAGGGGGAGAAATAAATATAAAACTTAGTATTTATGCAAAACTCAATCAATGAGTTTCATAAACAAACTCTTGGCTTTACATTGAAAGTTGCTATATTCCCTAGAGAATTGGATTTCATGTTCCATAATTCATGGGGAATAATAAGCACACATTTTATAAGCAAGAGAAAAAGCTACAAAAGGTAATCTTAAGGTATGAAACTCATATGTTTTATATTTCCTTCATTTATATTTTGGAAATGTTTGTCATCTTCAAAAAGGGGGAGATTGTTGGCTAAATGGACATCTATAAATCCCTTTGTTTTGATTATGACAAACATTTCATTCTTATTGATCTAATGAGCTACTTGAGTGTGCAGGAACAAGGCGGATGACAAAGTACTAGGGAAATCCATATGCTTACATATTTATATTTTCATGAAATGTAATCGCTTTGTAAAAACTTGTACAAATATATAATGTACAAGTACTTAGATTTCATGTAAATCAAGCGTTAGATCTTCCCTAGCTAAACACCACATTTAGATAAGTCATCCCCTTCAAATAGGATCACATATGCACACTCATACATATAATTAGTACCTAAATTGAAACATTGAAACAGGATCAATCTCGGTCGACCAATTCCTCGACCGAGACATTCTCGGTCGACAATCTTCTCGACCGAGAAAGATCCAAAGTAGCCGTTAGACACAACTGACAAGGTAGTTGGCAGTTGGAGATAAATGTTGCAAAACACTTGATTCAGAGAGCCTGTCGGTCGACAAGAGTTCGACCGAGTAGGTGTCTCGGTCGACCATTCCTCGACCGAGATAAAATCTGACAGCAACTGCAGAGTAAATTAATTAGCCGTTGCTAAAGCAACAAACTTGTACCTAACGGCTAGTTAAGCACTTAGAAACCCCTAGAAGTTGTCTAGAACGTCCTTAAGCATACTTAGGCCATTCCTATAAATAGGACAAGCCATAGGACACTCAAACTAACTTGTTACACTTGAGAAATCCTTGAGCATACTTTGAGCAATCTGTTTGTGAGCAAATTGAGCATTGTAACAATTGGCTACTTCCTTCCTTAGCTCATAATTCGTGTCCTATAGGCTAGCATCTCCTATCCACTGCAATTACAATTCCATACACTTTGGTTAGGAGATCTATACGCTTGATCTCGGCAAATCAAGCCTTGTGCTACAAACGGATAAGTTGTAATTTCTTTTTCCTTTCTTGTTCTCTATTATTGTTTGTACTCTACTTGCTACTCCTAGGTTGGAGGCTGTGGATTGGAGAGGGTGGAGATCTTCTTGGTGAAGAAGGATACCTTGAGCTACTTCAAGAAGGCTGGTGCAACGGGAGGTTACTTCTAGAGAGGAAGGCTACTTCAAGGGGGAGCTTGGAGTTACTTCAAGAAGGCTACCTCAAGTTGGTGCATCTACTCTGAGTGAAGGCTGTTCAAGGGGTGTAAAGGAAAGTATTGTATTTTGTATAAATCCTTGTGAAGGTAATAAAATATATACTTTCAAAATCCCGGTTGGGTAAGCAACCGGGTAGTGGACTGACAACTTTAGTATTTGCTAAAGTTGGAACCACTCTAAACACCTGTCTTCTTCTTTCAATTTCAACTGTGGTTGTTTGAGTTCAATAATTGTTAAAATTGTTTTAAAACTCTATTCACCCCCCCTCTAGTGTTTTTCAATTGGTATCAGAGCGGGCTTCAAGGAACCCTAACCAGGTCTTGAAGAATGGAGGGTAATGGTGATTACAATCGCAACAAAAGGTGCAGCTTGGACAAATCTACAACATGTTGCAATTGGTTCTTAGGAACAAGCCACACAACAACTAGCTGCCCATGGAGAACAAAAAAGGAAGATGAACACAAGGATTGTCTTATTGCTACAACTAGTGAAGAATAAGAAGAGATAAGTCTTTTTGATTTATCTAAAGAAGAACTAGTTGCTAGTCTTGAAGAGACACATAATAAATATGTTGAGTGTAAGAAGAAACTAAAGAAATCTAATAAAGCAAATGATGAATTACATTCTAAGCTTCTTGCTATTACATATGAAAATGAAGATCTTAAAAAGATCATTGAAGATCATGATATTGAGATAAAATCTATAGAGGCAAATTGCAATCTACTATCTTTAGAGAAGATTAATTTGCAAATTCAAGTGAATGATCTTCAAAAACAACCCATCTTATGCAACCATCTAGATTATTATTCTATTATCAAAGAAAGAAATTCATTGTCATCTAATCTAGATCAAGCAAAACTAGATATCAAGAAGAGAATGGAAGAGATTGCCAAGTTACAACAAAAAGTTAGTAATTTGAATATTAATGGCATTCTTGATAAAATCTTAGATAGTCCCTATCATCAAATCGGGAGAAGAGGACTAGGTTACAAGCCTAAGGGGAAATCCTATCAACAACCTAGTTGGAGAAAGACACAACCACATCAATCTATATATGTACCTAAAGGAACATCTTCACCCACGAACAACACAGAACACAACCCTAGAAAAAGATATGAGGTTGATTCCATATGTTGCCATTATTGCTTACGTCTTGGATACTACTCTTTTTCATGCCCATACAAGAAAAAGGATGTTGAGTTGATATGGGTTCCAAAACCCCCAAATTAAATTGATTAGACTAAGTTGAGATATGACCGAAGACTTTAAATTGCATATCTTTATGTCTATCTCAACTTAACATAAAGAGATAATAAAATGATTCAAGTAACTAAAATTTCTAACTTGAAAATTTATCTCAATTAAGGTCCTCAAAACTTAAAGATTTTTAATTGAGATTTGATCTAAATGTTACTTTGATATGTCTTATCTCAACTAAAACTGATTTTTAAATTGCATAATTAAATTAAATATAGTCTATATTTTACTTGGAATCAATAAATAGTTCTGTAGATAAAACAGAAACCTTGTCGGTTGAAAAATCCTCGATCGAGCAGTCAGTCGGTCGAGAAATCGTCGACCGATCTGTTCACTGATTCCAGTCTATAGTAAAATTGCTAAATCAAGTGGCTATCTATTTGCTGTTAATGACTGTTTTACATGCAAAACAAGTTGAAGATCATTTTTGAATATAAATGATATCATTTCGATTGATCCTCTAGATAAGGTAAAATTGAAAATCATGTTTAGAAATCACTATTTTATAATGTTTTACATGATTTTTTAAAGCATCTCCTGGTCTATCTATATAGAAATCATGCATTATGACATTTAGTTTAAATGATCACAATCACTGTATTTCATGAAATTATCATCTTATTGTTCTATTATTACATCATGGATATGCTTTCACTACTTTATCATTCAGCTCATAAAGATGATGCTATGATAGAACAAATAGGTGATGATTATTGTATGCGTGGATCCTTGATGAGACATAGGCAAGAAAAATGATTCATTGGGGATTTGTTGCTTAGAAAAAGAACTTTAAGGCTTGCAACACATAAGGTGAAAAATGTTCTCAATTGGCATTTTTTTTACATGAGATGTTAATCGCAAAGATCCTCTCATATTAAGTATCACTTAACATACTTCAAAATTGATACTTCACATATAAGTGCTTTATATGCAACAAGTGTTAAACGATTATGGTTTTACTCTTTCATCTACGCCTATTTTTTGTGACAACACGAGCGCTATAAACTTAGCACACAATCCTATTTTACACAGCCGAGATAAACATATTGAAATTTGTCATCACTTTTTGAGGGATCATATCTCCAAGAATCATGTTTCCCTCCATCATGTTGATACGGAAGATCAATTGGCTGATATTTTTACAAAACTGCTTCCACTAGACCAATTTAACAAAATTAGGAAGCAATTGCTTATCACTCCTTTGGAAGATGTTTTCTTTGATATTTGTGCTTCTTAAACAAAAACTTTTACTTGCATCATTTTGGCTTTTAATGGACATCTTTTTTATTGGATTTGATGGGACATCTAATTAAGGGGGAGTTTTTTTTAAACAGATATCTTTTTGAAATGACAAAGGGGGAGAAATAAATATAAAACTTAGTATTTATGCAAAACTCAATCAATGAGTTTCATAAACAAACTCTTGGCTTTACATTGAAAGTTGCTATATTCCCTAGAGAATTGGATTTCATGTTCCATAATTCATGGGGAATAATAAGCACACATTTTATAAGCAAGAGAAAAAGCTACAAAAGGTAATCTTAAGGTATGAAACTCATATGTTTTATATTTCCTCATTTATATTTTGGAAATGTTTGTCATCTTCAAAAAGAGGGAGATTGTTGGCTAAATGGACATCTATAAATCCCTTTGTTTTGATTATGACAAACATTTCATTCTTATTGATCTAACGAGCTACTTGAGTGTGCAGGAACAAGGCGGATGACAAAGTACTAGGGAAATCCATATGCTTACATATTTATATTTTCATGAAATGTAATCGCTTTGTAAAAACTTGTACAAATATATAATGTACAAGTACTTAGATTTCATGTAAATCAAGCGTTAGATCTTCCCTAGCTAAACACCACATTTAGATAAGTCATCCCCTTCAAATAAGATCACATATGCACACTCATACATATAATTAGTACCTAAATTGAAACATTGAAACAGGATCAATCTCGGTCGACCAATTCCTCGACCGAGACATTCTCGGTCGACAATCTTCTCGACCGAGAAAGATCCAAAGTAGCCGTTAGACACAACTGACAAGGTAGTTGGAAGTTGGAGATAAATGTTGCAAAACACTTGATTCAAAGAGCCTGTCGGTCGACAAGAGTTCGACCGAGTAGGTGTCTCGGTCGACCATTCCTCGACCTAGATAAACTCTGACAACAACTGTAGAGTAAATTAATTAGCCGTTGCTAAAGCAACAAGCTTGTACCTAACGGCTAGTTAAGCACTTAGAAACCCCTAGAAGTTGTCTAGAACGTCCTTAAGCATCCTTAGGCCATTCCTATAAATAGGACAAGCCATAGGACACTCAAACTAACTTGTTACACTTGAGAAATCCTTGAGCATACTTTGAGCAATCTGTTTGTGAGCAAATTGAGCATTGTAACAATTGGCTACTTCCTTCCTTAGCTCATAATTCGTGTCCTATAGGCTAGCATCTCCTATCCACTGCAATTACAATTCCATACACTTTGGTTAGGAGATCTATACGCTTGATCTAGGCAAATCAAGCCTTGTGCTACAAAAGGATAAGTTGTAATTTCTTTTTCCTTTCTTGTTCTCTATTATTGTTTGTACTCTCCTTGCTACTCCTAGGTTGGAGGCTGCGGATTGGAGAGGGTGGAGATCTTCTTGGTGAAGAAGGAGACCTTGAGCTACTTCAAGAAGGCTGGTGCAACGAGAGGTTACTTCTAGAGAGGAAGGCTACTTCAAGGGGGAGCTTGGAGTTACTTCAAGAAGGCTACCTCAAGTTGGTGCATCTACTTCGAGTGAAGGCTATTCAAGGGGTGTAAAGGAAAGTATTGTATTTTGTATAAATCCTTGTGAAGGTAATAAAATATATACTTTCAAAATCCCAGTTGGGTAAGCAACCGGGTAGTGGACTGACAACTTTAGTATTTGCTAAAGTTGGAACCACTCTAAACACCTGTCTTCTTCTTTCAATTTCAACTGTGGTTGTTTGAGTTCAATAATTGTTAAAATTGTTTTAAAACTCTATTCACCCCCCCTCTAGTGTTTTTCATTTATTGGTTGGTCTGAGATTATCTCAGGTTCCATCTTATTTACTCATCACTTATTCTTCTCTTTCCTCTAACTTTATCTTTGCTTTCAGGTATGTTCTTCATCTTGTGTGAGTTTTATGCTTTTACTTACCTTGTGATCACAGGTTAATCTATCTTTTATCATGTATATCTCTTGAGATTATGATTTCAAGAACTTATCTCTTCACATTCTTATATAGATTTAGGTTTCATAGAACCATTACTTCCTCTTTTGATTATCAAGCATCCATGTATTAAGGGGTTATGGTGCATTCATTTACTCCCTTTATAACAAGGTGAAGGTATTAGCATCCTATTCCTTATTTGTTATGCTCTTTAGATTGCTCCAGAATGACTACTTGATCGAGTAATCAAGGAGAAAACTATCTAATGCTCCATACTTACCCTTGTCTTCAATATTTGAATACATGGACTGGCATCAAGTACTGAGATTAATTAATATGCACCATATTTTATGTCACAGTCCAACCTTAGACACCATCCTAATCCTAGTCCTAGTGTCCCTGTAGACTCAATGAACCTGGCTCGGACACCAAACACTTGTGACACCCCATCCTCAAAAAAACACGATTACATGCTAACCAACGGATTACCAAAAATTACGGGAAATTAAAACTGATTTACAACAAGCACCATAAGATGAGACAGGTAATATTTGAGCCAACACTTTTCTTTTCATAACATATTTCCAAGGTGCTACAATATAATTTCCCATCATCTCATTACATGAAATAATTGTTCCACATGCTGATTTACATCAAGATACATAAACCAAAAACCATACATCGATCGTAATACAAGAAACATCGAAAAGCTTCCCCAAGACCTGAGTGTACAGGGACGACACATAAGACTCTACTACTAGACACTATCTATTTCACCTGGTACGATACCTCTACATATCATCTCAGCCACATGATCTTTATCTCGCCAGGCACATCCACCTAAAAAGGGTTATTAACCAGCAGGGTGAGACACACAGTCCCAGTGAGAAATATAACCCTCTACCAACTTTATTATGACCATAAATAACTGGTATAAGCAGATTATAGGAGCAACATACTGAGCAAAGCTAACTTTATTAACATTCTTACCAAACTATCCATGACGGCATATAACAAGCATTCTTTATGGAACATGATTAACAAGATAAGCTTTATAATAAATCATCACGAATAACTTGCAAGATATAACTAGAGCAACTATACAAGCAAGGCCTCAACCAATGTTTTGTGTTTTGCCTTAAGCAATATATTCTATATGGCTGGATTACAATATATTATGCCCTGAGGAAGTGAGCCGTCCCGCTCGAATCTAACATTCGGCTGCGAAGCCCAAAACCAGTGCCATATAAGGTCATTGGGAGAGCCATACTCCATGACCTCACCTCTTCATGGTCAGTGCACAACAATCAACAAGCAGGACCACAGTCTCTTGCTTAAGTGGCCTTAGCCACAGGGTCAATCCCGCAAGCTTCCCTTTTTATCATGAGCCACAGGCCTATTCACCATGCTCCTGAGCCATGAACGCATTAATGCTCCTTCACACTGAGCCATGGTCCTGATCACCATGCTCTTATACACATCTTGGGTCCACAACCGCAGTTGCACTCCGATCCTCCTATTTTTGGCTAGGAGAAACCCCACATATTCAACAATATGCGCTCCGAGTTAAGCTGTAGGAGAACCCATTTTGCCATCACCTAATTACTAACGATGATGGATCTATGTCTAGGGAAAACTACATGTAAGGTTCCACTTGTCATTAATTAATACATTTTAAGCGGATTGCAAGATTCAACCTAGTTATGTAACATGTAAACTAAAACACAAGCAAACAACATAGATCTCATTATCAGGTGTTACATTGTCACTCTTATTTTCAAATCCAACATTACATGTTACCACTTGGCCTCTTGCCAATCATCAAGATCCATCTCAAGGATCAACATCACTGGGACTCAATCCCATCATCACAGAATGCCGCCGCCTCTCGAGGCTTACATCATCACCATGGGATAGGAATCCCTCCTCTCAACATCAGAGGATAACACCTCAACTTGGCACTCAACCTTTGTCAGGTCCACAGACCTTCCACATCATACTGGTGATACGTGTTATCTCATCAACAAGGATTATCATCATTGAGTATTATACAGAACACATATTCCTCATAGCTCTTACCTGGCTATGAATTCATTTGATACACCTGCTTGGTTAGTATACATATTGAGAGAGATAATTGAATCACCAAAAATAGATCTTTATGATTAGCATGCTATTAGGATTAAAGGTACATGATTGGATCAACATACATGATTATAACTACATGAAGCACAAAGCTGTATCTTGTAAACAAATTACATTATTGTAATCAAACCACGAGCATTCTCTATGCCCTATATCTCATGAACATAATCATGTATCTAATCATCTCACTTCGTACCAACTTTAGGTATCAAACATATCATGATTATCATATCATTAAGATTAAGGTTTATAGGATTGAAACAATCATCCATTATTATGAACACATGAAGCATAAGTCATGGATGGTGTATTAAGAAATACACATTACTGTTACCATACCATGTGTATCCATCATACCCTATATCCTGTATCATCATGCACGCCATCCCTCAGGATTCATCTTTAGGGATCATACCATCAAACATCATCAAAGGTTCACCCATCATCAACCATAGGTAACCACCATACTAATGTTCACAACCTATTTGTCATGTCTTGTCATCACGATCAAAGATATGGGCTCAAGGTAGTAAGATAACATATTATCATATAGTTCTCAAGATAACTTTTAGGGTTATCGGGTTAGTGTACAACCCTCACTAGAAGTGTCGCCTATCCTCACCAATACCAGGTAGTGAACACAAAACCTCACAAAATGTGTGTCGGGTAGGGCACTAACCCTCACCCAAAGCTGTCAACCTCAAGCATGACACACAATCCATGCATAAAGGAAGGGTATGGTGCAACTAGGGCTATAAGATGTATTGTGCATCCATGTGCATGGTGGTATCAGGCAACCAGGTACAAGGATGCATGTCGTGCAACCCATAGGCGTCACATATCACCCAAAACCCTCTCGCTCATTAGGGTTAGGGACACTATAACCGTCAAGGTGTCATATTGTCCAACACATGTATCAGCCAAGGCTTCCACTCTAGAACCATCCAAGTTATCAACTCATACTCTTACCGGGTAGCCACCCAAAAAGGGAAGCATGTGTCGGGAAAAGCATATCGATCAAGACTTCACATCCCTATATAGGATATCGGCTAAGCACTTGACCCATTGTATCGCCCAAACGTTACCATGTGCATGATATACTCTTATGGATTAGGGTTGCTGATGTGGGCTCTGATCTCCAAACCACGATATAAACATGATTTAAACTTAGCGGAAGCGATTCGATTAGCAGCGGAATACCAAAAATCAGCGGAAATTAAAACTTTTTGAGATAAAGCATTGAAACCATAAAAATTCCTTCATAAAAGGAGATAAACTGTTTACATCTCAGATAATTACTTCTTGAGTAATTATATACAACATGATACAAAATCTCAAGAACTCATAACCAAAATCTCAGACCAAAAGACTCCAAGACCTGAGAGTACAGAGGACACATAGGACTGACTCTAACTACACCACATGGCAGGCTAAATCTCCTCCTGAGATTTTACTGCTGCCCCTGGTGCTTCTGCTGCTGGGACTGGTCACCTGTAGACCTGTTCCTCCGTCCTCGACGTCCACCTAAAAAGTTGAAGTCTACGGGGTGAGACAATTTTACATAATTGTCCCAGCGAGAGTTATAACTCTCCGCCAGAAGCTTTATTATAGCACCTCAAAGAATAACTTAAGCAGTAAAAGCTTCAAAGTATTCAACATCAGATATAATAGTAAGCATGAGTTCAACAGTTATGAAACATGAAGACATTTGCACTATACAGTGTAACATCAATCAATCAACTCGTAGTTATCTCTAACAGGTATGCTACACTGTGGATTATGTTTTTCAAACATTACTTTTATGCCCTGTGGAGATGAGGTTTACCACTCATACTCCAACCAATCACTGCTAAGTGCCTCGGTATCATACTAGGTCATCAAAAGAGCCAGATTCTCATGACCTTCACCTTCCTCAGTCCGTAAGAGGATTACTTGTAGGACATCTCATGCCTCTACTATAATAGCTTACCAGGGTAATCTGGTCCTTCACTATTTTAGAGTTACAGTGGCGTTCTATACTCTCTTCGTCATCAGGAGATTTCATGTTTATCTTCCACTGATACAGATATATGTGCTTTCTTCGTCATCAGGAGGTTTCATGTTTACCATCCACTGATATGTTATGGGATTGTAGTGAAGGATTGACGGATTACACATCTACATCAAACACCTACACTAGGATGTAAGGTTATACACATCCATATACCCCACATACTCAAAAGTATGTGATCCAGGAGTTCCCTTAGGAAAACCTATTTCACCATCATTTGATCTCTGACAATGATGGATATATGATCAGGGCTCTACATTACACTTGATTACTTAGGTACATTCAGTATTCTTTTAACATCATACATTGTTCTTCAAACAATAACATTAGCATAACAGTTATGAAATGAGAATACTAAATGTAACAAGCCTAACTCTCATCAATCATCATTTCTCAATACATTCATCACAAGTCATCTCTAAAGCATGACCTTGATGGTATTTATGGCTCTCACAGCCCATTTAATTCATAGGTTGCCATTGACAAGGCATCAAGATATTTTACTATTCATAAAGCTAACAACATGCTTTCAATGAATATAGCATCATCATCCATACCTGGATATGATCATCTTCATATCAGAACCTGCAAGGTTAATTCAACTGATAAAAGCAATTCAAATCAAGAATTATACTTTCCACTCTTGCCATAAGAGCTAAGTTCCCTGATTCTCATCAATTAGGGTTTACTATTCACATTACATGCCATCACCCTAGAATTAGGGTTTATTATTCACATTATGGTAAAATGAACTCATAACATCATCATGTATGAGGAACATCATCAATGATGCTCTCAAATAAGATTAAGATTCATCAATTATTATAAATAGGGTTTTCATGATCTCACATAGGTGGATCATACCCTAATCATGTACATTCATATATATTGAAGGTATTTTACTTGGATTTCAACCATGATTGGGATTTTCTCTCTCCTCTTGCTCATAGGTGATGATTACATCCCTCTAGATTGGGTTAGGTCTAATCAACATTGATAAGCCTAGCCAAGTCATCACCATTGTAACCATTGGGGTTTGCATGATAAAAAGGGGTTACCTACTTGAATCCATAAAGAGTATTTTGGTAAAGTTCACCATTGATCATAACATGGTTTACTATACTAACCACTTGACCCTTAATGTCCCTAGGTATCATTAGGGTTTAGGTTGAACAACCATCAAACCATCTAAGCCTTCAAGGCATTAGGCAGACTTATCCTTAAAAGTCCCCAATAGGTTTCACACCTTCAACCTTCAAACGATCCTGAGATCGTTTAAGGTTGTAGACCGTTTAGCTTTGGTTGACTTCAAGACCGCATGACACTCAAGACCGTTTACCCTTAAAGTATCTTGAGGTCATTTGCCCAAGATGGGGTGAAGACCGTTTAGTCATAGTTTGACTTCTGAAGTCGTTTGAGCTCATTTGGACCTGAAGTCGTTTGAACTCATTCGGTCCCGAAGTCGTATGAACTCATTCGGTCCTGAAGTCGTATGAACTCATTCGGTCCTGAAGTCGTATGAACTCATTCGGTCCTGAAGTCGTATGGTCCTAAAAGCTCAAGATCGCATGGACCTCCAAGGTGATTCAAAGGGTAAACTCGATTAGGGTTTCCTATGTTGAAGCCTTCAATTGGTCTCAAGCTTGCTAACCACTTATCAATTGAGACAATTAGGGTTAGCCTTAACCAATTGGTCACTCAATTGATCCTCAATTGATATCCAAATAGGGTTGTAGTTGGTTCAATTAAGGTCTATAAACATTCAACCATTAACACTCAACAATGTGAATCAAATCGAAGTTGATCCCATCAAATGACCTCCAATCGGGCTCAAACTTGGCCCAAACGGTCTTGGGATCGTTTGGATAACCTCCAAACGGTCTTGAGACCGTTTGACCAAGAATTCATCAAAATCTAAGTTGATTTGATAGGGGTTGAACCTTAATTAAGTCACAAATCAGCAATTTGATTATTTCAATAACCCACTGTAATTGGGCCCTCAATTGATCAAATTACCTTAACCCTAGACCTCCAAACGGTCTTGGGTTGACAACAAACGGTCTTGAGACCGTTTGGATGAGTTCCAAACAGTCTTGAGACCGTTTGCCCATCCATCCTTTGGACTCTAGTGAAAATTCATCAAGGTTTGATCTATTGAGTTGATCATCACATCAATACTTAAATGCAATATGATTTGGTACCTTTGGACCTTCAATTGGTCAACTATACTTGACCCCAGACCTCTAAACGGTCTTGGGTGATCCCCAAACGGTCTTGAGACCGTTTGGATGATTCCCCAAACGGTCTTGAGACCGTTTGGGCTAATCAACCCAAAATCACTAATTAACTCATTGGAATTTCAGCACTGATTTCAATTAGGATTTGCCCTATTAATCAACTTTCAACTCGTTTGGAATTAATCCATCAAATTTGGTGACTCATTAATCAACATCATTATGAACAGTAATCCCAAACGGTCAACGCTTGGTCAACCATCTTAAACGGTCTTGAGACCGTTTTCCCAAAAAGGGAAAATTAAACAGATTGAAAATCAGAACTTAATTCAATTGGATTTGCTAGTTGATTTGCTTATATCTCACGATTACTTTGGAGTTAAACCCTAAAATTTTGTGGGTGATTAACCTACATAATTGTAAACAAGATTCCCATACGTTCGTCATTTGGTCAACGCGATCAAATGGTCTTGAAGGCCGTTTGCCTTCATACGACCCTGAAACCGTTTGCCCACCAAACGGTTGTGTAAACCGTATGGGCAATTGGTGGAGGTCGTTTGGTAAAGTGGAAATCCGTGGATAAGCATAGGAATTAACACCCTTATCTTCTACCTCAAGAACAGTAGCAGTTCTTCACGATTTTGCTTGCAAGGATGCAAGGGAAGATAGGAACGAAGAAGAACTAGCAACTATATGCATAGAAAAAGATGTATAATCAAAGCATAAGGTTTAGAGTTATAAAACCCACCTAAAGGTTGTTCCTTGAGCTCCAAGCTTCCAAGATTCATGTCTTTAATGGCGTCTTTGAGCTCCACAGGTCGGCCAAGGTGAATTCTCCAAGGAAAAGTTGGAAAGGAATGGCTAGAAAGATAAAGCTAGGTGAGCTAGCCATGAATTCAACCTTGAAAACGAGTTTCCTCCATGAATTCAAGCAAAAGGGATGATCCAAACTTACCTAGGACCCTTGGTCGTCCATCTTTGTTCCAGAGCTTAGCCTTAGTCGGTTTTGATCAAGGGTAAAAGAAATGAAAAGAAGAGGATCGTTCCCTTGCTAAGTGGGGAAGGTAGTATATATACTTAGGTGAAATTTCAACATAAGAACATATGCTTTCCTCATTTCTCATCTAAGTCCTTCCTTTCTTCTTTGCACGTCCCCACATCTTATTTCTAAGGAAAAACTCCTTCTAAGGTCAAGAATTGAAGGCAAAGAGGATCAACCCATCACTAAAGCATACACATAAAAGGGCTATTATACATACACCTTGATTATTCAATCACAAAGGTGTTCTTTATTATATGATTATTCAAATGAAGTGACCTTTTCATCATTTCTCTTCTAAATGATGCCAAGAGTCGAAAAAGATATTTTAGATGATGTATTTTACAAGTTGCACCCCTCAAATTGGGTAAATTGCACTTTACACCAATTTAGGGTTTTCAAGTACAGGGGTTGCTTCCACAGCTGCACCTTGGTGCTCAAGCTTGGGAAATCCCTCAAACTTCATCATAAACATCCTAATGATGTCTCAACATCAGAGGAAAATCTCAACATGTGCAATTTGCAAGTTAATCCCTTAACTGGGTAATTTGCACATAGATCCCTGTATTACAAAACAATGCTACAACTTTATATATAAAGGAGCAAAATTGAAATATATGTTTCTGAGGAACTTAATTACATGCCCAAAATTAATTACAAGGATTTAATTACATATTTAGGCAAAACACCTAGGGTTAGTTCTTAACCCAGGTCAGGGATGTTACAGCTGATATCGGCCAAGATCTCTATAGGCGTGTGACGGGTAGCAAGGGTGTCAGGTTATGTCCTTCACTAAGGCATATTGGGTAGGGATGCTAGTACCACTCAAAAGCTTAACCAAGAGTGGGGATCTCATCCAAAGTATCGTGCAAAGCACAACAAGGCCATACCGCCTAACTCATCATAACGGGTAACACCACGTATTGGGCAACACTCAACTCAACTATCAATCACCATATCAGGCGAGGGGTCTACAAGGTGTCGTCCAACCATTTCACCCAAGAACACACCCTATTGGTCATCTAGGGTTAGGGAAACCTTATCATTCAAGGCTACATGTTGGGCAACTAGAGTTAGGATCATCCTATCTGCCAAGCAAGCATATCGCCCCAAACTAGGGTTAGGCATCTGTATCACCCAAGGCACCACTTTTAGGGCTAACGCCCACACCCAAGGTTAGCTCATTGGTTTCATCTACTACCAAAGACATCACCACTATATCACCCAATATATCAACCAAGGACACAACCCCAAGAACATGTCGTGCAACAAGGGTATACCATCAACTCACCACTAAAGATCAGCACTTCATATCAGCCAAAGGTCCAACTAGGAATAAACCACCCATATCATCCAAGCCCTAAACCCTAGGGTAGGAAAGGATATTGGTCACCACACCATATCATCCAACAATACCAAAAGTTGGCTCACCTCTCAACAACCAAGTGAGAGGGGTCTCGCACAACCTTTAGCATACCGGGCAACAAGGGTAGAGCAACACCCTAACGGCCAACCAACTCAACCTAACATCCAAACACCTAGACCATAGGTTCACTTTTCATTATCCAAGGAGAGAGAGGAGTTTTTCCCAAGCTGCTAGAGCATGGATCACCTCTCAAGTCCAAGGGATATTACTCATGTGCCACCGGCCAAAGCAAGACCTAATGGGCAAAGCACTATATCGTGCAACCACTATATCGGGCCCACACCCTATCAGGTGGTTCATCTTCAACCTCAAATCACCCAATACCATTATGCACGAGATAAACAAGAATAAGGAAGTAATAAAACATAGCATTCCCATTAGATCAGATTCCAAGTTCCACATATATAAGTATCATGGAGAAAGGTATCGATTTAAGTACAAGAACCAATATGTGCACATATGAAGAGTGAACATAATAGAGATGGTTAAGAGTTATGTAACCCGCCTTAAAGGATCTCCATGAAAGGCATAAAGCTTCCTGATCCAAGAGGCAAAACCACGTTCCTCTCCATGTAAACCATCCACTTGAAGCTCTAAGCTTGTCTTCGGCTCCATCATCATCACCTCAAGAAACAAAAAAAGAAGAAGAAGATACCATGGTTATGTATAGCTCAAGAAGAAGAAAAGAGGGGGAGATAACCATGGCCTTGCCTACTCTCATCAAGGGTACATCCATGGCCGAGAGGAGAAGAAGAAGATGAAGAAGAAAGCACAAGGAAAAGCTAGCAAAGAACCATGACTCACCAAGGTTGGGTCTTGAGCAAGGAGTCTATATGGCCAAGGAGCTCACCCTCCTAAGCTCCATGGGAGTTTTCCTTAAGCTCCCAAGCCCCATGCTCATACCAATAGGAAGGGGAAGGAAGGTGAATGAAAAGGATCATGGTCAAGGAGGAGGGGAGTTATATACATCAAGGAAGAGAGAGGTAGCAAGGGAGAGGTGTCATAACCACATAAACTAAGGTGCCACTTGATCTTGAACTTAACGCCACTTTTGTCACCCTAGAAGCTCATGCACGGCTTGGTGATACACTCTAGAATGTGTATCATGAATCTGGGCAGCTGCCATGGCCGATACACCCTTTTGGGCGACACACCTTCAAGCCCTAGCCGATACACTAAAGGACAAGGTAGCATATGTGACACATATATGTTGTAAAGGTCATATAGAGATGTTACTCCTCAACTATCATCCAAACAAGGTGCCCCAACCTCCATACTCATCCTAGGTGATGCCAAACAGAAGAAATAAGACTCTAGAGTTGATAAATTGCATATTGACCCTCCACTTTGGGTAATTTGCAATTTACACCAAAACTAGAACACAAAGCACAAACATCAATCAACGAAGCTCAAACTTGGAACATAGGTCCTCCACAAGGTGCCCCATAGAATAATTCTCTTTCTAATGATGATAGAGAACTAAAATCATGCTCTACATGTGACATATTGCATTATAACCACTTACTTTGGGTAAATTGCACTTTGGCCAAAACAAGCAAACATTGCTCAAACAACATCCAAACGGGACCAAACTGGAAACATGAGCTTGCCACATGATATCAAAACATCTTAAAAGATTAGATTAAGGTTATAAGCACCTTTCATAAGAAAAGCAAAGAGGTTTAGCTCAAAACTTGGGTCAGGGTCCTTACAATCAGCCTCAGACGGGGGTCCAGAGTGTGGAGACATGTCTAAGTCATCGAACTTTTATAATTTATAATACTCGAATGCCTAAGACACCTGCAACTAGCACAAGGTCGAATTAGTTAGGGGTAAAACATAGGGATACGAAGAATGACACTTTGGAACTCAAGTTTCACTTGTCTAAGCACATCAAACAGGTACCAAGAGGGGTTTGGTTGTGATAAGAAAACACCACAAAGGAATTAAACTAAAAGACTATCTCCAACTAGAGTTACTAGAAAGATTATGATTTTAGGGTGTAGCAATTTTTTATAGGGGTTTTTATATCAGAAGCCAAGAGAATACAACTATCGTCGAGATAAGGCATGAAGGAAGAAAACTTAGGCATAACAAGCGGCCACAGGAAGCTTCCAACATACTCTTCTCTCAAAGAGGATGCCCCCAACTGAGCACCAATCCCCTCTCTCAAGGGCAGTGGGCGTAGGTCAGAGTGAAAGACAACTAGGGTAGCCCTGATCTTGGGTACTCTTATACGCCTGGATCAATCCAAACTCTAGAGCTATGACAACCCTCTCTCAAGGCAGTCAGAACGGGAAACACGATTCGATAGCTAGTCAAAAGCACAATCCAAAAGAAGAGACTAGAGTTCAGATGCTATAAAGAAATCATCCAACAAAAAGGATCCATACACAGAACAATATGAGGTAAACTCCATAGATTCCAATAATCTTAAGGAGAGCAAAAGGTTTAGTTACAATGCATAGGGAAATGAAAGTAAAATGCAATAAAAAGGGATAGATAAGCATCAATCTCCTTGATTTAGGAGGTCGATATACAACAATGGACCCCTAAGGTTCCTCCAACCCGATATCGGGCAGGAGCTCTGCCCGATATGCCCATGTCAGGCTCGTGACCATGTCGGGTTCTGAGTCGTGACAGCTAGGGTATACAAGGAGGGACTCCCTTCCTGATATGGCTGTGTCGGGTTGCCAACCTTGTCGGGCGACACGCCTTGACGGTAGGTCCGTATCGGGCTCGGTATCATATCGGGTTAGGGAACACTTAGGCTCTGGGGTTCCTAGTATCGGGTGTAGAGGGGAGATCCATCTCGGGTTGCAGTCTATCTAGAAGCCCGACACATTGAGGTGGCCTTCTTGGTCGTATCGTGCTGCTGCAGCTACCGGGACGGGTTCTAAGTGAACTCCTCCCTCCCCTGTCGGGTTGGGGGTGTGCTCACCTAGTATCGCCCAGCGTGCCTGGGAACTCGACGGACTAGCTCTGCTTCCAAAGTTAGCTCTCGTTGGGTCTCGACCCATTCCATCAGAGTCATGTAGCTGCTATTTATAGGCAGCGACTGGTAGAGGTTGCGGTTCTCGTGGGGCCACATATCCATTATTGGCTCCATTCACGTGGCTTCAGAGGAGGGTCGACACGTCTATCGCCCGACACGGCTGGCGTCACATACCGGTCTGTGAGCAAACTACGCTTGACCGTGTCGGGATAATGACCCTGGCGAGCAGCTGCTCTGATGAGTGGCTTCATCCCGCGACAGACTCAATCAGCTTGACGAGTCGTGGCGGGAAAAACTCCCTGTCGGGTAGATAGCGTACCACTCATTAGGGCTCCTCGCGCGACATGCCCATATCGGGTTGCTTCCATGTTGGGCAGTGACCATGACAGGTAAATGGGTGTGTCGCGCGACATGTATAAGGGCCGGTGCAAGTGCTCATTGTAGATGGGCCGGGATGGGCCTTTTTGCAGACTTTGGGTGAAAAAATGAGGGAAATCTCTGCAAAAGATGGGAAAAGAGTCAGGAGCATAGTGTGGGTTACTTCTGTGCAATAATAGGATAAAATGGAGAGGAAAACAGTTTAGAAGGAAGGTTTGACAACTAAATATGGGCCCTAAATAGCCATAAAATAGGTGTTATCAACAACTCTGGATAATGATGGGGTGATAAAAAGGACTATGTTTCCTTATGTTCTTTCTTTTCAAGGACATGAAAATCAAGTAAGTCTTATGACACTTGATGTGCATGGATTAGAAGTAATACTTTAGATGGATACTTTGAAAAGTATCAGCTAGTCTTGGATTTTAGTTCCAAGACAAAAAATATGTGTTAAGTAATGTCCTGAGATGAAAGAAAGGTCCTATTATATGTTTGGTTTTGGTAATAACAACAAAGGATGGAAATGATAAGGAAGTGATATGCTTTTGACACATGTAATTAATACTAAGGTAAGGAATTCTAGTGTCCAAGAAATTTTAAAGGTATGAGATGGTGAGATCATGACTTCTAATAAGATGATTAATGTTTGGTTACCTAGAAAGGCCAACTTTGAGATTAGTTTGGTTACATACGATGATATGGGCATCATATGTTAGGGGTTTATGCTCTGCATAAACATAACATAGATAAGGATGCATTAATTGAAGGAACAATTATAGAATCATTTTGGGAAAAGTTTATCAAGATAAAAATAATTCCTTAGAATATCCCTATCTAGATTTGTTGAGGCAGCTCATACATAACATCTAGATATACCTCTGAGATAGTTCTTCTTAATAAGTAGCCTCTACTTATGACAAGAAAATAAACATTTAAATGGATAGTTGATACAAGTCATAAGAGAGTTTAATGTTGTGTGAGCAGATTAGAGTGGCACAATAGATGTATGATAAGACTTTTAGTCCCAAGTGGGTGACAAAATGTAACTTTGATCTTTGCTTGGAGGAGAAATGCTAAACTAAGTAAGGAATATGGAAGACTCCCAAGGTCATGAATCTTATCAGGTGAAGTTGTAAGTTTAAAAGGTGACAAATCAGTGAGGTTTGACACTTGAGTTAAATAAGGTATGTATAATGATTCTCCGACTAAGAAAAGTGTTACTTGACACAAAGTTGATTGTACAGTCAATAATTGAAAGGACACCTGAGTATGTGTCATGTATGACAAGTCTTATGATGATCTTGAATGAAGGGACTTTATGTTGGTCAAAGTTCTATGGCATCTCCATGACATCAAGATGTTATGTGGAGACTTGATGATATGATGCATGAATGACAATTGTCTTCCTTCATCTGGGATTTTGGGGGCGAAATCCTTGTTAGGGGTTTATAACTTGTAATGACCCTGACCTGGTGATTCAACCCAATTTTAGGGCTTAATCTTGTGTCTTTTTGCTCTTCAATCATATCTATACCTATTAGATTGCATGCCATTCCCCCTAATATGCTTATTTGTATAAAATGCACTTATGGACATTATTTGCATGTTTTACAGGCATTTGGACCATGCTTGATGGAAGAGAGAGAGAAGGGGTGATCCTAGGATTCCTCTGTACTTGGAGAGGCCCAAAGTGAAGTCTGATGATCCCTCGACCTACCCCTAGTGGCCAAAGATCAATTGAAGCAAAGAAGTCCAAGAAAAGCCAAAGATCCAAGTTAAAGTGTTGATCTAGGACCCAGCACGGCCGTGGTACCATAGAACGGCCGTGCAGGTTACTTAGAAATCAACAGGTTCAACATCCAAGTGAAGTAGAGAGCACCACAGCCGTGCAGAGCAGCACAGCCGTGCAATGGGTAGACACCACGGCCGTGCTCTGCAAAATGACCATGGCACAGCAGAGCAAAATGGCCATGCATCAGCACCACGACCACCTCCACCAAGCCCACCACGGCCATGCCAGACACCACGGCCATGGCACACCACCTCCACCACGGCTGTGGCCATTCAGACCAAAACCCTATAACTTTGCCATTTTAATTCCCACAACCATGCCCATATAACATGGTCGTGGCCTACCCTGCCCACCACGACCGTGGTACCCCACCACGGTCATGCTACTCATAGAATCCACCCAGTTTTCCACTATTTTCCCCATTTTACCCCTAACTTAACCCTAGACCACGTAGATCCCTATATAAGCCCTAGTGGTGGCTGGGGGTCTGAGGTTGACGGCTTAGAGTCCCATTTTCTCCCCCTTGTCACCTCCACTCCATTTCACTTCACCTCCACCTCAAATCCACTTCATTTCACCCATAACCCCCCATATCTAAGCCTTCCATCCACTTCCCACCACCATTCTACACCTTTCCATCTAAGAAGAAGGAGGAGGATGATCCTACAACTGCTGGAGAGAAGGATTTCAGCCACTACTCCGAGCTCCATGGCTTCTTCTACCTCTTTCTTCTCTCTTTTTGTATTTTGCTTTGTTATGAGTAGCTAGGCCCCTTGGGTGGGCTGTTTGGGGGAAATTATGTTACTTTGATACCATGTTGGGGGAAAATGACATGTAAACATTGTAATTCCATTTGTTAATGATTATATTCTATTTGCATCTCATTCTCCATGAATTGCTTGTTGGCTTGTGTGTGAAATCACCTAGGAATTTAGGCAAATTGCTTGTATGTGTGAATTTTGGGATTTGCCCCTAGGTCCAATTCTTAGATCCCTAGGTTTCCTACCATCTTCCTACATCCTAATCAATCTCCCTAAACCTAAGTCAGAGATCTAAGTAGCTAGATTAGATAATTCTAGTGCAATTAGCATGGAGCCTTCTCAAGGCTAGAATGTGGGGGAATTGGGGTCCAAAACCCTAATCTCACCTCCCCATTACTACCCTCAGCCCCTAATTGCCCTAGGAATGCACAATCTAGAAACCTAGACTTGATTAGACTCTAATTGAATTGTACCTAATCCCTAACCCAATTGAGCCTCGTAAGGGTAGTAGGGGGTGTTAGGGACTAGTTCCCCTATGCACAACCTAGAATATCCATGGCCAGTTAGTAGCTTAGGTTAATTCATTAGACTCTAACTTGTTGTTTGGTTTGGATAATCTAAATGGAATCATAATGCACATATGTCACCCCCAACTTAAGTGATAAGTTCATACCCCTAAACATCCCACACATCTCTTTACTGCTTAAAACCCTAGTTTTTTGCTTGCTTAGTTTAATTAATTCTTTCCTTGCTTAGTTAGCTTCTTGCTTTGCTCTTGTCTTGTTCATGCTAGTGTAGCTCTTTAATTGCTCTTCTGCTCTTCTTGCCTATCTTAGTGTAAATTGCCTTTTCCTACCTAGCTTAGTCTTTCCTTTCTTGCTTAGTCTTAATTCAGTGTAGGGTTAACGTAGATTTCATTCTTGCCTTTAATTCCTTGCTTGTTCATAGTAGGTTAACAATAAAAATCACCTTTAAACCCTTAACCCTAGTCTCCGCAGTAGGAACCCAACAAAACTAACCTAGCTCTAGCACCCCCTCTTTTCCCTGTGAATCGACCCTATACTTGCCACCATCCTATACTACAACATGACCCTGTGCGCTTGTGGGTGTAGTGTTTTAGTAGACGTAGGTAGCTAGTTTAGGTTTATAAATTTCAGAAGCAAAAACCCATCACGTGTGTTCCGACCTCGTGGGGCGCATCTAGTCGGGTCAAATCGGCTAGTGTGTTGCACCTCTAGCGGAATCGCACCAAGCTTTCTGGCGCTATTGCCGGGGATGATTATTGTGATCAAAGGGATGAGGGAAACAGATTGATTGCAAAGGAAGGATGCATGTTTTGCAAGAATGGACACATGAGAATGCCAAACGGATGAATGAATGAAGAATCACCAAGAAGCCTAGCTGAAGGCAAGAAACTCAGCGCTTGTAGGAGGCAACCCACCTAGGTTTGGGAATTTTTGACCCAATCTACATTTTTGATACTTTTGCTTTGAATTTACATTTTTCCAAGAAAGCACACACACACACACACTCATATTTGATAGTTTTTGTATAGTTTTGATATGCGTAGGTGAGAATAGAGTGAAATGAAGAAGAATAGATGAAATTTTGACAAAGAGTTAATAGAATATCAACTTGAGATCAATTTTGATGTTTGAACAAGATTTGAGTGCCATACTTATGTTATAGTGCCCAACACGGCCGTGGTACATCAACACGGCCGTGGTGGTGCACTCACATTCAACAAGGAAATGATCAGAAAATTGAGAAAATCGACTAAGTTTTGAACCAGGGCAGCACGGCCGTGCAAGGCAGCACGACCATGGTACATGAAGCCACCATGGTCGTGTCGCTCAGCACGGCCGTGCCACAGCCCGATTCCAGCAACTTAAACTCAAATTTTGCAAAAGTTCTATTCACTTGCTCATTTCTCTGAAGAACAGATCGGCCGTGCTCCAGGCCCTAGCGCCCATGCAACACTCATATTCCTTTCTAACAGTACAAGCAATCTAGTAGCATAAGCATCCCTGGCATCATGAATATGTCTAGTAACATAACATGGCTATCAATATTGGCATCTCAAATAAAGGGAACAGATCTATATCATAAGTAGAACTAACATCATAACACGATGAACACATAGGCATGATTAGTAGTTTAAGCATTTCTAATTACATTGGCATGGCTAGCAATATTAAACATAGCTAGCAGCAACATCTTAACCATTAGTGTCAGTATATTTGACAACATAAGCATGTTTACAACATGAGCATAACTACAACATAAGCATATCTATTATATCTTATTGTACTAAACATGATTTCAATGAAAAGAAAGCAAACAAGAGTTGTCATCCAATATTAAGCATTGTGAATAACTCTAAATAGATATGCTAAACTGCTATCTTACATCTTTTATTATGCCCTAAGGAAATTGAGGATACCACTCAAAATCCAACTGACCACTTCTAAGTAAAAATTAGTGCCATAAAAGATCTAGGAAGAGTCGGACTCCTAAGATATTCTCTGCCCCCTGTCAGTACGTGTCCGCCACAACGACACATAAGGTCAAGCTACTAACAACCTAGTATGTCCTTGGTACAGGTCATGACACTAGTGAAAGGAGGTGGGTACGCATACCCTACCATCCTAGGTACAACTGTAGTTGTCCTCCAATCTCATCACATATATAATCACATCAGATGTATGGGGCATGACCATAGCCATCCTCCACAACCTACATTTTGGATGATACAGATATATCCTCAACTTGCCACCCCCACTGTAACATACCGAATTTTTAAATTTTGTCTTTTGGCCCTCTTTCCCATCTTTTCCTTTCATTTCTATTCTTATTGGCCTTTCTATTTAATTAGTGGAATTTATAGTGGTTTAGTGAACATTTATTCACTAATTGTACCCAATACAAGGGTTTGTGCACAAATACCTCAGTGAAAGTTTAATTACCAAAAATAAGTGATCTAAACCTTAATCTAACTTTTTTATATCATTTGAAAACATAAAATGATCCTAAGTTTCAAATTTGGTTCAATTAAGATGTTGTTTGTGCAAGTTATGTAATTTCAGGTACATTCTGGACTTTTATGCAATTTACCCAATTGGGAGGTGTTCTTTGCAAATTATCAACTGAATTTTAATCCTTAGCTATTCCCTTACCATTAAAGAGATTTTAAACCATTGGAGAACCTAGTTTCACCTTGGTTTGATGGTATTTCTTTCCAAGGGCATTATAGGGATTACCCTCTTTATAAAGATGCTTATCCTTAAAAGCTATCAACCAATGAGGTTATTTCTTTCTTGAAAAACGGTGGGGATGGCCTAGAATGATCTATGGTATCTTAGGACCGAAGTTTGATATGCATGAAGCATCTATGAGCTGTCCTCTTGCATGGCCATCAATCCCTAGGCTAAAGACACATGGAAAGTCCCTTAAGACACCTCATGCTTCACCTCTTTCTATATATAGCCATGTATACCCCTTCCCAACACACAATTCGAAAACTCTTGCTCTCCTTTTCTTTCCTCTAGCTTAGATAATAGTTCCTTCTGTATTTGGACACAAAGTTTCTATCCCAAGGTAATAGAGGGAGCCTACCTTGGTGAAGAAGGCTCCTAGGGATTCCAAATTGCTCTATTAGGGTTTCTAAAGCTCCTCCTTGGTAAATTCTACCAAAACTAGTAAGTTTCCTTCCTTCCTTCCCTATTTTCATACTATTAGTCTTCCTTACACCCTATTATTGGTCGAAACCATGGACTTTCATGGTGAAACCCCAACTAGAACCCTAAAACACCTCATCTCTATGATCTTTTGCTAGGGTTTATCACCTCTAAGTTGAGAAGGTGATCTTTGTCCAAGAAAGGTGCTAGGCTTGGAGAAACCAGATCTTCTAAGCTCGGATCCTTACTTTTTGGACCTTCTTATCTTCCCTAGAGGCGAGTTTCATAACCCACTTCTCATATATTGCTTGCTACATGCTTAAAATTCATGCATCTATGTTTAAAATCGATGATTTCCATCTCTATTTACCATGTTCATCTAGGGTTTTGGTTTCTTACCAGTTTACCTTATCTAGAAGATCTAGATTGGATAACTATTAATCTAAAACCATGATATTAGGTTTAATGGTGTTTTCCCTCCCTCTCTCTCTTTGCTTATCTCGTTTGGTTTGATGATGTGTCGATTTCTGATTGGTCGAATTTCAATAATTCATAACTTTTGATTCCTTTGTCCAAAAACTAAAGTAAAATACGTCTTAAAATTAGAAAAACATTTTATTTCCAATAATAATATTTCCAAGTATTGGTTTTGAGTTTTGTCAATGGTGGTTTTCTAGAAAATGATTTAATCACTTAAAAATAACCAAAAATACACTATAATCATCATAACTTCAAAATATGCAAAATTATATGTTTCTTAATTAGAAGAACCTAACTAAGTCAATGGTGATGTTTTCATAGTCTAAATCAAATTTTTTCTATAAAAAGTAAAAATATGGGTTTTCTCTACCTTAATGCATATATATCATTCTAATACATGTATACGAATTAAAAATAGGAAAAATTGATCATGGACTCAATCAAGTGATGAAAGTGGGTAATATGAATCATAATGAAAGGTATGTTCTATGAATACGCAATATCTCTTTATGTATGTGGATTTACACCTTAAGTTGGGAATAATTGTGCCTTAACCTATTTTTCTATAATGAGGCTTTATTAAACCCTATTTCATATACTCTTGAATCTTTTGCTATACTTGCCTCATAAATTAGTTTCAGAACATTATTCTTGGGTCTTGGAACCCCACCACCAAGTTGTAATTATATGATGATTTATCTTTCCACTTTACTATTTCTTGAACATGATGGTTTATTTGGCTATTTAACTATAGTAGTGGTACTTATGTACAACCACCCACAGAGGGCATGTAAATAATCGCCCTGGGGAACATCTTATTCTCCCCTTGGGGAATGTGTTATTCCTCCCCTATAAAATTGGTTAGGTGACTGGGAATGTATGAATTCTCCCATCCCATATAGGTTGAGGTCTGGTAGGTGTCTCAACCCTACTTAGTTAATGTAGTCCAATTAATATCATGCATGCTACTTCTTATATGTTTTGTAATGGTAAGAATCTATTTTGTTATGTGCCTCATTCTCTTGGCCCTCTCATCTAATGATGATTCAATATATTTATATTTCATATGATTTCCTTTTCTCTTGTACTTATTCATTATTTGACACATACCTTGTTTTCCTCTCCCTTTTGCTGGGTGTTTTCCCAACCACCCAGGTGATGAGCAAGGTGATGAACATGACAAGGAGTATATAGCTTTTGGCTTGGACTCAGTTGATGTAGATGTTGCTTGGAGACAAGATTGTAGTAGTTTATACTTCCCTCTATCTTGGTCATGATTGTGTATCTTGATGTAAACCTTAATGGGAGAATTTGATGTATTTTTGTAAACCTTTTATGAAATTCAATATAGTCAGTTAGTTTTTATTTTGCTGCTTTCCAATGGTGTTTTATTTACCATATTTTAGTAAAGGAGGTGATATCGCCTCCTTACACCCACATACTCAACAGTATGCGCTCTGAGTTTCCCTTAGGAATACTCATTTCACCATTTGGCAAGTTCTGACACTCAGATGGATCTATGGTACATGGCACTACATGATTAGAGTTTCACTTGATTAGTTATGCCAATTGGGTGAATTAAGGATGCATAAAACAAGTGGACATACAAACCCTAATTCACTTCTAACAAGCATATAAATATCAAAACTTCAAAAGATATAAAACGTGTGAAACATAATTTCTTATCTCATCATCACATGGTACTATTCACTTGCCATTCATGAGAGCACACTAGTCATCATAATATCACAAGATATAAATCCTTTTCACAATATCACAGGGTATCAACCCTTATCAACACAAGAGGATTACACCTCATTTAGAGCTCAACCATGCCCAAAGGTCATTAAGACCTTCATACTATCACTGGATGTAAATCCTTTTCACAATATCACAGGGTATCAACCATTATCAACACAAGAGGATTACACCTCATTCAGGGCTCAACCATGCCCAATGGTCATTAAGACCATCATATTATTCCCTACAAGATCATCATTATCTCTCCATTCCTTATAACAAGGCTCAACAACATCACTTACATATAATACACCAGATTAGCACAATATTGCATTAATGAGCTAGGAGATATTCATAAACAATCATATCAGGGTTATAATAACATTAAGAACATTCCTTTATTACATCAAAATGCAAGGAATCTAGATATGATTAACCCTCATCATATTCATAATGCACATGTTTAGTATAAGAAAGTATCAACCATGTGGCTATGTTAACCACCAATTAACACGTTAAGGTCATGATCATATTAAGAGGGTTATTTCACCATCATGCCATCATATAAGAAGGTTAAACATGAATACTCATCTTTATCTATTTGCATTAGAGTTAGGTTCACCAAGATAAATTATAATAATGTTACTAATTAGCACTCATACCCAAACCCTAACTCATGGCATCCCCATTAGATCATGGATGCATATGGTGAAGCATCACCATCACATTCCTTACTATTCTTAGACATGAACCCACATATAAAAAAGGTAAAACCATCGGGTTATAGCATACTAGGGGTTCAACAACAGTAACAGAGTACTCCATGATTATATTAGTCATTCAAGGATTATTCCTACCCAATTACCATCATTTAGTTATATTAAAGCTAGGTATAACAAGCCATACCTCATTAGGGTTACATATCAACACAATATTATTATCATACCTTCTATTCATATGAGTTAATAGGTAAGAGTACCTTATTAAGGGTAACCCTCCATTTGTTCCATCATCATTCAACCCATATCACTATACCACAATGTCACCCAGAACCATTGGATGTTTAAAAGGTAAGACCATTGGTTGTTTACATAAGTAAACACCTTGGATAAACCACCTATGAAGTCCTTGATTTGTACTCTATAACGAGTCACCATCTAATGCTAGACATCCCTTTATTAACAACACAAAAAGTTTCATTGAGAGCATGGTAAAACCCACAATCGACAGTTCATTTAAAACAAGCCATCAATTGTCAACAAGTAATCTCCTTAAGTTGATCATATAAAGGAAATCATCTAAATCACATTATTATTACCAACATGTTACATTAGCCATCATTCCACTTTATTGGACTAATAAACATTAGATCTTGACCATTGGGTCAAGTTCATATGTAAAACCATCAATTACAGTATAGGTCCGACCATGACATCAAGTGACCCAAGAAACCATTGGTCTAAGGCTTAATTGATGATACAACTATATGATTAACTCACCATATATTGTGGAGACCTGATCCACCATCATTAGTGACCATTAAGTCACCATAGGTTGTTAGATCAGCACTATATTCATAAATTACCCTCGAATATCAAACTAATATTACCATTGATTGATAGCATCATTAGGGTACTTAGGTGTTAATCACTAAGATTATAATTAGGCCAACACCTGACCTAAAGGGTGAACATCAGTTGACACCCTTGGTCACCACCATCAGTTGCCATGAAGACAACACCATCAGTTGTTGCAATGATACCACCATCGAGTCGTGTTTATAGAAGAAATCAACTTTAAACCATAAAATTGACCATTGGTTGATAGGTGTTTAGCACCATTGGTTGTCAAACCTGATCCAAGTCATAATATAACTTAGGAATAATGCACACATGAATACAGGTTCATATACAACTGAAATCAGAATAGGTAACATTATAAAAATCAAAATCCAAGTCAAGCATAGCTTTTTAGTGCATGGATCATCATTTTCAAGCAAGAACATGAGCTAGAAAGCTTATGGTAAGCAATAAACGTCGAGAAAGTTATAAAACTTGTCTCTAATTAGAAGATAAACTCCTAAACAGAAGAAAACATGACCAAGTAGGGTAGGAAATCCGCGCATAAGCTGTGAACTCATCCATCTAGCACCTTTCTTCATCAAATGAACAAACCCTAAGCATAAGGAGCAAGAAAGGTAGGGTTTTAGAGCTTTAGAGCAAATTATACCATGAAACAACAAGGTTCTGACCTGGAGAAAGGTAGGAGGAAGGATAAAAAAGAAATAAACAGAGGAAATAAGGGGATTCTTACTCTTTTAGGTCAAGATCGCTAGAAGCAAGCTTTTTAAATCATAAAAGGAAGTCAATTGCAACCCTAGATTCTTTTTCCAAGAAGATCCCCTCTTTCCTCTTCCTTGGATAGGAAATTCATAGAAGCACAGAGGGAGAACGAGTTTTATATAAGGAGGGAAGTGATGGAGAGCAAATGGCTCGTTTTGGTTCTTAGGGATAAGTATATGAAACTTTAAGATAAAGAAAAAGAAAAATTTGAAGTTCTAGTATCTTTCCAAGTGTCCATGGCCTTAAACTATTAAGAATATACAATAACATACACAAGCAGCTCCCCCACCATAAATAGAGACATGATTATCCCTCTTTTCTTTAATTTTCAAGCAAAACAAAGAATTCATTAGTTGATAGCTACTAAAGGTAGCTCATCCATGAAGGGGTAAACCGTAAAATACCCTTGGAGAAAACACCTTCAAACCAAGGATTAAATAGGTTTCCCATGGTTAAAAAAGATCAATAATGATTAGAGAATATCCAAGGAACATAATTCAAGTGATAAATTGCAAATAAAACCTCTCAATTGGGTAAATTGTAGAAAAGTCCAAAATGTGCGTAAAATTGCATAACTTGCTCAAATAGTGTCCAAATTGGACCAAATTTGAAACTTAAGCTTCTTATAATTTCAAAACATATCAAAAGGTTATATTAAGGTTATAAGAATTCAATTATGATAATTAAACTTATTCAACTCATTAAGCAAGTTTAGGGGCCTTAAAACTATAAACCCCTAACATAGATTTCGCCCTCGAAATCCAAAGTAAACAAAGATGGGTACTTCATTTGCACCTCATCCTATTACCTTCACATGGTTACTTGCATATCATGGTAATGTCACATCACTCATGCATATCTAATCTTGGGTTAGCACAAAAACCCCCACATAGGAAGACATTTGTAAATATGGAACTTAGAAACTTGTTGTTCCACCTATACAAATCTAATAATAACTTTCAACTTTAAATTCTATATATCATCCTGAAATTATATCTATTGTATCAACAAACCATCTATCCTTGATAGTGGTCTTGCCCAGATATCACTAGACCATATACAACATTATAGAGTCACTTTTGTTTTTCCTTGCAAACAACAATTATAGGATCATCATCAACTCTCTCTCTCTCTCTATGGGAGAGGAATACCTGGAATGTTCATTTAATAAACATCTCCAACCTTCACATACTTCTCATACTATTGATACATCTTGGATACTAGGATTCATTACCTTGGTATCCACCTCATGTGCTATAAGGAACTCACATCATTATCTCATCCACTTTTACCAATATAAAAAATATCAAGAAATATAAGAGGAGTCTTCCTAATTATTGGAAGGCTCAAAAGCAAACTCATCACTAACTTTATGATCTTGAAACCATAGTCCAAGCAATCTTATGCTATAATAAGCTATCCATCCTCATGTTTGCAGTGAATCCATACATACCAAGTGGCAATGGTCCACTTGAAAGTTGTGCCCTAGAAAGGAAGGACAAAAGGGAAACACACTTCCCATACCATAGTAGTATTTTTCAAGGGGTACTTGCAGAAAGGTAACCAATTCTATTTTCGTTATGCAGGTTACAACTTCTTATGTATCATTTTACCTTTTTCATTTTGGGTTCCTTGCCATTAGCATAGGAATCATCATGATTAACATATCTCATTACTCCTTCCTTGATGACTATTTATCACACTTGGGTATGTTCTCTTATTTTATTATATTTTTCAACCACTTATCAACAGTTAAATACTCATATTCCACATTTTCTTCATTAAACATGGATCATCTCCCTTGATTTCTTTCACATGCCATGCTGATTTTATATTAACACTTGCTTACACACATAGGTTGGTTTGATATTAACTCAGGTTCCACCTTATTCTTTTGTCATTATTCCCATTCATCTTCTCATTTTATACTTTTTATAGGTGTTCTCTCCATCTTATGTGGATTTCATAGCTTGATTTACTTTATAAGCACATACTTATCTGTGTTTTACTTTATTATCTACTTGAATCACATCTTCAAAAAGTCCTCTTTTTCTTATTTGTATTCAGATTTAGATTTCATGGTGTTGCATCTTTCTCTTATAGTTACCAAACATTCAAGTTTTGATAGACAATGATGTAATTCTTATCTTCTTTGAGGTAAGATTGAGATATTCACACCATGATTTCTGCTTCATTATGCTCTTTAGATTGTTTCAAAATGACTACTTTAATAGAGTAGTCAAAAAGATAACAATCTAAAAGTTCCATACTTACCTTTCTTCAATAATTGAATACCTGCCCAGGGCACCTAAATACTGAGATTAGGCAGTATGCACCTTATTTTTATGTCATATTCCTAATTTTGACATCATCCAAGTCCTAAGTCCTAGTGTCCCTGTAGAATCAGTGAACCTAAAGATCTGATACCAATTTGTGAGAACCCATTACTATAAACGAGATTATTCAAAATATAAAACACAATCAATCACCAATTAACCACATACCCAAAAATATGGGTAAATTAAAACTGATTTCAACATCAAAACCCGCTCAGAAACATTTGCATAAGAGCCCAATATCTTTCTTGTATCCATACTATGCTAAGAATTTGATACAAATTATTCTATCACCTTATCTACAACATATATAGACATGAGAACAATATTTCTATAAGCCACACAATAAACATTAACATGCTAACAAAATTCCGATTCATTTGAAACACCATATACAAACTTTTCCTGCCCGAACCTGAGAGTACAAGGATGACTCTAGGACACACTAGACATCCAATCAACTTTCTCAAATATTCATTACTTTAGATCCTCTAGGCTGCCACATGTTTGTTTTCGTCACTTCCGATTACCTAAAAAAATGTGGCGAACCACAAGGGTGGGACCCATGTCCCAGCAAGAGATATAACCTCCAACAACGTTTATTGATTACAACATTTTAAATAGTAGATAACTAAGCAGTAGGAATATTTAATAATCAGTTGAACAGATTGAACAGTTCAAGTATACTAAACAGATGAAGCAAATCATCTTAGCAACAAGTACGATCATCAATACATTTATAAATAACAAATAAATACATTTCTCTGGATAGATATCTATTAAAATATCATTAAATTGCATCTAATAACAATTATTATAATTAATATGACTATCATCATATTCCTTTCTAACAGTGAAGCAATCTAGTAGCATAAGCATCCCTGACATCATGAATATGTCTAGTAACATAACATGGATATCAATATTGGCATCTCAAATAAAGGGAGCAGATATATATCATAAGTAGAACTAGCATCATAACACAATGAACTACATAAGCATGATTAGAAGTTTAAGCATTTTTAATTAAATAGGCATGGCTAGCAATATAAAACATAGCTAGAAGCAACATCTTAACTATCAGTGTCAGTATATTTGACAACATAAGCATGTTTAAAACTTTGATAATAACTACAACATAAGCATATCTATTATCTCTTATTGTACTAAACATGATCTCTATGAAAAGAAAGCAAACAAGGGTTATCATCCAATATGAAGCATTGTGTATAACCCTAAATAGGTATGCTACACGACTATCTTACATCTTTTATTATGCCCTGAGGAATTTGAGGATACCACCCAAAATCCAACTGACCACTGCTAAGTCAAAATCAGTGTCATACAAGATCTAGGAAGAGTCAGACTCCTAAGATCTTCTCCGCCCTCAGTCAGTACGGGTCCGCCACAACGACACATAAGGTCAAGCTGCTAACAACCTAGTCCGTCCTTGGTATAGGTCACGACACTAGTAAAAGGAGGTGGGTACGCATACCCTACCATCCGAGGTACAATTGTAGTTGTCCTCCAATCTCATCACATATATAATCACATCATATGTATGAGGCATGACCACAACCATCCTCCACAACCTGCATTGTGGATGACAAGGATATATCCTCAACTTGTCATCCCCACATAATCAATAGTGTGCGCTTCAAGTTTCCCTTAGGAGTACTCGTTTCACCATTTGGCAAGTTCTGACACTCATATGGATCTATGGCACATGGCACTACATGATTAGAGTTTCACTTGATTAGTTATGACAATTGGGTGAATTAAGGCTCCATCAAACAAGTGGACATACAAACCCTAATTCACTTTTAACAAGCATATAAATATCACAACTTCAAAAGATATAAAACGTGTGAAACATAATTTCACATCTCATCATCATGTGGTACTATTCACTTGCCATTCATGAGACCACACTAGTCATCATACTATCACAAGATATAAATCCTTTTCACAATATCACATGGTATCAACCCTTATCAACACAAGAGGATTACACCTCATTCAGGGCTCAACCATGCCCAAAGGTCATTAAGACCATCATAATATTGCAGGGTATAAATCCTTTTCACAATATCACATGGTATAAACCCTTATCAACACAAGAGGATTACACCTCATTCAGGGCTCAACCATGCCCAAAGGTCATTGAGACCATCATATTAGTCCCTCCAAGATCATCATTGTCTCTCCATGCCTTATAACAAGGCTCAACAACATCACTTACATATAATACACCAGATCAGTACAATATTGCATTAATGAGCTAGGAGATATTTATACACAATCATAGAAGGGTTATAATAACATTAAGAACATTCCTTTATTACATCAACATGCAAGGAATATAGATATGATTAACCCTCATCATATTCATAATGCACATGTTTAGTATAAGAAAGTATCAGCCATGTGGCTATGTTAACCACCAATCAACACATTAAAGTTATGATCATATTAAGGGGGTTATTTCACCATCATGCCATCATATAAGAAGGTTAAACATGGATACTCTTCGTTATCTATTTGCATTAGAGTTAGGTTCAGAAAGATAAATTATACTAATGTTACTAATCAGCACTCATACCCATACCCTAACTCATGGCATCACCATTAGATCATGGATGCATAAGGTGAAGCTTACTATTCTAAGATATGAACCCACACATAAATTAAGGTGTAACCATCGAGTTATAACATAATAGGGTTTCAACAACAGGAACAAAGTACTCCATTATTGTATTAGTCATTCAAGGACTATTCATACCCAAATACCATCATTTAGTTATATTAAATCTAGGTATAACAAGATATACCTCATTAGGGTTACATATCAACACAATATGGTTATCATCCCTTCTATTCATATGTGTGAATAGGTAAGACTACCTTACTAAGGTAACCCTGCATTTGTTCCATCATCATTCAACCCATATCACTATACCACAATGTCACCCAGAACCATTGGATGTTTAAAAGGTAAAACCAATAGTTGTTACATAAGTAAACACCTTGGATAAACCATCTATGAAGTTCTTGATTTGTGATCTATAAAGTGTCACCATCTAACCCTAGACATCCCTTGATTAACAACACAAAAATTTCCATTGAGAGCATGGTAAAACCCACAATCGACTGTTCATTTAAAACAAGCCATCCATTGTCAACAATTAAACTCCTTAAGTTGATCATATAAAGGAAACCATCTAAATCACATTATTAGGACCAACATGTTACATTAGCCATCATTACACTTTATTGGAGGAATAAACATTAGATCTTGACCATTGGGTCAAGTTCATATGTAAAGCCATCAATTACAGTATAGGTCCAACTATTGCGTCAAGTGATCCAAGAAACCATTGGTCTAAGGCTTAATTGATGATACAACTATATCATTAACTCACCATACGTTGCGGAGACCTGATCCACCATCATTAGTGACCATTAAGTCACCATAGGTTGTTAGATCGGCACTATATTCATTAATCACCCTTGAATATCAAACTAATATCACCATTGATTGATAGCATCCTTAGGGTACTTATGTGTTAATCACTAAGATTCTAATTAGGCCAATGCCTAAACTAAAGGGTGTACATCAGTTGACACCCTTTGTCACCACCATCAGTTGTCATGAAGGCAACACCATCAGTTGTTGCAATGGTACAACTATTGAGTAATGCGTTTATAGAAGAAATCAACCTTAAACCCTTAAATTGACCATCGGTTGATAGGTGTTGTGGCGATCCGACTCGACTTCTCGAAAAACAAGATCAACGAAATTAAACTAATGCGAAAGCGATTAACTAGCAGCAGAAATATTGAAAATCACTAAAAATTTAAAACTTTTTGTAAAGAGATCGATAAATGATAAAACTCTTTCATAAAGAAACATGATAAGTTATTTACAACTAGTTCATCATTACATCTCTGTAATGTCACATCTCGAGTATTACAAACACCAACTACCTTGTTAGCTGTACAAGGCACGATACAAAAATCTCGAGGCATTAACCCAAAAATCTCAGATCTATCTTTAAACATCTACTGACTCCTAGGACCTGAGAGTACAGAGACGACACATATGACATACTATCTACAAGACTTGACAGACAGTGTCTCCACTTGAGGATCATTGCTGTCCCTGGTGTTGCTGCTGCTGCTGTTGTTGTTGCTCACCCACCGATGGATTCATTCGTCCTCGATGTCTACCTAAAAAGTTGAATACCACGAGGTTGAGACAATTTGAATAATTGTCCCAACGAGAGTTATAACTCTCCGCCAGAAGCTTTGTTATTGCAATAAAATGAAATAACATTGAATAATAGGATTATAAACATTCAACAACAGGTATAACATTGTGTAAGCTAAGTAAAGCAATATTCTTTTAGCAATCATTTCAATTATAACTTAATTGAATGACAAGGCATATCTCAATAAGGAATATGAAGAACATGTATACTAGTTATTCAACTAGAACATTATAAACAATGCACCATCAATAATTATTTCTCGTAATTCAACCTAAGCAGTTATGCTACACGGCTGATTATGTTTTTCAAACATTATTATGCCCTGAGGAGATGAGTTACACCTCTCATACTCCAACCGACCATTACGAAATTGCAATCGGTACCATACATGGGTCATCAGAAGATCCGGATTCCTATGACCTCATCTTCCTCAGTCAGTGTGAGGAACAACATGCAGGACATCTTGTATCTCTGCTATAATAGCTTTCCAGGGTATCCTGGCAACTTCGCTATTAGAGTTACAGTGGTGTGTTGTACTCTCTTCTCCATCGAGGGATTTCTTGTTTATCTCACATCAATGTGGCATTAAAAACATCATCAGGAGATTAGTGGTACATCATCCTGGCATAACATATAATGAAGGATTGGGAGATTACAGGTACATCTCACATCAAATCCTATATTAGGACGTTAGGATATTCGCGTCCATAACCCCCACATACTCAAAACTATGCTCTCCAGGAGTTCCCTTAGGAAAGTCTATTTCACCATCATTTAACTTCTGACAATGATGGATCTATGGTCAGGGCTCTACATGATATCATTATACTTGATTATTTTAGTACATTATGGCATTCTTTTAGCATCAGGCATGTTTTCAAACATAAACCATTAAAACAAATGCTATAAAGAAAGAGTACTAATTGTATCAAGTTCATTTCACATTCAGTTATCACTGGGATGTCAATCCCTAACCATCTCATTATTATGATTCAGGAACATGGGTGTTCAAACCCTTAGATCATCAAAATACTTACTATTAAGTAATATATTGATGACTTGATGGAAATATAGACATTTCTCATGGCTCATATAGCCTATTAGTCTCATATGTGACCTCTTACTAGGAAACATAGCACGTCATTACTTTCAAAACTCATAAAGTGCTTTTAATGAATATGACATCATAACCCTTACCTGGCTATGATCACTTCTGTATAAAAACCTGCATGATTAGAACAATTGATAACATGCACATTTTGTCTATATAAGCACAATACAATTATTCCCTAATTCAATCATAGAGTTTCATGCTTAAAAGCATAACCCAGAATTAGGGTTTACTATTCACATCATCACATTACTCTAGATTAGGGTTTACTATTCACATTACATCACATTACCCTAGATTCGGGTTTACTATTCACATTGCATCACATTACCCTAGATTAGGGTTTACTATTTACATTACATCACATTACCCTAGATTAGGGTTTACTATTCACATTACTGTGAATTAAGATCATACCATCATCATGTATGAGGATTACTTCCATTAATGCCCTCAAATTAGGTTAAGATTCATTAACCATCATAATTAGGGTTTCCATGATCTCACTATGAAGGATCATACCCTAATTAGATGTATTCATTCATATAGGAAGTTTATTACTTGATTCTATTTTGTATTAGGAGTCTTCTCTCTCCTCTTACTATTAGATGATGTTTACATCACTCTTGATTAGACTAAGTCAAATCAACCTTAACAACATAAGTTATGTCATCACCATTATGGTCATTAGGGTTTACTTGATCAAGGGGTATTAGTCACACTAACCCATCAAGGGTACTTTTGTAATGTTCACCCTTGGTCATAACATGCATTAATCCACTAATTACTTGGTCCCTTAATCACTTTGGGTATCTATAGGGTTTAGGTTAATCAACTACTAAACCATCTTGACCACTAAGGCATCAAACAATCTTGACCTTCGTAGATCTCAAACGGTCTTGCACAATAACCCCCCAAATGGTCTTGAACAAACCTTGAAACCATTTGGTTTTGTTGACTTTGAAACCGTTTGGTAAAGTGCACCCTCAAAACCGTTTGGTCATGAAGACCGTTTGGTCATGAAGACCGTTTGGCCAAGTTGACTTTGAAACTGCATGGACACAATCGTTCTTGAAACTGCACGGTCACCAAATGGTTTGGGATTGTTTGGTCCCAAACGGTCTTGAGACCGTTTAGACTCAAATGGTCTTGAGACTGTTTGGACCCAAACGGTCTTGAGACCATTTGTTCCAAACCATCTCAAAACCGCATGGACCAAAAAGTATCTCAATCATTCCAATTGAGTTAGGGTTTCCAATGTTGAACCCTTCAATCGTTCATGCACTTGTTAGCCACTTATCAATTGAGTCAATTAGGTCAACCCTCAACTAATTTGACCCTCAATTGATCCTCAATTGATCACCAATTAGGTCTTGGATCATTTAAATTAGGGTTTGGAATCGATCACCCTTCAACATGTATCAACATGAGTCTAATTGACATTGAAACCATTGAACCATCATTCAATTTGGTCATGACCTGACCCCAAACGGTCTTGGGATCATTTGGACATCCTCCAAACGGTCTTGAGACCATTTTCTCAAGTCAACATCAAAAACTAACTCAACCTATTAAGGTTTGACTCATAGATTTGATCATTAGGTCACTAATCGATTATACTTCAACTTGTTGCCTTTCAATATTCAACCACTTAACCATGGTCAACCCTAGACCTCCAAACGGTCTTGGGTGACTCCCAAACGGTCTTGGGATCATTTGGACATCCTCCAAACGGTCTTGATATCGTTCGCCCATTATTTCATCAAAAACCAAGTCATTCTCTTAAGGGTTGAACCCTAGATTTGGTCACAAAAATCAGCACTTAATTGTTTAACAATTTGATATCATTGGACCCTCAATTGGTCAACCCCTCTTAACCCTAGACCTCAAAACGGTCTTGGGTGATCACCAAACGGTCTTGAGACCGTTTGGGTGATTCCCAAATGGTTTTGAAACCGTTTGGGCCACTCAACCCAAACTTCAACAAGATTGCATTATTGAAATCAGCAACTAACCCGATTAGGGTTTAGGTGATTAATGTGACTTCAATTGGTGATTTACTTGGAATTACTTGATGATTTTTGGTGGGTGATTAGTACATAGTGTTTACAGAAGATCACCAAATGGTCAACGCATGGTCAATGCACCCAAACGGTCTTGGACCGTTTGCTCCCATGCATTCTTGGTTGAAATCGTTTGCTTTCAAACGGTTTGAAACCATTTTCTCCCAAACGGTTTGGGAAACCGTTTGTGCAAGAGGTGGAAGACCGTTTGATAAATAAAGATTAGGATAAACTTTGGAAATAACGTCATCATCTTCTACCTCAAGAACAGGGGCTGTTCTTCACGGAATTACTAGCAAGAACACTTAAAAGTGTCTAAAGAAGAAGAAGAAGCAACGATTCTAGGAGAAGAAGATGCACTTAACAAAGTTTGAGGTTTAGAGTTATAAAACCCGCCTCTAGGACTGATCCAGATCTACAAGCTTCGTAGCTTTAATGGTGTCTTGAGCTCCAAAGGTCGTCCAAGGTACGCTCTTCAAGATTTGGATGGCGAAGATGGCTAGAAAGAAGAGTTGTGTAAGGAAAACTAACAAACCAACCTTGTATCAGGGTTTCCTCCAAGAATTTGAGCTAGATGATGATCAAAGCTTACCAAAACCAGTTTGGTCATCCTCCTCTACTCCTGAGCTTCTCCTCATTCGGCCAAAGCAAGAAGATGAGAAAAGAAGCTAAGGGAAACGTTCCCTTGCTTTGAGAAAAAGGGTGCTATATATATTTTTGGATATTTACAAGGAAAAGAAGTTTATATCTTTTATTTCTTAAACATATCCCCCAAGTCCTTCTCCACTTCTTGGCCACGTTTCCTCCTTCTTTCCTTATGCAAAACCTCTCTCTTATGCAAGGTTAAAGGAAAAGAAACCAAACACCTTACTAAGTTGCATATATAAAAGGGTCATTTTGCTTAAAACTTAGTTATTTAAATATTAAGGTTATCTTTCTTAATCATTCAAATGAGGCGCCCTCCTCATACTCTTTGCTCTACTTGATGCAAGAGTCATGAAAGATACTCTAGAGGGTATATTTTACATGTTGCACCTTGTTTTGGGTAAATTACACTTTACACGAAAACTAGGTTTTAAAGCACAAGGATTGCTCTGCAAGCTATATCTTGGTGCTCAAGCTTGTGGAATCCATTCCACCATATCATATGCATTCTTATGATGTCTCAAAATCAGAGGAACATCTTAACATGTGCAATTTGCAAGTTAACCCCTCTAATTGGGTAATTTGCACATTGGTCCAAAATTAACAAAACAAAATTACAACATTGTTCAAAAAGGACTAAAATGGAAATATATGTTCATCATAAGCTTTAATTACATTAAAAAAAATAACCACAAGTATCTAATTACATATTTAAGCAAAACACCTAGGGTTAGTTCATAACCCAGGTCAGGGATGTTACAAATTATCCACCCCTTACAAGGATTTCGTCCCCGAAATCAACAAAACATATTTAAGAGAAAAGAGCAGGGTATTTCCTTCTCATCTCTTTCTCTAGTTCCCATGTGGCTTATTCAACACCATGATGATTCCCGAGGACTTTCACAAGACGTATGTCTTTCTTTTTCAGCTTTTTAATTCTTTTATCAAGGATTGACATAGGTCCTTCCTCATAAGACACATCATCATTAAATTCTACTTCCATAGGTTGTAGAACTGATTCTATATCAGGGTGACATTTCCTCAGCATGGAAATGTGGAACATAGGGTGTAACTTCTGTAGTTCTAGTGGTAACTCTAGCTTATAGGCTAATCCTTTCAATGATTGGATAAGGCCCCATAAACCTAGGAGCTAACTTCCCTTTTCTTCTAAATCTAAGAACTCCTTTCCAAGGTGAGACTTTAAGGTACACTCTGTATCCAACCTGGAACTCTAAAGGTCTACGACGCTTATCAGCATATGATTTATATCTATCTTGTGCAGTCTTTATCTGTTGTTGTATTATTTTTATCTTTTCGATGGTCTGATGCACAAGATCAGGACCTAAAATTTGATGTTCAGTAGTTTCATACCAGCATAAGGGTGATCTACAACATCTACCATACAAAGCTTCATAAGGTTCCATGTCAATGCTATGTTGATAGCTATTATTGTAGGCAAACTCTATCAAGCTTAGGTGCAGATCCCAACTTCCTATAAACTGAAGAACACATGCTCTAAGCAAGTCTTCCAAGGTCTGTATAGTCCTTTCTGACTGTCCATCAGTCTGTGGATGAAAGGCTGTACTAAACCTTAACTGTGTGCCTAAGGCTTTATGACGTCGCTCCCAAAAATGACTCGTAAACTGTGAACCTCTATCGGAAACAATGGTAACTGGGACTCCATGTAGTCGTACTATCTCATCAACATACACCTGTGCTAGCTTCTCAACATAATAGGTTGTTTTGACAGGTAAGAAATGAGATGTATTTGTCAACCTATCAACTATTACCCAAATGGAATCATGTCCTTTGTTTGTCCTGGGCAGGCCAACAACAAAGTCCATGGTTACATGATCCCACTTCCATTGTGGTATGGGTAAAGGTTGCATTGTTCCTGCAGGCTTCTAGTGTTCAACTTTAACTTGTTGACACATAGGATACCGCATAACAAACTCAGCAACATCTTTCTTCAAACCAGGCCACCAATACATATCTTCCAAGTTTCGATACATCTTGGTGCTTCCTGGATGCATAGCATACATTGAAGAATGAGCTTCTTCTAGGACTAACTTTCTCATGTTATCCACATTCGGTACTATCACCCTTCCATGATAACAGGCTACTTGGTCATATGAGTCATGAAAACCATCTCGTTTATCATTACCATACTCCGATCTGATCTGTTGGATTGCAGCATCAACTTGCTGTGCCTCCTTAATCTGCTCTCTCAGAGTAGGTTTTATATGCATCTCAGCCAACAACCTGGCTAACAATGATACTCTCAACTGTACATTGTCTTGCCTTAAGGAGATAAGCATATCTTTCCTTGAGCACACTAAGGAATTTTGTTTTGCTCTATCTAAGGCTGGTGTTGCTGATTTCCTACTTAAAGCATCAACAATCACATTGGCCTTCCCTGGATGGTAATCAATTGTACAATCGTAGTCCTTGGTTAACTCCATCCAGCGGCATTGCCTCATATTAAGCTCATGCTGCAAAAAGATATACTTAAGGTTCTTATGGTCTGTGAAAATCTGGAATGTTTCTCCATAAAGATAATGTCTCTAGATCTTCAAGGCATGAACTACAGCAGCTAGTTCTAGGTCATGTGTCGGATAATTTTCCTCGTGTTTCTTAAGTTGTCGGGAAGCAAAAGAAATCATTTGTTTATCCTACATCTACACACATCCTAGTCCATTCTTGGAAGCATCACAGAAAACTATATATCCTTTTCCTTGTTCAGGTAACACAAGCACAGGTGCACTTGTCAACCTCTCCTTCAACAGATGAAAAGATTGTTGACACTTATCACTCCAAACAAAAGGAACATCCTTCCTGGTCAACTTAGTTAAGGGTAAGGCTATAAAACTGAAGTTCTTAATGAACCTCCGGTAATATCCTGCCAACCCTAAGAAACTATGGATCTCTGTCGGTGTCTTCAGCTGCTCCCATAATAGGACAGATTCTACCTTTTTAGGGTCAACACGAATACTCGAGGAAGATATTACGTGTCCAAGGAAAGATACTTCTGGTAACCAGAACTCACACTTGCTAAACTTAGCATATGACTTGTGTTCTCTTAGCAAGGTTAGAGCCTAAAGAAGATGTTGTTCATGCTATTGAGCATCTCTACTATAGATCAGGATGTCATCTATAAAGACAACAACACTCTGATACCACTAAATTGTGGCGATCCGACTCGACTTCTCAGAAAATAAGAGCAACGAAATTAAACTAATGCGGAAGCGATTAACTAGCAGCGGAAATATTGAAAATCACTAAAAATTTAAAACTTTTTGTAAAGAAATCTATAAACGATTATACTCTTTCATAAATAAACATGATAAGTTATTTACAACTGGTTCATCATTACATCTCTGTAATGTCACATCTCGAGTATTACAAACATCAACTACCTTGTTAGCTATACAAGGCAAGATACAAAATTCTCGAGGCATTAAGCGAAAAATCTCAGATCTATCTTTAAACATCTACTGACTCCTAGGACCTAAGAGTACAGAGACGACACATAGGGCATACTATCTACAAGACTTGACAGACAGTGTCTCCACCTGACGATCATTGTTGTCCCTGGTGTTGTTGCTGCTGCTGTTGTTGTTGCTCACCCACTGATGGATTCCTTCGTCCTCGGCGTCTACCTAAAAAGTCGAATCCTACGGGGGTGAGACAATTTGAATAATTGTCCCAGCGAGAGTTATAACTCTCCTCCAGAAGCTTTGTTATTGCAATTAAAAGAAATAACATTGAATAATAGGATTATAAACATTCAACAGCATGTATAACATTGTATAAGATAAGTAAAGCAATATTCTTTTAGCAATCATTTCAATTATAACTTAATTGAATGACAAGGCATATCTCAATAAGGAATATGAAGAACATGTATACTAGTTATTCAACTAGAACATTATAAACAATGTATCATCAATCATTATTTCTCGTAATTCAACCTAAGAAGTTATGCTACACGGCTGATTATGTTTTTCAAACATTATTATGCCCTGAGGAGATGAGTTACACCTCTCATACTCCATCCGACCATTATGAAATCGCAATCGGTACCATGCATAGGTCATCAGAAGAGTCGGATTCCTATGACCTCATCTTCCTCAGTCAGTTTGAGGAACAACATGCAGGACATCTTGTGTCTCTGCTATAATAGCTTTCTAGGGTATCCTGGCAACTTCGCTATTAGATTTACAGTGGTGTACAATACTCTCTTCGCCATCGAGGGATTTCTTGTTTATCTCACATCGATGCAGCATTAAAAACATCATCAGGAGATTAGTGGTACATCATCCCGGCATAACATATAATGAAGGATTGGGAGATTACATGTACATCTCACATCAAATCCTACATTAGGACGTTAGGATATTCACGTCCATAACCCCCACATACTCAAAAGTATGCTCTCCAGGAGTTCCTTTAGGAAAACCTATTTCACCATCATTTAACTTCTGACAATGATGGATCTATGGTCAGGGCTCTACATGATATCATTATACTTGATTATTTTAGTACATTATGGCATTCTTTTAGCAGCAAGCATGTTTTCAAACATAAACCATTAAAACAAATGCTATAAAGAAAGAGTACTAATTGTATCAAGTTCATTTCACATTCATTTATCACTGGGACGTCAATCCCTAACCATCTCATCATTATGATTCAGGAACATGGGTGTTCAAACCCTTAGATCATCAAAATACTTACTATTAAGTAATATATTGGTGACTTGATGGCAATATAGACATTTTTCATGGATCATATAGCCTATTAGTCTCATACGTTACCTCTTACTAGGAAACATAACACGTCATTACTTTCAAAACTCATAAAGTGCTTTTAATGAATATGACATCATAACCCTTACCTGGCTATGATCACTTATGTATAAAAACCTACATGATTAGCACAATTGATAACATGCACATTTTGTCTATATAAGCACAGTACAATTATTCCCTAATTCAATCATAGAGTTTCATGCTTAAAAGCATAACCCAGAATTAGGGTTTACTGTTCACATCATCACATTACTCTAGATTAGGGTTTACTATTCACATTACATCACATTACCCTAGATTAGGGTTTACTATTCACATTGCATCACATTACCCTAGATTAGGGTTTACTATTCACATTACATCACATTACCCTAGATTAGGGTTTACTATTCACATTACTGTGAATTAAGATCATACCATCATCATGTATGAGGATTACTTCCATTAATGCCCCCAAATTAGGTTAAGATTCATTAACCATCATAATTAGGGTTTCCATGATCTCACCATGAAGGATCATACCCTAATTAGATGTATTCATTCATATAGGAAGTTTATTACTTGATTCTCTTTCGTATTAGGAGTCTTCTCTCTCCTCTTACTATTAGATGATGTTTACATCACTCTTGATTAGACTAAGTCAAATCAACCTTAACAACATAAGTTATGTCATCACCATTATGGTCATTAGGGTTTACTTGATCAAGGGGTATTAGTCACACTATCCCATCAAGGGTACTTTTGTAATGTTCACCCTTGGTCATAACATGCATTAATCCACTAATTACTTGGTCCCTTAATCACTTTGGGTATCTATAGGGTTTAGGTTAATCAACTACTAAACCATCTTGACCACTAAGGCATCAAACGATCTTGACCTTCTTAGATCTCAAACGGTCTTGCACACTAACCCCCCAAACGGTCTTAAACAAACCTTGAAACCATTTGGTGGTGTTGAACGTTTGGTTTTGTTGACTTTGAAACCGTTTGGTAAAGTGCACCCTCAAAACCGTTTGGTCATGAAGACCATTTGGTCATGAAGACCGTTTGGTCATGAAGACCGTTTGGTCATGAAGACCGTTTGGCCAAGTTGACTTTGAAACCGCATGGACACAATCATTCTTGAAACCACATGGTCACCAAACGGTTTGGGATTGTTTGGTCCCAAATGGTCTTGAGACAATTTGGACCCAAACGGTCTTGAGACCGTATGGTCCAAACCATCTCAAAACCGCATGGACCGAAAAGTATCTCAATCATTCCAATTGAGTTAGGGTTTCCAATGTTGAACCCTTCAATCGTTCATGCACTTGTTAGCCACTTATCAATTGAGTCAATTAGGTCAACCCTCAACTGATTTGATCCTCAATTGACCCTCAACTGGTCACCAATTAGGGCTTGGATCATTTAAATTAGGGTTTGGAATCGATCACCCTTCAACATGTATCAACATGAGTCTAATTGACATTGAAACCATTGAACCATCGTTCAATTTGGTCATGACCTGACCCCAAACGGTCTTGGGATCGTTTGGACATCCTCCAAACGGTCTTGAGACCGTTTTCTCAAGTCAACATCAAAAACTAACTCAACCTATTAAGGTTTGACTCATATATTTAATCATTAGGTCACTAATCAATTATACTTCAACTTGTTGCCTTTCAATCTTCAACCACTTAACCATGGTCAACCCTAGACCCCCAAATGGTCTTGGGTGACCCCCAAACGGTCTTGGGATCGTTTGGACATCCTCCAAATGGTCTTGAGACCGTTTTCCCATTATTTCATCAAAAACCAAGTCATTCTCTTAAGGGTTGAACCCTAGATTTGGTCACAAAAATAAGCACTTAATTGTTTAACAATTTGATATCATTGGACCCTCAATTGGTCAACCCCTCTTAACCCTAGACCTTCAAACGGTATTGGGTGATCACCAAACGGTATTGAGACCGTTTGGGTGATTCCCAAATGGTTTTGAAACCATTTGGGCCACTCAACCCAAACTTCAACATGATTGCATTATTGAAATCATCAACTAACCCGATTAGGGTTTAGGTGATTAATGTGCCTTCAATTAGTGATTTACTTGGAATTACTTGATGATTTTTGGTGGGTGATTAGTCCATAGTGTTTACAACAGATCCCAAAATGGTCAACACATGGTCAACGCACCCAAACAGTCGTGGACCGTTTGCTCCCATGCGTTCTTGGTTGAAACTGTTTGCTTTCAAACGGTTTGAAACCGTTTGCTCCCAAACGGTTTGGGAAACCGTTTGTGCAAGAGGTGGAAGACCGTTTGCTAAAGAAAGATTAGGATAAACTTTGGAAATAACGTCATCATCTTCTACCTCAAGAACAGGGGCTGTTCTTCACGGAATTACTAGCAAGAACACTTAAAAGTGTCTAAAGAAGAAGAAGAAGCAACAATTCTAGGAGAAGAAGATGCACTTAACAAAGTTTAAGGTTTAGAGTTATAAAACCCGCCTCTAGGACTGATCCAGAGCTCCAAGATTCGTAGCTTTAATGGTGGCTTTAGCTCCAAAGGTTGTCCAAGGTCCGTTCTTCAAGATTTGGATGGAGAAGATGGCTAGAAAGAAGAGTTGTGTAAGGAAAACTAACAAACCAACCTTGTATCAGGGTTTCCTCCAAGAATTCGAGCTAGATGATGATCAAAGCTTACCAAACCAGCTTGGTCCTCCTCCTCTACTCCTGAGCTTCTCTTCAGTTGGCCAAAGTAAGAAGATGAGAAAAGAAGCTAAGGGAAACGTTCCCTTGCTTTGAGCTAAAGGGTGTTATATATATTTTTGGATATTTACAAGGAAAAGAAGTTTATCTCTTTTATTTCTCAAACATATCCCTCAAGTCCTTATCCACTTCTTGGCCACGTTTCCTCCTTCTTTCCTTATGCAAAACCTCTCTCTTATCCAAGGTTAATGGAAAAGAAACCAAACACCTTACTAAGTTGCATATATAAAAGGGACATTTTGCTTAAAACTTAGTTATTTAAATATTAAGGTTATCTTTCTTACTTAATCATTCAAATGAGGTGCCCTCCTCATATTATTTGCTCTACTTGATGCCAAGAGTCATGAAAGATACTCTAGAGGGTATATTTTACATGTTGCACCCTGTTTTGGGTAAATTACACTTTATACCAAAACTAGGTTTTAAAGCACAAGGATTGCTCTGCAAGCTATATCTTAGTGCTCAAGCTTGTGGAATCCATTCCACCATATCATATGCATTCTTATGATGTCTCAACATCAGAGGAACATCTTAACATGTGCAATTTGCAAGTTAACCCCTCTAATTGGGTAATTTTCACATTGGTCCAAAATTAACAAAACAAAATTACAACATTGTTCAAAAAGGACTAAAATGGAAATATATGTTCCTCAGAAGCTTTAATTACATTACAAAAAATAACCACAAGTATCTAATTACATATTTAAGCAAAACACCTAGGGTTAGTTCATAACCCAGGTCAGGGATGTTACAGGTGTTTAGCACCATTGGTTGTCAAACCAACCTGATCCAAGTCATCTTATACCTTAGGAATAATGTACACATGAATACAGGTTAATCTAGAACTGAAATCAGAATAGGGAACGTTATGAAAATCAAAATCCAAGTCAAGCATAGCTTTCTAGTGCATGCATCATCATTTTCAAGTAAGAACATGAGCTAGAAAGCTTATGGTAAGCAATAAACGAGGAGCAAGTTATAAAAATTGTCTCTAATTATAAGATAAACTTTCAAACAGAATAAAACATGAGCAAGTAGGGTAGGAAATACAAGCATAAGCTGCGAACTCGTCCATCTAGCACCTTTCTTCATCAAATGAGCAAACCCTAAGCATAAGAGCAAGAAAGGTAGGGTTTTAGAGCAATTTCTACCATCAAACAACAAGGTTCTGACCTGGAGAAAGGTAGGAGGAAGGATAAGTAAGAAATAAACGGAGGAAATAAGGGGATTCTTACTCTATTAGGTCAAGATCACTAGAAGGAAGCTTTTTAAACCCTAAAAGGAAGTCAATTGCAACCCTAGATTCTTTTTCCAAGAAGATCCCCTCTTTCTTCTTTCTTGGATAGGAAATTCACAGAATCATAGAGGGAGAATGAGGTTCATAGAAGGAGGGAAGTGGTGCAGAGAAAATGGCTCATTTTGGTGCATAGAGATAAGTATATGAAACTTTAAGATAAAGAAAAAGAAATAGTTGAAGTTCTAGTATCTTTCCAAGTGTCCATGGCCTTAAACTATTAAGAATATACAAGAACACACTCAAGAAGCTCCCCCATCGTCCATATAGACATTCTTATCCCTAGTTTCTTGAATTTACATGCAAAACAAATACTTCATTAGTTGATAGCTACTAAAGGTAGCTCATCCATGAAGGGGTAAACCCTAAAATAGCCTTGGAGAAAACACCTTCAAACCAAGGAATAAATAGGTGCCCCATGGCTCACAAAGCTCAAGCATGATGAGATAATATCCAAGGAACATAATCCAATGATAAATTGCAAAGAAAACCTTTCAATTGGGTAAATTGTAGAAAAGTCTAAAATGTGCATAAAATTGCATAACTTGCTCAAACAATGTACAAATTGGACCAAATTTGAAACTTAAGCTTATCTTATTTTTTAAAAGCATATCAAAAGGTTAGATTAGGGTTATAAGAATTCAATTATGATAATTAAGCTTATTCAACTCATTAAGCAAGTTTAGGGGCCTTACACTGCGGGCATCGCACCCCCAACCATGTATGCAATAAGAACCACGTTAGAGTAAGCGACATTGAGTATTATTATAAAAACATAATAACTTGACAATAAGGAAAAGCATGAAACTAATTAAATAGTAGATTTGGATTCACATAACTTAATCTTGGTGGTTGATTAAAGTATCCTTGATACTTATGTACCAAAGGTACTCATAAGGCCCATAGGCTCAACGTTAACATGATGACGATAAAGTAATACAACCCATTACACGAATCATCATTTTATTGGAATAATTAGTCGATCTGATTCCTCATAAACATGACTTGAATTAATGAAATATCATTGAAGAATAATATTAAACTAATAACCTTAGGGGATCTTTCATGCAATTAAGATTTAATTTGAAACACATAACTATGCATATAATTCATCTTGATCGCCATTATAATTATAAGGCAATGAAAACTAAAACTAAATACTCAAAGTGCATGAAGTTGCTTACCTCATCTGGTAGGAACATTTTCTCCTAGATTCCTGATCTCAAAATTGAGTCTTCAACTGCTATGATTATGCTAGAGTGGCCAGAGATGGGCAAGCCAGAGTTTCAATGCGTACAGATGAAGAACGAATCTGTGACAAGTTTCTACTGATTCCAACCGAATTGGTGGCACGATCAGACTCCTGGTTGACTAGACAAACTTCAGAGACCAACCCCTACATCTGTGTTGCCTGAAATCCTCGTCTGTTCCATGTGGACAGGGCAAGGAGATGATAAAATTTGGGTGTTTTGTTTTGGAAAAGAGTTAGAGTTCTAAACTAGGTATATATAGGTTTGATTCAAAGTCATAATCTCTTTGGGATATAAATATCTATTCAATTTGCAATTAGTAATGAGGAAATCATAGAAGATCAAAGTGAGTCGGGCTGTGTAGAATCTAGGGCTAGGTGGGATCTAGGTGATGACTCTTCAGACATTGGATCTTCATCCAATGGTGACCCCGATCTACACATAAAAAAAAAATGAAAAGGTGAGCGTGGCCACTTATGTGACTCGGACTTTGGGTGAAAAATCCCATATCAGGGCAAAAATGTTAGGGTGACATGTATCCCATTTTGACTATATGAAATCATGGACATATAATCAAAATACCAGGGTTACTTTGGTCCCCACTTTATGGAAACTTCTAAAACTCATATGAAGGGTCAAACAAGGTCAAAATTCTTTATAATTTTAACTATATCCTCTCACTAACATGTAGAACATTATTGTGGGATTAGATTCCCAATTTTCTCAACCAAAACCCCTTAATGAAAAATAGTTAGTTTTAAACTTTCATAGTTCCTAAGTAAATGTCGGAACATGATAATCTTGTCATAATTGGTCATGGAGCTTATATCATCATACACTTTAACATATAATTTGTTTCATATATTATTTTACCCTAACAAAGTATATATAACATATTTGACATTTTGATCTATAAAGAGGGAAATCATGTACCAAATGACATTACATACCTAAGGAAAACGGGGATGTGACAATTCTACCCACCTTATAAAAATTTTGTCCTCAAAATTTCATGATACTACCCACCTTGGGGTTTTACATATTATATTCATGCTAACCTTCTAGTACTATCCTAAAACCTCATTGTCATACTTAAGACATGACCTAATAATGGTTAACACAATTACATGAACTTGATTACTTGACATGATTTCATATTAGACTGGATTTTTTTTACTTGGGTTACCCACAATGCTCATAAGGTCGGTTAAGGCTCACATAAGGCCGGTGAAGGCTCACATAATGCTTCCATAGAGCTCATAAGGTTACAAGGCTCACATATTGCTCCCACAAAGCTCATAAGGCCAATTAAGGCTCACATAAGGCTAGTGAAGGCTCACATAATGCTCCCACAAAGCTCATAAGGCCAATTAAGGCACACATAAGGTCGATGATAGCTCACATAATGCTCCCACATAGCTCATAAAACCAATTAAGGCTCACATAAGGTTGGTGAAGGATCACATAATGCTCTCATATAGCTCATAAGGAAAACTAGGGGTCACATAAGGTCGATGAAGGCTCACATAATGCTCCCACAGAGCTCATAAGGACAATTAAGGCTCACATAACATGATGGAGAGGACCATAACAACATAACATGATTTCTTATAATTAAACATGATTTCAAAATTACATAATTCATAAGAATAGCAATAATACATGATGTTCAATTTGAACACATAATCATAAAATAGTGGAGAACATTATTTATTGACATGTGCATGATTATTATTATTTTTTATATCAAATTGTGTACCTCTTGTATTTAAGCTTGGACTTATTATATATCTGATTGGGTTTAGGTGACTATATGGCTCAAAATTTAATGTTGACTCTTATTTTCTATGTCCCCTTTAAATACATGTCGGCCAGTCATATATTCAAAGGTGACATGTCTTATCATACGCATCTTAGCACCTCCCTCATGCACGTGTCCCATAACAAATCCACTTGAAAGGACAAGACAACCATGATTTTGCACATAAATTCTCTCTACAGAACCCCAAGCCAGTGTCCCATATCACAAACACATGGGAAAACGAGAGAGCATACTATATACAAATCTAGAGTTAACATAAAAATCCAGAACATCTAGGCACATAACACTAATCCTTAATTAACTTTTGTCTCATGTATAGAACTCTACTTTAATTTCCAACATCTTTAATGAATTCTTCTATACCTAGGATTAGAACAAATGAATCTGGTTTTTACATGGTGGCCATCTACTTATTTGCTCTGATACCATTTTGTAACACCTTGATTAAGAATACATATATCAATGGAAGAAACACACATGTTTTCCATAACATGGGGTACTTTAGCTCAAAAGGGATGTCACAATCATAATAATCATTGCAAATAAAGTAAAAAATAACCAAGCATTGATATTGATATTGATTCATACAATGTTTACATTGAGTTCTTGAATTGAGACTAACTAAAAAAACACATTTAAACATTTTTTTACACATGAATTTATCGATAAACATTAGGATCTTCTATAGTAGATGGTGCCCCACCATGAGTGTATATTAGAAACCTTGATCTATTTCTTGAGTTGACATTCATATGGCTCTATCCTGGATGTTTCTTTGTATCTACGGGCATTGTGCCCCCACCAATGCATGTAATAAGAACCACATTAGAGTAAGTAGAAGTGAGTATTATTATAACAACATAATAACTTGGCAATAAGGAAAAGCATGAAGCTAATTGAACAGTAGATTTGGATTCACAAAACTTAATCTTGGTGGTTGACTAAAGTATCCTTGATACTTATGCACCAATGGTGCTCATAAGTCATGTAGGCTAAACATTAACATGATGATGATAAAGTAATACATCCCATTATATGATTCATCGTTATCTTGGAATAATTACTCAAATTGATTCCACACGAACATGACATGAATTCTTGAAAGATCATTGAAGCATAATATTAAACTATAACTTTAGGGGATCTTTCATGCATTTAAGATTTAATTTGAAACCCATAACTATGCATATAATTCATCTTGATCGTCATAATAATGATAAGGTGATGAAAAACAATACTAAATACTCAAACTGCATGAAGTTTCTTACTTCATTGAGTAGGAACATTTGCTCCTAGATTCCTGATCTCAAAATTTAGTCTTTTCACTACTGCAATTGTGCTGGAGTGGCTAGAGATGGGCAAGCTAGAGATTTGATGCCGAAGATGAAGAATGAATCCACGAAGAGTTTCTATTTATACCCAATCGAATTGGCGGCACGAACAAACTCCTAACTGACTAGAGAAACTTTAGATACAACCCCAACATCTGCGGTGCCCGACATCCTGGTCTATACCATGTGGCTGGAGCAAGGAGACGATAAAATTTGGGCATTTCATTTTGGAAAAGAGTTCACATTTGAAACAAGGTATATATAGGTTCAATTCTAAGTCTTGATCTCTTTGGGATCAAAATTTATATTTGATTTTCAACTAGTAGTGAGGAAATTGCAGAAGATCGAAGTGAGCCAAACTGCACAGAGTCCAGGACTAGGCAAGATCTAGGTGACAGCACTTTAGATGTTGGATTTCATCCAATAGTGAACCCGATCATTGCATAAAAAAAAATGAAAATGAGAGCGTGACCACTTATGTGACCCAGACTTTGGGTGAAAAATCCTAGATCAGGGCAAAAATGTCAGTGTGGCATGTATACCATTTCGACTATATGAAATCATGGACATTGAATCAAAATACTAGGTTTACTTAGGTCCCCACTATATGGAAACTTCTAAAACTGAAATGAGGGGTCAAACAAGGTCACAAAGCTTTAAATTTTGACCATAGCCTCTCACGAACATGTAGGACATTATTATGGGATTAGATTCCCAATTTTCTCAACCAAAACTCCTAAATGAAAAATAGTTAGTTTTAAACTTCCATAGTTCCTAACTAAATGTAGGAACATCATAATCTTGTCAAATTGGTCATGGAGCTTATATCATCAAACACTTTAACATAAAATTTATTTCATCTCTTATTTTACTCTAACAAAGTATAAATAACATATTTGACATTCTATCCTCATAAAGGGTGAAATTATGTACCAAATGACATTACATACCTAAGGAAAATGGGGATGTGACAACATGTATGTTGAGTAATATCATTCATTACAAGGGTTGTGATATATAATGGTTGGGTGTGGTACTTATCTTTCAATCACTCATACTAGATATTTACATATTACACACAAACAAGCTATTCACCTCTTAAAAGAGTATTAGTTTCTCCAAGCATGAAATGGACTACTTTATATGTTGCACAACTCACTAAATGTTTCCCATGCTACTTTATATTATTACAGACATATTTCTAGCTAAGGATTTTTTGAACAAATCAACTCTTTCTCAAGGAACCCTTAAGGATGGGATATACACCATTCCCTATACAATACACAAAATGTTCTTCTCAATATAATTAAAAGTCATCAGCTCTGAAATATGGCATAAGAGGATTGGTCATCTACATAGAAAAATACATAATTATACGAAAAAGAATTGAATAGTTAGTTCTCTTATCAAAAATCTAAACTATATAATAGTTGTACTATTGCTAAGATTAATAGGTTACTATTTGCTAATAAGCATGTTAAATGCATTGTTCCTTTTTTTCAAGTGTATTACAACTGGTGGGGTAAATCTCTTGTAATCTCCAAGATAGGATTTCAATATTATGCCTTCTTGATTAATTTACTGAACATTTATGGTTTTATCGTTTGGATAAAAAGTCAAACTTTTATGACTACTTTATTTTATTCTGTAAGATGAGTCAGAATAAATTCTATTGTAAAGTATGATTTATGAAACTAATAACGGAGGTGAATTTTCAAAGTCAAAAAATGAATGACTAGATGCTCACAAATGGGATATTACACCAACTAGCATGCCTTTACACATGAAAAGTCAGTTTGGTGGTAAACGTTCAAGTATATTGTTCAATTAGGGCTTACTATGATTCTTAATGCTAAAGTCCCTCTTCATTCTGGACTAAACCTTTTACAACTTTTGATTATATTATAAATTGAATACCCTCTAAAGTGAATGATTTTATGTTACCCCTGTTCAAGTTATACAATAAGACCCATGATTATTATATGCTAAGGGTTCCTAGATGCTTATTTTTCCATGTCTATAATATGGAGCCAAGATCTTAGATATGTGCATTTCTTGGATACAATGATACCTTCAAGGGATATTGATACTTACATATTTCATAAAAAAATATTTCTCAAGACATGTTGCTTTTAATGAGAAAGTTTTTTTCCTTCAAAAAATGTATATCGTGGTGAGCTTACACATTTTTCAAATTTTTGAATACTTCTAATAAAGAGTATATTTATTTGTGTCACAAAACTGGTCTCACATCTCATAAATAGTGGGAAAGCCACGATTTTCGATTTGTTGAGCCACAAGTTTAAGATGTATTATTTTCAAAATAAAATTACTTTTTTGATAGTAAAAAAGTCCAGAGTCCCAAAACAATAATAACAACAACTAATATAAAACTTTACAATACATACTTCATAGGAATCACTATCTAAATTGCATATCTAGAACCATGCATAACAATCCTCGTATTGAATTTTTTTGGATATATTTCTTTTCAAATATGCTAGTAAACAATCATTGAGATATTGATCACCCATAATATTATGTAGACACTATTGGACAATTTCCATCATGAAAAAATATCATCTCAGCCATGATTTAGGAAGAAAACAAGTAAGACAAGCATACATATAAAATTAAATCAACCAAGCGACAATGACATAAAAGTTATAAAAGAAAATACCAATCGATTAAACAATAAATCCACACACAACCTATCAACCAAAAGTTCATGGATAGGATCACTTCTGAGAACCAAAGTGCCTTTATCCCTGGGAGGATGATTACAGATAATGCGCTTATTGCATATGAACTTTTCCATAACATGAAGAGTGAAGTAAAAAATAAAAAGGGATTCCTGGCTTTGAAACTTGACATGTCTAAAGCCTATGACAGGGTGGAGTGGAAATTTATGGATTTTGTAAAACAAAAGATGGGTTTTGGGAGTAGATGGAGGCAGAAAATTTGGGAGTGTATATCGTCGGTGGAACATTCCTTTGCCATCAATGGTGACCAGACCCGAAGCTCCAAGCCTCTCCGTGGACTGCGACAGGGTGACCCTCTCTCTCCCTACTTATTTATTCTTTGTGATGAAGCTTTCTCTACTTCCCTTTTACATGCTGCTAATGCAAACTTGATTCATGGGATCAAGGCGAGAAGGCATGGCCCGTGCATTTCACATATTTTCTTTGTAGATGACATCATTATCTTTGCTAGAGCATCTCATCATGAATGCCTGAATGTAGCTAATATAATTAGCCAGTATGAGCAGGCGTCGGGTCAAAAAATTAATCTTCTGAAGACCGAGGTTGCTTTTAGTAAAGGAGTTCCACACGACACAAGGGAGGCCATTAAAAATAAGTTGGGTGTTCAAGAAGTTGACAGACACGCAAAATACTTGGGGCTTCCCACGGTCATTGGGAGGTCTAAGAAGAAGGTGTTCCACTTCATTAAAGATAGGATCTAGAAAAAACTATAGGGCTGGAAAGAAAAGTTGTTATCTAAGCCAGGCAAGGAAGTGTTGATTAAGTCCATTGTGTAGGTGATTCCTTCCTGTATCATGAGTGTGTTTCAGATACCGGCAGGAACACTGGATGAGATTCAGAGCTGTATTGCAAGATTTTGGTGGGGAGCTAAAGATAATGAGCGGAAAATATCATGGAAATGTTGGGCGTCTTTGTGCAAGACGAAAAGACAAGGTGGGCTTGGGTTTAGAAACATGCATGTCTTTAACCAAGCATTGTTGGCAAAACAGGTTTGGAGGCTATTGACTAAAAATATTTCATTGGCATACAGGGTTCTTAAGGCGCGGTACTTTCCTTCCACTTATATTTTAGAAGCGACTAGGGGGTACAATCCTAGCTACACTTGGAGAAGTCTCTGGGCGGCAAAAGCAGTGGTTCTTGAAAGGACAAAATGGAGAGTGGGGAATGGAGAGAGCATCTGAGTTTGGGAGGACAGCTGGATAAATGACTACCATGGAGAGATAGTGACAGCACATGACACGTCTATATGGCAGCCTTCTATGGTCAGTGACTTGATAGATCCACACACATTAGGATGGAACATGGAGAGGGTCCATCAGTTTTTTCCCATAGAGGTGTGTGGGCTGATTGCGAGCACTCCTATTAGCACTAGACTTCCAGAGGATATTTTTTATTGGTGGCCGGATAGAAGAGGGAATTTCTCTACCATATCGGAATATTGGTTGGGGCTGTTGGGGAAGAGGGATTTTATTGAATCCAGACGGGTGACTGCTGAGCAGATCTGGAAGGTTGTGTGGGATCTTTCTTGGCCGCCGAAAGTAGCACACTTCTTATGGTGGATTACTACAGGTGGTATGGCTACTATGGGTAGATTTCTTGACAGACATTGTCATGCGGATGGCATATGTCCTTTGTGCTATGAGGAAAAGGAGACTGTTCAGCATATGCTCTTTTGTTGTGTAGAAGCCAGGAAACTGTGGAGCTCGACACCTGTGACTACTATCATTGCATCAGCACATATCCAATCACCTAGACAAACGCTTCTGGAACTACATGACGGATTAGATCAACATGAGTTTATGGATGCAGTCGCCAACATGTGGGGGTTGTGGACGTATAGAAATCATAAAGTTTTCCATAATGATGGGAGATGTCTATCCTTCTTTACTAGGGTAGCACAGGCATACATCCTTGACACATGGAGTGCACAGACAATATCACAGGGACAGCAGCAGCCGCAGAGGACCATTGCTGACAAGCGATGAAAGAGTCCGGGGATGGGGATAGTGAAGATAAACACTGACGCAGCAGTGAAGACTGGCACGAGGACAGGCGTGGGCGTTGTAGGGCGAGACCATCTGTGGCAGGCAGCAGCTATTCGTGGCCGTCAGCTGTGGGGAGAGTTGAGTGTGGACATATGCAAGGTGGTATCTATCTTGGACGGCGTCCAACTTGCACGTTAGCAAGGGTGGACGACGGTGGAGGTTGAGTCTGATCCGATCATGGTCATTGCGGCGCTGACTACACCGGCAGAGAGGAGGGACCATCTTGGTCTGATTATTAAGGACATTAGATCCCTTGCTACTGATTTTATTTCTATTTCCCTTGTGCAAGTTTTTTGATCCTGTAATATGGTGGCACATGAAGTAGCAAAGCTTGCAAAAGTCGAAAACTTCATGTACACCGACGAGGCTGGGAATATCCCTCAGTCTCTTCTGAACTATGTAATTTCTGACTATGTTGAGTAATAAACAAGATCGGCCCCGTTATCAAAAATATCAGCCAAATGATTGGTGTCCATCTCCTTGAAGTAGGAAAAAATGAAAAACATTAGTTTTAGTTGATTGGAAATCACCTTCTTCATTTGTTACTCTTTTACCAATTAATTAAGGGAACATGCAAAATTTGGCTAGCTGGTTGAACATTACCAATATTGTTTAAAGATTGATGACTTCTAAACATTATGGAAATTGTATATCATGTTTAATTGAAAAAAGTCATTTTTCCTTTTCTAGAGCATGAATACATAATCATATATGGACCCAAATTTGAAGGAGTTGCAAACCAATTACTGTTTTTTGTTCATATTTTCCAAATCTAATTTTGTGGTGTATGGAGAATTGGTGTGGAGACTATTGAAAATGTGGAGCAAGCCTTAAGTTGTTGGTATTTAATCTCCTCTTCTTCATGCTCCAGTTTCAATCCACAACTTTCACTACAACCAGTGATAAGAGGCTTTACCAACTAATCAAATTGTTAAGTCTATTTTCTCATCTTTATTAAGCCAGTCCCCACCATACATATTCTACACATTTTTTTTCAAAATGAAGTGAGGCATGTGCCTCAACATGGTCCTAATGTGCCTTCTCCACTTCTCATACACAACAGTTGCATTTGATTGAACATAATGGTGATTCGAGATCAATATATGATACCGTTACACCAAAATCTTAGAGTGCAGAGAATTCTAATATTGACCGCTATGTGGTAGTAACACATATAGAGGATATATCTTATCTCTAAATCTACTAACACCAATGGTACTATTTGTATTGGTATTTCCATGTGCTCCAAATCTACATGTGGCCAAAATGATAATGATCTACAAAATGAAGATAACTCTAACTCTCTTGTTACAAATTCTAAAAAAATAGATGCTCCTATTGTTGTTCCTATTAATAAGACACATTAGATGCTCATATGATATAAAGGTGGTGTTATAAAACCAAATACCAAGTATGCAATTATAGATCAAACTCTACTAGAACTTCCTCAGTTTTTCAAAGGGGCTCTCGGTAATCCACTATGTAAAACAACTATGAAGGAGGAACTACATGCATTATCAAAAAACAATACTTATTCTTTAGGCCCTAGACCAAATACTACTCATGTTATTAGTTAAAATGAGTCTTTGAAACTAAGATACAAGATGATGGATCTTTAGAGAGGCTAAAAGTGTGGCAACCACTATCAAACCGACAACATTATCACACAAAACTACACAGAATAATCATTAACAACAGATTAGCAAAAATCATTAAAAATTAAAACTTTTTGCCATGAGATCCACTACCAGGAAACTCTTTTTGAAAAGAACCAAACCATATATACATCATGGTTCACCTTATACATACATTGTTGCATCACCTTGTAAGTATATGAGATAACAGTTGCTTTACCAAAACATATACAAAACAAACATTATGCATCGAGGTGTACTAGCCAAAATCTCAGATTGATCATAAAACTATTTACGCACTATCTCCCAAGGACCTGAGGGTACATGGACAACACATAGGACTCTATATATACAAGACACATAACAACACACTCAAACTGAGCTGTTAATGTTGTCCTTGCTGCTGATGCCTCCTCTCTACTGCACGATCTCTACCTCCTCGTGCATGTCCACCTAAAAAGTTGTGGAACCCATGGGGTGAGACAATAGTCCCAGCGAGAGATATAACTCTCCGCCAACATTTCATCATGGGATCTCAATCCCGTAAACACTTTACTAGGAATCTCATCCCTTCAACATTATCATGATCACATGTGTTGGGTATCAAACCCTCAGTTCATTATTGAACAGTTTCACCTTTTACCATGAAACAATCATTTCTAGGTCATCAAATCCATATATATCATACTTTTTATACAAATATATCACCTGGATCACAAGGCCTTATATAAACCATATTATGCTAAATCATCATAGCTCATTCATGGCTATTCTTATCATGTCATAACACCTGCATGGTTAGGATTTCATATCAAATGCAATATCAAATAAATATCATGACCATGTCATAAAGAGAATCATTCAAATTGCAATCCTCTCATAATTAGGTTTAGGGTTTTCCCTTGCAACTGATTTAGGTTTTCAAGTTGATAATCATCAATCAAATCCTAGTTCTCATCATAAGAGTTATAATATTACCATAAGTGTTCAAGAATACTTCATCAATTATCACCAATTGATTATCAACATGAAGTATTACTTTTCTCATATGAGTTGTACAATTTTCTCTCTCATCCTTACTAGGATATTGTCTTCAACATACTTATTACATTGATTTAATCCTCTTTAGGGTTTATTAGTCTACACTTAGTAAAGTGTATCCATATCATTACTTCAAAGTGTATCCATTGTATATATTAAAGGTGTATCAGCCTACACTCATCAAGATGTATCGACCTTCACTCTAATCTTTGTGTCAGCCTAGACACATTCACTTGTGTCATCCTAGACACAACTACTTGTGTCGCCCAAGACACATCTACTTGTGTCAGTCAAGGCACATCAAGTAGTATTGGTTTAGAGGTACTTAGGGTAGTATCGGTTGTATGGTGGTTGAGGTATATCGGCCATAGTGTATTCATGTGTATCGGACATACTATCATATTATGTATCAGCCACACAATCAACTAGTGTATCAGCCACACCATCAATTAGGGTATCAGCCACTCTAACAACTAAAGTATCGACCTAGTTATCCCTTTGTGTATTGGCCATTGCTCAATATGGGGTATCCACCTCTAGGGTTTTGGGTTGTATCGGGTGAACCTTTATCAACACCTTAGTTTCTTTCACCTAATGACTTCACCACTTCTTGGTGTGTTAGCAAAGACCTCAAGGAATGTGTTGCCCACACTTTCACAAGGCGTGTCACACTAAGTGTGTTGCCCATCACACTTGTGTCGAACTAGAGGAATATCGGCTTATGAGTATATCGGATTAGGTTTAATGTTGGCCATGTTGGCCTCCATATTAGAGTACAAGTATATGTTAACTTAAATGTTTTCAAGGTATCGGTCTGTCTTATTCTTTAGCCTTGGGTAATAGGTTAGACAACTGCAAGACCAGTAGTCCTACTTATGTAACAAACTAATAGTAAGTTAGGAATTCAGGTGTATTATTTTCCAGTTATACACCCTTTTATCGGGTTAGGGCTTCTACAAACTGATATCTGTTTGTGCATATAGTTTTACATCATCTTCAAGCTCCAACCCTCCATACATTACTACTCTAGTTCATGGACAACAACCCCATATATCCATTAGAACTGATAGAATCATTATTCAAACACGAAAAGTTGAAGTAGAGAAGGAATCGTCAAGTATTACAAGATAGAGGGTAAATAATAATAAATTTGGGTTTAAGTTATATAACCCATCTTAAGATCAACACAAGAGCTTCAAGCTCCAAAGCTCCATGTTCCCAAGGTTGAAGATGACTTATCAAGAGTCCAAGACTTGATCAAAACACTTCTATATGAAAGAAGATATCATAGTAAGGAACTTGGTGAAGAAGAAGGGAAGGAAAGAATCATGATCCGAATAGCATAGTCTTTCCAAGGTTGAAGATGATCATGACTTTACCTTGAACAAGTTTCTCAGACTTCCCATTTCTCCTTGATCTCCTAGGGTCATCCACCAAGCAAGAGATGGTAAAGGAGTCAAAATTTTTAAAGGAGGTAAAAAGAGAGACTTATATAGTTGAGGTTTAATAGAGAGAGAGAGAGAGAGTATGTGTAAGGTGTCATCACCATGTGCACTTAGGTGACACTTGTCCATGCATGGTGACTTCATGCATCCATAATTATCTTGCCATGAAAAACTCTTGAGTATAATCCATAGATAATATATCGACCACTGGGTATCTTGCTTGACAAGATATCTCAACCCAATATCACTTTATGTGCAAACTGATACAACTTTTGCAAGGAACTTGTAAATTGATAGGCTTCACCTACTTGTGGTGATTATCTCAATATGAACACTTTCAAAGGTTACCAAACCGATATGGGACCTCCTCTATGGCTTCCAAGCCAATAGGCACTCACATAACACTTCATAACTCGACACAACCCCATCTACGGTTCAAGATACTCAACATTCTTTGGTTCTTTCACCACAATGAGTGTTATCATTCAACTAAGATTCAAACAAGTCACCCCTTTCTTTCTCTCTCCTATAAATGATTCTAAGGGAGAGAAGGAACACTCAACAGGTGAAAATTTTCACATAAACCCTCATTTGAGTAAATTGCAATCTTTACAAAAGTTATTATATAAAGCACAAAAGATTTGCAAATAATTTCAAAATTGAGAAATAAACTCTCCTCAAGTTTTACTTACTTTTAAAAAGATTAAGACAAGGTTATAAACAACTTACTTAGGCATAGATTCTAGGGTTATCCCAAAACCCAGGTCAGGGGTGTTACTTAAGCATGTCTTCTGACTAAGGGATAAGTCAAGAAGAAGACATAGACTACATTAAAAACTTGTAGTGAAGTGATCAAGCTACCACTATTCATATGGTTGTAACATTTTTGTATGTCCTTATTGTAACATAATGCATTTGGACATTTGCAATGCATTTATAAACACTGATTAATTAGAGCATGGCTTTCTTGATAAACCATTGGTATTTATCAATTATAAGTATCATAACCATGTTTGCAAACTTCATAAGGTATTATATGGTCTCAAATAGGCCCCATGAGCTAGAGTTAATGATCTAAATGACTTTCTATTGATTATGGATTCAGATGAAGCATTATTGATCCCTCTCTATTTTCTTATATTCACCATGATGTTAGTTTGTATCTCCATTTATATGTCAATGTTGTCATCATCACTTGCACCAACTTCGAATTTCTAGCCAATTTTAACATGATTGGAGTTTCAAGTTTAGTTTGTGAGAGTTAGACAACTTGTCCTATTTTCTGGGAATTCAAGTGTCTTCCCCATCCTCTAGTCTAGTACTTATCCAAAAAAGTAAATCATTGGTGTCTCAAAGTAAACTGACAAGTGTTATTGCAAACCTTCATCAAATCATATAGATTCAAAGTTTCACAAACGAACTGAATCATCTTATCTATATGATCCCCATATATATCAAGGACTAGTAGGATGTCGTAAGTACATTAGAGTTACAAGGACTAACATTGCATATGCTGCAAATAATGCATGTCAGTTCTTTAAATACCCTTGATCATTGTAAAAGGATAGTAAGATATCTAAAATGATCCCTACAAATTGGTACTATACATCCCACAGATTCTTTGCATTAGATTTCCTTTGTGATTTTGACTGGGTTGGTTGTCCTTGCATTTGGAGATCAAGCATTGTAGTTTACATATTTCTTGGTGCCACTTGTGTATCTTTGAGTTCTAATAAATAAACAATAGTAGCTAGATCAGTTATGAAGCTAAATACAGGTGGTCAACATCAACTACAACTAAAATCACCTAGATATTCTTTCTACCTCGATATCTCTATGTTCATTCCACAAAACTAGATAAGTTGTATTTCGGTAATTTGGGAACCCTTCAACTCACTTTTAACCATGTGTTTCATTACTCATACAAAGCACATCAAAATTGATTTTCTTTTCATTTTAGAAAAGGTAGCATTCAGGCACATAGTCACAACTCACATTCCATCTTCTCAATAAACACTTGTTCACAAAGCCCCTCAACAAATCTACATTTCAAGTTTTACGAACCCAACTAGGTCTTTAGCTCCCTACGTCCGATTTTCTGGTGGGGTATTGGATATGTGGTGCCAGCTAAGGAGTCATGTAACATCCCTGACCTGGGTTATGAGTTAACCCTAGGTGTTTTGCCTAAATATGTGATTAAATCTTTGTGATTAACTCTGAGCATGTAATTAAGCTTCTCAGAAACATATATTTCAGTATTTGCTCCTTTTTATTTAAAGTTGTAGCATTGTTTTGTTATACAGGGACCTATGTGAAATTTACCCAGTTGAAAGGGTTAACTCGCAATTTGCACATGTTGAGATGTTCCTCTGATGTTGAGACATCATGAGAATCTTTTTATCAAAGTTTGAGGGATTTCCCAAGCTTGGGCACCAAGGTGCAGCTGTGGAAGCAATCCCGGTGCTTGAAAACCCTAATTTGGGGTAAAATGCAATTTACCCAAATTAAGGGATGCAAATTGTGAAAAATGTCATCTAATGTATCTTTTTAGACTCTTGCCATCATTAAGAGAAGAAATGATGAGGGAGTCACCTCAATTGAGTTATCAAGTTATGAAATATGCCTTGTGATTGAATAATCAGGGTATATGTGCAATATCTCTTTATGTATGTACCTTATTATTAGATTGTTCTTCTTTGCCTTATTTTTCTAGACCTTAAGATACGGTTTGTACTTATAATAAAGAGGAAGGGACGAGCAAGTAATGAAGGAAGGACTTAATTGGAATTATGGGGAAACTTATGGGCCTTTAATGAAACATCACCCAAGTATATGTATACTTCACCTCTCAAGCAAAGGAACTTTTCCTTCATGCATATCACTGTTTCCCTTTGCTTGGCCGACTAAGGACTGTCTTGGAGCTCAAGAGGAACGACCAAGGGTGCAAGGTAGGTTTGAACCTCTCTTCTTGCCTAATTCCATGGTTAGAACTCGAATTCAAGGTCAATTTGGTGACTAACTCTTGAAACCCTACCTTTCTAGCCATCTATTTTCGTTCTTCCTTGGAGTTTTCACCTTGGAAAACCTGTGGGAACTCAAGGACGCCATTAGAGCTTGGAGCTTGAAAGCTTGGAGCTCAAGGAGCAAGCTTTAGGCGGGTTTTATAACTCTAAACCCATGCTTTACTATGTACATCTCTTATATGCGGTTAGATGATAGCTCTTCATGTTTCCCTACTTTTCCATGCTATTTTGCAAGACAATCCATGGAATATCCGTACTGTTCTTGAGATAGGAGATAAAGGCATGATTTCCAAGAAAAACCCACCGCTTTCCACTTCCTTAAACGGTCCCAACAGTTTTCTCTCTCGGTCTCAAGACCGCGAGGTGAGCAAACGGTCTCGAGACCGCGACATGGCAAACGGTCTCCAAGACCGTTTGGCCCCGTTGACCGAGCGTGGACCGTATACGAAATCTGTTCCTAATTATATAGGTTAATTACCCTCAATATTTGGGAGGCTAACTCCAAAGGAATCAGGAGATATGACCTTTTTAAGTAACAATTTTAAATGAATTTATTCCTGATTCTCAAACGGTCTGAAATCGCCTTTTTGGGAAAACAGTCTCAAGACCGTGTAAGGTCGTTGACCAGGCGTTGACCGTATGAGATTACTGTTAAAAATAATGTTAATTAACAACTCACCAAGTTTGATGGTCTAATTCCAAACGGGCTAAGAGTTGAAGGGTGAATACTAGGGATAACCCTAGGAGAAATCAGTACTGAAATTATGGTAACCTATTTAGGGTTTTTAGGGTTGATTGACCTAAACGGTCTCAAGACCGTTTAGGGGCCACCCAAACGGTCTCAAGACCGCGAGGGCAATCAACCATGACCGTTTGGAGGTCTGGGGTCAAGATTTGTTGACCAATTGAAGGTACAATTACACCATATTACATTGTAATTAAATATTGATATAACCCTCAACTCAATTGATCCAACCTTGAAGAAATTTCACTAGAATCCAAAATTGGATGGGCAAACGGTCTTAAGACCGTTTGGAACTCATCCAAACGGTCTCAAGACTGAGAGAACAATCACCCAAGACCGTTTGAAGGTCTAGGGTTAAGTAATTTGACCAATTGAGGACCTAATTGCAAATAAGTTATCAATGTAATCAAAATTCTGTTTTGTGGTTCAATCATGGTTCAACCCTATCAAATAACCTTAGACTTTGATGAAATCTTGGGCAAACGGTCTCAAGACCATGTGGGGTCCACCCACATGACCGCAAGACCGTTTGGGCCAAGTTTGGGCTCAATTGGAGCTCAATTGAAGGGTTCAACCTTGTGTTGAGTCACATTGTTGAGTGTTGATGGGTGAACATTGATAGACCCTAATTGAATCAATTTCAACCCTAATTGGTCAACAATTGAGGGTCAATTGAATGACCAATTGGCTAAGAATAACCTTAATTAACCCAATCCATAAGTGGTCAACATAGCTTTGACCTTTTGAGGGCTTCAACATTGGTTGACATTATCGGTTGTATCATTGAATCTTGTAGATGGTTCAAGTGGTTGAGACCATGTGAGCTCGCGGACTCAAGGTCGTGAGGAGGCTCGCGGTCTCCAGGTCGTGAGGAGGCTCGCAGTCTCAAGACCGAGAGGGGGCTCACGGTCTCAAGACCGCGAGGGGCCTCGCGGTCTTGGGGTCAAAGAAGGGCAAACAGTCTTCATGATCCTCGCGGTCTTAACATCAATTTGAGCTTCGCGGTCTTGAACCAATTGAAGAGGCTCGCGGTCTTGGAGTTTAAGGAGGCTCGCAGTCTTGGAGTTAGAGGAGGGCTCGAGGTCTTGGAAAGTCAAAGTAGATAAACGGTCAACACTATCAAATGATCTCAAATCAGTTGGAGATTGATGGTTGAAGATCGATCAATGTGATTCAAGGTTGACTTCTTTCAATCAATTGATGATATAAATGGTTCAATGTTGCCCTAATCAAACCCTAATGATAACCTAGGATATTAAGGGGTTAATGGACTAAGGTTTTGACCATGATGATGATCAATGGGGTGAATTACCAAAATACCCCTAAAGGATAAATTGGGTAATACCTTGATCACATCAAACCCTAATCACATGATGGTGATGTTTTGGGCTATGTTAGCCTATGATGACTTAATCCAACCTGATTTAGAGTGATGTTGACATCACCTAACATTATGATGAGAGAAAAAGTACTTCTAGAGAGAGAAAGTACTTCTAGAGAGAGAAAGTACCCTTTTCAGGTGAAAACTCAATTAAAGCATCTCCAATGCACAGGAAGGAGCATAATTAGGGTATGATCCACCTGTGTGAGATCATAAAAACCCTAATTATGATAAATGATGAACCTTTAACTAATCTAAGAGCATCAATGAATATGTTACTCATATATGATGATGTTATGAGTTCAATTCACCTTAATGTGAATAGTAAACCCTAATTCAAGGGTGATGACATGTAATGTGAATAGTAAACCCTAATTCAAGGGTGATGACATGTAATGTGAATAGTAAACCCTAATTCAAGGGTAATGGCATGCTTTTGAGTATTAAACTCTATTTGATGTGAATTAGAGATTTAACTCTTATGATAAGAGTAGGAAGTATATTCCTTATTTTTGTATTACCTTTATCAGTTGTATTAACCATGCAGGTTCTGATATGAAGGTAATCATATCCATGTATGGATGTTGATGTTATATTCATTAAAGGCATGTTGTTAGCCTTATGAATAAGTAAGGTAATCTGATGCCTTGTCAGTGGCATCCTATGCTGATAATGGGCTGTGAGAGCCATGAATACCATCAAGGTCATGCCTTAGAGATGACTTGTGATGAGGATAATGAGAAATGATGATTGATATGAGTTAGGCATGTTACATTTAGTATTCTTCTTTTATAGCTGCTATGCTACTGTTATTGTTTGGAGAACAATGTATGCTGTTAAAGAATACTGAATGTACCTAACTAATCAAGTATAATGTAGAGCCCTGATCATAGATCCATCATTGTCAGAGATTAAGTGATGGTGAAACAGGTTTTCCTCAGGGAACTCCTGGAGCACATACTTTTGAGTATGTGGGGTACATGGATGTGTAGAACCTTACATACTAGTGTAGGAAAGTGATGTAGATGAGTAATCCATCCATCCTTCACTATAAATCCATACCGTATCAGTGGTAGGTAAACATGAAACCTCCTGATGACGAAGAAAGCACAGATATCCGTGTCAGTGGTAGGTAAATATGAAACCTCTTGATGACGAAGAGAGTACAGAACGCCACTGTGACTCTAGAATAGAGAAGGACCAGTTTACCCTGGTGAGCTATAGTAGTAGAGACACGAGATGTCCTACAAGTGATCCTCTTACTAACTGAGGAAGGTGAAGGTCATGAGAATCCAGCTCTCTTAATGACCTATGTATGATACTGATGTGACTTCTCAGCGATCAGTTGGAGTATGAGTGGTATGCCTCATCTCCACAGGGCATAATGTTGTTGTAAAACATAATCAACCATGTAGTATAACTTGTTAGAGATGACTCCAAGTTAGTTGATTGATGTTACATTGCAATAGTGTTTATATTCTCCATATCTGCTAAATTGTAGAGATCTTGTTATACCTGCAACTGTTATAGAGTACTTTGAAGGCTTTACTGCTTAAGATATTCTTTGATGTTATAATAAAGCTTCTGGCGAAGAGTTATAACTCTCGCTGGGACAATTATTTATAATTGTATCACCCCGTAGACTTCAACTTTTTAGGTGGACGTTGGAGACGAAGGAACCAACCTACAGGTGATCAGTCTCAGCAGCAGCACCACCAGGGGCATCAGTGATCTCAGGTGGAGATTGTCCTGCCATGTGGTGTAGTTAGAGTCAGTCCTATGTGTCCTCTGTACTCTCAGGTCTTGGAGTCTTTTGTTTAGTGAGCTTGAGATTTTTGTATCTGGATGTATATAATTACTCAAGACATAATTATCCTGAGATGTAAACAGTTTATCTCTCTTTATGAAAGAAGTTTTATGGATCCAAGTTCTTATCTCGAAAAGTTTAAATTTCCCGTGATTTTTGTCTTCCGCTGATTACCGATTCGCTTCCGCTAAGTTTTAATCATGTTTATGTCATGGTTTGGAGATCAGAGCCCACAACTAGTGGTATCAGAGCTCTAGGTCAGTTGAGTCTACAGAGGCATAGGACTTAGGATGTCGAGTCTACCTTTAGTACTCCTTCCTTATCTAATAGAATCTTCTGCTCCTCAGGAGAAGAAGATACATAAGAATGTCAGAACATCACGATGAGTACGTGGCAGAGAGTAGTGCTAGTGCACCTCAAGGCGGTGCAAGAGTTCCGAGAATAGAACAACCTGCACCGGAGTTACCAAGAGAGCCACCCCAGTTCGACCTAGCTGACATGAGTAACCCAGCTGTACAGACAATGTTCGGGCAGTTCATGACTGCCATGACACATATAACCGATAGGATGCCCATTCCTGCACCTAGGGCACCTGTCCAGCCTGAAGCACAAGGTATCGGTAAGACATTCGAACGACTTCGTCGTGTCGGAGCTGCCGAGTACTTCGGAACTGCCGACCCTGCAGATGCTGACTTATGGTTGACAGAGTTGGAGAAGGCTTTCAGGATTCTTATGATTTCGGAAGCTGAGAAGGTTAGACATGCTGTCTATCTTCTCAAAGGCAGTGCTGGTCACTGGTGGAACATGGAAGAGCAGAAGAGACCTGGAGTAGAGTTCTCATGGGAAGAGTTTCGTCGGGAATTTATCAAAAGATATTTTCCAAAGACCTTCCTAGATGAGAAGATCTCTCAGTTCGAGAAACTAAGGCAGGGTATGATGTACATTAGCGAATATGAAGCTAAGTTCATGGAGTTGCTGCGGTTCTATCCGCACATGGCTGCTACGGATGAGGAAAGAATCAGAAGATTTGAGAAGGGTTTGAATTCTGACATGTCAACCCCTGTATCTACCTTAGAGAACCGAGAGAGATTCTCTACCTTCGTTGATTCAGTCCAAAGGATAGAGAGATCGGTGGTTGAGAAGAGACAAACCCATAAAAGATATCCACAGTTCCAGGGTTCTTCATCCAGGGATTCCAAGAAACCTAGATTCTCTGCACCTAACCCTCCACCACCCAGATCGAGTTTTCAAACTCAATGGACACCAAGCAGAGGTAGAGGACGGAGTCAACCGCTTTAAGGGACACACAGTTCTGCATCAGTGTCAGTTACTGGACCACCCAGACCACAGCAACAGGAGAAGAGTTACTACAACTGTGGTAAGGTGGGACACTTGATGAAGGATTGCCGTTCTAGGCCTGTCGGTGTGACACAACAACCTCCGAGACAGAATCAACAAGGATCTCAGAATAGACAACATCAAGGAGCAGCTCGAGGACGTGGACAAGCATCTCAAGCTGGATCATCAGCACCACCTCAACACCAGGCGACTGCGAGGTTCTATGCTATGAACCCACCTGAGGCAGTGGTCAATCCACGGGTAGTGGCAGGTCAGATGAAACTTTTATATTCTGATATGTCTACATCCTGTGTTGTATCCGTTCTAATTGATCCGGGTGCTACGCACTCTTTCATCACTCGTGAAGTTATCCGTAACTGCAATATGACTGTTAGTCATAGGACAGATAGTTTGTTATTAGAGACTCCGTTGAGTGGGTCTTCCGTTTTGTAGGAGGTATGTTCTCCCTGCATCCTCTTCTTTTCTGACCATCGCATTCAAGTGGATCTTATACCACTTGATATGCAGGGATTTGATATAATCCTCGGGATGGATACCTTAGAAAGGTATAGAGTTGTCTTGGATTGTGAGTCCAAGTTGGCTGTGTTTGCTGATGAAAGCAACACATGGATCTTTCAAGGAGAAAGAAAGATTCTGCCCACCTGTCTTGTATCAGCTATGGTTGCTGATAAGCTGTTGAGGCAAGGATGTTATGCATTCTTAGCCCATGTGGTAGATGTTACCAAGGAAAGTTTCAATCCTGCTGAAGTTCCTGTAGTCAGGGAATTCGAAGATGTATTTCCTGAAGAACTTCCTGGTATACCACCACCTCAGGAGATTGTTTTGAAATCAATCTGATCCCAGATACGAAACCCATAGCTCAGACTCCGTATAGAATGGCGCCTGCCGAGATGGCAGAACTCAAGAAACAGCTTCAAGAGTTACTTGAGAAAGGTTTTATCCGACCGAGTACTTCACCTTGGGGTGCTCCGGTCTTGTTTGTTAAAAAGAAAGATGGGTCAATGCGGTTGTGCATCGACTACAGACAACTCAATAAAGTAACAATAAAGAATAAGTACCCTCTGCCGAGGATTGATGATCTCTTTGACCAGTTGTGTGGTGCAACAGTCTTTTCAAAAATAGACTTGAGGTCTGGATATCATCAACTCCGTATTAAGGATAGTGACATATCCAAGTCTGCCTTTAGGACAAGATATGGTCACTATGAGTTCACGGTTATGTCGTTTGGACTAACCAATGCACCAGCTGCATTCATGGAACTCATGAATAGAGTTTTTCGACCTTTCCTTGATCAGTGTGTTGTCGTCTTCATAGATGACATACTGATTTATAGTAAGGATGCTCAGCAGCATGAGCAGCATCTTCGCCAAGCTTTGACCTTGCTAAGAGAACATAAGCTGTACGCTAAGTTTAGCAAGTGTGAGTTTTGGATGCCGGAGGTATCTTTTCTTGGACATGTGATATCCGCCTCGGGAATTCGTGTTGACCCTACAAAGGTAGAATCTGTTCTACAATGGGAACAACCGAAGACACCGACGAAGATTCGAAGTTTCTTGGGGTTAGCTGGCTATTATCGAAGGTTCATTAAGAACTTTAGTTCTATAGCTTTACCTTTGACCAAGTTAACCCGGAAAGATGTTCCTTTTTCTTGGAGTGATAAGTGTCAACAATCTTTCCAGTTGCTGAAGGAGAGGTTGACAAGTGCACCTGTGCTAGTGCTAACTGAACAAGGAAAAGGGTATATAGTTTTCTGTGATGCTTCCAAAAATGGACTAGGATGTGTGTTGATGCAGGATAAACAAGTGATTTCTTTTGCTTCCCGACAGCTTAAGAAACACGAGGAAAATTATCCAACACACGATCTGGAGCTAGTTGTTGTGGTTCATGCTTTGAAGATCTGGAGGCATTATCTCTACGGAGAGACATTCCAAATTTTCACAGACCACAAAAACCTTAAGTATATCTTCTCTCAGCATGAGCTCAACATGAGGCAACATCGCTGGATGGAGTTAATCAAGGACTACGACTGTACAATTGATTACCATCCAAGCAAGGCCAATGTTGTTGCAGATGCCTTGAGTAGGAAATCAGCAACATCAACCATGAATAGAGCACAACTAAACTCTTTAGTATGCTCTAGGAGAGATATGCTTATCTCTTTAAGGCAAGACAATGTACAGTTGAAGGTGTCATTGTTAGCCGGATTGTTGGCTGAGATGCATATTAAACCTACCCTAAGGGAGCAGATTAAAGAGGCACAGCTAGATGATGTTGCAGTTCAACATATAAGATCTGAGTATGGAAATGAGAAGCAAGATGATTTTAATGACTCAGAAGATCAAGTAGCTTGTTATAATGGAAGGATGATAGTGCCAGATGTGGACAACTTGAGAAAGTTAGTCCTGGAAGAAGCCCATTCTTCCATGTATGCTATGCATCCAGGGATCACCAAGATGTATCGGAATTTGAAAGATCTGTATTGGTGGCCTGGGACGAAAAAGGACGTTGCAGAGTTTGTTCTGAGGTGTCCTGTGTGTCAGCAAGTTAAAGATGAACACCAAAAGCCTGCAGGGACAATGCAACCTTTACCCATACCACAGTGGAAGTGGGACCATGTGACCATGGACTTTGTTGTTGGCCTACCCAGGACAAGCAAAGGACATGATTCCATTTGGGTAATTGTTGATAGGTTGACTAAGACAGCACATTTCTTACTTGTCAAAACAACCTATTCTGCTGAAAGGTTATCAGAATTGTATGTTAAAGAGATAGTGTGTTTGCACGGAGTTCCTGTCACAATAGTTTTTGACAGAGGTCCTCAATTTACAAGTCATTTTTGGGAACAATTGCACAGAGCCTTAGGCACTAAGCTGAGGTTTAGTACGGCCTTTCATCCACAGACTGATGGACAGTCGGAAAGGACCATACAAACCTTAGAAGACCTGTTGCGAGCATGTGTTCTCCAGTTCACCGGAAGTTGGGATCTACACCTAAGCTTGATAGAGTTTGCCTATAACAATAGCTATCAGCATAGTATTGATATGGCACCTTATGAAGCCTTATATGGTAGACGTTGTAGATCACCCTTGTGTTGGTTTGAGACTAGTGAGCACCAGTTGTTAGGTCCTGACCTTGTGCAGCAGACCACAAAAAAGATTAAAGTAATACAACAAAAGATTAAGACTGCTCAGGATAGGCAGAAATCTTATGCTGACAAACGTCGTAGACCCTTAGAGTTCCAGGTTGGGGACAGAGTGTATCTCAAGGTCTCACCTTGGAAAGGGGTCCTTCATTTTGGAAGGAAAGGGAAGTTAGCTCCTAGATATATGGGGCCTTATCCAATCATCGAACGGATTGGAAAGGTAGCATATAGACTAGAGCTACCACCTGAGTTACAGAGGTTACATCCTGTGTTTCACATTTCTATGTTGAAGAAATGTCACCCAGACACCGAGTCAGTTCTACAACCTATGGAGGTAGAATTGAATGATGACATATCCTATGAGGAGGGACCATTGTCAATCCTTGATAAATGAATTAAAAAGTTAAAGAAGAAATATATAAGTCTTGTGAAAGTCCTCTGGAACCATCGTGGTATTGAATAAGCCACTTGGGAGTTAGAGGATGAGATGAGAAGGAAGTATCCTGCCCTTTTCTCTTAGTATGTTTTATCGATTTCGGGGACGAAATCCTTGTAAGGGGTGGATAATTTGTAACATCCCTGACCTGGGTTATGAGTTAACCCTAGGTGTTTTGCCTAAATATGTGATTAAATCTTTGTGATTAACTCTGAGCATGTAATTAAGCTTCTCAGAAACATATATTTCAGTATTTGCTCCTTTTTATTTAAAGTTGTAGCATTGTTTTGTTATACAGGGACCTATGTGCAATTTACCCAGTTGAAAGGGTTAACTCGCAATTTGCACATGTTGAGATGTTCCTCTGATGTTGAGACATCATGAGAATCTTTTTAGCAAAGTTTGAGGGATTTCCCAAGCTTGGGCACCAAGGTGCAGCTGTGGAAGCAATCTCGGTGCTTGAAAACCCTAATTTGGGGTAAAATGCAATTTACCCAAATTAAGGGATGCAAATTGTGAAAAATTTCATCTAATGTATCTTTTTAGACTCTTGCCATCATTAAGAGAAGAAATGATGAGGGAGTCACCTCAATTGAGTTATCAAGTTATGAAATATGCCTTGTGATTGAATAATCAGGGTATATGTGCAATATCTCTTTATGTATGTACCTTATTATTAGATTGTTCTTCTTTGCCTTCTTTTTCTAGACCTTAAGATAAGGTTTGTCCTTATAATAAAGAGGAAGGGACGAGCAAGTAATGAAGGAAGGTCTTAATTGGAATTATGGGGAAACTTATGGGCCTTTAATGAAACATCACCCAAGTATATGTATACTTCACCTCTCAAGCAAAGGAACTTTTCCTTCGTGCATATCACTGTTTCCCTTTGCTTGGCCGACTAAGGACTATCTTGGAGCTCAAGAGGAACGACCAAGGGTGCAAGGTAGGTTTGAACCTCTCTTCTTGCCTAATTCCATGGTTAGAACTCGAATTCAAGGTCAATTTGGTGACTAACTCTTAAAACCCTACCTTTCTAGCCATCTATTTTCGTTATTCCTTGGAGTTTTCACCTTGGCAAACCTGTGGGAACTCAAGGACGCCATTAAATCTTGGAGCTTGAAATCTTGGAGCTCAAGGAGCAAGCTTTAGGCGGGTTTTATAACTCTAAACCCATGCTTTACTATGTACATCTCTTATATGCGGTTAGATGATAGCTCTTCATGTTTCCCTACTTTTCCCTGCTATTTTGTAAGCAAATCCATGGAATATCCATACTGTTCTTGAGCTAGGAGATAAAGGCGTGATTTCCAAGAAAAACCCACCGCTTTACACTTCCTTAAACGGTCCCAACAGTTTGCTCTCTCGGTCTCAAGACCGCGAGGTGAGCAAACGGTCTCGAGACCGCGACATGGAAAACGGTCTCCAAGACCATTTGGCCCTGTTGACCGAGCATGGACCGTATAATAAATCGGTTCCTAATTATATAGGTTAATTAACCTCAAATTTTGGGAGGCTAACTCGAAAGGAATCGGGAGATATTACCTTTTTAAGTAACAATTTTAAATGAATTTATTCCTGATTCTCAAACGGTATGAAATTGCATTTTTGGGCAAACGGTCTCAAGACCGTGTAAGGTCGTTGACCAGGCATTGAACGTATCAGATTACTGTTCAAAATAATGTTAATTAACAACTCACCAAGTTTGATGGTCTAATTCCAAACGGGCTAAGAGTTGAAGGGTGAATACTAGGGCTAACCCTAGGAGAAATCAGTACTGAAATCATGGTAACCTAATTAGGGTTTTTAGGGTTGATTGACCTAAACGGTCTCAAGACCGTTTAGGGGCCACCCAAATGGTCTCAAGACCGCGAGGGCAATCAACCATGACCGTTTGGAGGTCTGGGGTCAAGATTAGTTGACCAATTGAAGGTACAATTACACCATATTACATTGCAATTAAATATTGATATAACCCTTAACTCAATTGATCCAACCTTGAAGAAATTTCACTAGAATCCAAAATTGGATGGGCAAACGGTCTTAAGACCATTTGGAACTCATCCAAACGGTCTCAAGACCGAGAGAACAATCACCCAAGACCGTTTGAAGGTCTAGGGTTAAGTAATTTGACCAATTGAGGACCTAATTGCAAATAAGTTATCAATGTAATCAAAATTCTGTTTTGTGGTTCAATCATGGTTCAACCCTATCAAATCACCTTAGACTTTGATGAAATCTTGGGAAAACGGTCTCCAGACCATGTGGGGTCCACCCACATGACCTCAAGACCGTTTGGGCCAAGTTTGGGCTCAATTGGAGCTCAATTGAAGGGTTCAACCTTGTGTTGAGTCACATTGTTGAGTGTTGATGGGTGAACATTGATAGACCCTAATTGAATCAATTTCAACCCTAATTGGTCAACAATTGAGGGTCAATTGAATGACCAATTGGCTAAACATAACCTTAATTAACCCAATACATAAGTGGTCAACATAGCTTTGACCTTTTGAGGGCTTCAACATTGGTTGACATTATCGGTTGTATCATTGAATCTTGTAGATGGTTCAAGTGGTTGAGACCATGTGAGCTCGCGGACTCAAGGTCGTGAGGAGGCTCGCGGTCTCCAGGTCGTGAGGAGGCTCACAGTCTCAATACTGAGAGGGGGCTCACGGTCTCAAGACTGCGAGGGGCCTCGCGGTCTTGGGGTCAAAGAAGGGCAAACGGTCTTCATGATCCTCGCGGTCTCAACATCAATTTGAGCTTCGCGGTCTTGAACCAATTGAAGAGGCTCGCGGTCTTGGAGTTTAAGGAGGCTCGCGGTCTTCGAGTTAGAGGAGGGCTCGTGGTCTTGGAAAGTCAAAGTAGCTAAACGGTCAACACTATCAAACGATCTCAAATCAGTTGAAGATTGATGGTTGAAGATCGATCAATGTGATTCAAGGTTGACTTCTTTCAATCAATTGATGATATAAATGGTTCAATGTTGCCCTAATCAAACCCTAATGATAACCTAGGATATTAAGGGGTTAATGGACTAAGGTTTTGACCATGATGATGATCAATGGGGTGAATTACCAAAATACCCCTAAAGGATAAATTGGGTAATACCTTGATCAGATCAAACCCTAATCACATGATGGTGATGTTTTGGGCTATGTTAGCCTATGATGACTTAATCCAACCTGATTTAGAGTGATGTTGACATCACCTAACATTATGATGAGAGAAAAAGTACTTCTAGAGAGAGAAAGTACTTCTAGAGAGATAAAGTACCCTTTTCAGGTGAAAACTCAATTAAAGCATCTCCAATGCACATGAAGGAGCATAATTAGGGTATGATCCACCTGTGTGAGATCATAGAAACCCTAATTATGATAAATGATGAACCTTTAACTAATCTAAGAGCATCAATGAAGATGTCACTCATATATGATGATGTTATGAGTTCAATTCACCTTAATGTGAATAGTAAACCCTAATTCAAGGGTGATGACATGTAATGTGAATAGTAAACCCTAATTCAAGGGTAATGGCATGCTTTTGAGTATTAAACTTTATTTGATGTGAATTAGAGATTTAACTCTTATGATAAGAGTAGGAAGTATATTCCTTATTTTTGTATTACCTTTATCAGTTGTATTAACCATGCAGGTTCTGATATGAAGGTAATCATATCCAGGTATGGATGTTGATGTTATATTCATTAAAGGCATGTTGTTAGCCTTATGAATAAGTAAGGTAATCTGATGCCTTGTCAGTGGCATCCTATGCTGATAATGGGCTGTGAGAGCCATGAATACCATCAAGGTCATGCCTTAGAGATGACTTGTGATGAGGATAATGAGAAATGATGATTGATATGAGTTAGTCCTGTTACATTTAGTATTCTTCTTTTATAGCTGCTATGCTACTGTTATTGTTTGGAGAACAATGTATGCTGTTAAAGAATACTGAATGTACCTAACTAATCAAGTATAATGTAGAGCCCTGATCATAGATCCATCATTGTCAGAGATTAAGTGATGGTGAAAAAGGTTTTCCTCAGGGAACTCCTGGAGCACATACTTTTGAGTATGTGGGGTACATGGATGTGTAGAACCTTACATCCTAGTGTAGGAAAGTGATATAGATGTGTAATCCATCCATCCTTCACTATAAATCCATACCATATCAGTGGTAGGTAAACATGAAACCTCCTGATGACGAAGAAAGCACAGATATTCGTGTCAGTGGTAGGTAAATATGAAACTTCCTGATGACGAAGAGAGTACAGAACGCCACTGTGACTCTAGAATAGCGAAGGACCAGTTTACCCTGGTGAGCTATAGTAGTAGAGACACGAGATGTCCTACAAGTGATCCTCTTACTGACCGAGGAAGGTGAAGGTCATGAGAATCCGGCTCTCTTAATGACCTATGTATGATACTGATGTGACTTCTCAACGATCAGTTGGAGTATGAGTGGTATGCCTCATCTCCACAGGGCATAATGTTGTTGTAAAACATAATCAACCATGTAGTATAACTTGTTAGAGATGACTCCAAGTTAGTTGATTGATGTTACATTGCAATAGTGTTTATATTCTCCATATCTCCTAAATTGTAGAGATCTTGTTATACCTGCAACTGTTATAGAGTACTTTGAAGGCTTTACTGCTTAAGATATTCTTTGATGTTATAATAAAGCTTCTGGCGAAGAGTTATAACTCTCGCTGGGGAAATTATGTGTAATTGTCTCACCCTGTAGACTTCAACTTTTTAGGTGGACGTCGGAGACGAAGGAACCAGCCTACAGGTGATCAGTCTCAGCAGCAGCACCACCAGGGGCATCAGTGATCTCAGGTGGAGATTGTCCTGCCATGTGGTGTAGTTAGAGTCAGTCCTATGTGTCCTCTGTACTCTCAGGTCTTGGAGTCTTTTGTTTAGTGAGCTTGAGATTTTTGTATCTGGATGTATATAATTACTCAAGAAGTAATTATCCTGAGATGTAAACAGTTTATCTCTCTTTATGAAAGAAGTTTTATGGATCCAAGTTCTTATCTCGAAAAGTTTTAATTTCCCGTGATTTTTGTCTTCCGCTGATTACCGATTCGCTTCCGCTAAGTTTTAATCGTGTTTATGTCATGGTTTGGAGATCAGAGCCCACAAGTCACCTCATAAGCCAAGTGTTGAATCTAAGGGCTCTAGAGGGGAGTGAATAGAGCTACAAAATTTCTCACCAGATAGATTAGACCTTCAAATTATATCAATTAGGAGCAATAGCTAAATGGCAATCTGAAGTCCTAACTAACAAGCACATCAAGAATGATAGAGATTGATAGCAAGCACTTGACAAAGGGATTGTAGAGTGGTTCCACACTTCAAACCAAAAGTGAGTCAGTCCACTACCAAGAGAGGTCAACCTATAGGACTTTGCAAGTGCTTTGCTCTATTATATCACTATACAGATTACAACAATAGACCACCAAAGGACTTACCCATCCAATCACAAGGAGATCTCCACCTTTACAAGGAACTTACCCACTTAGCTTGAATCTTCATCCTTCGCATAGGTCTTACCCATTCAAGCTTAAGTCTTCAGCCTTGAAGGACTTTTCTTCTCCTCTTAGATCTTCCACCTTGCCTTCTCCTTCACCGGGAGAAGATCACCACCTCTTCATCAACCTTGAAGAGGACCACCTCCAACTCCTTCTTCACTCGATGGAGCTTGCTTCCTTCAACTTTTCTTCATGGAAGAAGGGGATAGGGAAGTAGTGGAAGATTTGAGAGCTTTACAGGCACAAAGGTTGGAGCTATCTTACAATAATCCTAACTCACTCACAAATCACGAAATGAAGTGTAAACTAGAGAGAGAAAGGGGCTCAAGGGGTGGTAGCACAATCAACTATAGCAAGGACCTTGTATGTAGTGAATGAGCAACCTTGGAATGAACTCCAAGTGGTCTTATTTATAGTTGGTGGTGCTCCTTTGAGTTGGGGAACACTTAGGGTCGAATTATAGCCATTTTTTCACAAGGAAATAGATATATTTTTTCCAAACAAGTCGCTAACGGTTAGAATCACTTTTTTTGTGTTTTCTGTACAGTACATTTGGTCAGGATTCAATAAAGGTAACTCGACCGATCGGCTAAAAGAAAAACTTGATTTTCAAACTATCGGTCGAGTTTGTCCTGGGAAACTCGACCGATCAGTTAAAATCACATTTGGTCAGTAACCCGATCGGTCGAGTTCTGTGAATGCGCAACTCGACCGATTTACTCATTAGAGAATTGATCCAAGGGACCGGTCAAGATTGTAACTCAACCGATCAGAAGTCTATGATCAATTTTCTAAAGTCATTAAAAAGTGATTAAAACTTTGTACTAAGCGTCCCACATAATTTTCTCATCTTAGTTACAAGTCATATCATCAATACAAGTGATTACAAAATTCTTCTAAGGTCATTTGAAAGGATATTCTAATTAGCACACTTGCATTGCTTTTGACTTGAACTTTGACAAGATAGGGCTTGTGTAAATTGATTCTTTTCATGTACCTAAAACCTAAAATCAATCTTGAATACACATATTGGATACATATGAATGGAATGGTTGAGTCATTATTAAAATATGGATAATGTATAAACTTTAGGTCAACATTCTCCCCCTTTTTGATAATGACAAACCATTCCTCAGGCATATTGAAAAGAATGTCGAAAGTATACCTTTGCCTTGTGAATTAGGGGGATTCAAGATTTGAACAATGTGAATTGATCCCCCTCAAAATATGCTTACTTTAACCTGCATAATTTCTCTTTCTACACAAAGCAACATAGCATGCATGTACTATATGATCCTTTAGCAAGTCACATGATAAAGCATATAAAGAACAAGAAAAGAATCACATAGGAAATAATAGCAATATGATTGAGTTTTAAGACATTAAAAATCTCTCTCCCACTTTCAACATTATCAAAAAGGAATGGGGGGTAGAAGAACATACAAAAAGGTCTTCTCAAACACAACCAAGCAGATACTCAAACATGCAATCACATAACATATATCAAATAGAGATGAGAGAAACACACAAGCTAGGTCATAATCAAAATATGGTGAAAAAGGGCACCAACTCATAGGATATAACTGATCAAAGAGTGAGAGTGCAAAGAATATAGAGATTACAACTCAAGAATCATGTTCTCATAAAAGCAACTACAAGAGAGAATTGATGAAAACTGAAGATAAAATAGTACATCTCAGATAATTTGCCCAGATGTTTCTAATACAAAATAGCCTAGAAAGATATATATGATCAAAAACAAGACTAAAAACTAAGAAACAACTAGACATCTAGACTATCTATGTCCACAACATCATCATCATCCTCGGCATCAAGCTCGTAGTCTTCGTCTCCATTTCAAGGTGCAACAGTAGTAATACCTTCATCACCAGAGTCATCACCAGAGCCATTACCATCATCAGATGCATCCTCACCATCACTATCATCATCAACAACACCAGTCTCAACATCAGCCTGGTCAGGCATCTCCTCGTCCATAGAAGGACCGAAGCCACAACCTGTCCAAAAAGCATTATGCTCATCCCAAGTCATACCAAGAGAATTAAGCTCATTGGCCTGAGGGAAGGAGGGAGCAAAATCACCTAGACTGGCAAGAAGAGTGGCCAAGGGGCCAGTAGGCAACGACATGAAGATGGGAGCAGAACCACCACCAGCATGGGGTGTGGGAGCAGCAGCAGAAGGCTCAGGGGTAAGGTAGAAGTGATTGTATGCATAAGATGCATAATCACTACTGGGATATGGCTGGTAGGTGGGATAAGGGTGTGCACAACATAACTTCATGTTTGACATGATTGAACATAAATCCTAGTGCAGATGTTGTTGGACCTAGAGGTTGTATGCATGTTGGTGCATCATGTAACCCATGAGGGCATCATTTGATACATGATATGAGGAATGGCTAGGTCGGGGTGGCTGAGGAGGTGGAGCTCGGGTAGAGGTAGAGGTAGGTGCAGTTGAGGCAGAGGCAGAGGGTGAAGCACTGGGTGTGGTGGAGGAAAAGATAGGCACAAACTTTTGAATTGTGGTCTCACTGATGCACACTCCCTTCTTGGCAAGTCTGTAGTGGAAGTCAGAGAAGAGTGATTTCTCAATGGCGAACTGGAAAAGACCACAAATTAGGGCAGGATAAGGTGGATGGGTGCCACGGGTGTTCTTTCTAGAGTCAAAGAAAGTAATATGATGTCGGATATATCTAGACCACTTGACTCTGACATTCTCTAAGATGTAGAACATGATTACCGCAATGTTCTCTATAATATCCATTTGATTTTTCTTTGGATGGATGTTGTAGTTGACCACTAGGGCTAATATACACTTCTTGATATCCAAGGAGGAGGAGGGTAGGGTGCTCTTATTCTTATAGGGTACATCAAGTTTCTTCAGATAGCGATGGATATCAGGAAGAGTGATCTCATTCTGCCTGTAGAAACCCTCAGGGTCTAAAAGGTCAAAATACTCACCATAGTCCTTGCACAAGGTGTCATTCTCATAGGCAGGTGAAAACAAAACATTTAGGATATCCTCAGAGATTTGTAATCTCTTCCCGACGATCATGGAAGTAAGGATTATTTGAGTATTTGGAGGGGGTACAAGGGAGTCATAATTCCAATGCAAATTTGCATAGAATTTGTGAACTACTTTTGTGCTAGACATCGAATTATGAAATCAATCACACTCGACAGCGAGGGCAAATAGGTGATGAACGGATAGCAACCTCTCCACTTGATCTATGATCACTTGATGCCTAGGTCTAGGCTCAAACAAGGCTCTAAAAGGAAAATGACTCCTAGGAAGAAGGTCCTTATACCTATTTACAACCTCTATTGAGACAAAGAGGGTCTCATCAAATGGAATCAAGCGAGATGATGAAGAAGAGGATGGTGAATTTCTAGGGGTGGGTCTATTTCTTCTATGAGAAGCCATGGAGGCACAAAGAAGGTCTAGAACGGTCTATCTAGGTTAGATAAGGGCTAGGAGAGGGAAGGTAAGGTCTGGGGTTGAGAGCTTAGGGTTAGAAGAAGGGGAATCAGTCGTCTATTCTCTAGTTGAGAGAGAGAATAGTCGACCGAATCCAACTTAAGTTGGCAACAACCCGCTGATTGGTCGAGTTATGTGAGTCTAAAACTCGATCGATTGGTCATTTTGTAACAAGCTCTCGGCTAGGGATCGATCGAGTTTGTCCTGGGGCAAACTCGACCGATGGTCAACCTGACCTAAAACCATCAAACTTAATTTCCAGCCATTTGAGTGCTAATTAAATTTATTTTTTAAGTCCATTATGTATCTTGAACATACTTAGGCACATATCACTCATCATTGGGTACTATTTTGCGATAAACATACATTTACAAAAAATACCCAAAAATAAGAGAAAAACAAGGTAAGAAGAACATGAAAAAGCAATTTTAAGAACATAAGCATTCAAAGATCATCAAGATAGATGCAAAACATATAGGATAGATGACTACTAGCTAGAAGGCATATCGGGTTCATCCAAAGAAGTTATAAGCAATTTTGATATAATAAAATTAAATTGCTCTCTTGCTAGAGGTTTATTGTAAATGTATGCCAACTAATTTTCCATGTCCACATGTGTGGTATAAATATCCTTCTTGGCAATGTGATCATGAAGAAAGTGATGGAGAACCTCTATATGTTTAGCTCTACTATGCAATATAGGATTGTAAGACAAGTTAATTGCACTAGTGTTATCACAATAAATAGGAGATGCATCAAAATGAATGTTAAAGTCTTGGAGCATTTGCTTCATCCATAGGACCTGGGCACAACAACTCCCGACTGCAATGTACTCAGCGTCAATTGCTGATAATGCCACAATGCTCAATTTCTTGGAGAACCAAGACACCAAGCATGGTCCTAGGAGGAAACAAGTGCCACTTGTGCACTTTCTATCAATCAAGCAGCATGCATAATCGGCATCACTATAGGCCAGTAAGAGTAAAGTCCCTTGACTTGGGATACCATAGTCCAAAGTTTTGAGTTTTGGCTAGGTACCTTAGAATCCTCTTAATAGCTATAAGATGAGATTTCTTAGGATTTGATTGAAATCTAGCATACAAGCCAACACTAAACATTATGTCGGGTCTAGAGGAAGTTATGTAAGTAAACTTCCAATCATACCTCTATAGATCTTCTCATCTACCTTCTCACCTTCTTCATCTTTATCAAGTTTGGTGGTGTTTGACATTGGTGTGTCCATCGTCTTGGTATTCTCCATCCCAAAGCGCTTAAGTAGTTCATTGATGTACTTTCCTTAGTTGATGAAGTTCCTATCTTTTGTTTTCTTAATTTGAAAGTTGAAGAAGAATGTGAGCTCACCCATCATACTCATCTTAAATTCACTCTGCATAAGATCACTAAATTCTTTGCAAAGATCAAGGTTAGTTCCGCCAAAAATGATATCATCAACATATATTTGAATGATAAGAAAATTGTTAGAAGTGTTCTTTAGAAACAAGGTAGAATCCACTTTGCCCATGATGTAACCATGATCTAACAAAAATTTCTTTAATTTCTCATACCAAGCCCTTGGTTCTTGTTTGAGTCCATAGAGATCTTTTTGCAACAAATAAACATGGTTAGGTAGATTACCATGTTCAAAGCCCGGAGGTTGTGCAACATACACTTCCTCCTCAATTGTAGATACAAAAGAATTTTTTATGACTAGAAAAAGCAAGAAACATACAAATGGACTCAAGTCTAGCTATAGGTGCATATGTTTCATCAAAGTGAATACCTTCCTATTGATTGTAGCCTTGAGCCACTAACCTTGCTTTGTTTCTTACCACTTTGCCACTTTCATCTAGCTTTTGCGGTAGACCCATTTGGTGTCAATGATCTTTCTATCATTTGGTCTTGGCACAAGGGTCCAAACTTTTTTCTTATCAAACTGTTCTAGCTCCTCTTGCATTTCTAGGATCCATTCTTCATCCCCAAGAGCTTCCTTGACATCTTTAGGCTCTAGTTGTGAGATGAAGGCACTGTTGGCTTGTTCTTTGTTGAGTGCAGCCCGCATCTTCACTCTTTCAAATGGATCACCTAAGATCAGCTCCTTAGGATGATTCTTTGCAAACCGAGGAGTTGGATCCTTCTTTTCTTCATCTTTTTCTTCTTCTTGAGCATCCACCTCTTTTTCCTTTTGGGTGATGTTGAGTTCTTTAAGAATATGAATTACTTCATTTGCAACATCATCATTTGAAACAATATCTTTGGGAATAGAGGGGTTAGTATCAATAAAATTCACATTTATAGATTCTTCTACTTTAGCAAGATCAACATTATAAACTCTATATGCCTTGCTAGTAGTGCTATAGCAAGGAATGAAAGCCTTATACGATTTCGAATCAAACTTGTCAAGAGAATACTTCGTGTTCGAAATAAAAAAGGACATCCGAAAACATGAAAATACTTGATAGAAGGCTTCCTACCACGCCATAGTTCATAGGGGGTTTTCTTAAGAGATGGATGCGTGAAAACACAGTTTTACACATAACAAGAGGTACTGACAACTTCAGCCCAAAACTTCTTAGGAGTATCAAACTCAAGAAGCATGGTCCTAGCCATCTCCTGTAGAGACATATTCTTCCTCTCTACAACCCCATTTTGTTGAGGTGTTTGAGGTGAAGAAAAGTTGTGTGCATAACCCGATTCTTGACAAAAATGCTCAAAAAGGTCATTTCCGAATTCTCCCCCATGGTCACTATGGATGGAAAAAATCCGACAAGAAGCTTCATTCTCAACTCGTTTACAAAAACTAGAGAAAACATCAAGCGTATCATTCTTTGAAATGAGAAAGAAGATCCAAGTATATCTAGAGAAATCATCGACAATAACAAGGCAATACTTGGAACCACAAAGCGATTTCATTCTCATTGGTCCAAATAGATCAATATGAAGAAGCTCAAGAGCTCTATTAGTGCTAAGGACTCCTTTGGATTTGAAGGAGGACTTAGATTTCTTTCCTTGTATAGAAGGTTGACATTCCTCATCATTTTCAAAATCCAATTTAGGAAGTCCCTTGACTAAGTCCTTTTTGCTCAACTTCTTTAATTGATGCATATTTACATGACCAAGTCAGCGGTGCCAAAGAGAAATATCATTCAAATTGGCTACTAGGCATCTACCAACCACATGCTTAATAGATTTAAGAACAATAATATAAAGATTACCACTTCTAGTTCCCTTATATATAACTTGGTAGGTGAGGGAATCTAGAATTAAACATTCAAAAGAAGTAAATAGAACAAGTTAACCATTATAAAAAAAGTTTACTAGCACTTATTAAATTGTGATGTAGGCCATCCACAAAAAGAACATTTTTTATGCATAAGGATTCACCTACATCACCCTCACCTTTGACTTTACCTTAATTGTTGTCCCCAAAGGTTACGGATCCTCCTTTCTTCTTTGTGAAGTTGTTGAAATGGTTTACATCATCCGTCATGTGTTTTGTGCAACCACTATCAACAATCCATCTATCTTTTCCCTGTAAGAAAGGAGAATTTTTATTCCCAACTCAAACTTTGGGATCCAGAGTTAGATTGGGAACTCATTTCATCTTTGGGTTGGTCCCCTTAGGCTTGTAAGGACAATAAGTAGAATAATGGTCATCACATTTGCAATCAGAACAAACCATAGGATTCTTAGTGCCTGAAGATTCTCCTACAAAGAAAGAGATCTCCTTACTCTTTTTCTAACCTTTGGCCTTACTCTTTACCTTTGAGTCCCCCCTTCAAATCCCAAACCACTAGTACCCCTTTGTTGGGTAGAATGATCAAGGATTTCATTTAGGGAGTTCTTCCCTTTGAGAAATTTCTGCAGGGATGCTCTTAATCTATGGTTATCATCATTCAAAGAAACAATAGTATAAGATAAACTAGATAAATCATCCCTAGCATGCACAATAAAGATTTAGTAAGATATGAATCCTTTTCAAGAGAGAGAGAGAGCAGCCACATTATCATTAGGCAACAAAGGTATAGAAGATAAATCATTTACTTGACTAAGTAACCTAGCATTTTCAGATTTTAGCATTTGAACCTCTTTGAGATAAACATCTCTCTCTTCTCTACGAGCATCAACAAGTAAATTAAATTCGATATTTTTAGTTTTAAGCAAATCAAGTTCTTTTTGGCAATTATGGTTCTCTTCCTTAAGCTTTTAATGTTCTTAAGGTAGACACCATTTTCAACTTCAACCCCCTTGTATTGGAGCTCAAGATCAATATATTGCCCTTGGAAGGTATCAATACTCTCAAGATTTGTTTTCTCATTCAATTCCAAAATTTCAAGATTAGCATAAAGATCATCAATAATTTTTCCTAACCGTTTTCTTTTAGATTTACATTCAGCAAAAGAAGAAAAGGTAGTAACAAGAATGTCAATAATAGCTTATTTAGCCAGTTCATGCAAGCTTATCTCACTTACCTCACTTACCTCACCAATGTCTTCACTTGTAGAGGCCATGAGGGCAAGGTGGCACTCTCCATCTTCTTTGAAGCTAGAGCTGCTTGAAGATGAAGCTTCCCAACCTGCATTGGTTGCATTCTTGTGTCTCTTTTCCTTCTTGTCCTTCCTCTTGTTCTTTCTCTCCTTCTTGTAATCCTCATCTTTACTTGAGCTTCTCTTATGGTGAGAATTTCTTGACTTTGGGTATTCACTCTTGTAGTTCCCCTTTTGACCACACTTGTAGCATCTCAGAGTAGAGGATGAGGAGGCTTGCTTTCCCTTGAAGTGCTTGCCCTTGATGTAGTTGGCTTCATGCTCACTAGGGTCTTCATCTTCACTAGAGGAGGGAGTCCATTAAGCAAGTTGTTGTTGAAGGATGACAACCTCCACTTGTGCTTTAAAAGAACTATCTTTGATCTTATTGGCTTCCTTGTCTTCTTGCTTAGCTTCTTCTTCTTGCTTGTCAAGTCTTGGTTCATGGGCTTGAAGATTGCCAATGAGTTCTTCAGTTGGGATGTCACCAAGGCTCCTCACTTCTTCAATGGAGGTGACCTTTGACTCCCATCTCTTTGGAAGAGTTATCAAGATCTTTGAGTTGACGATGCCTCTTACCAAAGGAGTGCCCAAAGCAACCAACCCATTGATGATGACATTTAGCCTTGAGTACATCTCTGTAATGCCTTCTTTCTTTCCCATCTTGAAGTTCTCTAGGAGGCTACCCAACATGTAGATCTTTGCCTCCTTGACTTGCTTTGTGCCTTCATATGTAATGCACAGTTTGTCCCAAATCTCATAGGCTGTGTCCCATGATGAGATCCGGTTGAACTCTGTGGGAGTGAGGGTTGCGTAGAGGATGCTAATGGACTTTGCATTTAGTTGATCTTCTTTGAGAGCAGCTTCACTCCATGTTGCAACAGCTTCGGTTGGCTCTTTGTAAGGTGTGACCATCACCTTCCACATGTCAAAGTTCATCCCTTGAATGTATAATTGCATTCTTCTCTTCTAATAGAGGAAGTTGGTTCCATCAAAAACCAGAGGACGCATGGAGAGGCCTCCCTCTAGGTTGAGTGAACCAAGTAGGTTGTCGCCCATCTTCTCGTCTCATGGGAGATTGTTGGAGAAGATCCTTATCTTTGATACCACTTGTTGGATCTAAGGGCTCTAGAGGGGGGTGAATAGAGCTACAAAATTTCTCACCAAATAGATTAGACCTTCAAATTATATCAATTAGGAGGAATAGCTAAATGGCAATTTGAAGTCCTAACTAACATGCATAGCAAGGATGAGAGAGATTGATAGAAAGCACTTGACAAAGGGATTGTAGAGTGGTTCCACACTTCAAATCAGAAGTGAGCCAGTCCACTACCTAGAGAGGTCAACATCTAGGACTTTGCAAGTGCTTTTCTCTATTATATCATCACAGAGATTACAACAATAGACTACCAAAGGACTTACCCATCCAATCATAAGGAGATATCCACCTTCACAAGGAACTTACCCACTTAGCTTGAATCTTTAGCCTTCACCTAGGTCTTACCCATTCAAGCTCAAGTCTTCAACCTTGAAGGGATTTTATTCTCCTCTTGAATCTTCCGGCTTTTCCTTCTCCTTCACCTGGAGAAGATAACCACCTCTTCATCAACCTTGAAGAGGACCACCTACAACTCCTTCTTCACTCGATGGAGCTTGCTTCCTTCTGCTTTTCTTCATGGAAGAAGGGGATAGGGAAGTTGTGGAAGATTTAAGAGCTTTACATGCACAAAGGTAGATCTCTCTTACAATAATCCTAACTCACTCACAAATCATGAAATGAAGTGTAAACTAGAGAGAGAAAGGGTCTCAAGGGGTGGTAGCACAGTCAACTATAGCAAGGACCTTGTATGTAGTGAATGAGCAACCATGGAATGAATTCCAATTGGTCATATTTATAGCTGGGGGTGCTCCTTTGTGTTGGGTAATACTTAGGGTTGAATTATAGCCATTTTTGCACAAGGCAACAGATCTATTTTCATCCAAACAAGTCACCAACGGTTAGAATCACTTTTTCTACATTTTCTATACAGTACATTTGGTCGAGATTCAATAAAGGTAACTTGACCGATCAGCCAAAAGACAAACCTGATTTTCAAACTATCGGTCGAGTTTGTCCTGGGAAACTCGACTGATTAGTTAAAATCACATTTGGTCAGTAAACTGATCGGTCGAGTTCTGTGAATGCACAACTTGACCGATGCACTCATTAGAGAATTGATCCAAGGGATCGGTCGAGACTGTAACTCGATCGATCAGCAGTCTATGATCAATTTTCTAAAGTCATTAAAAAGTAATTAAAACTTGGTACTAAGTGTCCCACATAATTTTCTCATCTTAGTTACAAGTCATATCATCAATACAAGTGATTACAAAATTCTTCCAAGGTCATTTGAAAGGATTTCCTAATTATCACACTTGTATTGCCTTTGACTTGAACTTTGACAAGCTTGGCCTTGTGTAAATTGATTCTTTTCATGTAACTAAAACCTGAAATCAATCTTGAATACACATATTAGATATATATGAATGGAATGGTTGAGTCATTATCAAAATATGGACAATATATAACCTATAGGTCAACAGCAAGGAGATAAGGAGAGGAATATTCTTTATGTTGTTTAATTATGTACTAAGACTTTAATTTGCCTTTCTTGCGGCATCATTCCATGTCAAGCCCAAGGCCTATATATGTGTGTGACCAATTATAAAAATAGTTGAGTACTACAAAATTTCTCATATGTTGTTGTTATTGTTTGAATTTGGGACAATTTTTTCCAACCTTCTTGACTCATCTCTCTTCTTCGTTAATCTCAATTCTAGGGTTAGGGTTTATTACCCAAACTAATTCAATTAATTATTATGTATCTTAGGATCTTAGGTTTATTTGGTCTACTGACTTCTGATTGAAACTTTGGAGAACATGTAAAACTTGTAAACGTCTCTATTTTTTTTAATATTGTATTCTTGGTATGTTAGGAAATTATAGAAAAGTATTCACAACAATACCATATCATCATCATCATCATCATCATCTAAGCCTCAGTCCCAACTATGTTGGGGTCGACTGCATGGATCCTTCATTTCCATTCAGCTCTATGGATTATAGAAGAGGCGCTTATAAAGAAAGATGTTGATAATGGGCCATATTCTGGTTGAGATGTCGAGATTCAAAATCTTTCTTTATAAGCACCTCTTCTATTTATTGTGCTTGATTCAATAACATTGCTTCGTATAGGTGCATTTGTTGGTCTGTGTTGCACATGTCCGTACCATCTGAGTCGGCCCTCACACAACTTGTCCTCAATGCGCGCCACCCCCACTTTATTCCTGATATAATCATTTCTCAAGCGATCTTTTCTTGTCTTCCCACACATCCATCTCATCATATGTATTGCAGCCACGTTCATCTTGTTGAAGCCTTGTTTCTTCACCGCCCAACATTCACTCCCATAGAGCATGGTTGGTCGTATAGCTGTTCTATAAAACTTACTTTTTAACCTGAGAGGGATCTTCCGATCACATAAAATTCTAGTTGCACTCCTCCATTTCAACCATCCTATAGTGATTATGTGACAAACATCATTTTGGACATCCCCATCCATTTGAATAATAGAACTCAAGTAACAAAATCTGTCACATTTTGGTATATCTACTCCGTCCAACTTGGCTCCATCATTCACACTGCGGGATTGTCTGAAATTGCAATGCAAATAATCCGTTTTGCTCCTACTAATCATCAATCCATTTGATTCTAATGCCTCTCTCCACCGTTCAACTTTATCATTTAATCCAATCTTTAGTTTTGTCAATCAAAACAATATCATCAACAAATAACATACTCCAAGGAATATCATCTTGAACATTCTTTGTCAACTCATCCATAACAAGAACGAACATATATGGACTAAGTGTGGATCCTTGGTGTACCCCAACTATGATAGGAAAAGTTGGTGTCTCTCCTCCAGGAGACTTCACTCTTGTAGTAGAGCCATCATACATATCTTTGATCAAGTCAATGTATTTGATTGGCACACCCTTTTTCTTCAAAACCAACCACAAACTTCTCTGGGTACTCGATCATAAGACTTTTCCAAATAAATAAACACCATATGGAGATCTCTTTTTCTTTCTCTATACTTCTCCATAAGCCTCCTTATCAGAAAAATAACATCTATTGTTGATCTTCCAGGCATGAAACCAAATTGGTTGTTTGATATCTGTGTTATAGATCTTAACCTCTACTCAATAATCCTCTCCCAAAGCTTCATTGTGTGACTCATCAACTTGATTCCTCTTTAGTTTGTGCAACTCTGAACATCACCTTTGTTTTTGTAGATGGGGACTATAGTATTATTTCTCCATTCATTCAATATCTTCTTTGTCTTCATGATCTTGTTAAAGAGCTTTGTTAACCACATAACTCCTTCATCCCCCATACTCTTCCAAACATCAATGAGAATACTGTCTGGTCCACATGTCTTTCTCATTTTCATCTTCTTCAAAGCATTCTTGACCTCAAATGGTGAAACTCGTCGTGTGTAAATGATATCTCTTGTATTCATGTTAGACGACTCTCTAACATTATTTGCAGTATTTCCATTAAAAAGCTTATGAAAGTAATTTCTCTACTGGTTCTTGATATCATTGTCCTTCACCAACACCCTATCATCTTCATCCTTGATGCATTTAACTTGACTCAAGTCTCTTCCTTTCCTTTCTCTTATACGAGTCATTATATATATATATATATATATATATATATATATATATATATATATATATATATACCCTTCTCTTGTATCTAGCTTCTTATAAATATCATCAAAGTATCTAGACCTTACCTCATGAACAACATTTTTATCTTCTATCTTTGGAACGCTGCATCATCTCGAGATTTGGACAAGCTCCTACAAATCTCCTTTTACCAAAAATTACTCCCGTGCTCTTTTTTCTCTACTTCTTTCTTTTATTTTTTTTTCTAGTATTGTCAAGCATGATAATTATTATTACATACCGAAAACTTGTTGTGTGCAACTTGTATAGAATCTTTTTTTATCGTAGGCTCTACAGTATGGGAGAGGACCTTCTCGATTCCTCATGATCAATTAGACAAACGGGCGGATAAATGGAACTGTCAAAATTTGTCATATGAAAATAGATAAAGCCAGCGCCTGACCACTGTACAACTGACCAATGGGCTTGCCATGGAACAATCGGGTTGGGTGGGCAGCTGGATATCTCCATGCAGATGCTGACGCGCCCATCCTCCATCCGCCGTTGAGCACGAATTTTACTGGGCCGCATGCTGCACAGACTTCGCATTGGAGGGCCATCTTGTCGTGAAGGCTCCATCTTGGGTTATTAATCGTAAGAGCAAACCAGAGACCAATAGCAAAGAAAACAGAGCCTGCTCCCTTGCCCCATAGCAATAGTGAGGCAGTACACCAGATGGGCCTCCTTTGCTGAGGATAGAGGCCCGTACACCACGAGGCCCAATTACAAGAAGTGTCGAGACCTATGAGAACATCCTCCTCGTCACTACCCTGGCCCCATAGCAGTGGCAAAGCGCCAAAAGCCATACACAATATTATCGCGGGGGACTTCTTCCTTTGGGCTTCCAAAGTATTGAAGGGGACCAACGAACCATTCAGACTCTCTTTATGTCTTTCGTATAGATTGATGTTGTTATTTGATTTAAAGAAATGGATTATTTAAGTTAACTAATATCTGAAAAATATGTTGATTAATTTGATTTAAATTGACTGAAATAAAATCTATATTTTTCTTGTCACACTATTAACGATTCTGATGAAAACAAACACAAAATTTTGCTCGCGCTTCTGTGAGAGCATTTATGTAATCAATCATTTATTGATGAATATTTTGGATATAAATAACACTTGTAGCTGACTTGGTTGTAATAAGGTTTGTTGTAAGCACTGCATGGAAATATGTAATGGTCACCACGAGCAAGTTAGTAATGCAGGTTGTGACTTGGCCACTACGCAATGCCTTGACAAGTCTTGCACGTGCACTAGTTTTGGTCTATTGATGTATTGTTCTTAGAACTATGTGTCACCTAAATTATACTTTATACCGTTCATGTGCTTATTGTTCGTTTCTATCTTCGTCGTGTCTACATTTTTCCTAATTTACCATGTTTATGCGTTACTCGTTCCATGGTTTCTCAGGCAGTTGAAGCAAACAAACACAACAAGTTCAGTTATCGTGACGACAATTGGATGAGACATGCACAATGAGGAGGAGTAGAGAAGCCGTAAATCATACTATGAAGGAGGACTACCCTTTCGGGTTCCCACAATATAAGATGGGCGTAACTATTCTCTCTCTCTCTCTCATATCTTTTGTATAGACTAGGATTTATGCTTTAGCTAAGTGATTAGGCTTGATAAAAATAGAATTAACTTTTTCATATTGTTAGCTGATTAACCAGGTAGGTGACAACTGAGTCATAGATTTTAAAACTATTAAACTTCATTATTATACAGTTATATTGCAATCAAATATGACATATAACACGTGGCTACATTTGAAATTGTGATGTATCACAATTGATCTCTTTATTGACTTCTCCTTAGATGCACATGTCATCTCTCCTTTTGTTCACACTGCATCCATCAACGTACAAGTTTTAAACCTTTTGTGACACTTGGACAATGACATAATGACCCTTTTCCCCTTTGATTGCTTTACAAATACACCCCTACTCTTCTCCCTTATATTATACATATTTATTTTTAGTTGATTCCTACTAGAAAGGGACATCATCCAATCCTCTTCTTCTCTTCTATCTTTGGTAAGAATTTCCAACTTACAATGGAAAACTCTTGGCTATTCATAGGATATTCAAGTAAATAGCAAGGAAGAGAAACTCTTCTTCACCCTTCAACGATCATATTACCCTAATACATTTGGATTGATGGTTTGAGGATGCCACCTACATCTATATGCTTGGTATTCTAAGATATTGACATGACCTAGATATACAATCTATTAATTTCATCCATGACAATATTTTATCATGTTGATGATACAAGTGTTAGATGATCTATGGGTTGCATCCATGACCATATGTTGACATGTTCAGGGCACAACTCCAATTAATGTTTTCTTTTCAATTCTTACATTTGTGAGGGTTGCCTTCTTCTTTTTGTATTTGGATACATGTTATAGGAAATATTACTCATGTGAGAATTTGTTCCAACTACTCTTTGAATGTATACTCATCCCAATTTTAGTCGCATATTAGTCTAGTTTTGTAGCTAGATTTCTTAATTTATGATAGAAATAGCTTCATTTATGTTTATCTAGATTTACGTTATTTTTTTTGGTTTGGATACTTTCCTCAACTTCCTATGCATGTTTAGAGTCTTACCTCTCCATAACAATACACCCTCGGGGGTCCCACTATCGTTAAGTGGGCTACAGTCCAGATCAGATGCCTCTAGCAAGGTCTGGGGTAGTATCCTAGCCCAAAACAGATTTTGAGGATGTCTAGAAGGAAAATAGGTCGACAATTTTGGCTCAAATCCATGAGCGACCACTGATCGATCAACCTCTTCTTCCAAATAAGATATTGATCAAACTATGTTGATCGACCTCCAATGACTAAGATTGATTGATGTATTACTATCAAGATCTTCTGATTGAGCTCCATCAGTTGAGGTATGTCCATCGACCACCATATCAGCAAGGCACCTATCAAACCGATCATCGACCTTCCTTGATTGAGGTCTTCTAATAGATCTCTATCAATCAAGATATATTGATCAAGATCCACCACTTGATCAACCAACTATGGAGCTCTACTGGTTGAGCCCCATTGATTAAATTCTACTGATTGACCACCTAGTGATTGACCATTCAGCAATCGACCACCCAATTGATAACCACTGATTGACCACCTAGAAAATGGCAATCCAATAATCAACCAACACAAATCGAGCTCCATTGTTTGACTTCAAGTGATCTACCCTCACGTGATAACCAAAGCCCACAACCCTTCGTCTTCTCATTACCAATGCAGTCACTACATGTACCTCACCACATTACTGGGGATCTTGTAGCACTCTACCCACAAATCCATTTTGCATTCATTCAAAACATAGATTGATTGACTATCCTCAAAAGTAGAGCTCGATTGACCACCAAATCCTGATAAATAAATCTCAAAAGAGTCAGACCGATTGACATGTGCTACATCCTGAGTGATCAACCGACCACCATTAAAAGAGATAGGTAGATTGACCGACCTCTGCCTCATTTTGATTGAGTTGTGGATACCAACACCATTCCATATCTTAGTCTTGCATAGTATATGATTCATATTTATTAGTCTTGCATAGTATGTGATTTTATGGGATATTTGTAAGAGATCACTTTTGTATGAATCTAGAAATGCATGGGATAAACTTCTATGTAAATGATTTTATGAAGTATAATAAATATGTCCAAATATATATATATATATATATATATATATATATATATATATATTAGCTTCCTTTTGAATCCACAGAATAAAATAGGAGATAAGTGTTTGATGAGCAATCTAGATGGATACTGAAAGTGAATATAGATGCTTATGTGGTTAAGAATGTAGATTCCATCTAAGTTAGGGGTGGCAATCGGGTTCGGGTTGATTGGGTTTTATTTCGGGTCAACACTTTTTCGCTAGACCCTAATCTTGCAAAAGATGTATTTTTGGGTCGAAACCCTTAACCCTAACCCGACCCACAAATAATTTACGATCTATCGGGTCTGACCCATTAATCCAACATCAAGACAATAGTTTTAAAATAAAATGCTATGATTTGTCTAGTCCTTGATAATTCCCAAGTGTAATTAACAAATTTCATTGTGATAAACTTACTATGTGATTGAGAAACACATATAATGCCTATTGTTGTTTGTTTGAGACTTTTAAACACAAATTCCTAATATAATTAGTGTAATAAATCATACAAATCAACACAAAACCATGTAGAACTGTCAAAATAAATTTCATGATTGATGGATTAGTAAATTGACGGGCCATCGGGTGTCTTAAAGTATAGTATTTGTAATTTTATTTCAAAATATAATTCTGAATTTTGGGTCAATTGGGTCAATTTGGGTCTAAAGTCCAATCCCATACCCGACCCTAAATTAATTTCAAGTTCTTCAGGTTCAGGTCAATTTCGGGTCGGGTCGGCTCGAAAAACCTTAGACCCTAAACTTGCTTAAAATTTTGTGTTATGGTCGGGTCTTGTTTTGCCAGCCCTAATCTTAGTTATGAACCCCTTAGGAGATTCAAGAGGAGGAGGGGAGAAAGATCAAAGTGGTTTCTGTGGGATCTGATCTCCAAAACCCGAGATAAACACATAAACCTCGAATTAAACTTAGCAGAAGTGATTCGATTAGCAGTGGAATACCAAAAATCAGTGGAAATTAAAACTTTTTGAGATAAAGCATTGAAACCATAAAACTTCATTCATAAAAGGAGATAAACTGTTTACATCTCTGTCAAATTACTTCTTGAGTAAATATACACATCATGATTCAAAATCTCAAGAATCGTAACAAAACTCAGACCAACAACTCCAAGACCTGAGAGTACAGAGGACACATAGGACTGACTCTATCTACACCACAAAGCAGGCTTAATCTCCACCTGAGATTTACTGCTGCTCCTGGTGCTGCTGCTGCTGGGACTGGTCACCTGTAGACCGGTTCCTTCGTCTTCGACGACCACCTAAAAAGTTGAAGTCTACGGGGTGAGACAATTTTAAATAATTGTCCCAGCGAGAGTTATAACTCTCCACTAGAAGCTTTATACAGCAAAACAAAGAATAACTTAAGCAGTAAAAGCTTTCAAAGTATTCAACAACAGTTCTGGTAGTAAGAAAGAGTTCAACATTTATGAAACATGAAGAACATATGCACTATACAGTGTAACATCAATCAATTAACTCGTAGTTATCTCTAACAGGTATACTACGCTGTAGATTATGTTTTTTTTTCAAACATTATTATTATGCCCTGTGGAGATGAGGTATACCACTCATACTCCAACCGATCACTGTTACATGCCTCGGTATCATACTAGGTCATTGAAAGAGTCGGATTCTCATGACCTTCACCTTCCTCAATCAGTAAGAGGATTACTTGCCGGACATCTTGTGTCTCTGATATTATAGCTTACCAGGGTAATCTGGTCCTTCGCTATTTTAGAGTTACAGTGGCGTTCTGTACTCTCTTCGTCATCAGGAGATTTCATGTTTACCTTCCACTGATACGGTATCTGTGCTTTCTTCGTCATCAGGAGATTTCGTGTTTACCTTCCACTGATACGGTATGGATTTGTAGTGAAGGATTGACAGATTACACATCTACATCAATACCTACACTAGGATGTAAGGTTCTACACATCCATATACCCCACATAATCAAAAGTATGTGATCCAGGAGTTCCCTTAGGAAAACCTGTTTCACCATCATTTGATCTCTGACAATGATGGATCTATGATCAGGGCTCTACATAGTATGATTACACTTGATTAGTTAGGTACATTCAGTATTCTTCTAACATCATACATTGTTCTCAAACAATAACATTATCATAGCAGCTATGAAGGGAGAATACTAAATGTAACAAGCCTAACTCACATTAATTATCATTTCTCAATACTCTCATCACAAGTCATCTCTAAAGCATGACCTTGATGGTATTTATGGCTCTCACAGCCCATCAATCTCATAAGATGCCACTGACAAGGCATCAAGATATTTTACTATTCATAAAGCTAACAACATGCTTTCAATGAATGTAGCATCATCATCCATACCTGGATATGATCATCCTCATATAAGTACCTGCATGGTTAATTCAACTGATAAAAGCAATTCAATTCAAGAATTATACCTTCACTCTTGCCATAAGAGCTAAGTTCCCTTATTCTCATCAATTAGGGTTTACTATTCACATTACATGTCATCACCCTAGAATTAGGGTTTACTATTCACATTACATGTCATCACCCTAGAATTAGGGTTTACTATTCACATTATGGCGAATTGAACTCATAACATCATTATGTATGAGGAACATCATCATTGATGCTCTCAAATTTAGGTTAAGATTCATCATTTATCATAATTAGGGTTTCCATGATCTCACATAGGTGGATCATACCCTAATCATGCACATTCATGTGTATGGAAGGTACTTTACTTGAGTTTCCACCATAAAAGGGTACTTTCTCTCTCTTATGATACTTTCTCTCTCCTCTTACTAGTAGATGGTGATAACACCACTCTAGATCATGTTTGTTATAACCTCAATTTTCAGGTTCAAATGGTGAGAAATGCAATTTCTCATATTAAGGATAATTGAACAAATAATGATGTGATTTGTTTTGAATAAATGAATTCTTTACACAATAGCCTGGATTGGTTGCTTCATGGGCTTTATTGGCTATTGGGCCCAATAACAAGGAAATAACAAAGAAAATTCAATTAGTGAATGAATAATTGAATTTTTGAGAAAAGAAATATGTGGAAACCTCTAGAAGGCAAATCCAAAGAGGATTTCGTGCCTTTTGGGTTCCTTGGGTACCAAGGAGTCCAAGGTTACAAAAAAAGAAAATAATGAGGAAAGAAAAGATTAATTAAATATTTCTTTTTAAAGAAAGGAATTGATAATAATGGAAACATATTGAAAATAAGAGGAAAAAGGTATGATTGAATATTCCTTTGTGGAATTTCGTGTCTCAAGAATTCCTAATGATAAAAGGAATATTAATGAGGAGAGAAAGAGAGAGAGTAAGAGAAAGTTCCTTCTCATTGAAGGAATCATATTCCAATTGAAAAAGGATTGTTTTCTTCATGAGCAAGGTTACAGGGAGCGTGGCTACCCTCCTATATAAAGGGAAGAGCCCATGGCTAAGCCAAGAAGCCTGTTCCACGCACCTCTCCTACCCTTCTTCTTGTTCTTTCACGTATAAACCCTAACGAGGGTGTAGACTTATTTCTGGAGCATCACGAGTTGGTTTTGTGGTCCTATTAGAGACTCGAGGGTCCTACGACATCAAAGAGTCGTTTGGTGGCCATCCTTCCGACCTATCTGGCGCGGAGTTGCAGCCGCATGACTGCCATAACGATCAGGTGTTGCAGCCCTATAGCTCACGAGAGAGCCGCCTATGCAGCGATGGAGGTGGCGCTCCAGGTGCGCCCAAGGGCGGCGGAGCTGGGGGAGAGGTTGGAGGCAGCAACCGGGGACCGAGGAGCCGGAGAAGGGCCGGCGCACAGCTGCAGATCGCAGCTAGGGCGGCGCTGCTGCTTCAGCCCGAGGAAGAAGAAGAGTCCAAGGTCGTTGGACGAAATTGCCCTTCGCGGGCTGTAGAACTGGTCGTTTAAGTGGAGGGCAAAATAGACAATCGATTATAAACTCAATCGGGCGCAACATTGCTGGAGAAGCTACGTGGCGGCTTCTGATTGGTCAATGTAAGTGAAATCTTACAAAATTCATAATTAATCATTGCTAGCTCGGATTTAGATAAGTTATATATGAATTTTGATCAGGAGAACGAGGGGAATCTATTAAAAATATAATAAGATATTGATTCCGTTCCTAATTTCAAAAGTACTATAAGTTAATGAAAAGTGCATTAAAGTAAAGATAAAAACCTAATTTGTGAATTAAAGGTTGAATCTATGGTGCCTAATGGGTTAGTTTGAATAATTATACCATGTTGAAGGGTAATATCAGATGTGAATCTAATATATATGAGATATTGCATGTTTTAAGGTTTTAAACCAAGATTACATGATAATGCTTTTAGAAACCCTAACTTGGAGAAAAAGGGGAAGATATCATGATAACATGTTGTTAAATGATAGTTATAAGTTTTTGGTATATGAAAGTCCTTAATTATGGATAAATACCCTAAAAGTAGTAATTAGGGACTTTTTATGAATAAAAGGTAGATATGATGGAAAAATGAGTTCATATGTTATTTAGACCCTAATGAGCTTTGAATTGATGATAGATGCACATAATGATTTTGTCATGAATTAAAAGGGATAAAAATAGTATCTTTAATGTAAAAGAATTTTAATGAAATTAATTGATGATTAATGTGCTTTTAAATATGGAAATAAGGTTATATGTTGTTGAGATAACCTTAGTATTGAAGAATAGATAAGATAATTAGGGTTTTTGAATAATCGCATAAAATTAGGGTTTAATGCGGTGAAAGATAAAGGGAAACCCTAATTGCATAATGAAACCCTAAAATAGACACAAAACCCTAGAAAGCGAATCCAAGTTAATAAAGTATATTCTTGATGAAATGTGTAATAAATAGAGTACATATTCTTTTCAGGAATTATGTGATGATTTAATTACATGCTTGGATCTGTTGATTGGCTTGATTGCATATACATGAAGTAAATGATGTATAATCTGCATGACTCATCAAATCAGGTATGTGGTTACGCTTATGAATAATCGCTTTAGTTTCCCGGCGATTTCCGAAGGATTTATCGGTTGCTTGAAATAATTGTTGAATGTCTATTCATTTCATGCAAATGTAAAGTGAATATGACTATCACATAAAGTATATGCCATCTAGCTCAATTCATTGATCCTCTCTGTGTCGTAATGGCGGACCTGGTACATAGGCTACCTAGAGGGTAGATCCACCAGGTCGAGAAAGACTTTGGCTGCCTAGAGGGTAAGTCCAACAAGTCACCTTAGAGAGGTTTCCATATAAGTCCTTATAGGGACAACACAGAGTTGTGGATAAGTATGGATTGAGTAGTTTGGCTTAAAATGTAATCTTGATTGTTAAAAAGATTAATTGCTTGATTACATTGTTAGCATAATTTCTTGATAATTGTTTCCTCCACATACCGACTGACCGTTGCTTTGTTTGTCGGCGTTTTAGGTACATTTTCCAAAGCACAAAACAGTAAAATGACACATTGTGAATTCAAGAACTAAAGAACAAGGAGGAGTTAGTTAGAGTAGTTCTTCTGTGGATAGAAGTCTAGTACTTCCAACTTTTCAAAGGTATGATAAAGAAAAATTTTATTACCCTTTTTCAGCAAAGTATGTTAGAATTTAATAATTGTTCTTGGTTATATGTCGAACCTTTGATCCGGGATTTTATTGGTGCGGCTTCAACCTTTCGGTCTCCCTTAATTGGGGGTTATCGGAAGGTGGGGTCGTAACATTTGGTATCAGAGCATGGGTTCCTCATTTAACCATTAATAATTATTAAATTTTACAAACTCCATAGAACCCAAGGGAGTTATTAGAGGAATATCCGAAAGACAGAGGTGTCTAGAAAGGGATCACGACCGGGGGCTGGCAAGATTTTCCTCCGCACCGCTAGTCGGAATACGAGGACTCCCGGACCCGTGTGACCGCCTGGCCAAAGTCTTAGGGTATGAATCGAAATAAGATACCTTTAGGACTTCTCATCTTATTCATCTCTTCTCATCACAAAAATTCTGTTAAGGACCCTAAGGATTAGGGTTTTCTTTCTTTTCCTCACCCTCTTGAGGTATGGGTAAGGTAAATAAGGTATAAGAAATCCTCCATCAAATTAATGAAAAGCATGTAAATAAGATGTCATGGACATAAGCTTAATAGAGTAAGCACAAACTAAATAATAGATCCATGCTTAGGTCGTATGACATAAAATGTCATGTCCTCAGAAGAGACCTGAGGCTAGATCTTCATGTCAGGAGGATAACTTAGTCTTGGAAATAGAGATCTCCATTGTAAGTAGAAACCTGGCTCAACCTACGAGGATGACGTTAACCCTAACCTTAAGTGAAGGATATAGAGAGAGATGGCATGATGAGTTAGACCAAGTGTTTGGATGGATGTGCATGAGATGCCATATGAGCCATGAGAGGTTTGATGACCGAGTACCTTTGACCACCCAAATCCTAGAAAGAGGATGAGTCTGTTTATACCTTTGCGCTTATGGTATAGATAAGAAGAAGAGTTCCATAGACCCTGAAGAGGTATAGTAATAGGTTTTGAGGCCTTGTACCTTGTTAGATGGCCTTGAGGAGGACTCACCTTAAAGGGTTGTTCGAGTTGAAGGATGACAGAAAGTGCACATTATGGCAAGCTTGATTCATGGTTAAGAGATAGAGCATGAAGCAGGACACCTAAAAGTGAGCCTAGGATTTCTAGGCCTAAGAGGGGAAGTGGCATGCCTAATGCTCATGATGAGAATTAAGTTGCTATAAGTTTCAAGTATGGTACGCCTCATGTATAAAGAAAAGGGAAGCTCTTAAGTTTAAAGGTTGGTTTAGTGAACCCCTCACAGCTAGGTTAAGGGTAAAGGAAGATATGGTCTTGATCCAGCTTTGAGGAAAGAGGACAAGTATGACCTAGCATGGTTCAGAAGGTGAACTGCTTGTGCCTTAATAGCTTGCTAAGGTTAAGTAGGCTCTTGTGGATGTAAACCCTAGACCTAAGAGCTTTTGTGACCTTGTAGTCAAGAGATAGTTTTCCTCCCATCCTAGGAGAGGGACCCCTTGGGTGGGGTGTATATCGGTTTTGTTGGTTTAAGGTAACCTAAAGAGGTCTCATAGGATCTTGAGACGCTAAGTGAAGAGTACATTGTATGCGAATGAACCTGTAGACCCATAGATAATCATCGCTATGTGCATGTAGATGAGTTACCATGGAGGTAATCGGTATGGGGCTTGACCAAGGTAGGCAAGTTGCCATGATCCCTATGAAAGGATGAGGGTCAGCCCCGGAATGCAGAAAGAGAGATGATGAAGACTTGGGTAAGGTTCTAAGTGAACATGTACTATGATGGAGAATCCTAAGTCTATCCTAAGAGTCAGGTAGGGATAAGACCGATGAAAGTAGGAGTTGCCTAATTCCCCAGTTGCACATGACCATAGGGTCAGGAGGTAACAGCTATCATTGTCTGAGGGCCATGGGTTAGGAGATTGATCACCTTCATGAACTCATGAGACCCAAAGGGCAGATGAGTAGGGCACTCTCTTGATGCATGTGGGAAGAGGGATGACCCCAAAAGAGTCGGTACCCTATAGACCTAGAGAAGATGACCAAGGATATAAACCTCAGTAGGTTCAAGATTAATTTGTTATAATAATGTTTGTGATGAAGAGACTTATATGGCACGTTGCAACTTAGATGTAAAGGTGTATTGGCAAGGTGGTATGTACCATCTCTACTCTTGGAACAGGAAGAACTCTGTATTTGGACTGCAGCCAAATGCTTATTTCTTCTTGTTATGGGATTGAGAGATAGTACATTACGCATGCCATACATCAAGGATAAGAGATGATGTAGGTTGGAACGTTGCCACGATAAATGGGATAACCTGCCCTGGTAGATTGAATGATACACAGATGGTTTACAAATACTAAGAGGAATGAGGTAGTCATATAATGAGGATATTTTTATCATGAGCTATGAAGGACTTACAAGTTATACCAGGTTGAGTTTGATCCCCATGATCAGATAGTGGTCTTATTGAAGTTAGACATAGAGTTTGAGGTGAGATGATAAGTGAAATACATGGAAGTGTATGGATGTGAAGTAATAATGGATGCTCTAGTTGAGTTATAGCTACCTCGTTTATATAGAAGACGTTGTTTGGCTAACCCTACGTTTGAAATAGAGAGGTGTTTGAATAACACTCAGATGTAACAAGATGCGTTATGATTGTTTGGTTAGCCAGTCTTGTCATGGATGCAATGAAAGGATGGTAGTAGAACCTCAAGTGCACTTCTTTCAAAAAGAAGGTGATGAAACCCTGACAAGAGTGGTTTAGGGTTTCGAAGGAATCGATCTTGAGAGAATCATGACATACATAAAATCATGATACACCATGTAAAATGGAGATAGCACTTTGGATGCTTAAGATGAGGTTGCATGTGGTTTATGGCCATGCAAGCCAGGAGGTAAAGGACGAACCCCAGTAACCCAGTGTATCGATATAGAGGACAAAAGAATTCCTGAGAAGGAATGAGAGCTTGACTTTATGGATGTGGTGATAAGTCTCCCCTTGACCTAGGAAGGTCGAAATGCAATATGGGTTATGGTAGGTCGCCTTACCTAGAAGACATGAGAAAGAAAGAGTTTTGTTGAACTACCCATGAGAGAGATGGTTCAACTACACCATGAAGCAAGTTCGTAGGTTCTTGAGTTTGACCTAAAGGTTCACTTCCATAAAGTGGAAGTAGGTACATGAAGAACTCAATGTTAGTATAGTTATCACCCCTAACTATGGTCCAGACTAAAGGGTCTGATGAGGGTATGTGTGCTCGTTCAGGGTGATAACTAGAGACAGTTCTTGTCCTATGAAAGATGTGACAATGACCACCATAGCCAGTATCGGGTTTCAAGAAGCTCTGTAAGGGAGTTTGTGTCGGTCACCACTTCAGTATGGTGATGTTGGTGAAAGTACCACATGATGGGACCCCAGTGCGTGTAGATGAAGTCACTTTGATCGTGCAAGGGCTGAAAGGAGCCTAGAGACGATGAGAGTCGTGAGCAGATGCAAAGTAGACTGACATGCAAGTACTGTGGGGGGAAAATGAGACATGAAAATCCGACCCCTCTGAGCTGCAGCTGAGAAAGCTGGGTCCCCGATACATGGGTCCATTAGAGATGGATAGGTGGAGATGGTTAGGTTTTGACCTTACCCCTCAGGATAAAGTTATGTGAGGTGTTTTCCATGTGTCCAATTTAGAGCACTATGTGAGGTACCCGACCATGTGCTGAGCAATGAACCGAGTGAGCCCCAAGGGAGGCTGACATGGCCTGAGTCACCTGTGCAGTTTATAGACTCCGGGATGAAAGGACTCAAGGAAAAGGATATGTGATGATAAAGGTTCTATGGAAGCACCATGAGTACGGTAAAGCCACATAGGGGCCTATGATGGACATGGAAAAGTCTTATCTTGAATTGTTTGTTTGCTTGTTTGAATTTTGGGGGCAAAATTCCTATAAGAGGGGAAGGATGTTATAACCTCAATTTTCAGGTTCAAATGGTGAGAAATGCAATTTCTCATATTAAGGATAATTGAACAAATAATGATGTGATTTGTTTTGAATAAATGAATTCTTTACACAATAGCCTGGATTGGTTGCTTCATGGGCTTTATTGGCTATTGGGCCCAATAACAAGGAAATAACAAAGAAAATTCAATTAGTGAATGAATAATTGAATTTTTGAGAAAAGAAATATGTGGAAACCTCTAGAAGGCAAATCCAAAGAGGATTTCGTGCCTTTTGGGTTCCTTGGGTACCAAGGAGTCCAAGGTTACAAAAAAAGAAAATAATGAGGAAAGAAAAGATTAATTAAATATTTCTTTTTAAAGAAAGGAATTGATAATAATGGAAACATATTGAAAATAAGAGGAAAAAGGTATGATTGAATATTCCTTTGTGGAATTTCGTGTCTCAAGAATTCCTAATGATAAAAGGAATATTAATGAGGAGAGAAAGAGAGAGAGTAAGAGAAAGTTCCTTCTCATTGAAGGAATCATATTCCAATTGAAAAAGGATTGTTTTCTTCATGAGCAAGGTTACAGGGAGCGTGGCTACCCTCCTATATAAAGGGAAGAGCCCATGGCTAAGCCAAGAAGCCTGTTCCACGCACCTCTCCTACCCTTCTTCTTGTTCTTTCACGTATAAACCCTAACGAGGGTGTAGACTTATTTCTGGAGCATCACGAGTTGGTTTTGTGGTCCTATTAGAGACTCGAGGGTCCTACGACATCAAAGAGTCGTTTGGTGGCCATCCTTCCGACCTATCTGGCGCGGAGTTGCAGCCGCATGACTGCCATAACGATCAGGTGTTGCAGCCCTATAGCTCACGAGAGAGCCGCCTATGCAGCGATGGAGGTGGCGCTCCAGGTGCGCCCAAGGGCGGCGGAGCTGGGGGAGAGGTTGGAGGCAGCAACCGGGGACCGAGGAGCCGGAGAAGGGCCGGCGCACAGCTGCAGATCGCAGCTAGGGCGGCGCTGCTGCTTCAGCCCGAGGAAGAAGAAGAGTCCAAGGTCGTTGGACGAAATTGCCCTTCGCGGGCTGTAGAACTGGTCGTTTAAGTGGAGGGCAAAATAGACAATCGATTATAAACTCAATCGGGCGCAACATTGCTGGAGAAGCTACGTGGCGGCTTCTGATTGGTCAATGTAAATGAAATCTTACAAAATTCATAATTAATCATTGCTAGCTCGGATTTAGATAAGTTATATATGAATTTTGATCAGGAGAACGAGGGGAATCTATTAAAAATATAATAAGATATTGATTCCGTTCCTAATTTCAAAAGTACTATAAGTTAATGAAAAGTGCATTAAAGTAAAGATAAAAACCTAATTTGTGAATTAAAGGTTGAATCTATGGTGCCTAATGGGTTAGTTTGAATAATTATACCATGTTGAAGGGTAATATCAGATGTGAATCTAATATATATGAGATATTGCATGTTTTAAGGTTTTAAACCAAGATTACATGATAATGCTTTTAGAAACCCTAACTTGGAGAAAAAGGGGAAGATATCATGATAACATGTTGTTAAATGATAGTTATAAGTTTTTGGTATATGAAAGTCCTTAATTATGGATAAATACCCTAAAAGTAGTAATTAGGGACTTTTTATGAATAAAAGGTAGATATGATGGAAAAATGAGTTCATATGTTATTTAGACCCTAATGAGCTTTGAATTGATGATAGATGCACATAATGATTTTGTCATGAATTAAAAGGGATAAAAATAGTATCTTTAATGTAAAAGAATTTTAATGAAATTAATTGATGATTAATGTGCTTTTAAATATGGAAATAAGGTTATATGTTGTTGAGATAACCTTAGTATTGAAGAATAGATAAGATAATTAGGGTTTTTGAATAATCGCATAAAATTAGGGTTTAATGCGGTGAAAGATAAAGGGAAACCCTAATTGCATAATGAAACCCTAAAATAGACACAAAACCCTAGAAAGCGAATCCAAGTTAATAAAGTATATTCTTGATGAAATGTGTAATAAATAGAGTACATATTCTTTTCAGGAATTATGTGATGATTTAATTACATGCTTGGATCTGTTGATTGGCTTGATTGCATATACATGAAGTAAATGATGTATAATCTGCATGACTCATCAAATCAGGTATGTGGTTACGCTTATGAATAATCGCTTTAGTTTCCCGGCGATTTCCGAAGGATTTATCGGTTGCTTGAAATAATTGTTGAATGTCTATTCATTTCATGCAAATGTAAAGTGAATATGACTATCACATAAAGTATATGCCATCTAGCTCAATTCATTGATCCTCTCTGTGTCGTAATGGCGGACCTGGTACATAGGCTACCTAGAGGGTAGATCCACCAGGTCGAGAAAGACTTTGGCTGCCTAGAGGGTAAGTCCAACAAGTCACCTTAGAGAGGTTTCCATATAAGTCCTTATAGGGACAACACAGAGTTGTGGATAAGTATGGATTGAGTAGTTTGGCTTAAAATGTAATCTTGATTGTTAAAAAGATTAATTGCTTGATTACATTGTTAGCATAATTTCTTGATAATTGTTTCCTCCACATACCGACTGACCGTTGCTTTGTTTGTCGGCGTTTTAGGTACATTTTCCAAAGCACAAAACAGTAAAGTGACACATTGTGAATTCAAGAACTAAAGAACAAGGAGGAGTTAGTTAGAGTAGTTCTTCTGTGGATAGAAGTCTAGTACTTCCAACTTTTCAAAGGTATGATAAAGAAAAATTTTATTACCCTTTTTCAGCAAAGTATGTTAGAATTTAATAATTGTTCTTGGTTATATGTCGAACCTTTGATCCGGGATTTTATTGGTGCGGCTTCAACCTTTCGGTCTCCCTTAATTGGGGGTTATCGGAAGGTGGGGTCGTAACAATGTTGGGTTAAGTCCTCATTGACTAACATAAGTCAAAACATCACTATCATGTGATTAGGGTTTGATTAGAACAAGGTATCACTCAATTGAACCCATTTAAGTTGAAACGAGTGTGAACCCATTTGGATTGAAACGGGTGTGGACTCATTTGGATTGAAATGAGTGTGAACCCATTTGAGTTGAAACGGGTGTGGACTCATTTGAGTTGAAACGGGTGTGAACTCGTTTGAGTTGAAACGGGTGTGAACTCGTTTGAGTTGAAACGGGTGTGAACTCGTTTGAGTTGAAACGGGTGTGAACTCGTTTGAGTTGAAACGGGTGTGAACTCATTTGGATTGAAACGAGTGTGAACCCATTTGAGTTGAAACGGGTGTGGACTCATTTGAGTTGAAACGGGTGTGAACTCGTTTGAGTTGAAACGGGTGTGAACTCGTTTGAGTTGAAACGGGTGTGGACATGAAAGGTGATATAAAGGTTATGATAGAATAAGATATCCTATGTTGAAGCCTTCAATTGGCCCAAGCCATGTTAACCACTTACAAATTGAGTCAATTAGGATGAACCTCAATCAAGTGGGCATCAATTTGACCTTCAATTGAAAGCTAATTAGAGTTAAGTCTAACTCAATTAAGGTTTCCAATCAGCTAATCATCAATTTTCAACAATGTGAATCAAATCAAGGTTGAACCTATCAATTGAACTCCAATTGGGCCCAAACTTGGCCCAAACGGTCTTGAGATCATTTGGAAGACCTCCAAACGATCTTGAGACCTTTTTCCCAAAGTTTGACCAAAAATCAAGTTGGTTGGATAAGGGTTGAATCCTAAATAGGTCTAAAATCAGCATTTTTATCAAATCGTCAACCTATTGAAATTAAACCCTCAAACCATTAAATGTCCTTAACCTTAGACCTCCAAAGGGTCTTGGGGTGTCACTAAACGAGTGTGAACCCGTTTGAGTGAACCCCCAAAAGGTTTTGAACCCGTTTGGGTCCTTCAACCCAAAACTCAACAAGATCTATACTTGAAAACAACAATTTTAACCCGATTAGGGTTAGGGTGTTGAAGTGCCTTCAACTCTCAATTGGTTAAGAATTTAACTTTGATTCTTTGCAAGAATGAAATTCAACATATTATGAACAGGAATCTCAAACGGTCAATGCTTTGTCAACTCACTCAAACGGGTTGAACCTGTTTGCCCAAAAAGTTCAAGTTAATCAGGTTGGAAAAATCAGTACTTAATTCAATTCGATTGCCTAATTGATTGGCCTTCAACCTACGCTTCCTTTGGAGTTAACCCCTAAAATTTGGTGGGTCATTAGCCTACATGATTATGAACAGGAATCCCAAACGGTAAATGCTTGGTCAACGCCCTCAAACGGGTTGAACCCATTTGCTCCAACCGACCTTGTGAACCCATTTGCCCTTCAAACGGTTTGGTCAGGGGAGGGGGAAACAGGACCGTTTGATAAAGTAACTTTGGTAATCATTCCCATCTTCTTCTACCTCTGTCAAGGTCGGTTATTCCACCGTTTTGCTTGCAAAAGTGCAAGGAATAAGGGAGGTAGAAGAAGACTAAATGCAAAAAAATTTGCAAGAACAAGAAATGCATATAAAGCAAAGAGTTTTGAATTATAAAACCCACCTTAAGGTCGTTCCTTGAGCTCCAAGCTTCCAAGCTTCAAGCCTCTAATGGTGTCTTGAGCTCCACAGGTCGGCCAAGGGTGCTTCTCCAAGGAAAGGTTGGGAAAAGATGGCTAGAATGAGAAAGCTAAGTGAATTAGCCATGAAACCAACCTTATACAAGAATTTCTCCATGAATTCAAGCTAGAAGGTGGTGTTCTCTTACCTAGAACAGGTTGGTCGCCCTCCTCTTCTCCAGAGCTCTGTCCTAATTCGGTCTAAGCAAGGAAATAAGAAAGGAAGTGAAGGAAACGTTCCTTTACAAACAAAGGAAGGGTGTATATATATCTTGGGGTCATTTCCAACATAAGGACAACTAGTTTATCCTTTTCTTAATTAGGTCCCTCCTTTCTTATAGGCACGTCCCTTCTCCTTATTATAAGCCACGTTTCTCCCTTTCATACTTAAGAAAAACTCATCTTAAACCCAAGGTCCAAAGGTGAAGAAGGTCAACTTTCAACTAGGGTTCATACATGAAAGATCTCCATACCCATATATGGTGAATTTCATGCACAAAGATCACTTTTCTTATCTGATTATTGATTGATGTATCTCTTTCATCATTTCTACTCTAAATGATGCCAAGAGTCATATAAGATGCTCTAGAAGGTGTACTTTACAAATTTCACCCACAATTTGGGTAAATTACACTTTACTCCAAATTAGGGTTTTTAAGCATTAGGATCACTCCACAAGCTGCATTTGAATGCCCAAGCTTGGAAAATCCATCATGCCTCATCATATTCACTCATATGATGTCTCAACATCAAAAGAACATCTTAACCTGTGAAATTGCAAGTTAAACCCTTAAACTGGGTAACTTGCACATGGGTCCCTGCATTACAAAACAATGCTACAACTTTGTTTATAAAGGAGCAAAAATTGAAAGTATATGTTCCTTTAGGAACTTAGTTACACGCCAGAGAATACTCACAGGTGTTTAATTACATAATTTAGGCAAAACTTCCAGGGTTAGGTTATAACCCAGGCCAGGGATGTTACAAATTATCCACCCCTTACAAGGATTTGGTCCCCGAAATCGATAACACGCATTAAGAGAAAAGAGTAGGGTATTTCCTTCTCATCTCATCCTCTAGTTCCCAAGTGGCTTCTTCAACACCACGGTGGTTCCAGAGGACTTTCACAAGACTTATATCTTTCTTCTTTAACTTTTTAATTCTGTTATCAAGAATGGACATTGGTCCCTCCTCATATGTTATATCTTCATTCAATTCTACTTCCATAGGTTGTAGAACTAACTCGGTGTCGGGGTGACATTTCCTCAACATGGAAATGTGGAAAACAGGATGTAACTTCTGCAACTCCTGAGGTAACTCTAGTCTATAGGCTACCTTTCCAATTCGCTCAACGATTGGAAAAGGTCCCATAAATCTAGGAGCTAACTTCCCTTTTCTTCCAAAACAAAGGACTCCTTTCCACGGTGAGACCTTGAGATACACTCTTGATGGAGTTTTGCAACACCACTAAAAATCCTAGAGATGATGAATCCCTAGGTTTAGCCTTGCTAGTACTATGGTAAGAACTCCACCCACGTGTGCTAAGACACGCAGAAGTCTTATCGTAGTATAGTTAAGGGTCGAATCCTTGGGACAATGGTCTTGATGAAATCAAGATGGAAAACGTTTTTAGTTGAACTTAACTACTTAACAGTTGATATTTAGATCGAAAGTTTGATTTGGTTTTAAACTAAGTGCAAGGAAAGTAAAGCAATAAAGTAGAGATTAAGGTTGTAAACAATGATTAAAAGCCACTAGGATGTTATCAGGTTTCACACCACTACACATGGATCAAGACATGCAACATAATAAAACAACCTGCAAAGAGAGTCAAATCAGTTAGTATCTTGTAGTCCTAGCTTCCTTTCGGATAACTAACTACGAGAAGTGTGGAGTATTGCAACGCCAGCCATTCCATAATGAATGGTCACATGCTTTGCATTACTCCCTCATGAAATGTGTTCCTCAACCTTACCAAGATTGCACTTCCATACGTCAACTGATTCCATTTCATAGTATGAAAGTGCAATGATGGGGGTGAGTTTACTTCACTCATGAAAGCACTCCTAGATACCGAAACAGACATATGGTGACTACATACATCTACAACCAGCATTCAATCGATATTCAGATCTAAGGGTACAAACATAGACAATTCATACCAAAAGATAATAAGTAACACAAGTTGATGATCAGGCAACTAGCATTCATTAAACAATTGATGTTGAACTGAAAAGAAGAGTATCTCTATTACAGATTATTGAATTACATTGCATGAAAAGAAAACATGGGTAGCGGGGCTACTCCCCGCACCCTAGTGAATGAAACTACTCACTCATGTCAAGGACAAAGAAGGAGGCGAGAAGAGAGAGAAAGAACGTCATCTCCACGGAGGAGGGAAAGTTGAACCCTTGGTGAAGAGAGCAACGATCTTCGCACTTCGTGGTTGACTTGATGAAGGATCTTCTCTTCCCACCTTCTTTGTTGTTGAGAGGAGAGAGAAGATAGCTTGGTGATGGAATGCGGATCTCAAACTGGCAGCCTTGGGGCAGTGGATGGAAGACAAAAGTGCTCTGGAGCTAGAGAGACAGCCTCTGGACGTCTGAGATTCGATCCCTTTGAAGTGACCCTTGAGGTCCTATTTATAGGCTCAAGTTGAGCCCAAACGGTCTTGAGACCGTTTGCCTTCTCGCGGTCTTGGGACCGCGAGGCCTTCTCGCGGTCTTGGGACCGTGAGGCCTGCTCGCGGTCTTGGGTCAGCGAGGCCTCCTCGCGGTCTTGGGACCGTGAGGAGTCTTTGTAATTTTTTTGTGTTTTTCTGTAATGAAAAAGAAGAAAAGTTAGTTTATTGGTGTATCCGCAATAAAGTAAAAAAGTTTAATGATTCTATCTAATTTATCTAAGAAAGAGTATGGAAAATTAAAGATAACTAAATAAGATAACGTCACAAAATGGGAGGTTATCACCCCCCCTAACTTAGAGTCTAGCTTGTCCTCAAGTTAGGTAGAGCTAAGGCATGTAATGGTGAGGTGATTTTATTTGATTAGGGTTTCCATACTCTTGCTTCAATTCTAGGTCAGAGATCTAGCGACGTCTTATTAGGGCTTCTGCTTACACTAACTCTTTCGAGTATCAAAAGTTGCATGGATCTCAGGTTCCTTTCATATCGTGAATCTCGCATTGGGACCACCTTTCTTATTATGTGCATGTCATCGACTCTAAATAGTTTTATACTTCTTTGGAGAAACCTACCGGTAGCTAGAGTGGGTATGAGGGCTGGCTTAAAAGGCTTATTGTGTAACTCCCCCTTCAAGTGGGGAAGGGTTTGTCTATGCTTTTTAGAGACTCACTACCGGGCACGACACATCTGCCTTCATGAGGGCAGCTGAATGTACCGGCCGAGTGAGCTCTTTTATCAGCCTTTTCATATATTAGGAAACCTTAGGATCTCATTACCGGGCACGAAACATCTGCCTTCATGAGGGCAGCTGTATGTACCGGCCAGGTGAGATCTTTGTTGTCTCTTCATATAGGTCCTTATGCATGGCACAACTCTCATGTTTTTATTCAGCACTCTGGCTTTTATTCGAATCTCACAGGCTTAGGAAGTGGGTTTTGTTAGGGTTTTTGATTGGGCGGCCAAGCCCCTTTTATTGAAAGAAGAAAACTGTTCTTAGGGTTCCTGACATGCACTTATTTTTAATTGGTGGTCCGCTCGTGAGATTACTTGATTTTGGATTTCCCTGATTTCCCTCTTGACTTTGAGAGTTTTCGGTTCGCTTTGGCCCTGAAGTTGACCTGTGAAGAGTCTGAGATAGAATTGAAGTAAAAGTATAGAAACCAATAGTGAATGAAATTTATGAATTCGCCATTTCATGCCTGTATGCTAATCTTATTATTTATATGAGGACTACTTTATCTCTAACTTAGCTAAGGGTGATTCTTTCTAGGATGAAAGTTATATTTAAAAGTTATTTTATTGAAAAAATTACTGGGAAAAAGTCTAAATATGGACAGAAAGTTTGAAAATTGATATGCGAAAAAAAATAGAAGGGTTGAAGCAGAATGATACCTCGCCCTTGTCCAATGCACTCCCCCCCTAACTTATCACGCACTCTGTCCACCGAGTGTCAAAGTGATAGGTTGAGAAATGCATGGACAAGGGCATTCAGGCTTCGATTAATCCTTTATTAGCCCCATGTGTTCTGAGTAAGTTGGCTGCGAACTTTCCCCGTAGTGCGTGGTAATCCACCTCTGTCATGTCCTCTACCGGCTTGTGAAGGGCCATAATTGTATACATCCAGTAGAGGACGTGGAAGCCGCAGTCATTTGATTCTCTGATTTGCTGGGGGCACCTGTGGCAGAAGGCTGGTGATTTGAAGTGATCTCTGTCATATGCCCGCGTGTGCTGACCCAAAAGATCATGTAATTTGTCAGCACACTCCTTCGCCACCTCCTCCGTTGGTGTCTTTGGAGTTGTAGTGTATGCTTTCCGTTTTGGATCATACTGGCTGTCAGAACTGTTGTAGATTATTGTTTTTCCTTCGTGAAGATTGGTTGCCAGTAACATCCAGTGCTCTTGATGAAGGAAAGGTAACATGATGAACTTCGGAGTTGTATGTTAGAGATAAGAGATGGTTGACTCGTTTGTTCCGAAGTTCTTCAGCCCGAGAAGATCATCTTTCATGTAAGCTGACACCATATAGACCGTGTTGTGATTCCGTGCAAGCAAGTATTGATAAGCAGTCATTACACTAACAGACATGGAACCCTTGAGCTGTAAAGTCTCACGGAGGGCATCTGCCATAACCAATATATCCCCGTCAATATATACCATCTCGTCTTTTTCAGCATATAGCCGTGACATTATTAGTCGGAGCTCGTTATCTGAAAGAGTTTTGCAAGCTTCCAGATTGAAATCGGGAAATGAAGGTTCAATGGCAGATTGGGGTACCATATGTGATGAAGATGTCTTGATGGCTACCCCTGATATCAGATCAATGTCACCTTTATCTGGAGCCAGATCGAAGATGGAAGGATTCCATTGGCTTTGCTTGGTGACATTGGATGGGTGTTTTTCTTTTGTCAATGTCCAGTGATCCAAGCCTTGGGGCAGTGAAAAGTGGTGTGGAGGATGATTGAAGGGTGGTTGATGGTGGTGGGGTAGTAGATATTGGGGTGGTGGAAGGTGGAGAGGTGGTAGTGAGCTCAACATTTAGACTCATTATAAAAGAGTCTAGTGATGAGGATGTAATATGTTCTTCTGGGAGGGGGGGCTCAGGTTCGGGATGAGGTTTTGATGTTGGAGTCCCCGACAGCTCATGTGCCTTTACGAGCCGTCTGGAAGGTCGTTTGACTAGAAGTTTTGATGTTTTGGCTGCTGGGGCGTTTATACTGAGTTCTGCCTGCCCTGTCGTTGCTTTCTTTTCTTTGGATTTGACCGAGGCTATGATTTTGGCGATCTCGTCTTCTGTGAATAGGAGCTTGTCCTTGTCATAGTCAGCAAGCTCTGGAAGTGGAAGTAGGGTTCTGGAAGATTTTGTGGGGCAGAACACATAGTGCAGCTTTCCATCCTTATCTTTTAAGATATAGGAGTTCTTTAGTGTCTGTTCGTTGGTAAGGATGTCACCCTTGATTGGGTTGCATTTGGGTAGAAGTCTATCCATCTTAAGATATTTGATGATAGATGTGATATGACCACCCGTGCAAATTTCTTTTCCGAGGGCGAAAGCTGATAGCTTGAGCAGCATATGTCGTCCAATGTTAACGGGTATTCCGTTTAGGACTGACCAGAGGACAAAAAGGTCAGATATAAGAACATTTCCTCCTTCGGATCTGGGGAAAAGTGCGCCAATGATGATTTTGTGGAGCGTGCACACTAGGCCAGAATGAATGTTGGAGGCCTTGCTTGTCCTTGCATCAAAGGTTGGTAACCCCGTTAGTGTTTTCCAGAAGGTATGCTTGTTGAACTTGGGGTGTTAGGTACCAGCGGATTTAGCTTTCTTCAGCTGGTCTTGATTATCGATGAGGATTTCATTTAGAAGATTTTCAGTGATGACCACCTCATTGTTAAAGATTCTGGTGGTTATTCTGCGGTCACCACCGTCCCTTTCTTTATCCATGATGTCCACCGCTTCTTTGTGGAAGTAGGTGAAGAATTCTGTTGTTGGATCAATGTAGGGAATTTCGGATACGAAGCATAGCCGGGAGAGGTTGGAATTGTCAAGAAGAGTAAGGATTCTGTTATAGATCCCCATCTTCATAAGTATGCTGGGGCAGACATACTTGGTTGGTTTAAGGAGTTGGCTGATGGAGGGGATGTTATGGAGATGAAGGTTTTCGGGTGGTGGTGCTGTGGTGGTGATGGGAGGAAAAATAGGAGCAATTATTGTGGCAGGGGTGGTAGTGGTGGTGGTGGATGGTGGGATGTACCCTGCCAGGATTTGTTCCCTTGCAGAGGCGGGGTGAACCTGCTTCCTGGCTCTCTTCTTAGGTGCTGGCTCAGCTGTGGATTCTTGAGCCATTCTCTTCCCCTTAGATTTTGTAGTGGGTGATTCTTTCTCAGGGGAAGGCTGGTATTCTGAGGCCTCGTCAGATGAAATCTCTTCTACCTCCTCTTCAGAAGGTTCTTCATCTAAGCAGCGGTTGATTCGCTTTATGTCTTTCATGACTTCAATCAGGTTCACTTGTGTTGGGACCTGTCTAGTCTTTTTGTACTGGTCAACTATGTTTTGGAGATTTGCTCGTTCAGCTAGTAATTCCCCTTTTGTCCAAAAAGGAGAATCTGTTGTTCCTTGCTTCACAGGTGAAGTCATTCTGAAATGATTGACAATAAAACAAAAGTTAGAAATCGTAAATTTTGTAATTATAACAAAGTAATATTATTTGAGTTTTGCAAGTGAATTGATTTCAAACGGTCCTGAGACCGTTTGGTCTCAAACGGTCCTGAGACCGTTTGGTCATTTTCATTTTTTTTTACACGGTCTGGAGACCGCGAGGGACCTCACGGTCTGGAGACCGTGAGGAAGACGAACCGCACGGGAGACGAACCTCGCGGTCGTTCGTCGGCAAAGAACCATGAAAACGACGACGGCGACAAGGGCAAAGAGGAGTTCGAACGCAAGTGATTGTTTATCGGTGGTGTGGAGCGGTGAACCGTCGGGTTGTTAACCTGTTGGCGCGGACGGCGAGGAGCCTGGGTGCAACGAGCGTCAGAACTGGAGTGACGATGGAGTAGAGTAAGAGCGGCGCGCGTCGCAGAGACGAAGCTTTGAGCGCAGAGAAGGAAAGCGTGCAGAGACAGCGTCGGAGAAGGAAAGCGCAGAGAGGAATGAAACAGGAAGGCTCGGGAATTCGGGCTTCTAGAAGAGAAAACGTAGGCGAGGGGGGTGTATTTATAGGTTTATAGGGGGGCGCCTCATACCGAACGGTTTTGAGACCGCGAGGGCTCAAACGGTCTTGAGACCACGAGGGCCCAACGGTCTTGAGACTGCGAGGGCCCAAACTGTCTTGAGACCATTTGGCCCCAAGATTATGTGGATTTTTATGTATTTTTAGATTTAAAGAAGAAAGAAAAACAAAAAACGAAGAAAGTAAAAAAAAAGGCTAGAAAATTAGGGAGGGTGATACTCAGGTCTTGGGTTGCCTCCCAAGAAGCGCTTTGGTTTAACGTTGCTGGCTCGACAAGATTTTGCTCCGGCTATACTGACTTTATAGGATCATGGATCTCTATGGTTTGCCTTGATAATTTGTCTGCCGGAGTGTGGTATTTCTTCAATCTGTGACCATTTACGGTCCTTTCTCCTCCATTATCATCGAGAATGATGACAGCTCCTGTCGGGTATATGTGTTTGATTGTGAACGGCCCCGACCATTTAGTATGCAATTTTCCAGGAAACATTTTTAATCTAGAGTTGAATAGGAGGACTTTTTCTCCGACGGTTATATCCTTTCTTTTTATGTGGCCATCGTGCCACATCTTAGTTTGTTCTTTGTAAATTCTTGCGTTGTGATAGGTTGTCATTCATAATTCTTCTAGTTCTTGGAGTTGCAGTTGTATGAATTCACCAGCGCCTTTGAGATCGAAGTTTAGTTGCTTAATGGCCCACCAAGCCTTATGCTCTAATTCAACTGGAAAATGGCAAGACTTCCCATATACTAATCGAAACGGTGTTGTTCCGATTGGTGTTTTGAAAGCTGTACGGTAAGCCCATAGAGAGTCAGATAGTTTGGTGGACCAATCGGTGCGGTGCCGATTGACAATCTTTTCCAGGATAGCTTTAATTTGCCTATTGGAGACTTCAACATGTCCACATGTCTGTGGATGATATGGTGTAGAAACTTTGTGGTTGACTCCGTATTTTCTTAATAAGGCTTCAAAGCTCCGTTCCAAGAAATGTGATCCGCCGTCAGATATTATCGTTCTTGGGACGCCGAATCTGGGGAATATTATCTCTTTAAACATGTTGATTACCGGTTTTGAATCACAAGAGGTGGTCGGTAGAGCTTCTACCCATTTTGACACGTAATCCACATCAACTAAGATGTACATGAATCCATAGGATGAGGGGAAAGGGCCCATGTAATCTATTCCCCATACATCGAAGAGTTCGATTTCTTGCCATATGTTCAGTGGCATTTCATTTCTTCGGGTAATTCCCCCAGATAGTTGACACTTGTCGCATGATCGCACGTATTCATGTGCGTCTTTTACGATGGTAGGCCAATAAAAGCCAGATTGCAGGACTTTAAGAGCTGTCTTTTTGGAACTCATGTGGCCCCCAGTGGGGCCTGAGTGACAGTGCTCAAAAGCCGAAGTGATTTTCGTCTCTGGAATGCATCTACGAAAGAGTCCATCTGCGCATAATCGAAAAAGATAGGGCTTGTCCCAGAAATATTGCTTAGCGTCGTGAATGAACTTCTTTTTGTCGTGATAGGATGCAGACGGGTGAATGATTCATGTTGCCAAATAATTAACAATGTCGGCATACCAGGGGAATCCATTAGCGACTTTCATTAGTTGGTCGTCCGGGAGGGAGTCTCGGATAGGTACTTTGTCTTCATCCTCGACTCTAATACGGTTGAGATGGTCAGCGACGACGTTTTCCACCCCGCTTTTGTCTTTGATTTCCAAATCGAATTCTTGAAGCATTAATACCCAGCGGATAAGTCTAGGTTTTGCATCTTGCTTTTGAATTAGATACCGTATAGCGGAGTGGTCAGTGTAGACGATGACTTTAGCTCCAATCAGGTATGAGTGGAATTTCTCGAACGCGTAGATGACAGCTAAGAATTCCTTTTCTGTAGTGGTGTAATTTTTATGTGCTTCATCCAGCATTTTAGATGTGTAGTATATAACATAGGGTTTCTTGTCGATTCTTTGCCCTAATACGGCCCCTATGGCATAATCGCTCGCGTCACACATGATTTCGAATGGTTGTGACCAATCTGGAGCTCTTAGAATGGGTGCGGAAATCAAGGCATTTTTTAGAGTTGTGAAACTTTGCAAACATTCTTGGTTAAAGTTAAATTCTGTGTCCTTGGTCAGCAGTTGTGTCATGGGTTTTGCTATTTTTGAGAAGTCTTTGATAAATCTTCTGTAAAACCCGGCATGACCTAAGAAAGCACGTACCCCTTTTACATCTTTTGGTGGCATCAATTTTGAGATGACGTCAATTTTTGCTTGATCCACCTCGATCCCTCTGTCGCTCACTCTGTGTCCGAGGACAACACCTGCTGTTACCATAAAATGGCATTTTTCCCAAATTAAGATGAGGTTTGTGTCCTCGCATCTTTGTAAAACTTGAACCAGGTTGAGCAGACAGTTGTCGAAAGAGTTTCCATAAACTGAGAAATCATCCATGAATATCTCCATTATAGATTCTGTTAATCCTGCAAAGATAGCAGACATGCATCTCTGAAAAGTGGCTGGCGCGTTACAAAGCTCGAATGGCATTCTTCTGAAAGCATATGTCCCAAAAGGACAGGTGAAAGTAGTTTTCTCTTGATCTTCCGGGTGTATAGGGATTTGGTAAAACCCGGAATAACCATCGAGGTAACATAAGAATTTCTGATGAGCTAAGCGCTCGAGGACCTCATCTAGGAAGGGCAAGGGGAAATGATCTTTCCTTGTTGCTTTATTAAGTTTTCTTTAATCTATGCACATTCTCCACCCAGTTATTGTTCTAGTAGGTACCAGTTCATTCTTATCATTAAGAACAACAGTAGTCCCCCCTTTTTTAGGGACCACCTGCACGGGGCTTACCCATTGAGAATCCGAGATTGGGTAGATGATACCTGCCTTCAGGAGTTTGAGAACCTCGATGCGAACTACCTCCTTGAGATTAGGGTTCAACTTCCTTTGATGTTCCGTCGATGGTTTGAATTCTTCCACCATAGGCAATCTGTGCATGCATAAAGCTGGGTTTACACCAGTTAAGTCAGTCATTTTATATCCGATAGCTTTCTTGTGTCTCTTTAGCTCATCAAGAAGTCTGTTTTCTTGGTCTTCTTCCAGAGTAGAGTTGATAATCACTGGACAAAGTTTCTCACTGTCAAGGAAGACATGTTTGAGTCCTTCGGGTAAGGCCTTCATTTCAGGGGCCTTAGGTGGCTCGGTCGCTTCTATAACGGTGACAGCCTTGAGTTCTTCAAAGGTGGTTGTTGGGGCTTCTTCAGCTTTTTCTAAATATTGAAGGCATTGTTGCACTAGCTCGTTTGCCGAAAATTCTACTTCCAGGTTTGTCAAGGCACTTTCCAGCTCATCGGAGGGTTCGGACATTTCTAACTGGGACATTTGATATATAGCATCCAGGAGAAAAACTTCCTCTTGAATGCTTGGACCTTTCATGCTGTTAAGAACTCTGAACTGGAAAGCTTCCTTCCCAAGTCTCAAGATTATAGTTCCTGCTTCAACATCGATAAGTGCTCGGGCAGTAGCTAGGAAAGGTCTGCCAAAGATTATTGGGTATCTCAGGTCTTCTTGGATGTCCATAATAACGAAATCGCACGGGACATAAGAATTCTTTCCTATTCTGACAGGAATATCCTCGATAATTCCAAGAGGGGCAGTTATGGTAGAGTCGGCTAACTGAATTGTCATTGTCGTAGGTAACAGATCAGTGAAGCCTAATCTTTTACACATCGAATAGGGCATAATAGATATACTTGCTCCTAAGTCTGCCAATCCTTTCTTGCTGGAACCATTTCCAATAGAACACTGGATACTGAAGGAACCCGAATCCTTCTTTTTCTTTGGCATCTTGTTTAGCAGAATGTCTGAAGTGGTCTGAGCAAGTTTCACTGTTTCATGCTCTTCTGTCATATACTTTCTCGATAAGAGGGTTTTCAGGTATTTGGCCCAAGCGGGCACCTCGGAAAGAGCATCGAGGAAAGGAATATCAATGTATAATTTTTTCATAGCTTCTTTAAATTTTTGGAACCTAGTATCCATTTTGGTCCCTTTCAGCCTGTCCGGATAAGGAATTCTGGGTGGGACCTCTGGCATTGGTTCCTTTTCCTTTTCTTTCTCAGTAGAATTTTCTGTTTCTATGCTTGAGTTTCCTGTTGGGGATAGAATAGCTACATCATCATCATCATGGATGATTCTAATGGTATCAGGAAGGACACGACCAGACCTCGTGGTGACAGCATTCAGTTGCTCAGGTCTATTTTGGTGATGCCTTGGGTTTGCCTCTGGTTGCCCAGCGAAGGTACCTGCTGGTGGTTTCAACTGAGCAGCAATCTGTGCTAATTGGGCCTCCACCGCCTTTTGTTGAGGTTGTTGATTCGCAAGCATGGTCTGCTGAGATTGCAGCATCTGCCTAATCAAAGATATTTCATCAGATGGTTGGGAAGGAGCACTCTTCTGTTGATATTGAGTGACTTGCTATCCTTGTGGTTGTTGTAGAGGTGCAGTTAACTGTGGTTGTTGGGGCTGCTGCAACTGAGGTTGTTGTAGCTGCGGGTGCAGACCTGGATGGCCATATTGGTAAGAAGGGTTTCTGGGATAGTTAGATCTTTGGAAACCTTGTCTATAATTCCCTTGACTGAAGTTATTCTGAAATCCTGGTGGTTGTCTATTGAAAGATCCACCTTGAGTCTATTGTTGTGGGTTGGCGGTCCCTGCAGGATTCCCGTATTGGAAACCATGATGGTTCCTTGGTTTGTCTGGATTTTAGTACACCTGGCCAGGTATTGAATGGATGGAGTTGACTTGCTCTGGCATTTGGTCCTCGGGATGCTCAATAATGGGTTCATATTGCGGCATAGGTGGTTGTAAATCCATCATGACATTGTACAACAAACCACATGATAATGTTGGATGATCAGATGCATGACAGGATTCACAAGATCCAGTAGCTGCTTTTACTTGTTGAACCTGAGAGTTTTCTTCTTGTCATATTCCCCGAAAGAAGTTTCGAGGGCTTGTTGCTTGCTAGCAATAGTCTTCAGGGCCTCTGCAATGGCCTTGAGTTCCATTGATTCTTCAGCTTTGTATACTTTAAGAATCCCCTTGGGTTGGTTAGACGACCTTCCCCAATTGGATTGGTTCTCGGCCCCTAGCGTAACTATATTCCAGGCATCTTCATAGTTCTTTCTCATAAAATTTCCTCCAGATGAGGAATCTAGAAATTGCTTGATATCATCACTTACTCCTCTATAGAATGTTTCTATTAGTTGATTTTGAGATATGCCATGGTGAGGACACTTTCTCATGAGTTCCTTGAATCTTTCCCAAGCTTCCGCAAGTGTTTCTCCAGGTAGTTGGGCGAAGTGATTAATCTGTCCCCTAATCTCATAGGTTAGTGAAGGTGGGAAGAATTTCTCAAGAAACTTTTCTTCTAAAGGAGTCCAAGTAGTGATGATGGAGTGTCTATCCAAAGCGTTGTACCAGCTTAGTGCTCTTCCAGATAAGGTGAAGTGGAAAAGGTGTAACATTATTGCTTCCAAGGCGATTCCTTCTTGGGGTACAAGTCGGAAGAGTGACTTGAATCTCTTAAGGTGATCCATGCAATCGTCTCTGGGTGCTCCAGAAAAAGAAATGCCTTGCATTATCTGGATCCATTGCGTCCGGATTTCGAAGTTTGGTATGTTAATAATCGGTGGTCAGACTGGATGATCATCTTCATAATTCTTCGGGACTGCGTAATCCCGAAGTTGCTTGTTTCTTAATGCAAGTTGAGCAGCAGCATGCTCTGCTTGGATGCGGGCTTGTTCCTCAGCTCGAATCTCAGCTTGAACTTGAGCACAAGTGTCTGCAATAAGTTGTGCTTGTTGTGCTGCTACGGCGGCGTTAACTCTTTCTGCAACAAGGTGTTGCTCTTCAGCCATCTGTCTGGCTCTTTGGCGGTTAAGTCTAATCCTTCGGTGGAAACTTCTTTCTACCTCAGAGTCGTACTCTGGTTCAGGGGAGAATCCGATGCTATGCGGGGGTTGCATACATGTTTTCTACATGAGTAGAAAGAAAATCACACGTTAAGATAATGGAAGGAAATGAAGAAATCAAGAAGATTTGGAGTAGTTATCAAGAAAAAGTGTAAAATCCTAATCAACCAAGAAGTTGTTAAGTAAAAGCTAAAACGTTCCGTTGTCCCCGGCAACGGCGCCAATTTTTGATGGAGTTTTGCAACACCACTAAAAATCCTAGAGATGATGAATCCCTAGGTTTAGCCTTGCTAGTACTATGGTAAGAACTCCACCCACGTGTGCTAAGACACGCGGAAGTCTTATCGTAGTATAGTTAAGGGTCGAATCCTTGGGACAACGGTCTTGATGAAATCAAGATGGAAAACGTTTTTAGTTGAACTTAACTACTTAACAGTTGATATTTAGATCGAAAGTTTGATTTGGTTTTAAACTAAGTGCAAGGAAAGTAAATCAAGAAAGTAGAGATTAAGGTTATAAACAATGATTAAAAGCCACTAGGATGTTATCGGGTTTCACACCACTACACATGGATCAAGACATGCAACATAATAAAACAACCTGCAAAGAGAGTCAAATCAGTTAGTATCTTGTAGTCCTAGCTTCCTTTCGGATAACTAACTACGAGAAGTGTGGAGTATTGCAACGCCAGCCATTCCATAATGAATGGTCACATGCTTTGCATTACTCCCTCATGAAATGTGTTCCTCGACCTTACCAAGATTGCACTTCCATACGTCAACTGATTCCATTTCATAGAATGAAAGTGCAATGATGGGGGTGAGTTTACTTCACTCATGAAAGCACTCCTAGATACCGAAACAGACATATGGTGACTACATACATCTACAACCAACATTCAATCGATATTCAGATCTAAGGGTACAAACATAGACAATTCATACCAAAAGATAATAAGTAACACAAGTTGATGATCAGGCAACTAGCATTCATTAAACAATTGATGTTGAACTGAAAAGAAGAGTATCTCTATTACAGATTATTAAATTACATTGCATGAAAAGAAAACATGGGTAGCGGGGCTACTCCCCGCACCCTAGTGAATGAAACTACTCGCTCATTTCAAGGACAAAGAAGGAGGCGAGAAGAGAGAGAAAGAACGTCATCTCCACGGAGGAGGGAAAGTTGAACCCTTGGTGAAGAGAGCAACGATCTTCGCACTTCGTGGTTGACTTGATGAAGGATCTCATCTTCCCACCTTCTTTGTTGTTGAGAGGAGAGAGAAGATAGCTTGGTGATGGAACGCGGATCTCAAATTGGCAGCCTTGGGGCAGTGGATGGAAGAAAAAAGTGTTCTGGAGCTAGAGAGGCAGCCTCTGGACGTCTGAGATTCGATCCCTTTGAAGTGACCCTTGAGGTCCTATTTATAGGCTCAAGTTGAGCCCAAACGGTCTTGAGACCGTTTGGTCTCAAACGGTCTTGAGACCGTTTGCCTTCTCGCGGTCTTGGGACCGCGAGGCCTTCTCGCTGTCTTGGGACCGCGAGGCCTTCTCGCGATCTTGGGACCGTGAGGCCTCCTCGCGGTCTTGGGTCCGCGAGGCCTCCTCGCGGTCTTGGGACCGTGAGGAGTCTTTGTAATTTTTTTGTGTTTTTGTGTAATGAAAAAGAAGAAAAGTTAGTTTATTGGTGTATCCGCAATAAAGTAAAAAAGTTTAATGATTCTATCTAATTTATCTAAGAAAGAGTATGGAAAATTAAAGATAACTAAATAAGATAACGTCACAAAATGGGAGGTTATCAACTCTGTCTCCAACCTGGAACTCTAGGGGTCTATGACGTTTATCAGCATACGACTTCTGCCTATCATGTGCAGTCTTAAGCTGTTGCTGTATAACTTTAATCTTCTCTGTAGTTTGCTGCACAAGATCAGGACCTAACAACTGGTGCTCACCAGTCTCATACCAACACAAAGGTGATCTACAACATCTACCATACAAGGCTTCATATGATGCCATATCAATACTATGTTGATAGATATTGTTTATAGGCAAACTCTATCAAGCTCAGGTGTAGATCCCAACTCCTGGTAAACTGGAGAACACATGCTCTCAACAGGTCTTCCAAGGTCTGTATAGTCCTTTCAGACTGTCCATCAGTCTGTGGGTGAAAGGCTGTACTAAACCTTAACTTGGTGCCTAAGGCTCTGTGTAACTGCTCCCAAAAACGACTTGTGAACTGGGGACCTCTGTCAGAAACTATAGAGACAAGAACTCCGTGCAACCGCACTATCTCTTGCACATACAACTGGGATAACCTCTCAGCAGAATAGGTTGTTTTGACAGGCAAGAAATGCGTTGTCTTTATCAACCTATCAACAATTACCCAAATGGAATCATGTCCTTTGCTTGTCCTGGGTAGGCCAACAACAAAGTCCATGGTCGCATGGTCCCACTTCCACTATGGTATGGGTAAAGGTTGCATTGTTCCTGCAGGCTTCTGGTGCTCAGCCTTAACCTGCTGACACACTGGACACCTCATCACAAACTCTGCAACATCCTTCTTCATCCCGGGCCACCAATACATATCTTTCAAATTTCAATACATCTTGGTGTTCCCTGGATGCATATCATACATCGAAGAATGAGCTTCTTCCAGGACTAGCTTCCTCAGGTTATCCACATCTGGCACTATCATCCTCCCATGATAGCATGCCACATGGTCATCTGAGTCATGGAAACCATCTCATTTTTCATCACCATACTCAGACCTGATCTATTGAACTGCAGCATCCTCTAATTGTGCCTCCTTTATCTTCTCTCTTAGAGTAGGTTTAATATGCATCTCAGCTAACAAACTGGCTAACAATGACACCTTCAACTGTACATTGTTTTGCCTTAAAGAGATAAGCATATCTCTCCTAGAGCATACTAAAGAACTTCGTTGTGCTCCATCCATGGTTGATGTTGCTGATTTCCTACTCAAGGCATCTGCAACCACATTAGCCTTGCCCGGATGGTAATTAATCGTACAGTCGTAGTCCTTGATTAACTCCATCCAGCAACGTTGTCTCATGTTAAGCTCATGCGGAGAGAAGATATACTGAAGATTCTTGTGGTCTGTGAATATCTGGAATGTTTCTCCATAGAGATAATGCCTCCAGATTTTCAAGGCATGAACCACAGGAGCTAACTCCAGATCGTGTGTCGGATAATTCTCCTCGTGCTTCTTAAGCTGTCAGGAAGCAAAAGAAATCACTTGTTTATCCTGCATCAACACACATCCAAGTCCATTCTTGGAGGCATCACAGAAGACTACATATCCTTTTCCTTGCTTAGGTAGGACAAGCACAGGTGCACTTGTCAACCTCTCCTTCAACAGTTGGAAAGATTGTCGACACTTATCACTCCAAGAAAAAGGAACATCTTTCTGGGTTAACTTGGTCAAAGGTAAGGGTATAGAACTGAAATTCTTAAAAAACCTTCGATAGTAACCAGCTAACCCCAAGAAACTTCTAATCTCCGTCGGTGTTTTCGGTTGTTCCCATTGTAGAACAGATTCTACCTTTTTAGGGTCAACACGAATACCCGAGGCAGATACCACATGTCCAAGAAAAGACACTTCAGGTAACCAGAACTCGCACTTGCTAAACTTAGCATATAGCTTATGTTCTCTTAGCAAGGTCAAAGTTTGGCGAAGATGTTGCTCATGCTGCTGAGCATCCTTACTATAAATCAGAATGTCATCTATGAAGACGACAACATACTGATCAAGGAAAGGTGGGAAGATTCTATTCATGAGTTCCATAAATGCAGCTGGTGCATTAGTTAGTCCAAATGACATAACCGTGAACTCATAGTGACCATATCTTGTCCTAAAGGCAGACTTGGATATGTCACTGTCCTTAATGCGGAGTTGATGATATCCAGATCTCAAATCTATCTTTGAGAAGACTGTTGCACCACGCAACTGGTCAAAAAGATCATCAATCCTCGGCAAAGGGTACTTGTTCTTTATTGTTACTTTATTGAGTTGTCTGTAGTCAATGCACAACCGCATTGACCCATCTTTCTTTTTAACAAACAAAACTGGAGCACCCCAAGGTGAGGTACTCGGTCGGATGAAACATTTCTCAAGTAACTCTTGAAGTTGTTTCTTGAGTTCTGCCATCTCGGCAGGCGCCATCCTATACGGAGTCTGGGCTATGGGTTTCGTATCCGGGACCAAATTGATCTCAAAATCAATCTCCCGAGGTGGTGGTATACCAGGAAGTTCTTCAGGAAACACATCCTTGAATTCCCTGACTATAGGAACTTCAGCAGGATTGGGACTCTCCTTGGTAACATCTACCACATGGGCCAAGAATGCATAACATCCTTGCCTCATCAGCTTATCAGCAACCATAGCTGATACAAGACAGGTGGGCAGGATCTTTCTTTCTCCTTGAAAGATCCATGTGTTGCTTTCATCAGCAAACACAAACAACTTGGACTCACAATCCAAGACAACTCTATACCTCTCTAAGGTATCCATTCCTAGGATTATATCAAATCCTTGCATATCAAGTGGTATTAGATCCACTTGAATGCGATGATCAGAAAAGAAGAGGATGCAGGGAGAACATACCTCATGCAAAACGGCAGACCCTCTCAACGGAGTCTCCAACAACAAACTATCTGCCCTATGACTAACAGTCATATTGCAGTTGCAAATCACTCTTCGAGTGATGAAAGAGTGCGTAGCACCCGGGTCAATCAGAACAGATACTACACAAGATTTAGACATATCAGAATATAAAAGTTCCATCTGACCTGCCACTACTTGTGGATTGACCACTGCCTCTGGTGGGTTCATAGCATAGAACCTCGATGTAGCCTGGTGTTGATGTGATGCTGATGATCCAGCTTGAGACGCTTGCCCGCGTCTTCGAGCTACTCCTTGAGATTGCCTTCTCTGTGATCCCTATTGACCTTGTCTCGGAGGCTGTGTCACACTGACAGGCTTAGAGCGGCAGTCCTTCATCAAATGTCCCATCTTACCACAGTTGTAGCAACTTCTCTCCAGTTGTGGTGGTCTTGGTGGTCCGGTGACTAACATCGATGCAGAACTGTGAGTCCCTTGAGGCGGTTGACTCTGTCCTCTACCTATACTTGGTGACCATTGAGTTTGAGAACTCGATCTGGGTGGTGGAGGGTTAGGTGCAGAGAATCTAGGTTTCTTGGAATCCCTAGATGAAGAACCCTGGAACTGTGGATATCTTTTCTGGGTTTGCCTCTTCTCAACCACAGATCTCTCTATCCTTCGGACTGACTCAACGAAGGTAGAGAATCTCTCTCGGTTTTCTAAGGCAAACACAGGGTTTGACATATCAGCATTCAAACCCTTCTCGAATCTCCTGATTCTTTCCTCTTCTTTGGCAGCCATGTGCGGACAGAACCGCAGCAACTCCATGAACTTAGCTTCATACTCGCTAATGTTCATCATGCCCTGCCTCAATCTCTCAAACTGAGAGATATTCTCATCTAGGAAGGTCTTCGGGAAATATCTATGAACAAATTCCCAGCGAAACTCTTCCCACGAGATCTCTATTCCAGGTCTCTTCTGCTCTTCCATGTTCCACCAGTGACCAGCGCTTCCCTTGAGAAGATAGACAGCATGTCTAACCTTCTCAGTTTCTGGGATATTAAGAATCCTAAAAGCCTTCTCCAACTCTGTCAACCACAGATCAGCATCTGTGGGGTCGGCAGTCCCAAAGTACTCGGTAGCTCCGACACGACATAGTCGCTCGAACATTTTCCCGATACCTTTTCCTTCAGGCTGGACAGGTGCCCTAGGTGCAGGCATGGGCATCCTGTCGGTTATGTGTGTCATGGCAGTCATAAACTGCCCAAACATCGTCTGAACTGCTGGGTTACCCATGTCGGCTGGGTCAAACTGGGGTGGCTTCCGGGGTGTCTCAGGTGCAGGCTGTTCTATTTTTGGAACCCTTGCACCGCCTTGAGGTGCACTAGCACTACTATCTGCCACGTACTCATCATGTGGCTCTGCCATCCTTATGTATCTTCTTCTCCTGAGGAGCAGAAGATTCTATTAGATAAGGAAGGAACACTAAGGATAGACTCGACATCCTAAGTCCTATGCCTCTGTAGACTCAGCAAACCTGGAGCTCTGATACCACTTGATTGTGGGCTCTGATCTCCAAAACCCGAGATAAACACATAAACCTCGAATTAAACTTAGCGGAAGCGATTTGATTAGCAGCGGAATACCAAAAATCAGCGGAAATTAAAACTTTTTAAGATAAAGCATTGAAACCATAAAACTTCATTCATAAAAGGAGATAAATTGTTTACATCTCTGTCAAATTACTTCTTGAGTAAATATACACATCATGATTCAAAATCTCAAGAATCGTAACAAAACTCAGACCAACAACTCCAAGACCTGAGAGTACAGAGGACACATAGGACTGACTCTATCTACACCACAAAGCAGGCTGAATCTCCACCTGAGATTTACTGCTGCTCCTGGTGCTGCTGCTGGGACTGGTCACCTGTAGACCGGTTCCTCTGTCTTCGACGACCACCTAAAAAGTTGAAGTCTACGGGGTGAGACAATTTTAAATAATTGTCCCAGCGAGAGTTATAACTCTCCACTAGAAGCTTTATACAGCAAAACAAAGAATAACTTAAGCAGTAAAAGCTTTCAAAGTATTCAACAGCAGTTCTGGTAGTAAGCAAGAGTTCAACATTTATGAAACATGAAGAACATATGCACTATACAGTGTAACATCAATCAATTAACTCGTAGTTATCTCTAACAGGTATACTACGCTGTACATTATGTTTTTTTTTTCAAACATTATTATTTTTCCCTGCGGAGATGAGGTATACCACTCATACTCCAACCGATCACTGTTACGTGCTTCGTTATCATACTAGGTCATTGAAAGAGTCGGATTCTCATGACCTTCACCTTCCTCAATCAGTAAGAGGATTACTTGCAGGACATCTTGTGTCTCTGCGATTATAGCTTACCAGGGTAATCTGGTCCTTCGCTATTTTAGAGTTACAGTGGCGTTCTGTACTCTCTTCGTCATCAGGAGATTTCATGTTTACATTCCACTGATACGGTATCTGTGCTTTCTTCGTCATCAGGAGATTTCGTGTTTACCTTCCACTGATGCGGTATGGATTTGTAGTGAAGGATTGATGGATTACACATCTACATCAATACCTACACTAGGATGTAAGGTTCTACACATCCGTATACCCCACATACTCAAAAGTATGTGATCCAGGAGTTCCCTTAGGAAAACCTGTTTCACCATCATTTGATCTCTGACAATGATGGATATATGATCAGGGCTCTACATGGTATGATTACACTTGATTAGTTAGGTACATTCAGTATTCTTTTAACATCATACATTGTTCTCAAACAATAACATTAGCATAGCAGCTATTAAGGGAGAATACTAAATGTAACAAGCCTAACTCACATTAATTATCATTTCTCAATACTCTCATCACAAGTCATCTCTAAAGCATGACCTTGATGGTATTTATGGCTCTCACAGCCCATCAATCTCATAAGATGCCACTGACAAGGCATCAAGATATTTTACTATTCATAAAGCTAACAACATGTTTTCAATGAATGTAGCATCATCATCCATACCTGGATATGATCATCCTCATATAAGAACCTGCGTGGTTAATTCAACTGATAAAAGCAATTCAATTCAAGAATTATACCTTCACTCTTGCCATAAGAGCTAAGTTCCCTGATTCTCATCAATTAGGGTTTACTATTCACATTACATGTCATCACCCTAGAATTAGGGTTTACTATTCACATTACATGTCATCACCCTAGAATTAGGGTTTACTATTCACATTATGGTGAATTGAACTCATAACATCATTATGTATGAGGAACATCATCATTGATGCTCTCAGATTTAGGTTAAGATTCATCATTTATCATAATTAGGGTTTCCATGATCTCACATAGGTGGATCATACCCTAATCATGCACATTCATGTGTATTGAAGGTACTTTACTTGAGTTTCCACCATAAAAGGGTACTTTCTCTCTCTTATGATACTTTCTCTCTCCTCTTACTAGTAGATGGTGATAACACCACTCTAGATCATGTTGGGTTAAGTCCTCATTGACTAACATAAGTCAAAACATCACTATCATGTGATTAGGGTTTGATTAGAACAAGGTATCACTCAATTGAACCCATTTAAGTTGAAACGAGTGTGAACCCATTTGGATTGAAATGGGTGTGGACTCATTTGGATTGAAACAAGTGTGAACCCATTTGAGTTGAAACGGGTGTGGACTCGTTTGAGTTGAAACGGGTGTGAACTCGTTAGAGTTGAAACGGGTGTGAACTTGTTTGAGTTGAAACGGGTGTGAACTCGTTTGAGTTGAAACGGGTGTGAACTCGTTTGAGTTGAAATGGGTGTGAACTCATTTGGATTGAAACTAGTGTGAACCCATTTGAGTTGAAATGGGTGTGGAATCGTTTGAGTTGAAACGGGTGTGAACGCGTTTGAGTTGAAACGGGTGTGAACTCGTTTGAGTTGAAACGGGTGTGGACATGAAAGGTGATATAAAGGTTATGATAGAATAGGATATCCTATGTTGAAGCCTTCAATTGGACCAAGCCATGTTAACCACTTACAAATTGAGTCAATTAGGATGAACCTCAATCAATTGGACACCAATTTGACCTTCAATTGAAAGCCAATCAGAGTTAAGTCTAACTCAATTAAGGTTTCCAATCGGCTAATCATCAATTTTCAACAATGTGAATCAAATCAAGGTTGAACCTATCAATTGAACTCCAATTGGGCCCAAACTTGGCCCAAACGGTCTTGAGATCGTTTGTATGACCTCCAAACGATCTTGAGACCTTTTGCCCAAAGTTTGACCAAAAATCAAGTTGGTTGGATAAGGGTTGAACCCTAAATCGGTCTAAAATCAGCATTTTTATCAAATCGTCAACCTATTGCAATTAAACCATCAAACCATTAAATTTCCTTAACCTTAGACCTCCAAAGGGTCTTGGGGTGTCACTAAACGAGTTTGAACCTGTTTGAGTGAACCCCCAAACGGTTTTGAACCCGTTTGGGTCCTTCAACCCAGAACTCAACAAGATCTATACTTGAAAACAACAATTTTAACCCGATTAGGGTTAGGGTGTTGAAGTGCCTTCAACTCTCAATTGGTTAAGAATTTAACTTTGATTCTTTTGCAGGAATGAAATTCAACATATTATGAACAGGAATCTGAAACGTTCAACACTTGGTCAACTCACTCAAACGGGTTGAACCCATTTGCCCAAAAAGTTCAAGTTAATCAGGTTGGAAAAATCAGTACTTAATTCAATTCGATTGCCTAATTGATTGGCCGTCAACCTACGATTCCTTTGGAGTTAACCCCTCAAATTTGGTGGGTCATTAGACTACATGATTATGAACAGGAATCCCAAACGGTCAACGCTTGGTCAATGCCCTCAAATGGGTTGAACCCGTTTTCTCCAACCGACCTTGTGAACCCGTTTGCCCTTCAAACGGTTTGGTCAGGGGAGGGGAAACAGGACTGTTTGATAAAGTAACTTTGGTAATCATGCCCATCTTCTTCTACCTCTGTCAAGGTCGGTTATTCCACCGTTTTTCTTGCAAATGTGCAAGGAAGAAGGGAGGTAGAAGAAGACTAAATGCAAAAAAATTTGCAAGAACAAGAAATGCATATAAAGCAAAGAGTTTAGAATTATAAAACCCGCCTTTAGGTCGTTCCTTGAGCTCCAAGCTTCCAAGCTTCAAGCCTCTAATGGTGTCTTGAGCTCCAAAGGTCGGCCAAGGGTGCTTCTCCAAGGAAAGGTTGGGAAAAGATGGCTAGAACGAGAAAGCTAAGTGAATTAGCCATGAAACCAACCTTATACAAGAATTTCTCCATGAATTCAAGCTAGAAGGTGGTGTTCTCTTACCTAGAACAGGTTGGTCGCCCTCCTCTTCTCCAGAGCTCTGTCCTAATTCGGTCTAAGCAAGGAAATAAGAAAGTAAGTGAAGGAAACGTTCCTTTACAAACAAAGGAAGGGTGTATATATATCTTGGGGTCATTTCCAACATAAGGACAACTAGTTTCTCCTTTTCTTAATTAGGTCCCTCCTTTCTTATAGGCATGTCCCTTCTCCTTATTATAAGCCACGTTTCTCCCTTTCATACTTAAGCAAAACTCATCTTAAACCCAAGGTCCAAAGGTGAAGAAGGTCAACTTTCAACTAGGGTTCATACATGAAAGATCTCCATACCCATATATGGTGAATTTCGTGCACAAAGATCACTTTTCTTATCTGATTATTAATTGATGTATCTCTTTCATCATTTCTACTCTAAATGATGCCAAGAGTCATATAAGATGCTCTAGAAGGTGTACTTTACAAATTTCACCCACAATTTGGGTAAATTACACTTTACTCCAAATTAGGGTTTTTAAGCATTAGGATCACTCCACAAGCTGCATTTGAATGCCCGAGCTTGGAAAATCCATCATGCCTCATCATATTCACTCATATGATGTCTCAACATCAAAAGAACATCTTAACCTGTGAAATTGCAAGTTAAACCCTTAAACTGGGTAACTTGCACATGGGTCCCTGCATTACAAAACAATGCTACAACTTTGTTTATAAAGGAGCAAAAATTGAAAGTATATGTTCCTTTAGGAACTTAGTTACATGCCAGAGAATACTCACAGGTGTTTAATTACATAATTTAGGCAAAACTTCCAGGGTTAGGTTATAACCCAGGTCATGGATGTTACAGTTTCGGCCACAGAAGTGGAGCTATGAGATTTTCTGTGGCTTGGAATATTAGATACTCTTTTGTAAACATGAGGCTCATTGTGGATATAGATAACAACACTTCCATTGATATTTGTACGGTGATTCCAAACAATATTTGGATCTCTATTCATGGAAGATATGCATTGAAGATGCTACTAGAAATTATGTTGAAGTTAAGCTCATTGAAAATTAACCATACATTCAATTCAGTTGTTGGGGTCCTTATTAAACGAGTCTCAAAAACCATAAGGACAAATTGCACTTCATCCACCCCCTCTTGACCTTGATGGTCAACCTATCTTTTTTGATAATTATATTGGAAGTATTACTACCATATTCAGTTTCAACTCTGTTTTGCAATTCTTAATTTTTAGTCCCTTCTAGATGATGACATGCTGAATAAATTGCATCCTAGATTCCAATTAAAAGGAATGAATGGACTCGCATTCTTAATATCTAGAGTGTTCATATGTTTTCATGTCAATTAGTAGGTTCACTCATATATAATTTTATAATATTACATGGGTGAGTTTCTCGAATACTTTGAAATCATGGTATTTTTATCTTCCTTCAGACATGACTTTTTCTTTGAATTGTTTCCCACACATGTAGTTCTAGTAATAAGTGAATTAGGGACATCTGTTGTGATGTATGTAGCTTCCATTTTGATGGAAAGAGTAACCATTAGGAGGATAGATGGTGTTGGCCCAAGGGAATTATATTGTTCATTTTTTTATGAATTACTTACTTCCAATTATTATTGCTACTAACTATGATATTAAGTGTAATGACCACATTTGTGCTTAATTGGTAAACTAGGGTTTACCTGAATGATTACATACTTGATTAAATTGAACATCGTTTAGACTTGATTAATGATAGTAGATCAATTGTGATGTTTCAAACCTGAGAAGAAACTCTAACTATGATTTTAGTTTGAAGAATTAGGGTTTGAGAAATGAAAACCCTAATCGGCCCAAATTAGGGTTTTGATAGTACATGAATATGGAATTTGGTCAGGATAGCAGTGTGGTAAATGATTTTTCGTATTTTCTACAAATTTTTATTTAATTGAATTTTGGATATAATATGGATAACTCAATCATGCATATTGGAGAAAAATTTCAGATATTTTTAGTGCTCTTTGAATGTGGTTCTCGGTCAAACTATACTTTTACCAAAATGCTGACACAATGTTTTTCAACAGTGTAGTGTTTTATTTTTAATTATTTATTGGTAACTCCAAAGGATCTGGAATTTTAACTGGAGATCTGAAACTCAATCATAAAAAAATATAAGATTTTTTGGATGCATTTAGACCTTATCAGTAGACGAATTACAGTAACTGACATTTCTACAAAATTCTGGATAGTAGTGCACTATTCTATTTTTAGTTATTTAACAGAAGCTTGGAATGATCTCAAATTTTGACATAGGCTTTGTAAATCAATTATACACAACATGATAAATTTGCAAATTTTTTTGATAAGGTTTGATCTCTCAAATATACGAATTATAGAAATATTTTTATAACTAGAAAATTCAGCTTAATTAAGAAAAAGTATAGTGAGGGGCAATGTGCAATTGACCAAAGCAGCTCAATTGCTCTATATAGTCAATGTAACACACTAGAAGCTCTCAAAATTCGTGATTCAAACCAGAGAAATGAAATCCTAGAGAGAGAGGGAGAGTTAGGGTTTGAGAGGAGAAATTGATGGAGATGCTGACCTAGGGTTTTGCGGTCCGAGGAATGATGAAATCATGTAAGTTTAGCTTCTTTGGATATAGTTTCATGGTGAATTTTCTCTCACATGTCAAAATTCCGTCCCTCCTCTAATTGGATCCAAAATTCTATCAAAAGTTCCCCTTTTCTCACTCTTTCTTCATAATCCCTCATTTTTAGGGTTTCCGAGTTGAAAGGAAGAAGAATTGGGTGAATTGATATGGATTTGATATGAGATCGAGATTTTCAGGGATGAACTTCGTTTTTAAGGTGTTGTCACACCTTAGGGTGAGTGTGAACTTCTTTTAACAGTATATTTCAAGAAAATTGGTTAATTCATCCATAATCTTTAATTGCTAGTATGCGACTGATAACACCCAAATCTACGCATTTTATCTGTGCATTTTATCTATAGTTTTGTGTCACTTTAGTCTTAATTTGCCCAATAAAGCTCATGTTTTATGCTTTCTATCTCTGGTTAGGTAATGTAGCTAGAATAGCCAATAACGTAGCTATATAGCCAATATTAGACTTGCGTGCACCGTACATGGATGAACTACCTCTCTCCTGGCTCTCTCTCGCCTAAACTGAGGCCCAGTGAATTGTACTTCTTGACACCTTGTTTAACGATAACCATTGTTTGATCACTAGCCTGGGCCCAATTTAGTTATGATTAATTGCTTTTATTGTCTTATCCTCTTTATATACCCATTCTAAACTTAGTGGATTTAATTCATATTTTTATTGGATTTTACCTTGCTTGTGCAGGCCAGTTTTAGGCATATGGGCCCTATATTCTCAGCCCAATACCCATTCTAGCCCTTTGGATGCCTGGTCAAAGCTTGGTCAACGAACTTCCCTTCTTCTACAGATCGTGGTTCCACCACTCTAACCCTACTACCGCGCCCATGATAAACTGAAATCGCGACCCGTCTGCATAACCGCAACTCCCCTCCCTTGAAATCGTAGTCACAATTTCCATAACCCCGACCCGCGGTTGGCCTCCCTCGTCAACATCACATCGGCCGCATCCACCACGATCAACAGAACAGCCTCCCTTCCCGTGGTTCTCCCTCTCCTCTCCACCTGCATCAACCCTCGACCGCGACCTACCCCTTAGCATCCTACGATCCCCCCCTCACACCGCGATCGCCCTCTTCTTCCTCCGCCACTCTCCACTCACCCAGCACCCTTGGTCTCCCTTGCACCGCGACCTGGATTCCCCCGCGATCTCCACAATCACGACTCCACCTCTCAGGACCGCGACTTCCGCCTCAGACATGTCATCGCCAACACTGTGACTGCAGTATGCATGACCACGACCGCGGTCATCTCCAAGCTCCGCCGCGATCATCTCCTGTCACCCAACCAAGGCCTATACCACAACCGTCAGCTTGCAGCGCCTACCACCATCAACACCTTCTCGCGACTATCAACCGTCTGTGACAACTTCGCCTCCAATGCATCTACAACCGCGTCTGTGTTCAAAAACCACCATGACCGTAGTGTGATAGTCGTGGCCTCGGTGTGTTCACCTCGCCGCAGTCAGCGCCATCGGTGCATCCTCCACCCTCACATGCCCCTACGACTCCAACATCAACATTGGTTGTGACGCTCATCCTCTTCCACGACCTTGAGCAGATGGCAGTCGTCGAACTGCCTCACGGTAGCAGCTCCGAACATAGCCGTGACCCAGCAATTCAAGGGCACCCGTAGTCAGTGCATAAGACCTCGACCGAGGCACAATCACAGGCACTAATCACGACCCGCGATTCACAGCAATCGCGATCGCGATTCCATAAGATCACAACCAGTAGAAAGACCACAACCTCAGCAAAAGGGAATTGCGACCAAAAGGGAAGAAAAGAAAACTGTGTCCGGGTCTCTACACACCTCGACTGAGGTTAAATGGGCCGAAATAGACCAGGTCCGCCGGGCTGTGCCTATAAATAGGCCCCTACCCCATCAATTCAGAGCATCCAGTCTAGAGGCCAAAAGGCTGCTGGATCAGATCCAGATGTCAGAAGGCTGCAGAACTCGAGCTAGAGCCCCGTGGGAGTGTCTCGAGGTTTGAGAGGACCAAGGCACTCAGCCTATGTGCTCCAACAGCCACCATCCTCCACACTCTCTCTCCTCCATCCCCATCTCAGATCTACTCTCTCTAAGGACGGAAGTCGAGGAGAGAGGAGATCTGTGCTACGTTCATCTCCACCACCAAGGAGAGAGAAGATCTGCATCACCACCCTCCTCTACTACTAGTCTACAATCTTCAAAGGCAGAAGTTGAGGAGAGAGAAGATCAGTCTCCACTGCCATTCTCTCACCTCCACCGGGCTACTATTCGGAGAAGATCTAGAGAGAGAGAACCAAGGAGTCCAGAAGGACAAAGAGAAGAACCAAGGGATGAGATCTGGCCTGCATGGAGACTGAGGAGCGAGAGCCACCTCTCCTCTACGGGCTATATCTCTTTCTTATTCTCTTTCATTCTACTGCATTCCTTTGTTTCTTGTACAAACGATGTTCATCCATCTTTGTTCAGTACTAACCATGCTTATCTATGGCTAGTTAGCTCCTTCTTGGATATGTAGCCCGATATGGGCAAGTATATATACTGTTACCTTAAGTGAGTAGATTCATTTCTGATCTAGTATGTTGCATGTTCTGTTTTCTCTTTCTAAGTTAAGATTGCTAGTTTGGTTGATCTCTTACTCGCTTGAACTTCTATTTCTTCCTGTATCGAGAGACTCATTGTAGGAATAACTAAGAGACGATAGTTGGATCCGAACCCGAGAGGAGGACGATCCAAGATTTTCTGTCCCTAATATCTCCAGATGTCCTAAGACCCGAGAGGGAACTTAGCATATTCCTAGGTGTTGATATGGCATTCCTCGAACGAGGGTTGATGACATATTGTTGATGGTTTTAGTCACGCATCACGAGAGCGAGTGGGATGTCCCCATAGGACAGATGTTGTTGTGTGTATTAGATGCTTGCTTAGGTGTTCGAGGGTTGTCTACGCCCAAGAACGAGTGCATAGACTGCCCTGTTTGTGGTTACATAGCCAGGAACTCTCTTTCTCTGATTACTAGAACCACGTGATCTGTTTTGTTTTTCTTTTCTTTTCTTTGTTTTGTTTTAATTCGTGACAACTGGCTAGACTAATTCTAGCACATATTTTCATCGACTATAGCTTTTGGCTTATCTAACTATAGAACAAAATCTGTGGTGTCCTAAACGTCACCACGTCCCTGTGTTCGACTCTGTATATCTACTTCGACCCCGTAATAAAAGTTGCGGGGGACTAGAAGGTTTTGGGTTATAAATTTGAAAGATTGATTCCTTCCTTCGTTTCCGGATGTGCGAGAAAGAGGCTGATCAATTTTTAGTGCTGTTGCCGGGGACATGGTTTTCTACGTTTACATGCCTAAAAGATTTTGTTCTGTCACTATAAGCTTGTATATATATATGTATAGTTTTTCTTTTTTTTTAAACATACTTGTTTATATATACTGAATACCTTTTCTTTTTCTTATACCTTTTTCAGCCATGGATCGCGTTTCGGCAAGACAAATGATCTTGTCCACCTGTCCTCCCGAGTTTTTCCGCAATTCCGATTGTTGGAAAATAGTTGAAGGTCATGCTCTAAAGCTAGTCAAGTTACACTTACCTCCACCGTCGTCATATGTCAAGATTCCAACAACAAAGACCGTCAGTCAGCCTTCGACTCCCGTGCTATCATGGGATCAAGAACTGATTAAGGTAGTGGACTTGACTAGGGAAAGTTCACGCACTCACCTCCTTAACCTCTCATCTCCAAGAAGATGTGGATCCAATGCAACAACTTTTAGAAGAGCAAGATCGTCATCTCAAGGTACCCACCAAGGCTACAGACTGCAGTTGTAGTTTGCTTCAAACTGTTGAACAAGGATACGTCCTAAAGCATCAGTTTGATACAACATATTCCCCTTATATGGGCATGGCAGAATCGACGGGTCTCAAAAGCATTGCTACTCAAGTACAACAACTTCATGATAAAGATGTTGAACAAGGAAGGAGGCTCCAAGAGCTCATCGATTTGGTTACAATTCAGTTCCAACTTCCATCACAAGACAGTGAAGACATTAGTCATCAGGACCATTCCATTGGGTCTGAAGTGGAGCATACACCATCATCCTATTCAGACCATCAACTGGATTCACTAGGATTTTTCTATGAAGACCAACATATGTGGGGAAGTTCTTCATTCTATCCAGATGAGCCAATTGATGAACCAATGAAGGAACAAGAATGGGTCTATGAAGATGATGACTCCTATCCTCACAGAGAAAGTACAAACTCACAATCAGAAAGTGAGTCTTGTTCTAACGAATTTGATTCAGATAGTGATCCAGACTAGAGTGATGACTCTCATATTGAGACATGTCATTTCGCTTCGAGCAGTATGCATATTATGGTTTGGAATAATTTGTTCAATGAGGACGACAATGACTATTCCTCTCAATGGAGTGAATATACTGACAACAACGAGTTGGAACAACATGAGCCGACATTTTCCACCATCCCTTTACAAGGTTTAGTGGAACTCAAGGGAACTAGATGGACAGTTCACTACAACATGGCTACTGAGCATGGAGAAACCTTGGACCCCATAGAAGGAGAGAAGCTTGGGGTGGAAGAACATCAATCATACTCTTTTGGGGACACTTCATGTTAAGAAGATGATTGGATGACTCAGACTATATATAGTAGTTTATCTAAGCACCCAACCTCAAGTTCATAGAGGAGGGAGGAGAAATGGATCCTACCCAAGTCATTCAACCTATCCCCTCCATCTCATCCTGTGTCGACATCCCAGGACCTTCATTTTCAGATTCATATAATGAAAGGTACCTTGAGGATGGTTTGCCAAAGAATTCATCCCAGTGCGGTTCAAGTCAATTCCAGCACAGTGATGACCACCGAGTTGCCGGATTTTACTTTTCTTCTTCAGACTCGGCAGGGCCAACACATCTGCCTATTCTACTCATATTATGTGGAGGAACCCGTTGGCAAGACACAGGTGACACTGGTCCTAAAACCTAGGATTTGGGATCCCAGTGTCAGTATCGTGGGGCAGCCACCCCCTTTTCTCTTACCCACCCTCCCGCCCTTTTATTACAATAAATTTTGCTTTTCATGTTCTTGTTAGTTAGTTTCTTTCCTCTAACTGTTTTTATATCCTTGCATCCATGCATCATCTTTAGAACTTCAATAACTGTCGTTAAAATCATGCATTCCTGCCTCACTATTTCAAGTTTAGATCTTGCTCGAGGATGAGTAAAGTCTTAAACTTGGGGTGGTAGGCTTCTCCTTTCTATCTATTCATATTTCTAGCATGCATGTTTACTTCCTGCATTTAGTTTTAAAATTTTCAAAATCTTTCAGCTTTTTAGCTTTGCAATTATGGCTATATGGTGCGAATCTAATAGATAAATGCTTGACCTTATGCCTAGATGCATAGTTTTCATCTTAAAAATTGCTTGACCTTTTGCTTGACTTGCTCTTTGACTCTTTCCTTAAGTTTGGTAATAAATCTAAGGTTATGTCCTTTTTCATAGCTTAAATCTAAATTCCCTTGATCTATGTTGTGAATGGAAAATCCATAATAAAGGACCGTTGGAATGAGCTAAAACATGGTCAAGGAATCCTAGCTACAGATTCACGAGCTTGCCTCTATTCTAAGGATTATTGAATCTAATTGCAACTTTTCACACAGGTGTTAAGCGAAGCATGATGAGCTTTGAGTTATGATCATGATGAAGTGTTTTCCTTGATGGACAACGTGCCTTCTCACACTAGATTGAGTCAAAAAGTTGAAAAATATAAAAATGTGCAAAAGAGGCTTGGCTGCCCACAATATCCCAAAAATATCTATATAGTTCTCACCCAAGCCTACAAATAGAATGCAGATGATAAAAGCCTGACTGTGAACAATAAATGAGTGTTGTTTTCTCTTTTAGGAGAGTTGAGGATGGTGCCCAGTCCGTGTGTGACTGCGCTCATGAACGCGGGTATGTCGTGCCTGGTAGTATCATTCTAAAAACTCATTAGAGAGTCATTAGGAACTCCTAGGTGGCCTATGAGATCATCTCAGTAGTAGGGTTGGTTTGAGCACAGTACGAGGAGTTCGTCTCACTGCTTTGGACCAATTGGTTTAGACTGTAGGGAGTGCTGCTCGCTACATGGACAACCTGACGCAGATTGGGATTCTCAAAAGTCATTAGAGTCTTTTTCTTTGTTTCTAAGGACATGAATAAGTGAGAAGAGCATTGTTCCGGATTGGTATGAATGGATTCATGGTGATGGCTCATTTCTCATCAACCGCGTGATCACCTATGTGACAATTCTCTCGTGTTTAATAATTATGATTCAAACCCTCATGAGTATCAATAGGCTGTAGTGAATTTGCTTAATCTTGCCTGGAAACTCTTTGATCTTGCTTTGGTAAGACTGAGGTTGATTGGTGGGGGTTTGTTCTGAAATGACACAGATCAAGAGTATTGATGCTTTAAACTATTTTTCTTAACCTTGGCATCAGTTGCCAAGCTTAATTTGGATGTTATCTTTTTGTTCTTTGAGCACAGTCTTGCTTGAGGACAAGCAAGTTTTAAGCTTGGGGTAGTTGATAACACCCAAATCTACACATTTTATCTGTGCATTTTATATATAGTTTCGTGTCACTTTAGCCTTAATTTTCCCAATAAAGATCATGTTTTATGCTTTCTATCTCTGCTTAGGTAATGTAGCTAGAATAGCCAATAACGTAGCTATATAGCCAATATTGGACTTGCGTGCACCGAACATGGATGAACTACATCTCTCCTGGCTCTCTCTCTCCTAAATTGAGGCCTAGTGAATTGTACTTCTTGACACCTTGTTCAATGATAACCACAGTCTGATCACAAGCATGGGCCCAATTTAGTTATGATTAATTGCTTTTATTGTCTTATCCTCTTTCTATACCCATGCTAAACTTAGTGGATTTAATTCATATTTTTATTGGATTTTACCTTGCTTGTGCAGGTCAGTTTTGGGCATATGGGCCCTATCTTCTCGGCCCAATACCCGGTCTAGCCCTTTGGATGCCTGGCCAAAGCTTGGTCAACAAGCCTCCCTTCTGTTACAGATCACGGTTCCACCACTCTAACCCTACTACCGTGCCCGCGATATACTGAAATCGCGACCCGTCTGCATAACCGCGACTCCCCTCCCTTGAAATCGCAGTCGCAATTTCCATAACGGCGACCCGCAGTTGGCCTCCCTCGTCAACATCACCTCAGCCGCATCTACCACGATTGACAGAACAACCTCCCTTCTCGTGGTTCTCCCTCTCCTCTCCACCTACATCAACCCTCGATCATGACCTACCCCTCAGCATCCTACGACCCCCCCCCCCCCCCCCCCCCCCCCCTTCACACCGCGATCACCCTCTTCTTCCTCCACCGCTCTCCACTCACCCAGTACCCGTGGTCGCCCTTGCACCGCGACCTGGATTCCCCCACAATCTCCACAATCGCGACTCCACCTCTCAGGACCGTGACTTCCGCCTCGGACACGTCATTGCCAACACCGCGACCGCGATACGCATGACCGCGACCGCAATACGCATGACCGCAACCGTAAACATCTCCAAGATCTACCGCGATCATCTCCTGTCACCCAACCAAGGCCTATATCGTGATCGTCCGCTCGCAGTGCCTACCACCATCAACACCTTCTCATGGCTATCAACCGTCCACGACAACTTTGCCTCCAATGCATCTGCAACCGCGACCGTGTTCAGAAACCACCATGACCGCGTTGTGATAGTCGCGGCCGCAGTGTGTTCACCTCACCGCAGTCTGCGCCATCGGCGCATCCTCCACCCTTGCATGCCTCTGTGACTCCAACATCAACACCGGTTGTGACGCTCATCCTCTTCCACAACCTCGAGCAGATGGCAGCCGTCGAACCACCTCGCGGCAGCAGCTCCGAACATAGCTGTGACCCAGCAATTTAAGGGCACCCGCGGTTAGTGCATAAGACCTCGACTGAGGCACAATCACAGGCACTAATCGCGGCCCGCGATTCATAGCAATCACGACCACAATTCCTTAAGATCACGACCAGTAGAAAGACTGCGACCTCAGCAAAAGAGAATCACGACCAAAAGGGAAGAAAAGCAAACTGCGACTGAGTTTGTACACACCTCGACCGAGGTTAAATGGGCCGAAACAGACCAGGTCCGCCAGGTTGTTCTTATAAATAGGACCCTACCCCATCAATTCAGGGCATACACTCTGGAGGCCAAAAGGCTGCTGGATCAGATCCAGACGTCGGAAGGCTACCGGACTCAAGCCAGAGCCCCGTGGGAGTGTCCCGAAGTCCAAGAGGACTAAGGCACTCAGCCTACGTGCTCCAGCAGCCACTAGCCTCCACACTCTCTCTCTTCCATCCCCATCTCAGATCTACTCTCTCCAAGGACAGAAGTCAAGGAGAGAGGAGATCCGTGCTACGTTCATCTCCACCACTAAGGAGAGAGAAGATCTGCATCACCACCATCCTCTACCACTAGTCTATGATCTCTAAAGGCGAAAGCTGAGGAGAGAGAAGATCAATCTCCACCATCATTCTCTCACCTCCACTGGGTTACTGTTCGAAGTAGATCTAGAGAGAGAGAACCAAGGAGTCCAGAAGGATGAAGAGAAGAACCAAGGGATGAGATCCAACCTACACAGAGGTCGAGGAGAGAGAGCCACCTCTCCTCTACATGCTATATCTCTTCCTTATTCTCTTTCATTCTACTGCATTCCTTTATTTCTTATACAAACGATGTTCATCCATCTTTGTTCGGTGCTAACCATGCTTGTCTATGGCTAGTTAGCTCCTTTTTGTCTATGTAGCCCGATTTGGGCATGTATATGTACTTTTGCCTTAAGCGAGTAGATTCATTTTAGATCTAGTATGTTGCATGTTCATTGTTCTCTTTCTAAGTTATGATTGCTAGTTTGGTTGATCTCTTACTTGCTTGAACTGTGATTTCTTCCTGTATCAAGAGACTCATTGTAGGAATAGCTAAGAAATGATAGTTGGATCCGAACTCGAGAGGAGGACGATCCAAGGTTTTTTGTTCCTAATATATCTGGATGTCCTAAGACCCGAGAGGGAACTTAGCATATTCGGAGGTGTTGATATGTCATTCCTCGAGAGAGGGTCGATGACATATTGTTGATGGTTTTAGTCACGCATCGCGAGAGCGAGTGGGATGACCCCACAGGACAGATGCCGATGTACATATTAGATTCTTGCTTAGGTGTTCGAGGGTTGTCTACGCCCGAGAACAAGTGCATAGATTGTCCCATTTGTGGTTACATAGCCAGGAACTCTCTTTCTTTGATTAGTAGAACCACGAGCTCTATTTTTCTTTTCTTTTCTTTTCTTTGTTTTGTTTTAATTCGTGACAACCCGCTAGACTAGTTCTAGCACATATTTTCATCGACTATAGCTTTTGGCTTATCTGACTATAGAACAAAATCTGTGGCGTCCTAAACATCACCACATACCTGTCTTCGACCGCATATATCTACTTCAACCCCGTAATAAAAGTTGCGGGGGCCTAGAAGGTTTCAGGTTATAAATTTAAAAGCTTGATTCCTTCCTTAGTCCCGCGTTCGTTTCCAGTCGTGCAATTAAGGCTGATCAGCGACTACAAACCCTGAATTGTATATTTGTTCAAAGTTGTTGCAAAATGATATGAAATTGATTCTTCCTCTATTTGGATGAAGTTTAAATGATAAAATCATATTATAAATATATACAATACATCCTAATGAGAATTCCCTATGTATTCACAAAGGTTATAAGAGTAAACTGAAATATAGGGAATTTGTCTATGACTGAAATTTGTTGTATAAGTAAATAGAGAAAATTGCTTATCTAGATCCCCTTGGTTATGAATGATTGTTTATCTAAATTCATAGTACATATATGTCAGATACTATCTTGGATTTCGTTCAAAGTGAATAATGTTTGTTTGATATCTCAATAAAGAGGGTGAAACCCTAGATGTGAGGAAAGTTGGATATTTGTGAATAGATATCGTGAAATCCATTTGAAGGGATTTTCTTGACATGATAGACTTTATTTATTCAATGTTATTATTGATGCATGATATCCCAATGAATGGCATGGAAATCCAAATTCATCTCAGTTCTACAGTTTCATACATATATTGATTTTATATGATTTGTTGATAGTAGTCTTTATTCAGAGAATGTTTATGCCACATGAAATCTTTATGGGAGCCATGGGAATAAGTTGTTGCGTAGTGAGAGGTGACAAGTTGTGTGATGGCCTTGTGAGACATGAGAATACTTGTACAACCAGTGAAATGAATACCTTGGTCTAAGGACCTAGAGGTAATGGTTACCTGTTATAGAGGTAACAATGTTATGTGATGATAAAAGGGTTTGAATACCCAGATCAATTAATCATGATATTGATGTGAAGGGATGAGAATTCCTAATAATGTGCTAAGGGATTGAGATCCCAGGTATCATGTGTTTTAAAGATTTGAAAAGTACGTGATAGATGTATTACACCTTTCTTTGTAGCATATGTGGTGATTAAATGAAACCCTATGGGTAGGGTGTTCAATGAATCAAGTATTGTGATATCAATGTTCTCAATTTTTATTAATAATTCTTGTCATGATAAGTAATTAACTCTTAATTGAGTTATGAGATGCACAACTCAAGATTTGGATTGATATGCACGATTCTAGTGTGTATGTGCCAAGTGGACATGAAATCTATTTATTTAAGAATTTTAGTCTGCCTGCATGTATAGTATGTTGATTACTCAGTATATTACAGTGTTTTGAATATACTACTCTTCCAAGTTTAGAATGATATACATATTGTATTATACTTCAAATAAGTAGATGTGACACCATAGAGATACCAAAGTCAAGTATAAGTAAGAGAAAGGTACAATGTAGAAAGAGCTTTCTAGGAATAATAAAATAATAGACTTAAGAGCCCTGAACACTGTAGAATCCCTATGAGAGGTATGTGCCTTAGGGATGAAAGGACCTACCCTGGTGGTGTGTCCAGTATACGGGGTTCAGAATGTATCAACAGGTGGTACGAGGGATGAAGCCTGAGTGGAAGTCTCCTTAAATTTTAGAATGTAGTGTACAACATCAACCATAGATCCTGGTGGCACTAGAGTACAGAAAAAGCCAAGAGGTGGCTTGACTCTCCACCTGTGTGCTCAGGTTAGAGGAGGAGTCCAATTTAGGCCAGAGAGCCATTTCCCTATTGCATACCAGGAGAGTAGTTAGACTTAGCATTTCTTGGGTACGTCTGCTAAGTCTTGAACAGTGTGATCGTAGCGTACTACAAGTCTTCATATGTAGAGTACATTGCATATGATCAGGGCATAATAAAATGAATGAGAGGTCAAACAAGTGTGTACAGTTATTCAATTATTCTTTGTATATTTCTAAATTATTAGTTCTCTTTATGATCAATCAAGCATTTCATATATTGATTCACTCTTATTGATATGTAGAGTATCCTGCCATATTTATGATTGTTAATGATCAATCTCTTTAAAGCTTACTATTGTTATAATTGATATCAGTTGCTCAAAAGTGTATCTGTAATTATATCAGTGTTCTAGACCATTTCTTTGAAGTACTCATTCACTGAGCGAGTAGGTTCACCCCTCTACTCAAAAATCACATGGACTTGAAGAAGGTCTTTGCATCAAAGTAGAACTGCCACAAGAATTAAGTCTGAGTATAGTTAAGTTCAGTCGGTCCCTGTCACTCTAGGTCCTTGTATAGATGTGAGAGAGTTGTAAATGATGTTTGTATCTTCGTTTCCTTTATATGAGAGAATGCATTTGATTATCATGTTGTATGTACATGGAAGTGTGAGAAACATAATGAATGTATGGATGTGTATCATTAATGTTGAGATCATATTAGAATAATCAAGGTTTAATTCTCTTGTAAAGTTTGTTTATGTGATTCAATGTGAGAAAACAAAGAGTTTGAAAAAGAAGAAAAAGTTAAGGGTGATCTTTGTATTATGATAAATCCTCAATTTTATGCCCTAATCTCATGATTAGTGGTAATTGTGAGATCGGGGTGTAACAACTTTGGTATCAGAGCTTAGGCTGAGTTGTCAGGGACCATTAAGTTAGTAAGTTAGAGTCATAAGTGTGGCAGATAGGAGATGTTATGATGTTAGCTCTGGGGATTTGAGTATTTGGATATCCTGGTCTGGTATCTGAGTACTTGAATCAACCAGTATCAAGCTACTCTATCTATTCTTTCATGTATACCCTGGCCAGGTATACAGTGGAAGGATGGGCTAGAGAGGAACCCTAGAAATATTAGGGTTAGAAACAAGATAAGTAACATAAATTAAGACCATAAATATAAAATGAGATAGAACTTTCATTTCATATTGTCATTTATTGGAGATGGATAGAAATGCTCTTATATGTTTGAATTCAGATAATTAGTATTTTGAAATATATATGGCTCTTTAAGATTTGTTGTACACTATGAAATTGTAACATTGATTGATTATATTCTTTGTATCAAGTAGACTAGGAATGATCTTTGAATGAGCTTTCCTAAGTGGATAAGTTTTCTTCCACACATTTAAGATGAATAGGAGTTGAGTAATCCTGAGTAGCTCTTGGCTTTAGGACTGCAGGTTTGGCCTGGTCCGAATGGCAGGATGCATTACTGGGATCTAATGACTCCTATTAGTAACATAACAAGAGTAAATTCTGGATAGATTAGATCCAAATTCTAGTATGAATGTCTATACTCTAAGATTTTAAAGTATAAGGGAAAGACTGGGATAACTAAGAATCAGTTAGAACTGATATCTGAGATCCAACTTTAGGGCCTCATATGAGAAACCCTTAATTGGGAATAAAGGAAGACGACATAAGATTCTGATTAAGTTTAATCATTAGTATTATATAATCTCTAAATATGAAATATGGAAAAGATATGAGAAAAGTATGTAAGGGCCAAGATAGTAAGAATCAATCATGAGGAATGGATTATATAATTGAGTACAATGTTTTTATGTACTCCAAAGTAAAGGGAAAATAGAAGAATAGAGTTAAGTATTCGATAGGTACATAGAAGTGAAGAGTCTTCAGAAAAGTTAAAGTGAAGAGAATACTAGAATGTTTAGAAGTGAATACTAGCATCTCTATAAAGCAAGATCATGAAATTTGCACTATGAGAAGTAAACTAGCACTAATAGTAATCCTAGCTAATATGAAAGGTAGATAAACAATATGGAAATGATATAGAGCAAAGGATAAGAAATAGATTTTAAATATAAGAGGTGTGTTTTGAACAAAAGGAGAAATACAATATGAGTGAAGTGTGATATGAAATAAATTCTTGCAGTAATAGCAAGAATGATGAATAATCTATTCATACCTTGAATGTTTCAATTTTAGGGATGTTTAATCTAGATGATTAAAATGAGAAGGATAAGTAGAAAAAAGTAAGTAGTAATGAATGAGAAGAGAGATAAGGGAAAACAATGGCTTTTAGTAATATGTGAATTTGTTTTTAGAAGTATAATTTGTTGAAGGTATATTAAGGGATGTAAATTGGTTCTACGTATGATTTCATTGTACATGTACAAGCAATATGTTAATTTTAGGTGTCTGATAGTTGTAGTCATTCATACCGGTAATCCATCTTAGTATTGTACAATTTTTGTATGGTGATATGGTTCAAATGATGATAAAACAAATGGAGGGTTACCCTGAATAAGGTAGTCTTACCTATTTACTCATATGAATAGAAGGGATGATAACCATATTGTATTGATATGTAACCCTCATGAGGTATAACTTGTTATACCTAGCTTTAATATAATTAAGTGATGGTAATTGGGTATGAATAGTCCTTGAATGACTAATAAAATCATGGAGTACTTTGTTACTGTTGTTGAAACCCTAGTATGCTATAACCTGATGGTTACACCTTGAATTATGTGTGGGCTCATACTTGAGAATAGTATGGAATGTAATGGTAATGCTTCACCTTATGCATCCATGATGCAATGGGGATGTCGTGAGTAGTATTGTACAATTGTTGTTGAATCTAGTCTTCCAACTCAAGATTGTTTTGCTATTTGAGTAGCACAATAGTAATATTCAAAACAACATGGTGACCTCTCTTTTGTGACTTAGAGGTAATATAAAACAATAGTACATATTGAGATGTATGAATTGAGATGGTTGGATCAGATTATCAATGTTGAGGTAACACCTCAAGAGTATGAAAATATTGAAATGGTTGCTTCTCTATCTATTCTATGATTGATTGTGGCATAGAGAATTTTTTTGTTATCATTGAGAACTATTTTAACATGTTGTGATTTGAAAAGAAATAAAGGACATAACGTTGAAAACTACATTCGAGTATAATATACAAGAATGTAATGACATGTAAGATTTCAGAAGCTTAAAATAAACCTTGAATGTACTTTACTTGCATATTTATGTTTCGGGGATGAAACCTTTTTAAGGGGGTGAGAATTGTAATGACCACATTTGTGCTTAATTAGTAAACTAGGGTTTACCTAAATGATTACATACTTGATTAGATTGAACATCGTTTAGACTTGATTAATGATAGTAGATCAATTATGATGTTTTAAACCTGAGAAGAAACTCTAACTATGATTTTAGTTTGAAGAATTAGGATTTGAGAAATGAAAACCCTAATTGGCCCAAATTAGGGTTTTGATAGTACATGAATATGGAATTTGGTCAGGATAGTAGTGTGGTAAATGATTTTTCATATTTTATACACATTTTTTATTTAATTGAATTTTGGATATCATATGTATAACTCAATCATGCATATTTTAGAAAAATTTCAGAATTTTTGAGTGTTCTTTGAATGTGGTTCTTGGTCGAACTATACTTCGACCAAAATGCTGATAGAGTACTTTTCAATAGTGTAGTGTTTTATTTTTATTTATTTATTGGTAATACCAAATGACTTAAAATTTTAACTAAAGATCTGAAACGCAATCATAAACAACATATAAAATTTGAATAATTTTTGGATGCGTTTAAACCTTATCAGTAGATGAATTACAATAACTGATATTTTTGTAGAATTCTAGATAACAGTGCACTATTAGATTTTTATTTATTTAATGGAAGATTCAAATGATCTCAAATTTTAAATAAAGATTTGTAACTAAATTATACACAAAATTTTAAATTACCATAATTTTTAGAGAAGGTTTGATCTTTGAAATATATGAATTACAAAAACATTTTTATAACAGAAAATTCAAATGAAATAAGAAAAAGTATAGTGAGGGGTCAATGTGCAATTGACCCAAGCAGCTCAATTTCTCTATATGGTCAATCTAACACACACGCAGCTCTCATAATTTGTGATTCAAACTAGAGAAACGAAATCCTATAGAGAGAGGGAGAGTTAGGGTTTGAGAGGAGAAATTGATGGAGATGCTGACCTAGGGTTTTGCGGTCCGAGGAATGATGAAATCATGTAAGTTTAGCTTCTTCGGATATAGTTTCATGGTGAATCTTCTATCACATGTCAAAATTTCGACCCTCCTCTGATTTGATCCAAAATGGTATCAAAAATCCCCCTTTTCTCACTCTTTCTTCATAATCCCTCATTTTTAGGGTTTCCGAGTTGAAAGGAAGAAGAATTGGGTGAATTGCTAGGGATTTGATATGAGATCGAGATTTTCAGGGATGAGCTACATTTTTAAGGTGTTTTCACACCTTAGGGTGAGTGGGAACTTCCTTAAAATAGTATATTGCACAAAAATTGGTATATTAATCCATAATCTTTAATTGCTAGTATGCGACTACAAACCCTAAATTGTCTATTTGTTCTAAGTTGTTGAAAAATGATATGAAAGGGATTCTTCCTCTATTTGGATGAAGTTTAGATGATAAAATCATATTAGAAATGTATACAATACATCCTAATGAGAATTCCCTAAGTATTCACAGAGGTTATAAGAGTAAACTGAAATATAGGGAATTTGTCTATGATTGAAATTTGTTGTATAAGTAAATAGAGAAAATTGCTTATCTAGATCCCCTTGGTTATGAATGATTATTTATCTAAATTCATAGTACATATATGTCAGATACTATCTTGGATTTCATTCAAAGTGAATAGTGTTTGTTTGATATCTCAGTAAAGAGGGTGAAACCCTAGATGCGAGGAAAGTTGGATATTTGTGAATAGATATCGTGAAATCCATTTGAAGGGATTTTCTTGACATGATAGACTTTATTTATTCAATGTTATTATTGATGCACGATATCCTAGTGAATGGCATGGAAATCAAAATTCAGCTCAGTTCCAAGGTTTCATACATATATTGATTTTATATGATTTGTTGATAGTAGTTTTATTCAGTGAATGTTTATGTCGCATGAAATCTTTATGGGAGCCATGGGAATTAGTTGTTGCCTAGTGAGAGGTGACAAGATGTGTGATAGCCTTGTGAGCCATGAGAATACTTGTACAACCAGTGAAATGAATACCTTGGTCTAAGGACCTAGAGGTAATGGTTACCTATTACAGAGGTAACAATGTTATGTGATGATCTAAGGGTTTGAATACCTAGATCCAGTAATCATGCTAATGATGTGAACATATGAGAATTCCCAGTAATGTGATAATGGATTGAGATCCTAGGTATCATGTGTTTTTAAGATTTAAAAATTACGTGATAGATGTATTACACCTTTCTTTGTAGCATTTGTGGTGATTAAATGAAACCCTAAGGGTAGGGTGTTCAATGAATCAAGTATTGTGTTATCAGTGTTCTCAGTTATTATTTATAATTCTTGTCATGATAAGTAATTAACTCTTAATTTAGTTATGAGAAGCACAACTCAATATTTGGGTTGATATGCATGATTCTAGTGTGTATGTGCCAAGTGGACATGAAATCTGTTTATTTAAGAATTTTAGTTTGCATGCATGTATAGTACGTTGATTACTCAGTATATTATAGTGTTTTGAATATACTGCTATGCCAAGTTTAGAATGATATACATGTTGTATTATAACTTCAAATAAGTAGACACAACACCATAGAGATACTAGAGTCAAGTATAAGTAAGAGAAAGGTACAATGTAGAAAGAGCTTTCTAGGAATAATAAAATAATAGACTTAAGCGCCCTGAACACCGTAGAATCCCTATGAGTGGTATGTGCCTTAGGGATGAAACGACCTACCCTAGTGGTGCGTCTAGTATATGGGGGTCAGAACGTACCAATAGGTGGTGCGGGGGATGAAGCCCTAGTGGAAGTCTCCTTAAATTTAAGAATATAGTGTCCAACATCAACTAGAGATCCTGGTGGCACTAGAGTACAAAAAAGCAAAGAGGTGGCTTGACTCTCTGCCTATGTGCTCAGGTTAGAGTAGGAGTCCAGTTTAGGCTAGAGAGCCATTTCCCTAATGCAGACCAGGAGAGTAGTCAGACTTAGCATTCCCAGGTGTGTCTACTAAGTCTTATACGGTGTGATCTTAGTGCACTACGAGTCTTCATATGTAGAGTACACTGCATATGATCAGGATATAATAAAATGAATGAGAGGTCAAACAAGTGTGTACAGTTATTCAATAATTCTTTGTATGTTTATGAATTATTAGTTCTCTTTATGATCAATCAAGCATTTCATATATTGATTCACTCTTATTGATATCTCGAGTATCCTACCATATTTATGATTGTTAATGATCAATCTCTTTAAAGCTTTCTGCTATTATAATTGATATCAGTTTCTCAAAAGTATATCTATAATTATATCAGTGCTTTAGACTATTTATTTGAAGTACTCATTCACTAAGTGAGTAGGCTCACCCCTCTACTCAAAATTTTTAGGGATATCACATGGACTTGAAGAAGGCCATTGCATCAGAGTAGATCTGCCACAAGAATTAAGTCTGAGTATAGTAAAGTTCAGTCGGTCCCTGTCACTCTAGGTCCTTGTATAGATGTGAGAGAGTTGTAAATGATGTTTGTCTCTTCATTTCCTTAATAAGAGAGAATGCATTTGATTATCATGTCGTATGTACATGGAAGTGTGAGAAATAGAATGAATGTTGAGATCATATTAGAGTAATCAAGGTTTAATTCTCTTGTAAAGTTTGTTTATGTGATTCAATGCGAGAAAACAAAGAGTTTGAAAAAGAATAAAAAGTTAAGGGTGATCTTTGTATTACGATAAATCCTCAATTTTATGCCCTAATCTCATGATTAGTGGTAATTGTGAGATCGGCGTGTAACATCAAGTGTTATAAGAACATATTAGTTGAAAAAATGTATGGTGAACACATATCATACAAGGAATCTATATATACATGGATTCTTTTAAAGGCATTGTGAATCTTGTATTTGTCCATTTTTAGTAGAAGTATTAATGTTGATGAGTCTACAAACCATTAAAGTGATAGTTAGGACCCTAGGGATCAAGTGAAATGGTTAATATGTATTCAATTTATGTGCAAAGATGACATTCATATTTGTGAATTCTATGTCAGTAGAATATTTGGTCAAACCAATATTTTGATCAATATTGAGTCAACTGAATTCTTATTTCATCCAGGTAATGGTTGAAGGAGCCATTATACTCTTGTATATTTCTCAATAAAATTATGCTTTTGATTGAATAACTTCTCCCTGAACTCTACTTCAAACAGAGTGTAGTTAAAATGACCTCTTAATTTATTTTCTAGATATTTTCTATACGCACTATGCATTCTGGTGCACTTCATTTGAATTCAATGTTTGGCCAAAGCATACTTTGTTGAATTACAAGTTTGAATTAGATTATTAATGAGATGTAGAACTAAAATCATAATTTCATTATTTATCTGATTTCAACAAAAATGTAATTTCATACTTAGATTTTTTTGTGGAAGAAGTATTATAGATATGCTTCAAGCTGATCAAATTTGAAACTTGTCTAAAGAAAATTGATGGTCTTTATAAGCTTGGAAAAGAGGATAATATGTGGTGACCTTCGTTAGAACATATTCAAAGAATGTTTTGAGGTGTTTTCTTGACGGCCTGAAATAGAAAAATTTGGTATTCACCATGGCAAAGATACAAAGAAGTAAGTGTATGGTTATATAATTTTGTATTATGATTCCTCTCAACTTAATACATACCATTTACCCAAAAATAGTGGTTGTGAAGAGAACCATGTAGATATTAAGAAGCCTTTGTGGTTTTTGAACCATGTCAAATTATAGTGCATTTGTCTCATCCTCATTCCTCCTCATTCTTTTACAAGATTTTGTTATACAATTTTCATAATCATAGTCTTGTTAATTGAGTTTGCATAATTGTCTTATGGAGTCAATTCACCCCTTCTCCCTCTAGACTCTCTTTTCACTTGGGATTGAGGTTGGTATTCTAGGTATCATCAAACGAAGATAAAACCATGGGAGACAACATTGTAGAAATGCTCATCCTTGAAGAATTTCACACTCACCACACCAAGAATCCTCAATCAAGAATATATATATATATATATATATATATATATATATATATATATATATATATATATATATATATAGGGTGTTCATTCATTGCCCACACGGGTAGCATGGACTTTCACTACCCTGCAGCCAAAAAAGTAACTCTCCGAGCTAAGAAAGTAACTCTGCTGTCAAAAAAGTAACTCTGGTGTCAAAAAAGTAACTCTACTGGCCAAAAGAGTAACTGTGTACAAAATATACAGCAGATATATATAAGGACGGGTTTTTTGATTTTGGAGGGGCAAATGATATTATTTTTGGCTCAAATTTTTTAGAGAGCTAGAAAAAATAGTCCTCTACAATTTCGAAATTTTTTTTTAGAAAAGAAGTGATCGGAAGGGTGGGCGGGTAGCTACCCGCGCGGGAAATAAAGATGGGCCCATATATATAACTTTTTGGAACAAGTTCTCTCTCCTTACTGCTAGAGCCCGTCCTTATAACTTTTCCGAGCTGTTGTCTCTCTGCGCTCGAGGGAGATCGTCCATTGTCATGGAGTGGATTGCAGCTTGCCTTGCTACACTTACCCCTTTCTATATCTGGAGATGGAGATGCCGCGCCAGATACGACAGGTGTAAGTCTCCTATTGCCCGGGATATGAACTGCATGATTGCACAGCTCAACTTTATGTTGAAGAAGAGGTGGTTCCGTGTCCTTGCTCAGCCGGAGGATCATAGACGCCTTAATCATTATGGCATTGATGATCCAAACTATGCTCTTAGAGAAGTTCACCTTATGAGATGGATGACTCCTGACCTCAATTCTTTAAAGATGAATGTCACGATTGGTAGAAGCAAAGATTCTTCTGGACATTACAGGTGGTGAATGGCTAGTATCATCAGGAATCACCGGGCTGCAATCTGTCAGACTGCTAGAGCATGGTTGACTGCAACTGATCATCTTTCTGCGTCCCTTCAAGCATGTGCAGTAGGATTGAAGTTGGCAGAGTCTCAATCCTTGCGGATCGCTGTGGTGGAATTAGATGATGTCAATACATATCACATGCTATGGGGCACGTCATGTATTCCATGGAGGATATCTCGTATTGTCAAGGAGTTGAAGAGCTATATGGAGGACGAAGGCATTGTTGGATCGCTTGTTCACAGGGCCATCAATTCCATTCCCAGAGAGATTGGTAGATGGGGCGCTCTCAGTCAGGATCTGATTGTGATTTCCGATCCTAGCAGCTTGCCGGCTAGAGTTCGTGGTATGGTTTTCCTCGAGAGAAACCACACACCTTACGTGGTTTTGAAGATTAAGCATCCATAATGCTTGGTTGAGGTGTTGTTTTTGGAGTCTGTCTTGTTTGGTCGTTTTGTATGAGGGTTTTTTGCTGTGGTCCTTGTGTTGTTGAGGGGTCACGTGGGGGTTTGACCTGCATTTTATAAGAAGGAGCTGTATTTGAATCCTTTTATGCTCACACGAGGAGGGTGGGATGAATAGAATGACCTCCTGACTTAACTATATATATATATATATATATATATATATATATATATATATATATATATATATATATATATATATATATAGGAAAGTAAGGGTGGAAATTTGATTAATAAAGGCAATCTTCCAATTTATTCTATTTTATTTAGTTATGAGATAATGTAGCAGCATAATAATTGTCTAGAGAATGATATCACTCAATGACATACATATTCGGGTGCGTGACCTGAACAATGAGATCATATGGATGCTAAGATTATATACATTCTTGTTATGTCCCTAATCGGATGTTCTTGTGGAAGGTTGATAGACAACAATAACACATAAGACTAGAGTGTGTGTTGGTTGATGACAAAATCTCATCAGCCATGATATGTGATATCAAATCAAACACATAGATACTTGTTAGAGAATAGTGTATCGAACAGACTCACCATAAGAGTGATACATGGACACCATAATTGGTAGTTAGCTCTTATAGTATTGGTGGTGATTGTGGTTCTTAGACCTAAAATCACTACACTCATTGCATGTCATTCGGTGACTTTGACCTCATCCACTGTGATTATGAATAAGGGTTACCGTAATGGTGATGATCAGATACATTGTGGCACATGGGGATGACTGTGAGTGGTGTAGATGGGATTTCTCCCTCATTTAGGAGTATGATATCCTGGCCACTTGATAAGCGAGACTGAGAAATGCATGGCCATGCACGTGTGAGTCAATATGTGATATTGAGCTTACATATATCTCAGACAGTGTGCTCTAGTTCAAGGAACATAGATTGAACGATTGTAAAGGATGATGATTCCATGCCTCGAGTCCAATACTAGATATCAGCGATAAAGGAACTATACAAAAACTATAACCCCAATCCCAGATTGCAGGTTGAAGTTTTTCTCCAACTTTTCATTTACTTAGGTAGCAATGATGTGTTACTAGGAGCCACGTTTTGCTTGTGATGTCATAATTTGTTATGTACATTCAATGCCAATGTAATATGGAACCTATAGGGTCATACATAAAGGATTCACTTGGAATGCGATTTTTATCATGAATGATAATTGAATTGATTACTAAAGTGTTTAGGTACTCAATTTGAATAACAATTGATTTATTGGACTTTGAACCGTCTGGTTGGAGTGTCAAGTTAATTGGATATTACATTGGCTGAATTTTAGATGAACCATGTCTTGAACTGACCGATTCATTGGGTGAACCAATCAGCTCAAGGTCGTAAGACGACCGATTCATGACATGAACTAACCAATTCACAAGAGCAATTCGATTGCATCAATGATTAGTGTTGACATCATGTCATGCATTAATTGTATTTGAATTGTCAATACAATTGTGATTTGGAAACATGATGAAATGACTGGTCCTCTAGGTGAACCAATCAAATCACATGCCAACTCATCGGTTCACCTATGAATCAATTGTTTTGCTACTCATAGGTGAAAATACATGAAATTCCAGTCCCTTCCACTCCCACACAGATTACGAAACCCTAACCCTGACTCTCCTATAAATAGAGGGGCTACTGGGGCTTCCCAGAGACACAACTCAATTACTTCTAATAAATGTTTGTGTTCTCTGGTTGTGGTAACCGAGAGAACTAGAGCAAGTCCTACCCGATAAAGGGAGGGATAGCTAGGGAGAACAATTGTGGTAGAGAAAGTTGGTGACTAGTATGCCAATGTGAAGGGACAAATCCTTCTTGTCTGTTCTACTAGAATGAAAAGAGTTCACGATGGTGTTTGTGGACTACTCTAGAGGTGGAGCTTTTTCTTCTAGGAGGACAATGTCAACCTATTGTCCATGATAATCAACCAGGAGGGTGACATAAACGTTGTTCAAGTGCAACTTGATGGAAGGGCGCACACCACAGTGAGGAGATTTTCACCGGACTTGCTCTAGGACCAGGTATATCCTCTAAACTATCCTTCCCATTACACAGTTATTGGCATGTTCTATTGACAAAAGGGGAATATAGTAGTTAAATTTTTGTTTCCTCTACCTATTTAGTAGCCATATTTCCCTACAGTGGTATTAGAACCACGTCAATCTACTATGTTTTGAGATAATCAATATGATCAGATTTTTAGTTTTAGTCATTTATTTGTTGATTATAATGTGAATAATTAAACTAATTAATGTGCATATCTGATTAAAAACTACATAAGATCCCAATTTATATATATATATATATATATATATATATATGTGTGTGTGTGTGTGTGTGTGTGTGTGTGTGTGTGTGATATGATATCCATGTTGTTTACACCCATTACCCTAAAAGTGAGTTTTGATGGTGGATATGAAGCATGGTTATGGTCAATAACCCTATATATTTGGGCATGGTTGGTTTTATCTCGGTGAGCATGTCGAGCCTCTACCTTATCTTATAATTGTTGAAGTATTATTCTCTCCTACCTATGCTCCCCTCTAATGTAACTCGAGGTTTCTCTTTTATCATGTAATATGTAATAGCATCATGATAGTTTAATTTCTTGTTACGACAAAGCTGAAGACGCTCAGCACCAGGCCAACTAACCATCTCATAAGATCGTCTGGAAGATCCAGAAGATGGTGGACCACATACCATATGACCAGTGCGACGACCAACCGTTCGGCCAGGAGGTGAGCCGACCAGTTCAAGCGTTGAAAAAATCAACCTAGATTGGCAAGAAGAGATCTTCATCAACAACATGTTTCTTCATGAGATGTAGACTTAGATGGTGGTAATTCCTTGTGGCTCTAAGGAATTATCGTAGAATGGCCATAACCATTGCTCATTTACTGCACATTTTCATTGTGGGATAAAACATGTATATGATACATACTATATATATGCGGTGATTGGATAATGTATATGTATTTATAATTCAAACTCAATCAATAACATATTAAGTCTTAGATTCTTTCCATAAGCAACACACATGAAAAGCTTGATCAACCAAGCGTAGGTTACGCAAAAGTGTGGAGCGCCGCCCATCTTGTGGAAGTGTGATGGTAGATATGTAGGTTCTTCTAAAGCAGGGTGCATATTCTATCGTGGTGGTTTTTGGGTCAGGATTAACTGGGTATCCTTAATGAGATTAAGCACCTAGATGCATGCATATGACTATGGAAAAGAGATGCACATATCATCTATCCAAGAATTGCATGTGATGCAATTGGAAAAAGTTTCCTACGTTAATAATTGATTATGGATGATGGTGTTGGCTGAGTAATAATTGAGTTATTTTAGATCTTGGCTCACTAGAAGGTTGAATGCCACAATCTTTCAAATTGATATGTGAGGGCTATCAATTTGAATAAAATAGCGGGAGTGATAATTGATTAAAGGCCTTATTAAATAACGTCAATTTTCAAATAAAATCAAATAAAAAAGGAGTTTTGATAAAATGTAAAATATTTCTCTTATAAAATCAAATGGCAATCAAATCACCATTGTTGTTTGTTATAACCTCAATTTTGCTTGCATTGATTGAAATGCAAAATTTCAAATAAAAGATATTTCAATGGAAAATTGTATGATTTGTTTTCAAAGAATGGATTCCTTTGAAAAAATTCCCTTGGATGCATGATTTTGTGCTTTATACTATTTTTCTAATCCAATGATGGATAAAAGGCAAAAAGGATAAAAGAAAATCCTATGATAATAAGAATAAAAAGAAATATAAGATAATTGTGTGTATAAGTGAGAATTGTGTAGAATTCTCTAGAAAGTGGCATAGTTGGCCACAACTGGTTAATTTTCAACTACACATGTTTTCTAATAGAAAGAAGAGCTAAAATAAAAAAAATAGAAAAGAAAGAAAGAGAAAGGGATTAATTTTGATGTCTTAAATGCATAAATTAGAAGGAAACTTGCTAATTAAGATAAGTCCCTTTTCTTTTCGAATTTTGTTCCCAATCTAATTACATGAATAGTCTAAGTCATTTAGGACTTTCCCTTAAAATATGAGATTAAAAGGATGGATGGCTTGAGAGATATGGATTTTATAAAAATTCGTAAAGTGTGTGTATTATAGGGGAAAGTATTAAATGTCACAATTTCTAATTCAAATAGGATTATCTTCTAATATGATGTGCGTAATGGAGACCGTAAGATCGAAATCAAATTGTTACCCTTTTTTCATCTACCTCGTGACATATGAGGAAACCAGTGTGAACAGGACCGTGACACTCACTCATTTGATTCTCTCTCTTTCCTCTCTACTTTTCAGCCTGTTTCTTCACCTGTTGAGATTTGGAGAGGGTAGGTGAGTTTGACAAGCCATTGAATGGCCTCTATCTCATTGTATACAAAAAGAACCCAATTCCTCATCCTACAAGGGAGTTAGGGCTAAACAGTAGCCCCTCCTAGGCAGCTTTCAGAGTATATATTAAGCTTTAGGCCATTCACCCATGAGTTCCAGAGTAACCCTCTCCTCCCAATTTCCTTTCTAAGACCCTGTGCCTTGCCACCTAACCCAGTTTCTGCATCGACGACCTCAAACCTACATTATCCACCCGTGGAGCCTCCGACTAATTGTTTGGGCCTAGAGCATCAAGGAATGTTGGAGGATGGCTTTCGATCATCAGAGAGGATGAGAAGGCTCAAAGGTGGATTCTCAACTGCCGACGCTAGATGCCTAAAAAGCATCATTAGGGGTTCATAAGAGATCATCTTGAGTCATTCTAAGGGGTGGAGGATGATACTCCAAGCTTCAGAAAGTGGTTGAGAGACTCAAGGTACTCTGACTTAACTTAATTTTCCTTTAACCATGATCCATGTTGACCTGCTTAAATCTAGACGTTATCTTCTTCTTTTGATAACCCTTTGACCTGCTTAGAGATCCAACCACCTCACCAACTTCAACTGAAGTCGTCCATGCCAGTAGTTGGTTCTCCTTGGGATAGAGGGCAAGAGTCAAATGTAGTGTTGACCTCGCCATGGCTTAGCTTAATGGTTGTAGAAATACAAAGAGGAGGAAGATGACCAACGGGGCAAGACCAAGCTACCCCAACCAACGTGACCAAACATGGTTACATCGTAAATTGTAGTTAGGTAATTCTTAGAGGTATGGTTGCCTGTCGGGGCTGGAAGCGCTTAGCTAGGTTGGACACCACCCACTGCTGATTGGCTAAAGCAGGACCCACGTATGTTATGGATATACATAAATTCTGACATGGCGTGCAACCATTGGTCTAGAGGGGCTTTACTTTGGAAAATCGTAGTAATTAGTAGGATGATCCAATGTAGACAAGTTATATATGAAAATTGATCAGGAGAATGCAATAACAATATCATCAAGGCCTAAATTTTCTTATAGCTCTAAAAAGTGTGTAAAGTTGCTATCTTTAATAGTTTTAATTAATTTGAAAACCTAAGTTTTGAAGATTAATGGAACTAATGATGTTCCCTGACTATTATGGGAAAATTTTATCCTTTTGACATAAAAAGGATGGATTAGATCTAATTGGATGATATTTGTTCTTAATTTGCTTAATTAGGGTTCCATGATTACAAAAGTGCCTTAATGGACTTAGAAACTCTAATTCGAATAATTATGAGGTTTAATGGATTTAAATATGGAAATCAATCAAGAAGGCATGAAAATGATGTTCTGGAACTAATTGGTGGATAAAGACCCTTATTTGGATAGTTTGAGTAATTAGGGTTTTTATGAGTACAAAAGTGCTTTTAGGGTTTGTTGAACTGAAAAGGGTAAAATTAGAAAGTAAAAGTTTGGAAACCAAGAAACCCTAAGGAAACCTAATAAGGCTTAGAAACCCTAGAATGGAATCCCAAGACAATAAAAAGACATTTGAATGCGATTATAACAATTAGGTGCTATAAATATTTTTTAGGATTGAGTTGCTTGATTTATTAGTTAGCTTGGTTGATTGGACTTCTTGATTGGATTAGCTATCTTTCTTGGTTTTGAGACTGCCAAATTAGATATGTGGTTATGCCTAAGGATACTCGTTCTAGTTTCACAATGTTTTCCAAAGTTTTATCAGTTGCTTGAAATTAACTACTTGGATTAACTTTAATGATTACAACTATAAAGTGACTACAACTTTCACATTATATAGAAACATGATTACCTCATTTCTAGTCCACCTATGGATCTATGGAAGGGCCATTCGCCAGAATAGGGGAAGGAACAAATTAGTACCATCTTGAATAGGGGGTACATGAGAAGTCACCCGCCTGAATAGGAGGAGACACAATAAAGTCATCCACCTAAATAGGGGAAGACTATGAATACTACAGAATGATGCCCTGAGGGGTTATGACAGAGGGTCAAGACACCTAGATTGAGTAGTCACTATGAAAATGTTAAATTTTGATTTGTTAAACAATACCTGTTGAATTATGTTGTTACCATTACTTGTGAAGTTTTGTTTTCGCCACATACTAGTATAACTTGTTATACTGATCGATGTTTTGTTTTTTGGTGTTTTTGGTTAATTTGCTTCAGGATGGAAACTAGACAAATAATGAAAAAGACATTGAAAGTGTACTAGACAATCTTATATTGGAGGATATAGCTAGTTGGTACATATTTTGGGTAGAGTCATGGATTTCTATATTTTGTAAACTTTCATAAAAAGAATTTTTAATCCTATATCAAACTTAGATAGTTTAGTAGAATTTATTAATTATTTTTTATTATGTGCAAAACCATTTGATCATGTTTTTGGGATAATGACTCTAGTTTCTTGTCCTTCCTTAATTGGGGTTGTCAGGGAATGGGGTCATTACATTTGGTATCAGAGCATGGTTTTCCATATAAAATCTAATAATTATTAAAATTTATAAATTATTTAGAGCCAAAGGGATTTTATTAGAGAATTTTCCAAAGACGGAGTTGTCTAGAAAAGGATCACAATCTGGGGATGGAAAGATTTTCCTCTGCCTTGCAAGTTGGTTTACGAGGTCCCCCAGAATTTGTGTGACTTCCTGGCCAAAATCTAAGGATTTGACTCAAAATAAGATACCTCTAGGATTTCTTATCTACTTTCATCCCTTCTTTACCCTCTCACTGGCCAAGCTTTAAGTGCTTAAGGTTTTCTTTCTCTCCACCTCCTCCTGAGTTTTGGGGTTAAGAGTGTTAGGGATTAAGGCATCCTTTGCCTAATTATAAAAGTGGACATAATGATAAAGAGAAAACGTTTGATGGGTTTCTCCCTTATAAAGATAAACCCTAAATGGAACTAAGGCCGATTTGGGAAACAACCTTAGTAGGACAAGAGAATTGCAAAAACCTAAGGTACAAGTAGTAGTCCCTAACCGCAACCCGAAACCCTAATCCTGGGGTATGAGCAGAGAAGGAAAATAATGCCACCCTAATAAATAGTAAGCAGTGGATAAAGAAAGAGAGAACCCAAGAAGTTGGATGCCATAGTTTGTCCATGCATGCAAGTACATAGGTTAGGCATGCATGATATACGTAGAGGACTTGAGTATGAATGTGTGATGCGATGATTTTGAGTCGCATTTATAGACTTGTTTTACTTGTGTTTTATGCATTTATTGGTCATTTTGGTGGTTAATATTGCATAATTCATTTACTTTAGTCTATGATCCTTCTCAGTGTCAAACCTCCCTTATTTTATCGTTTTGAACATAAATGATTACAATTATAGGTTTTATCTCGGCTTATGTGGTTTTGTTTTGCAATTTCAAGAAAAACGCATATCTGTAGCTGTCAATACCATCGACGGCTGTCGATACTATCAACACAGCCACAGGCAGCCACCTGCAAGGAGTAGCACAGAGTCGATACCATTGACAGGGAAGTCGATGGTAGCGACGAACCATCAGGTTGCTGGCGAGTAGATAGTCGATACTATCGACCCTTTAGTCGATACTATCGACACGTGATGATTCACCGACGGAAATGGGATAAAACTGACGCCTATGTGTGTCGATACCATCGACCCGCATCGATGGTATCGAGTCAGCATCAGGCGTAACAAAGAAAAGAAAAGAAGACTTGTCGATATCGCGCAGAGTCGATACCATCGACTTGCGCCGATGGTATCGACACCGTCAGATTAGAGTTTGTTTCAGATCGACTCCAAACCAACAGTTGTGATATTTTCACAACCGAACTCGTTGATTATACCTAATGACGGCGGCCAAGAGCAGGGTATCACGTCATTAGCCGATGCACACATCCCGAGAAGGTGTGGAGAGAAGAATGGAGCCTAGAAGCACACCCCAGCCGTTCCGGAAGCTGAAGAAGACGTTTTCCACCGCCGAAAGGCTGTAGATCGTGCATTCTACACTGAGGAACACTTAGATCTTCTCCATTCAGGGGTTTCATTACTTATCCACATTTTTCTCCATGTTTCCCCTTTTCTCTACCATGTTTTGCTCTGAGATGAACATGCGGGGCTAATCCCCTTTATCTTTAGGACCGAGAGTAGCCCGGGGAAGCATTGTATGACATTTTTATCATAGTAATTCATAATTTATCTCTTAAATCCATGGTATAATTTCGTTTTCTCATTTATATTGTTATGCTTGATCACCATAATAATAATCTAATGCCTTTAATTACTTTGAAAGAAGAATTAATGGTTGAAAAGAGACGAAAGTTACATTAATTAACAAATCCCTTGAACAAGGTGATGTACAGTTAATGGTGGAGACCCAGAGGCCGATTCTAATGCACCTAGTTTAGGGTATATGTTACTATGACGATGGAACCGACCTAGACATAGGTAGTGAATTGTACCACGACAGTGGACAGTTCTGACTACAGGCCACTACCCAGATTGAGAGATGAATTTGTTTAGGTATATAGAAATTCATACAATGAAAACCTGCGGTGAAACCGCAATCCTAAAGATCTCCACTTGAATTGATTAAACTAAACCCTTAATCGATTGCTTTGTTTTATTTTATTTTCTTTTATTTTTACAACAACTCTCAAACTCTTTTAATCGGTTTAGCTGATCGTAACCAGTTAGTAGTAGTCTACCGATAATTTAGTGTCCCTGAGTTCGACTCGGGCCTCACAAGGGCCTATACTACATTGATGCGTGCACTTGCGTTCTACGCACGGTTAAATTGTGTCAAGTTTTTGGCGCCGTTGCCGGGGACACGTCAATTGTTAGCACTACGAGTGCTGCAAGTGGCCATTCTAGGCCACTTTTTATTTTTATCTTTCTATAATCATTTTTGAAATTCATAGTTTATCTTTCACATTTTGTAATCATCTAGCACGATACTGAACTGAAATTATCATTTTGTAGGTACTGGTGCATGGTGAGGACGCGTCGCACTGACTACACGTAGTAGTCACTAGAGGTTCCACTGCCGGGACCTAACGACGAGGAGAACAACGTTCAACCCCAACTGGAAGATATAGATTCCGACTCAGAACAGGAAGCCATGACATAAGAGTAGACGATATGGGAGAAGATAAAGGCTTCTTCCTCATCCTCTTCAAAGGGGCCAATAAAGAAGCAGGCGATCAACATTCCGACTTATAAGACTGATCCTGCTTTAATCAACTTGGTCAAGTCAAATGCATTTCATGGGATAAAAAATGAAGACCCAGTGACTCACATTAGCCAGTTCGTGGAGAACTGCGATATGATCAAGATAGATAGGTTTCCACAGGAGACGTTGTACTTGAAGTTGTTTCCGAGTTCTCTGGCAGGAAATGCACGAGAATGGCTACATAATCTTGATGATGAGTATGTGGAATCATGGAACCACATGGTGGAAGTGTTCTTTGAAAGGTTCTTTCCGCCTGAGAAGACCAACGACTTGATCTGGAAGATCCATAATTTCAGCCAGAAGGTAGGGGAGACTTACTCCGAGACCTGGGAACGGTTTCAGATTATGCTGAGGAGGTGCCCACACCATGGTTTAGATAAGGAAAAACAAGTAAAGATTTTCTATTTTGCTCTTTCTGAGCATGATAGAAGTAATCTGGATTCCGCAAGATCCGGGTTTTTCTTGAACAACACTAGCACTAGGTGTTGGGAGATTCTGAAAAATATGGCAAAGAAGCAATCGTGGGGCGATAGGGATGCACGAGAACAAGTAAAAGTTGCAGGTGAATCCAAGGCCATTAAGGAGTTGAATGATAAATTAGACCTTCTAGCCAAGAAATTGCTTGCCAAAGAAGATGTAGAATCTGATGGGGAAGCCCAGGTCAAATTTATGCAACAACAGGGCTATAGAAACAATGATTATGCTTGGAGGAAGGATAGAAAATTCTCATGGAAAGATCCGAACAACTTCCTACAAGATCCAGATGCAAAGCCACAACCAAGGGCTGAAGACAAAAGCACCGAGTTGCTTAGTCAAGTGGTGCAGCAAAATCAGGAGATGATGAACATGTTTAGTAAGCAGTTGCAGTCTCAAGGTGAGATTTTGACTAAATTTGGGAGACATTGCAAAGCCATGGAGCGCAGATGAGGGCACTAGAGACGACTGTGGCCCAAATTTCCAATGAGGTGGTGGCCATGAAGCTTAAAAATCAACAAAGATAGGCTGGGAATGTAGATGATGTTCAAGCACATCATCAAGTGAAATATATATCTGTAATTATTGAGGTAGAGTCCCCGGTGGTGGAGGTCTAGGTGAAAGATAAGATGATTTTTGATACGTAGGCTACACCGAAAATACCGTATCCTCACAGCCATTATGGACTACCAGGCGGATATTGTCTATTCAGAAAAACCCGCCTAGAGCACATCACGCCCGCACCTAGGCAGGAAGAGTAGGTGAAGGTCATGCGTCATGGTGAAGCTACATTCATTGAGAGAGAAGAGCCGTCACAAGCTACACCTATTATAAATGATGTACTAAAGTCTACGCCAGAGAGTGACATTGAAGCCAGCTTAGGGGAGGAGACCCCGAAAAGCCCATATGTGCCACCTCATAAGCGTCTAAATGAGGCAGTTGTGTCTTTTTCGGATAATACGAGGCCGAAGAAAGAGCATCGACATTATAGGAAGTTCTTGGAGATGTTCAGGAAGCTCCATATAAATATTTTGTTAGTGGAAATGATAGAGCGGATTCCAGCATACAGGAGGTTTATCAAGGAAACCATCACCAAGAGGAGGCGGATCAAAGACACAGATGTTTTCCGGGTGAATGAGATGGTGAGCTCAATTATCCATGGGAGTTTACCACAGAAGAGGAAAGACCCAGGAGGCTTCTACATTCCATGTTCCATAGGCGGTCAACATTTTCCACAAGCACAATGTGATTCAAGCACCAACATTAATCTTATGCCACTGTCCACATTTCAAAAACTTGGGTTGAAGAAAATAAAGAAATCAGCGGCTACTATTGAGTTGGCGGATGGGTCCATTGTGAAGCCATACATAGTGTGCGAGGATGTGCTTGTCAAAGTAGACAGGTTTATCTTTCTGGTGGATTTCATCGTCATGGACATGCCACGGCTTAAAAGTTTCAAGACGCTATTGGGTAGGCCGTTTCAAGCAACGGCCGATGTTGTCACTGCCATTGGGAGAGGTACTTTGACGTTGGGGATTGGCCAGGATCGAGTTGAGTTCAAACTGCCGCATGATCCCCTGGGCACACTCTCCAAAGATCCAAGTTGATGAAGCTGGATGTCATCTAGCCTAAGACGTTAAATAAGGGTGCTTGTTGGGAGGCAACCCAACCATGGTAGTTTCGTTTAGTTTCTTTTACATTTGTAAGTTAGTTTGATTTGATTTTGTTTTTAGTGTAAAAATGATACCTTGATCGTTTGTTCAATGTGCAGGACTGAGGCAGGGTCGATACCACTGAACCTTGTGTCGATGGTATTGAGATGGGCACAGTTAGGCGGCTGTAAAAATCTCACTGAGTCGATACTATCGACGGCCTCATCGATGGTATCGACTTACCATCGGGTTGCTCGCTAGAACGAGGTCGATAGTATTGACATAGCTATCGATACTCGCGAGATCTCTGTAGATATTCAGACAAAATTTGTCCAGTGAAGTCGATACCATCGACAGGCCTGTCGATGGTATCGACCCAGTTACATGCAGAAAGCGGCGGCCGGGCCTCGCGAGGGTGTTTGCCCTAAGCAGAGTCGATACTATCAACTTGCGTCGATGGTATCGATGCGACATGTCACCGATACGTGAGAGGAAATCAACGACGATCGCTACATCAAGAGAATCGATCTGTGGGATGGGTTGATACCATCGACACTCGTCGATGGTATCGACGCATCATCGATCCGGGCCCCCACATCAAGCTATCGACAACCGTCGATACTAGCAGAAGACTGGATTGTGCTACAGGTGTCGATACCATCGACCTGCGTCGATGGTATCGACGGGCACACAGTAGCGATGACCACAACTATAAAAGGGATGGATTGTTGTCATATGATGTCACACCTTCAGAGCTTTCCTCCTTCACTTGTGCCATGCATCTTGTTGAGCAACCAAAGACCGACTACGAGCATCCAAGGAGCGTGTTCTTCCCCGAGCCTTCATCGAGCAGAGATTGTCTTCTCCGACCTTCACCGAGCTCCATCTTCTATTCCTTCTTCTTTATGACAATGGTGCGTACAACCAGAGCTTCTTCTTTACGGGCAGATCCTTTGGAGATCCACGAGTTTGTTCCTCCACCACCTGCATCTATTCCTCATCCGAAGATAGTCCATCCTTCCACGGAGGTCCGGAAGGCTTACGAGGAACTGATGAAGCGTAAGATCAAGCCGACCCGCTACGTCGACCGGGATATGGTTCGCTACCTAGGGTTCGAGGCTAATCTCCAATATGTTCTCCAAGGCCAAGTGTACCTAACCAACCAGACGCCAGATGAAGTCCAATACTACGCCGAGGGCCATCCATTTTTCGGCGAGTGGCCGACCTACAAGGAACTCGTGGCGGAGTTCATGGCATCACTAGACATCAACATGCTGCCCAATGACTTGGTCGCCACAGATAGAGAATGGAAGAAAGGACGGGTGTCTTTCAGACTCTTCAACAACAACTACACCATTACCCTTGACCAGTTCAATTCCATTTTTAACTGGGCCCATCACAATCACCAGCACTGGCGGCCAGACAACATGATGGATTACGATGCCATCTTTTCCGAGTTGGTGACTGTGCCACCCGACAAATCTGTGAGCTACCACAATGCGACGGTCGCGGATTTTGAGCATCCATTTGTGCGAGTTCTTCACCGCATGCTCTACACCACCTTGTTCACCCGTGGTGATCAGTCTCTCAGCAAGTTTCAAGAGACAGACTTGTTCTTCCTGCACAAATTGCTGAAGCGCGAGGAGTGCAATTGGGGCACGTTCTTCTTGACGTGCGTGGTGGCCGTGAAAAGGAGTACGAGGAAAGCTCCTATCCATTTTGGAGGGCTAATCACACCATTGACCGTCTATCTTGGGTTGGATATTTCCCAGCTCACTCCCCTCTCTAACATGAGCAAGGTCAACCTCTAGCATCTGCACCGCTCCAACCTCATCCTACTTCGTGATGGCTTGCCATATGCACATTGCCACATTAATCATGCTTATAAAGAATGTGCACTTTCCGACCACGTCTTCGACATTGAGGGTGCGCAGCTGTGACGTCCCTGGATTTTTTAAAACTTAATCTGATGTGTGACGTCCAAATTGAAACCCTCACCTCAGCGAGAATCCCAATTTAAACATCCCACACTAGGTTAAGAAAGAGAAAATCAAGGGAGTCAGAAGGAAACAACCAGTAGCACATGCACATGAACAATAATAAAACCACAACACATGTTCACCATTCAACATATAATTACAACATGAATTGTTACAACATTTGATATTACATATTGAACAACAAACTTACATATACATGTACTACTACTAATCTACAGGATCTTAAGACAACATGTCCACCTATACATCAGCTCACTATACAACTCTCACTATCCTGGATCTTCAAGAGCATAACCACAACCTAAACAAAAGATTACATGCGGTACACGTCAGCACAATATTCAAGAATATTGTACTGAGTACACCTACATGTCTTTTATTTACCTCTCATCATATCTTGGCAATAAGATAAAACTAATACTTGGCAGCATTAAACAAAATAAAAGAAAAGGCGTATAGTTTCACAAAGATATTTGTTACCAGAAGAGAACACATATTTTAGGCACATTTCCACTATATGTAAACTTGATCAACCATATGCACTATTTTACCAAAGAGATTTAGTGCTCACATGTACTATTCTGCCAAAGAGATTTAGTACTTCATGAATGCACTATTCTGCCAAAGAGATTTAGTGCTCACATGTACTATTCTACCAAAGAGATTTAGTACTTTCATCAATGCACTATTCTACCAAAGAGATTTAGTGCTATCATATAATGGACCAGATATCTTATGTTTCATGTGTTCATAGTAATAAGTATGGAAAATCATGCAACATATCATACAAGAATAATCATTTCAATCAATATCATATGCCGAGTTTGTACTACCATATAACGCAAGCATATTATATAATAAGCCAAGTAAGAGGTAATGGTGTACCTTCCAAAGAGACAACCTAATCACCACATATGCCTGATTTCAATTATAACTTGGTCAAACCTGATCAAGACAAGATCATATACTATCATCAAGTTCTCATCATCTTACATCTCATCTGAACCCTACTTGTGTTCATTAGGGTTTATCTTATCTCATTAGGATGTGTACATCATTACTTGCATTCTTGTCTTAGAATTATCATACTGATGTCATATTCCAGATTATGGTTCATTATTTGAACATTATGTTCCATATCCTTTTTGTGCACATATTAACCCTAGGTTACATCATTAACCTAGATTAGGGTTTTAAACCAGGTATTAAAGGTCAACTTCATATAACATGAATTATATGCATCATCATGATCTCATCATTAAATTTGAGGTTCAATATACTGATATGAGCTTTCTCTGTAAGTTTCATCATTTATAGAGCATGTATGTATTTATTGCATTTTATTAGGGTTATTAGCCCTAAAAAGGCATATAGAGAAAATTACAAGATTTTTTGTATCAACATCATGATTACTGACATCAGATGGATTACAAATATGATTTGTCACTTACTGGTATTTTCTCATAATTTTTGGTCGATGTTTGATATTTATTATCCATCCTATGAGCATTTCACATCTTACATATTATCACTAATATTAATGCATTAAAAGCCTGATATTATTGTTCCATATTATTCTACGCATTTTTATGAACATTTTGGTATATTATATGTATTTTCTGATGCTCGAGCTAATTACTATGAATTATTCAAGAATTGGATATTTACTGAATTATTGGGTGATTTACCTTTTTCAGCCAACCATAAAGCGCCACGTGGCTCTAGGTCTGGCGCAGCTCCTTTGCTTGCTGTGGCCGGTTCTTCCTGGTTCAGCATTGAGTCAGCTAGTTCTCATTTAGAATTGGGCCGGTTTAGCTGGTTCTCAGGGATTGGACCCGGTTCCTCCCTTCTTCTCACGCGATCAGTCCCAAGCGGGACTCTGTTCCTAACGGGCGCCGCCGCACAGGGGGAACTCCTCTGAGAAAGAAGCCACACATGGGTGCTCCACTTCAGCTCTGAAGGCCTCCATCAGCTTCGTTTCCCAAAACCGCACCACCACGACCACTTTCCCTTCTTCCTAGAGCTCCTACTCGAGAGATCATGGATGCCACCGCCGCTGGTGTCGGCTACGGTGGAGCAGAAGGGGCATCTAGCCTTTGCTCATCCTCACACTTATCTAAAACTTTGTAAAGTTTCTTTGGGACACCACAAACTCGACCAAGCCCCTCATCGACGGGGAGAAGAACCATGTGCAGGCCTCCGAGCTTCATCTTCAAGCTCTGGACAACTTGGGTTGCTCGACCATGGAAACGACTATCGTTGGGCTCATAATTGCCTGCATTCATTGCCTTAGGCCTCGATCCTCCCTTCCTTTCTCTTATCTCCCTCTAGTGAGTACTCTAGCTCCACACTCCACCTATGGCCACGACCTGTAGGTCATGGTGGAGAGGACCTGGAAGTTGAGCTTCTGTTCTCTCTACTGGAGAAGTCTCACAACTTGCTTAAGGGGTCTCCGCACTCCTCTACTCGAGTCAAGAGCAACTGACCACTTAATATCCTCATTCAGGCCACGACCACGACGTGTGGTGGAAGTGGGTCGGGGCCTCGTCTCCTCACCCACATTCTGCCTTGCGATGGAATGTAGGAGGAGAACTCCTAGTCGTCCGATAATCATCCAAGGGCCCAGCTTACTCCTTCACTTCAGCCTATCCGTGGGTTCATTGTTGCAAGGACCTGGGCTGTTAGATCTGAGATCTAGGGACAGAAAAGGGCCACCCAGCCGGCTCCAAGCAAAAGGGGCGCGTGAAAACAAAATCAAGCCCAACTTAGGTCTATAAGCCATCAACCAAGCACATTATTTCCCCAAAATCAAATCTCAATAACTTCCTCTAGGAACCTCCAAATGCCACCAAATTTTAACCATAGCTTCCTCACAACTCAATATACTTTGTACACGAATTTGGTGTCAAAATTCTATTGTTTGATTACTAAATAAAATACCTCAAAAAGGCATGAACGTAGGGAATCATCTCATGATATCAATATCATTTGACTTCCAACCTTGGTAAAACTCTCAAAATTACTCAACCATGAATGACTTCACTTATGTCATTGGACATTTAAGGATTCCAAAAGTCCACTCCATAACATCCTACACACCTTAAAAGAAATTTTGTCCTCGAAATTAAGCTAGAAATCCAGTCTTTTACGTCATATACATCTTAAAAGAACTTTCGTCCTCGAAAGTAAACCATACTCATACTTCTAGAGAAAACATTCTCTTGCCTTCATCCACATGTGGGTATTATTATAGGTGCAACATATCCAAAACAAAGCTCCATAATCATATCCAAACCAGAGGTTTTTAAAACATCTAAGGTGAAACCTCACTTCATAGAAGGCTCAACAAGGGTTTAGAAGCTTAGATTATATCATTACATATCTCATATATTAGGACTGGATCCTTATCTTCACCGATGCATTAGGGTTTCCACATCATATTACCATATTCCAAAGGCATTAACTAAAGTTAACCCATTATAACATTTTAGTTAGCTCATTGTTAGAGCATGTTCATCATTAACATATGCCTTTTAAGAAGGAGTTAACTATAATTAGCCCACGTTGTCCATTCAGATCATATCAAGGTGTTATAATCATTATGTTGTGCTAACTTTCAAACTATATTTTTATCATTATTAATCACTAAGATTAACACTTCGTGTAACATATTTCATTTATATGATCTTATTTCATCGCCCATAATAATTTGCAACATGTACTAGTGATTACATCACAAGATTAGCCATCAATTTTCACATAATCATCATTATTCATGTATATGGTTAACCATTATTGTATTAATATCTATTAAACCATCTCTAGGTTTTTATCATATCATGTCTATGTATCACATCTTAAGATTAGATCATATCCTTACATATATTGTATCATGGTTGTGCTAATAAACTTATGTGAGTGGCTTGATAAACATATATCACCACTTCATCTAGTCCAACTAAGGTTATCCTGACCCATATCATGAGGGTAGTTCCATGCTCAGTCTCTCTGAGCTAACTCAGCCCTACGAGTATCTCATATGTGTATACTTTATCCTCCCTCCTTGGTTTAGGGTTTTTGGGTCTACCTCATTGGTACTAGCAATAGCTTTACAAGCTCTAGCCACATAAGCACAAACCAAAACATGATATGACATTCTCTTCATAGATCTCTACCCATGAAACATGCTTACGCAAAACTCTCTTATATACACCTCCACTAGATTCCTATTTGGGAAACCACCAACCCGAGTATGAGGCTTCTCAACATACTAACATCATTTACCTCCTCTAGGGTCTTGGGACTCTCTCTCCCTCACCCAAATGATAGGTTCTCATATTCATATTCACATATGCATATATAACCAGCCTCTCTCTGACTCTAGGGTTTGGTCCTCCTAAGGACATCTAGGGTTCAACAAGACTATAGGAATCATGCATTAAGCAACACAACTCATTCACTCAGGAGTAGTCTAGTTTATGACATATCATAACACATATCTCATAATTCTCATATCTTGGAGTTTAGGTTCCCTAACCTTCTCCCAATGGGTCTCACTCTCTCTGGAGTTAACCCCGAAACTGGTCCTAACACTAGAGGTCCTCCTTTGTAAAAGAGCTTGAGGCTCATGCTGACTCAAAACCCTATCTTAACTTAACTTATCTCATCTCATAAAAGAACTCGTACTTGCATCATCAAAACTTATCTCAAATCCTCAAAACTGAACTTAAGTCCTCATGGACAAACATATATCATCATATATTATCTTATGTCATCTATATAGGACCTACATCATATCATCAAAACTTATTTCATCTATTCCATCTATCATATATTCCAAACAAGGCTCTAGACATCTAATCTAGAACTACCCTCTCTTCTAGACTGATGTCATTCACTTTCACTTAGGTTACATGACCACCTCCTACTCGTACATGTGTGGGGACACATTTTTGTAATACATATACATAATAAAATATTATATAGTTTTTCTTCGATAAAATAAATGTCAGAGAAAACTATCGAGGTTCAATCTGATTGGAATCAAAAACCAAATCCTGAAAACGAGTGTCCCACACATAGTAGAGAGTCCAGTGTCATGAAAACTAGTGAAAAGGGTGAGAACAAGGGGTAGACTAGTGTAGCTACTCTAGACAACATGCACAATATGTCTAGGGTTTCTCTTCCCTTGATGCACGTCATTTCCAAATAGTGCAACGTCCCATACCGCTGCACTACAAGGAAAGAACGACATCTAAGGACTTGCTACTCAACAAGCACTAGTCTAGACCTAGTTCTCGGACATCTAGGTGCTAACATAGAGGCTAGATCAGAGCTAGTCTCTAAAAGATGACTAATCTAATCCTAAAAGATTATTACGTTCAAGGTTCTTTAGTTTTGAGTTGCATAATGAGCAAATGTCAGGCTTTGCTATTGTTCATGCTTTGATACCACCTGTGACGTCCCCGGATTTTCTAAAACTTAATCTGATGTGTGATGTCCAAATTGAAACCCTCACCTCAGTGAGAATCCCAATTTAAACATCCCACACTAGGCTAAGAAAGAGAAAATTAAGGGAGTCAGAAGGAAACAACCAGTAGCACATGCACATGAACAATAATAAAACCACAACACATGTTCACCATTCAACATATAATTACAACATGAATTGTTACAACATTTTATATTACATATTGAACAACAAACTTACATATACATGTACTACTACTAATCTATAGGATCTTAAGACAACAAGTCCACCTGTACATCAACTCGCTATACAACTCTCACTATCCTGGATCTTCAAGAGCATAACCACAACCTAAACAAAAGATTACATGCGATACACGTCAACACAATATTCAAGAATATTGTACTGAGTACGCCTACGTGTCTTTGATTTACCTCTCATAATATCTTGGCAATAAGATAAAACTAATACCTGGCAGCATTAAACAAAATATAAGAAAAGGCGTATAGTTGCACAAAGATATTTGTTACCAGAAGAGAACACATATTTTAGGCACATTTCCACTATATGTAAACTTGATCAACCACATGCACTATTCTACCAAAGAGATTTAGTGCTCACATGTACTATTCTGCCAAAGAGATTTAGTACTTCATAAATGCACTATTCTGCCAAAGAGATTTAGTGCTCACATGTACTATTCTACCAAAGAGATTTAGTACTTTCATCAATGCACTATTCTACCAAAGAGATTTAGTGCTATCATATAATGGACCAGATATCTTATGTTTCATGTGTTCATAGCAATAAGTATGGAAAATCATGCAACATATCATACAAGAATAATCATTTCAATCAATATCATATGCCAAGTTTGTACTACCATATAACGCAAGCATATTATATAATAAGCCAATTAAGAGGTAATGGTGTACCTTCCAAAGAGGCAACCTAATCACCACATATTCCTGATGTCAACTATAACTTGGTCAAACCTGATCAAGACAAGATCATATACTATCATCAGGTTCTCATCATCTTACATCTCATCTGAACCCTACTCGTGTTCATTAGGGTTTATCTTATCTCATTAGGATGTGTACATCATTACTTGCATTCTTATCTTAGAATTATCATATTGATGTCATATTCCAGATTATGGTTCATTATTTGAACATTATGTTCCATATCCTTTTTGTGCACATATTAACCCTAGGTTACATCATTAACCTAGATTAGGGTTTTAAACCACGTATTAAAGGTCAACTTCATATAACATGAATTATATGCATCATCATGATCTCATCATTAAATCTGAGGTTCAATATACTAATATGAGATTTCTCTGTAAGTTTCATCATTTATAGAGAACGTATGTATTTATTGCATTTTATTAGGGTTATTAGCCCTAAAAAGGCACATAGAGAAAATTACAAGATTTTGTGTATCAACATCATGATTACTGACATCAGATGGATTACAGATATGATTTGTCACTTATTGGTATTTTCTCATAATTTTTGGTTGATGTTTGTTATTTATTATCCATCCTATGAGAATTTCACATCTTACATATTATCACTGATATTAATGCATCAAAGCCTAATAATATTGGTCCATATTATTCTATGCATTTTTATGAACATTTTGGTATATTATATGTATTTTTCTGATGCTCGAGCTAATTACTATGAATTATTCAAGAATTGGATATTTACTGAATTATTGGGCAATTTACCTTTTTCAGCCAACCATAAAGTGCCATGTGGCTCTAGGTCCGGCGCAGCTCCTTTGCTCGCTGTGGCCGATTCTTCCTGGTTCAGCATTGAGTCGGACGGTTCTCGTTTAGAATTGGGCCGGTTTAGCTGGTTCTCAGGGATTGGACCCGGTTCCTCCCTTCTTCTCACGCGATCAGTCCCAAGCGGGACTCTATTCCTGACGGGCGCCGCCGCGTAGGGGGAACTCCACTGAGAAAGAAGCCGCACATGGGTGCTCCACTTCAGCTCCGAAGGCCTCCATCAACTTCGTTTCCCAAAACCGCACCACCACGACCACTTTCCCTTCTTCCTAGAGCTCCTGCTCGAGAGATCATGGACGCCACCGTCGCTGGTGTCGGCTGTGGCCGAGCAGAAGGGGCATCTAGATTTTGCTCATCCTCACACTTATCTGAAGCTTTGTAAAGTTTCTTTGGGACACCACGAACTCGACCAAGCCCCTCATCGACGGGGAGAAGAACCATGTGCAGGCCTCCAAGCTTCATCTTCAAGCTCCGGACAGCTTGGGTTGCTCGACCATGGAAACGACTACCGTTGGGCTCGCAATTGCCTGCATTCATTTCCTTAGGCCTCGATCCTCCCTTCCTTTCTATTATCTCCCTCTAGTGAGTACTCTAGCTCCACACTCCACCTTTGGCCATGGCCTGCAGGTCGTGGTGGAGAGGACTTGGAAGTCGAGCTTCCGTTCTCTCTACTGGCCAGTCTCACAACTTGCTTAAGGGGTCTCCGCACTCCTCTACTCGAGCCAAGAGCAACTGACCACTTAATATCCTCATTCAGGCCACGACCACGACATGCGGTGGAAGTGGGTCAGGGCCTCGTCTCCTCACCCACGTTCTCCCTTGCGACGGAAGGTAGGAGGAGAACTCCTAGTCGCCCGATAATCATCCTAGGGCCCAGCTTACTCCTTCACTTCAGCCTATCCGTGGGTTCATTGTTGCAAGGACCTGGGCTGTTAGATCTGAGATCTAGGGCCAGAAAAGGGCCACCCAGCCAGCTCCAAACAAAAGGGGCACGTAACAACAAAATCAAGCCCAACTTAGGTCTATAAACCATCAACCAAGCACACTATTTCCCCAAAATAAAATCTCAATAACTTCCTCTAGGAACCTCCAAATGCCACCAAATTTCAACCATAGCTTCCTCACAACTCAATCTACTTTGTACATAAATTTGGTGTCAAAATTTTATTGTTTGATTACTGAATAAAATACCTCAAAAAGGCATGAACATAGGGAATCATCTCATGATATCAATATCATTTGACTTCCAACCTTTGTAAAACTCTCAAAATTACTAAACCATGAATGACTTCACTTATGTCATTGGACATTTAAGTATTCCAAAAGTCCACTCCATCACATCCTACACACCTTAAAAGAAATTTCATCCTCGAAATTAAGCCAGAAATCCAGTGTTTTACAGCAGCATTTCCGATGGCCCATCATAGCCATTGACGACTCCGATGAAGACGGCGGAAATGATGACAACGACAATGACAACGACGAGCATGAAGAGGAAGAGGAGGCTTTCACCCCTCTTCGCATACGAGAGGCACCCAGGAAGCATCCCCGCATGCATCCGGGTGTGTCTTCATCTTCACAGCCTCTGCCACCACAACCATTGCAGCAAGGCGAGGATGTCTACTCCATGCAGGGGATGTATATGATGCTGCAAGAGATCCAACACACCCAGCTGCAGCATACAACTTCATATGTTGGTATTCAGGATACGACGAACCGGCTGCTAGATAACCAGAGGGCTATTTTCGAGAATGAGCACCTCCTCCTTGAAAACCAACAACACATCCACGAAAGGTTGCATAGGATGGAGATGCAGCAGAAGCCCTTCTATGATCATTATTGGAGCCAGAATTATTTTGGAGGGTATCCACAACCTCCGCCCATGCCCCAGTACGATCCGAGCTTTCAGGGGCAGTACCCATCTTGGGACCCCACGGCCCCGCAGTACCCGCCTCCTCCGGAAGAATGATCTGTATCACTGTTCCACCTTTTAAGGTTGTTTTTGACTATGAGGCCATAGTCAAATTCAAGCTTGGGGGGGAGTTGGAACAACTCTATCCTTTATTTTTCCCAGTTTTTAGTTTTTATTGCTTTGTCCTTTGTCATTTATTTCTTGTAGTTCTTAGTTTGTTTGTAGGATCCACACTCTATCTAGTGTAATTGTGGATGTCTTAAGTCATGTGTCATGTCGTTGCTTGTACATGGGAATTAGGGGCAAAATTTGAAAATTTTTAGTGTTTGCTAGCTTGTGTTGTTTAACTTTGAGCACATAACTTAAGGAAATGATTGGGTTGGTCAACTCTAAAACAAGACATCACAACTAGACATTCTGATGATTCATGAAAGTGGACGAAATTGGTTGTTTGAGCTTAAACTGATCAAATGATAATGAGACCTTAATTTGAAATAAGAGAGAGAAACCTCTTAATCACCACACAGGTCAGTAAGGAGGGACACATAATAATTTTCAAAGGTTCAATCAATTAGTCTTGTGATCTATCCACCCCATTGTTTTTCATATTCCACCATAAGAATTGGAAGTACATTACGGTTTTAATCTCTTTGATTGCATTCCATGTAGATAGGTCTTGCATTGCAACTATTTTCACATATTTTGCATAAAAATGAAAAAAATAGATTAGTTATACATGCACATCATCCTTAAGTGCATGTCATGTATTTGCATAATTATCATGGTGTAGATGCATTCACATTTTTGTGCATAGAGTACATCATGCATCTTATATCTTCTGAACATTAAGGGTGATTAACTTGTTCCATACCTTATGGATGCTTCAAGTGTATCAGTTATGCAGCAATAAGTGAGCCCAACAAACAATTCGTTGTCAGCCATGAAAATAAGGGCTTGAAAAACAAATAATAAGAAAAAAATTGAAAAAAAAAAGAAAAAGAAAAAAAAGAGAAGAGAATTGGGATGTAATTAGTAATGAGAGGGAGAAAGGAACATAGTCTCACCTGCATTTTAAAGAAGAATAAGTACATGATGTAGTTCTCCTAGATATTCCATCTCACCTTGAGGCAGGATGTTAGTGCATGCATCATTCCACCCAAATGTAGGCATTAGGACATTTTCATTTGCATATGCATCATTTAAGTCATTTTTGCTTTGTGCATGTTAAAACCGTATAATGCTTCCATTTCTTCCACTAGCCACCCATTCCATCCACCGTTGCTCGAATTGGTAGGCCACCATGATTTTCTCCTCACTTCTTAATATCAGGAGAGCTGCTTCCATGTAGATGGTAGTTAGGGAGAGCAACGTAGAATAGGAGATCACACGATGCACTGAGTCTGAACTGGAGAATTTTATTATGTTAACTACCTTATATGATAGTGTTCATCAATTTTGAGGTAGATATCTTTTATGGATGATTACTGTCGCCTTTAGGGTAATTATCATTCTGTGGTTAGTGAGGGCCGGAATGTGAATGTCTGGCGGGGATCATATGGTGATGTTTGTTGTGATAATCTGTTCTCTAGTTGACCCTCACAATTCTATTCTAAAGTTTAGTTGCTCGAGGGCGAGCAATGTTCAAGCTTAGGGGAGTTTGATGCGATGATTTTGAGTCACATTCATAGACTTGTTTTACTTGTGTTTTATGCATTTATTGGTCATTTTGGTGGTTAATATTGCATAATTCATTTACTTTAGTCTATGATCCTTCTCAGTGTCAAACCTCCCTTATTTTATCATTTTGAACATAAATGATTACAATTATAGGTTTTATCTAGGCTTATGTGGTTTTGTTTTGCAATTTCAGGAAAAACGCATATCTGCAACTGTCGATACCATCGACGGCTGTCGATACTATCGACACAGACACAGGCAGCCAGTCGTAAGGAGTAGCACAGAGTCGATACCATCGATAGGGAAGTCGATGGTAGCAACGAACCATCAGGTTGCTGGTGAGTAGACAGTCGATACTATCGACCCTTTAGTCGATACTATTGACACATGATGATTTAGAGACGGAAATGGGATAAAACCGACGCCTAAGGGTGTCAATACCATCGACCCGCGTCGATGGTATCGAGTCAGCATCAGGCGTAACGAAGAAAAGAAAAGAAGACTTGTCGATATCGCACAGAGTCGATACCATCGACTCGCGTCGATGGTATCGACACCGTCAGATCAGAGTTTGTTTCAGATCGGCTCTAATCCAACGGTTGTGATATTTTCACAACCTAACTCGGTGATTATACCTAATGACGGCGGACAAGAGCAGGGTATCACATCATTAGCTGCTGCACACGTCTCGAGAAGGTGTGGAGAGAAGAATGGAGCCCAGAAGCACACCCCAGTCGTTTCGGAAGCCGAAGAAGACGTTTTCCACCGCCGAAAGGCTGTAGATGGCGCATTCTACGCCGAGGAATGCTTGGATCTTCTCCGTTCAGGGGTTTCATTACTTATCCACGTTTTTCTCCATGTTTCCCCTTTTCTCTACCATGTTTTGCTCTGAGATGAACATGCGGGGCTAATCCCTTTTATCTTTAGGACCGCGAGTAGCCCGGGGAAGCATTGTATGACATTTTTATCATATTAATTCATAATTTATCTCTTAAATCCGTGGTATAATTTTGTTTTCTCATTTATATTGTTATGCTTGATCACCATAATGATAATATAATGCCTTTAATTACTTTGAAAGAAGAATTAATGGTTGAAAAGAGATGAAAGTTACATTAATTAACAAATCCCTTGAATAAGGTGATGTACGGTTAATGGTGGAGACCCATAGGTCGATTCTAATGCACCTAGTTTAGGGTATAGGCTACTATGATGGTGGAACCGACCTAGACATAGGTAGTGAATTGTACCACGATAGTGGACAGTTCTGACTACAGGCCACTACCCGGATTGAGAGATGAATTTGTTTAGCTATATAGAAATTCATACAATGAAAACCCGCGGTGAAACCACAATCCTAAAGATCTCCACTTGAATTGATTAAACTAAACCCTTAATCGATTGCTTTGTTTTATTTTATTTTCTTTTATTTTTACAACAACTCTCAAACTCTTTTAATCGGTTTAGCTGATTGCAACCAGTTAGTAGTAGTCTACCGATAATTCAGTGTCCCTGAGTTCGACTCGAGCCTCACAAGGGCCTATACTACATTGACGCGTGCACTTGCATTCTACGCACGGTTAAATTGTGTCAATGTGAAACATAGGCAATAAGTGGTTGCATGACCCCTAGTGCAACTTTTGATTTTGGCGACCCGACCTAGGGTGGGACGTCCCTAAAAAGGATAAAAGATCTATGAGAGAGATAACACCCTAAATCAGAAATTTGGTTGTAACCAAAAGTCTAATCTCCTCTAGGTATGAACCCTAACAAAAGTGTTTTTCCACACAGATACGAGTGGGAGGTAGACATGTGCCTACATGGAAGTGAGCGACATCCAAACTAGAAACATGATTAGTTCTAAGACAGAGGGGTAATGCCTATTGGATTGGATTATGAGATAGGCATACTATAGGAAATGAATGAGAAACTTCATGTTACGTAATGAGATAATATGGTTTATGATGACCTCAGTTGGATTTGAGAATTTGACTATAGTTTTGAAGTTGGACATAATATTTGATAATACAAATATGTACGCTTCATCATATAAGGTAGGCTAGGTGAGAATAAGAGGTGCATGTGTAGGAGCCTCAACCTCGTCTACAAATAGGGACCTCTAGTGTTAGGACCAATTATAGGGTTAACTCCAGAGAGAGTGAGACCCAAAATGAGAAGGTTGGGAACATAGACTCCAAGAAATGAGGTATTACAAGAAATACTTGTATAATATGTCATAAACTAGACTTCCCCTGAGTGAATGAGTCGAGTTACTATATGCATGATCCCTAGAAGCTTGTTGCACACTAGATGTCCTCAAAAGGACCAAACCCTAGAGACAGAGATGGAGGCTTCTTATACCCATGTGTAGATAATATGAGTACCTACCATCTAGGTGAGGGAAAGAGAGTCCCAAGATCCTAGAGAGGTAAGGACTGGTAACATAATCCTGGAGAGGTAAGGAATGGTAACATGATGTAAAGCCTCAAACTCCAATTGGTAGCCCTAGTTTAGGACTCTAAGGATTATTTACATGGAAAAGAAAGTTGAGAAGAAATGCCTAGCATGTTTTGGTTCGATACGTGCTTGAGCGGCTCAGTCATGCAGTTTGGATGACTAATGCTAAGAAAGAAGACCCAAGAGGGGAAGTGGTGGTATTTGGTGCATACAGTGCTCACAAGGTTGAATGAGTTCATAGGGAATAAACACGGCACCCCCTCAAGTTTTGGGAAAAAGGAAATCCCACTTGGACTGAGATATATGTTTGATGAGACACTCACACAAGTTGGTGCCATTGGTATGTATGAAACTGGTCCAACCTTGAGAAATGACAAACAAGTACGACATAACAAAAAAATTAGAAATAATTTAATAAGTTTTCTACTTGCTAGCCACATGCATGGGTGGAATGATAGGAAACATGCCTACATGTGATGATATAAACTTTGGATTCAAGCATGTTTTGTGAACCTTGGTGCTACCAAGTATTAGTTTTGTATAATCATGGGAAAGGACCCTTACTAAAAGAGTGATTTAAAAAAAAAGTTTAAGAATTGAGGAGACATCAAAAGCCGCTTAAAACTTGATAGATTAAGTGCATGAAGAACAAAAGCACATAGATTGAATGCAATTCTTTAGACCAAGTATAACCATCTCTAAGGGACATGAAGAAAAGTCACTATGGAAGTGACATGTAGAATGGGATAGGCCCATATGGGTAGATCGCTATGTTTCCCATGAAGGGTCATAAGGAAAACTTTGAGTACCTAGAGAGATGAAGGCAATTCGGGTGAGAATTGTATAGGATACAATGTGCTTGGATGTCATCAAAGGAACCACAAGAAAATTGTGTGATGAAATAAAATAATGTTATGATAGAACCCTAAGTCATTCATAAGGTCAAGAAGGGATGGGACCGATGGGAGCAGGAGTTGTTTGTTCCCTAAATGCACAAGACCATAGGTTCAGAAGGTAACTGCTATGTTTTCCTGAGGCCCATGGGCTACGAGGTTGGCCACCCATGAGTTCATGGGGCCCAAGGGGTAAATGTGAGAGAAACTCCCTAGATGGATAAGGGTAAGATCACCCCAAAGTACCGGCACCTTAGACACCTTGAGGAAATGACCAAGGTTTGTAAATAGAAGTTATGATAAGACTTAGAGGTTATGAGAAAAGTTTTTCCTATATCTATATGTGGAATTAAGGGAATGGTGGTATTCATGGTTTGGAGTCATGTGAAGAATGATTCAGCCTAGATTTGAAAAGAAAATGGTAATGTGTAAATGCACCGTCTCTACTCTTGGAATGGGGTAAACTATGTATTTGGACTATGGCCAAATGCTTATTTCATCTTGTTATGAGTGTGAAAGATGGGACAAATGCATGCCATACTAGTAATAGAAGTGATATGAGGAATAAATACCTAAGTTGAAATATTTTTATGATAACTGAAAATTTGAGGTATTACCACACCACATGTGAGGATATTGAATGAATGGTTTGGAAACCTAGATGAGCAAGGTAATCTTTTGAAGAAAAAAAATCAAATGAGGATCAAGTGGATTTTGAATCTAGTAATCAAAATGACGGATGCAAGAGTTTAAGTACCAAATAAAGGTAAATCAAGCTTGACTTACTGATTGAGCTTGTAAAAACCCAGATAGATGAACTAGAGTTAGTTGTGATGAAGGGTTTGATGGAAAAACCTTAGACACATCCGGTAAATATGGATGGTGGAATGAGTTAAGAAAATCATATTGATTTCCTAAGGCTTCACCCTTAAGGACTTAGAAATGCATGCTTCTAAGCATATGGTACACCCTGACACTACCAATATGTTTAAACACTTTCAATGGTACTTTTGGTGGCCTTGAATGAAGAGAGACATAGCAACATATGTGGCATGTTGTCTCACGTGCCAGATGGTGAAGGCCGAATACCATTGTCCTGGTGGATTAATGCAGTCAATTGAGATTCATGTGTAGAAATGGGAACAGATCACCATGGACTTTGTGGTGGGTATCCCCAAGCCAAAGAAAGGTCATGATGCTATATGGGTTGTGGTAGATTACCTTACCAAGTCAACACATTTCCTAGCCTTAAGGATCACTACCAAGGTGACAGAGCTAGCTGAACTATATATTAGAGAGATAGTTTGATTGCATGGTGTTCTGAGTTCAATTATTTTTTATCGTAGTCCAAAGTTCACTTCCAAGTTGTAGAAGCAAGTGCACGAAGAACCCAGTATAGACTGAAATTTAGCACAACTTATCACCCCCAGACTGATGGACAGATGGAAAGGATAATCTAGACTTTATAGGATCTCTTGAGAGCATGTGTTCTCGATTGGGGTGGATCATGGGAATGGTTTTTCCCCTTATCTAAGTTTTCTTACAATAGCAGCTACCAAGCTAGTACCGGGGTGCCTCCCTATGAAGCTCTCTATGGGAGGCCATGCAGGTCACTGCTTCACTGAGATGATGTCAGTAAAAGGACCTTGTTGAGGTCAGAGGAACTACAATTGTATGCTAATAAATTCACTTTAATCAAGCAAAGGCTGGAGATAGCCCAAGGTCGACAGAAGTCGTATGATGATGCAAAGCAGACTGACTTGCACTTCAATGTGGGTGAACATGTGTTTCTAAAAATATGACCCCTCCAAGATATAACTACGAACAAAGGAAAATTGAGTCCCTAATACATGGGTCCGTTGGAGATTTTAGAATGGATTGGTGAAGCTTCCTATCATTTATCCCTACCCCCTCAGTATAGTATGATGCATGATGTGTTCCATGTGTCCAATCTAAAGTTCTATGTGAAGGACTCGAGCCATGTGTTGAGCATTATACCTATTGAACTCCAAGGGAGACTGACATACCCTGAGTCTCCTGTGATCGTTTTGACTACCAAGGTGAAAGAGTTCAGGAGTAAAAAGATAAAGATAGTAAAGGTTCTTTGGAAGAACCACGAAAAGGATACAACCACATGGGATCTGAAGATGGACATGGAAAAATCTTACCATGAGTTGTTTGCTAGATTAGTCGAATTTTGAGGGAAAAATTCTTGTAAGAGGGGAAGGATGTTATAACCTCAACTTTTCTTGTATTGATTGAAATACAATTTTCAAATAAAAGGGATTTGAATGGAAAATTCTATGATTTGTTTTTAAAGAATGGATTCTTTTGTAAAATTACCCTTGGATGCATTATTTCATGGTTTATACTATTTTAATAATCCAATGATGGATAAAAGGGTAAAAGGATAAAAGAAAATCCTATTATAATAAAAAGAAAAAGAAATAGAAGATAACTGTGTGCATAACTGAGAATTGTGTAGAATTCTCTAGAAAGTGGCACAATTGGACACAATTGATTAGTTTTCATTTACACATGTTTTCTAATAGTAAGAAGAGACAAAATAAAGAAAATAGAAAAGAAAGAAAGAGAAAATGATTAATTTTGATGTCTTAAATGCATAAATTAGAAGGAAACTTGCATATGAAGTAAAGTTCCTTTTCTTTTTAAATTTTAGTCCCGATCTATACCGTAAATAGTTTAAGTCATTAAAGACTTTTCCTTAATTTGAGATTTAAAGGATGGATGGTTTGAGAGATATGGATTTTATAAAAATCCCTAAAGTGTGTGCATTATAGGGGAAAAGTATTAAATGCCACGATTTCTAATTCAAATAGTATTATCTTTAATATGACACGCGTGATGGAGACCGTCAGATCAAAATCCAACGGTTACACTCTTGTCATCTACCTCACGACATATCAGGAAACCAATGTCAACATGACTGTGACACTCACTCATTCGAATCTCTCTCTTTCCTCTCCACTTTTCAGCCTGTTTCTTCTCCCATTGAGAAAAGGAGAGGGAGACGAGTTTGGCAAGCCATTGAATGGCCTCTATCTCATTGTGTACAGAAAGAATCCAAATCCCCATCATGCAAAGGAGTTAGGGCTAAACATCAACCCCTCCTAGGAAGCTTTTTGATTATATATAAAGCTTCAGGCTATTCACCCATGAGTCCCAAAATAACCCACTCCTCCCTATTTCCTTTCTCAGATCCTATGCCTCGCCACCTAGCCCAGTTTCTCCATTGACAACCTCAATCGTGTACTATCCACCCATGGAGCCTCTGACCAATTGTTTGGGCCTAGAGAATTGGGGAATGTTGGAGGATGGCTTCTAATCATCAGGAGGGGATGAGAAGGTTCGAAGGTGGATTCTCAACTGTTGATGTTGGATGTCTGAAAAGCTTCATTGGGGGTTCACAAGAGATCATCTTAAGTCATTATAAGGGGTGGGGGATGATCCTCTAAGCTTTAGAAAGAGGTTGTGACACTCAATCTACTCTTACTTAACTTAATTTCCCTTTAACCATGATCCATGTCAGCCTGCTTAAATCTAGAGCGTATCTTCCTCTTCCAATAACCCTTCGACCTGTTGAGAGTGCCAACCACCTCGCCAACTTCAACTGAAGTTGTCCATGCCAAGAGTTGGTGTTCCTTAGGGTGGAGGGTGAGAGTCAATTGTAATATTGACCTCTCCATGGCTCAGCTCAGTGACTGTAGAAATATGAAGAGGAGGAAGATGACCCACGGGAAAAAGACCAAGCTACCCCAACCAGCGTGACCAAACCTGGTCACAACGTAAAGGGAAGTTAGGTCATTCTTAAAGGTACGATTGGAAATCATGCTGGAAGCACTTAGCCAGGTTATCCACTGCCCACTGCTCACTGATGATTGGCTGAAGTAGGACCCACATATATTATGGATAAACATAAATGTTGACATGGTGTGCAACCATTGGTCTAAAGGGGTTTTACTTTGCAAAATCATAGTAATTAGTAGGATGATCCAATGAAGACAAGTTATATATGAAAATTGATTAGGAAAATGAAAGGAATTCAATAACAATATCAAGGCCTAAATCTTCTTGTAACTCAAAAAAAATGTGTAAAGATGCTATCTTTAATAGTTTTAATTAATTTGAAAACCTAAGTTTTGAAGATTAGTGGATCTAATGATGTTCCATGACTCTTATGGGCAAGGCTTATCCTTTTAACATAAAAAGGATGGATTAGATCTAATTGGATTATATTTGTTCATAATTTGTTTAATTAGGGTTCATGATTATAAAATTACACTCATGGACATAGAAACCCTAATTTTGGTAATTATGAGATTTAATGGATTTAAATATGGAAATCAATCAAGAAGGCATGGAAATGATGTTCTTGCACTAATTGGTGGATAAAGACCCTTAATTTAGATGATTTGAGTAATCAGGGTTTTTAGGAGTAGAAAAGTGCTTTTGGGGTTTGTTAATCTAAAAAGGGTAAAATTGGAAAGTAAAAGTTTGGAAACCAAAAAACCCTAAGGAAACCCTAATAAGGCTTATAAACCCTAGAATGGAATCCCAAGTCCATAAAAGATGTTTGGATGCGATGATAACAATTAGGTGTTATAAACATATTTTAGGATCAAGTTGCTTGATTTATTGCTTGGCTTGGTTGATTGGACTTCTTGATTGGATTATCTATCTTTCTTGGTTTTGATACTGCCAAATCAGGTATGTGGTTATGCCTAAGGATACTCATTCTAGTTTTATGGTGCTTTCTAAAGTTTTACTGATTTCTTGAAATCAACTGCTTTGATGTACTTTAATTCTTGCAACTATAAAGTGACTATGGATATCACATTATATGCAGACATGACTAGATCATTTCTAATCCACCTTTGGATCAATGGAAGGGCCATCCACATGAATAGGGGAGGACACAAATTAGTACCATCCTGAATAGGAGGTACATGAGAAGTCGCCCACCTGAATAGGGGGAGACGTGGTAAAGTCATCCGCCTGAATAGGGGAAGACTGTGAATACTGCAGTATGATGTCCTAAGGGGTCATGACAGAGGGTAGAGACACCAAGACTGGGTAGTCATAACGAAAATGTCCAATTTTGACTTGTTAAACAATAGTTATTGAATCATGTTGTTACCATTACTTGTGAAGTTTTGTTTCCCCACATACTAGTATAACTTGTTATACTAACTGACGTTTTGCTTTTCGGAGTTTTAGGTTAATTTACTTCGGTATGGAAACTAGATAAACAATGAAAAAGATATTGAAAGTGAACTGGACAATCTAATATTGGAGGATATAGCTAGTTGGTACATATTTTGGGTAAAGTTGTGGATTCTTATATTTTGTTAACTTTATAAAAAGAATATTTTATCCTGTATCAAACTTAGTTAGTTTAGTAGAATTTATTAATTATTTTTTATTATGTGCAAAACCATTTGATCCTATTTTTGCAATAACGACTCTAGTTTCTTGGCCTTCCTTAATTGGGGATTGCTAGGGAATTGGGTTGTTACATGATTGGTGCTTAGGAAGGACATATTTAAAAGGAAAAAATTTCACGACTAGTTTTGGTCTTTGAGAAGGGTTCTCAATGAGGATCACAAGCTCTTTGTCCTAGAAACACCAGTGCTAAAAATACCCACTCCTGATGCACCTAGGGTTAAAGTGGATGCTTATTGGAAGTGTGCCAATGATGCTTTAGATATAAATCACCTCATGCTAAGCTTCATGAACTATGAGTTGCATGAGTAGTGTGAAGACATGGGGATTCTTGAGATGGTAACACATCTTAAGAACTTGAACCATAAGCACACAAAGTAGAAAAGGTGAAATATCTCAAAGGTGTTCTTTGAGTGTAAGATGGCAGAGTGAGATTCATTAGAGACCCATGTGCTAAATAAGATTGGACATGTGGAACATCTAGAAGAACTGGGATTCTCTTTGATCCAAGAGTTGTCCATGGATATGATTCTATAATCATTGCTTGAATCATATTGCCATTTTATTGAGTGTTATCACTTGAATGACATGGCTAGACCATTATCAGATTTGATTGGCATGTTGGTTAATGTCGAAGCAAGAATGAAGAAGGACAAATCTACATTGGTGACCAGTGGAGTTGAGTCCAATGATGAAATCAAGGACATGAAGAGTTCTGAGGCTGAGTGTAAATCTAGATCTTCAACACTCAAAATAAGGAGAAAGACAAGTACAAGAGGAATCTCTCCTTTGTAATTGATGACATTTGGGATGAAGATGATGGGGATGGTGATATCCACTTTAGGTATAAACATTATTGAGATAAACTTATCTACTTATTCATCTTGGGTACTTGATACCATATGTGGATCTCACATATGCTCGAATATGTAGGATCTGAAAATAAGTAATCCTTTGGGAAAGGGTGAGGTTGAACTATGAGTCACTAATGGAGCAAGAGTTGCTTCCACAGTAGTTGGAAACTATAATTTATCCCTACCCATTGTGCTTGTAATAGAGTTAGTGACTACTATTATGGTCCTGCCATACATAGAAACATCATTTTTATATCTTGTATGGGCAGGGGTGCATATGAATTTTATATCAAGATTGGTCAACATTTTATTTTAGAAGATGGGATTTTTTATGGAAATGCCCCAATGTCTTACGGTTCTTATTTGTTAGACCTAAAGACAGATATTTATAGTGTAAATACCAAAAGACTAAAACTCAACAACTCAAACAAAACATATCTTTGGCATTGTCGTCTAGGGCACATAAATTTGAATCGCATATCTAGACTCCATAAAGATGGTTCTCTGGACTCTTTTTATTTCAAATCAATGGAGACATGTGAATCTTGTTTGTTGGGAAAGGCTACCAAGATTCCTTTAACTAGTAACAAATTGAGAGGGATAGTTCTCTATTAGGATCCATACATACTAATGTGTGTGGCCCTTTTAGAACAATTGCTAGATGTGGATATCAGTACTTCATTACCTATACTGAGGACTTCAATAGGTATTGTTATGTTTACTTGATGAAACATAAGTAAGAAATTCTTAAAAAATTCAAGGAATTTATGAATGAAGTACATAACCAACTTGGCAAATATATTAAGGCACTTCATTCTGATAGAGGTGGAGAATACTTAAGACAATATTTGAGGTGCTTCTGTGAGCCCATGATATCATATCACATTGGACTCCACCTAGAACACTACAACATAATGGTGTATCAGAAAGAAGGAATCACACATTACTAGAAATAGTGAGGTCAATTATGAGTTTAGTTGAACTTTCAGCTACCTTCTGGGATTATTCTCTAGAAACCACCACGTTTACACTAAAACGAGTACCATCTAAATCAGTTCAAAAGACACCATATGCGATATGGATTATGAAGTGTCCCAAAGTTTATTTTATGAGAATTTGGGGATGTGAAGATTATGTAAAGAAAATGTTTCCTAAAAAACTTGGCCCTAAATCTGATAAATGTTATTTTGTTAGATGTCCTACAGAGACCAGAATATATTACTTTTATTCCCTATTAGACAACAAAGTGTTTGTTTCTAGAGATGTTGCATTCCTAGTAAAGGATTTTATTTCCAAAGGAATCAATGGGAGGAAAGTAGAACTCAAAGAGGTTCGAGACCAATAAGAAAGCATTGAACCAACAGATGCACAAGAGGAATGGAAACAATCACAAAACATTATGGAATCTCAAATTCCTCAAGTAGCACATATACCTCATAGATCTAGTAGAGCATGCCTTAAACCTGAAAGATTTGGATATCTTGTAACTCAGAAAAGCAGTGAGTTGGTCATAGATGATGAGCCAACAACCTATCTAGAAGCTACTAAGGGACCAAAGTCTGAGAAATGGCTTGAGGCCATGACATATGAGATGAAATCCATTTATGCCAACAAGGTATGGACCTTAGTGGATCCACCTAAAGGAGTAAAACCCATAGGACACAAGTAGGTCTTCAAGAAGAACAACATCATGGATGGTAATATACAAACCTATAAAAGTAGATTAGTTGCAAAGAGTTTCAGATAAGTTCAAGGTGTTGTCTATGGCATAACTATTTCTCTAGTTGTAGGATAGCAAGCAAGAGTACAACTGAGAATCATTATTGTGAGAGAGAAAGTTGGTGACTAGTATGCCAACAGAAGGGATAACTCCTTCCTGTCCGTTCTACTAGGAGGACATGAGTTATAGGCAGTATGTGTAGAATATTCTAGAGGTAGGAGTCCTTTAGATGCCACTAGAAAGGTAATGTCAACCTACATTCTATGGTGAGACTGCAAGATTCATTGCAGACATTGTTCCAGTCTGCTATCTGTGGTGAAGATTGGGAGCTTGATAGACACCGTCTAAGAGAAAATAGTCGACGGTTGTGTATCTCCAACGACAAGGAGATGTTGTTGAACTTGATCCAGGACCAGGTATATCCTCAAAACCATCCTTTCCATCTTATAGTAATTGATGGGATCTTTCAGTTTATGGGGAATACAATATAAAATTTTTGTTTCCGCTACCTACTTTGTAGCCATATTTTCCAATAGTGTAGCCACATCAATTTACTATATTTTAGGATAATTGATATGATTGGATTTTGGTTTTGTCTTTCTATTATTGCATGTGATGCGAATAATTCATGTACAATCAAATACCAATATATCCTAAACTAATATTAATGATATATATATAAATATAAATATATATATATATATATATATATATATATATATATATAATTCACATGTGTCACCGTAAAAGTGGTTTTTGACGGTGGATGTGTATCATGGTTATGGACAATAACCCTTATTACCTGTGCATGGTTGTATGGTAGATTTATCATTTTATCTTGGTCAATGTGCCGAGCCATTATCTTATCTTCCCAATGTAAAGTTAATTCTTTCCTACCCTTGGTCCCCTTGAATGTAACTCGAGGTTTCTCTATAATCATGTAAAAGTAGGATAGTTTACTTTTATATTATAACAAATAAGAAGGACGTTCTCACAAAGACGAGCCAACCAACTGGAGGATCAAGGAGGACCAGATGGATGAATTGAACTGATTAGATGGTGGACCCAAATGATCAGCTAAAGGAGCTAGCAGATGGTAGACAGAAGAACCAAACGATGGGTGAGATGACCAAATCACCAGCAAGGAGGCGATTCAGTAAGTTCAAGGGTTGAATTGATCAACCCATATTGGCAAGAATTGATGTTCATCAATAACAGGTTTATGCATCTGATGTGGACCTATGATGTGGTAATTCATTGTGGCTCCAAGGAATTACATTAGGATGTCCATAACCATCACTTTCATTTATTACATGTTTTTATTGTGGGATATAGCATGTATATGATACATACTATAGATGTGGTGATTCAATAAAGTATATGTATTTATATATACGAACTCCCTCAAATAAAAAATTGTATTAAGTCTTATATGCTTTCCAACAACAACCCCCATGAAAAGCTTGATCAATTAAGCTGTGATGTCCTCGAGTTTTCTAAAACTTAATCTGATGTGTGACATCCAAATTGAAACCTCACCTCGGTGAGAATCCCAATTTAAATATCACACACTAGGCTAAGAAAGAGAAAATCAAGGGAGTCAGAAGGAAACAATCAGTAGCACATGTACATGAACAATAATAAAACCATACACACGTGTTCACCATTCAATATATAATTACAACATGAATTGTTACAACATTTGATATTACATATTAAACAACAAACTGATACATATACACGTACTACCTCTAAACTACAGGATCTTAAGACAACAAGTCCACCTGTACATCAGATCGCTACACAACTCTCAGCTATCCTGGATCTTCAAGAGCATAACCAGAACCTAAACAAAGATTACATGCGGTACACGTCAGCACAATATTCAAGAATATTGTACTGAGTACGCCTGCTTGTCTTTTATATACCTCTCATCATATCTTGGCAATAAGATAAAACTAATACATGGCAGTAACATAAGAATATAATAAAGGGTACTTGAACAAGAATGTTTATTAACAAAAGAGAATACATGTCTTTTAGGCATATTTTCCATTACATCATCCATGCATTTACTACCTGAGAGTTGAATGCATTAAGGCCTTTATGATCTACTACCAAAATGTTGGATCATTTCACAATGTGATCTACTACCAAAGAGTTGGATCACTTCCAAGTACTTTACTACCAAAGAGTTGAAGTACTTCTTTTCCATCACTTTACTACCAAAGAGTTAAAGTGCTTGGATATAATGGAACAGAGATATTATGTTTGATGTGTTCATAGCAGTAAGTATAGAAAACCAACCAACATATCATACAAGAACAATCATTTCATCCAATACCATATCCCAAGTAATTTACTGTGAATATAACACGAGAATATTGTATAATAAGCCAAGTAAGAGGTAATGGCGTACCTTCCAAAGAGATAGATCATACTAATCACATATCACTGATGTCAACTATAAGCTTGGTCAAACCTGATCAAGACAATACCATATACTGTCATCAGGTTCTCATCATCTTACATCTCATCTTAACCCTATTTATATCCATTTTAGGATTTGCCTATCTCATTATGATATCCTCATGATTATTTGTATTCTTGCCTTATATTTATCTTACTCATGTCATTTTCCAGATTATAGTTCATCAACTGGATATACTCATGTGTCACATTATTATGTGAACATGCTTAATATTATGTCACTTTCATTAACCATAATAGGGTTACATCACATGTATTAAGGGTGCTCTTCATATAACATGAATTCTATGCATATAAATGATATTAGAGTTCCACATTAGCTTCCAGTTACATATATGAGGGTATTTCGTGAATTTCATCATTTATTGAGCACGTACGCATTAATTGCATTATTTTTAGTGTTATTAGCCCTAATTAGCCATATAGAGAAAATTACATAATTTCGTGCATCAACATGATCATCACTAACATCAGGTGCACTATAAACATTATTATGGAGTTAATTGTTGGGTTTTAGAGGAGGCAGAGAAGCAGCGGAAACAAAAAAAATTTCTCCCCAAACCCGGAACAAAAGGAATCGCGTCAACATCTATATAATAGGAAAGATGGTTTGTGAATCATATCTTGTCCCGAGGCTTGCTCGGTGACCATACCACACGCCTTGCGCGGTCTTCACCTCCGGTCTTGGACGGTGTCTGTGCAGCTCCTGGTCGCACCGGGACTGAAGACTCCTCCTCCTACCAGACTGTCGGATGACAATTGTCCTCCTGAGCGGCAGTGTCCTCCTGCCTCTGAAGTAGTCCACACGGACCACCCAGAACTCCACTCTCCTTGTCCCACAAGGAAGTGGAAGGAGTCGCACCCTCCTGTTGACGTACTAGTCGCCAACACACTCTCCTGCTGTCAATTGCAACTGCAGTTGTCCTTCCCTTGCTGCACCTCCCTTTGCGGGAAGCACTTGCTCGGGCTCTCTCTCGGTTACCAAAACCAGAGAGAATGACAACTTTGCAGAGCAATCAACTTGCACTGAGTCGTACCTTGAGAAGCCCCCAATACCCCTATATATAGGTGGGTCATGGGACAGGGTTCTCTGTGCTCGGCAATATGGGACTAAAGCAGGAGTAGAAGGGTTCGGGATTTTCCACAAAAAGCAACCATCTCGCAACCTGAACCGATCGGTTCATAAGTGTACCGGTCGGTTGGGGACCTGAACCGATCGGTTCACCACTGAACCGATCGTTTGGGACCCTTGAACCGATCGGTTCACTCATGAACCGGTCGGTTGGGGTTCCATGTTGGTTCCTGATTGACTTTCCTTGTTTCTTTCCCAATTGGTATTGAATACCAATATTATTCCCAATCGAATTGCGCAATTGAAACGAAAGGAAAATTCTCACTAATCCTACTTTCCCAAGTTGCTCGATTGCACCAGTTGAACCGATCGGTTCAACACTTGAACCGATCGTTTCACTCTGTGCATGAGCCGATCGGTTCAACAATTGAGCCGACCGGTTCAGCAACCTCAGCCGACCGGTTCATCACATGAACCGATCGGTTGGGAATGCAGATTGTGCAGAATCAGTCAAATGCGATTTCAATCAATCCGATACTCCAATCAATGCGTCCAACACCTTGAACATTATGATATTGAGCTATCGATTAATTGAGTGTTTAATTGAACTACTAAACTCCTTTAGTAATCAATCTAAACATTGCTTGTGGACAAAACTCCTCTTCCAGGTTAAATCCTATGTGTGTGACCCTGCAGGTCCATTTCAAGTTGGTAGTGAAAGTCCATAACACTTATGACTTCACAAGCAAAGAGCGGTGCCTAGTCACACATCATTGCTACCCAAGTGAAAGTAGAAAGTTTGAGAACAACTTTCATCCTACAATCCGTGAATGGTGTTACAGTGAATGTATAATTCCTTTGTCACTGATATCCAGAATGAACTCGAGGCATGGAACAGTCATCCTGTCAATGTTCATTCATTTCCTTGATCTCAGAGTAGACCGAGTGAGATGTGTATGACATCAATATCACATATTAATTCACACGTGCATGCGCATGCCTTTCTCAATCCTACTCATCAAGTGGCCAAGGATATCAAACTCCCTTAGGAGGGACAAATCCCATATCTATCACTCACCCCTCAAAAGCCCCATGTGTCAAAGCCACCCAATCATCACCTTTATAACAACCCATGTTTCAGGATTGCGTTTGATGATGTCAAAGTGTACCCAACGACATGTGTTGAGTGAAGTGATTTCAGGTCTAAGAATCACACTCACCACCATCACTGTGAGAGCTGACTGTGACTACCATGTCATGGTTCCATGTGTCACTCTCACGGTGGGTCTGTCCGATACCTTGTTCTCTAACAAGTACCTATGTGCTTGGTTTGATATTACTATATCATGACTAATGAGATTCTCTCATCAACCAACACACAATCTAGTCTTTAGTGTTATTGATGTCTATGGTTATTTCCATAATAACAACCGACTAGGGACTAAACAAGAATGTATACTCTTAACATCCATATGATCTCATCATTTAGGTCATGAACCTAAAAGCATATGTCATTGAGTAAGACAATCTTTAGACATCTATCATGTTATGCCATCATCTCAGAAATAGTTTAAACATATAGATTGGAAATTTCCTTTATTATTATTCAAATCAATTACAAAGTATCCCATTACAATCATCATATGACTTGCTCTATGGGCATACATACCAACAGACTCCCACTTGCACTTAGAGCCAGTCACCAAGGAAACGCAGTCCTTGTGACCTAGCATGACCCTCATGCTTCTGCTGAGAAAGGGCCTTAGTCAGTGGATCAGCTATGTTGTCTTCAGTTGGTACTTTGCAAATATTCACATCTCCTCGCTCTACGATCTCTCGTATGAGATGGAAGCGCCGCAGTATGTGCTTGGACCGCTGATGTGATCTGGGCTCCTTAGCTTGTGCAATAGCTCCATTATTGTCACAATAAAGCTCAATTGCATCACAGCTACTGGGAACTACACCAAGTTCAGATATGAACTTCCTGATCCACACAGCCTCCTTTGCTGCATGCGAAGCAGCAATATACTCAGCCTCTGTAGTAGAATCGACAACTGTTTCTTGCTTGGAACTCTTCCAGCTCACAGCTCCATTATTAAGGCAAAACACAAATCCTGACTGCGATCTGTAATCATCTTTATCAGTTTGGAAGCTTGCATCGGTGTAACCCTTTACAACCAGCTCTTCCTCGCCGCCGTACACAAGAAACTGATCCTTAGTCCTTCGCAAGTACTTGAGGATGTTCTTCACGGCTGTCCAGTGAGCATCCCCGGGATCTGACTGGTACCTGCTCGTCATGCTGAGAGCATACGAGACATCTGGGCGTGTGCACAACATAGCGTACATGATGGATCCGATGGCTGATGCATATGGGATCCCATTCATACGCTCCCTCTCTTCACAAGATTGGGGACATTGAGCTCTTGAGACGGTAACTCCATATAGCATAGGGACGTTGCCTCTCTTTGAGTTCTCCATGCTGAACCGCTTCAGCACCTTGTCAATGTACGTGCTCTGACTTAGTCCGAGAAGCCTTCTAGATCTATCTCTATAGATCTTAATTCCTAGAATATAGGATGCTTCTCCTAAGTCCTTCATTGAGAAAGTTTTTCCAAGCCAAGTCTTTACCTTCTCTAAGGCTAAAACATCATTCCCCATCAAAAGTATGTCATCCACATACAATATGAGAAATGTGGTCGAGCTCCCACTAACCTTCTTGTACACACAAGGTTCATCTTCATTTTGAATAAAGCCAAACACTTTGACTTCTTCATCAAATCGAAGATTCCAACTCCGAGATGCTTGCTTCAATCCATAGATTGACCTTTGCAGTTTACAGACTTTATTGGCATTCTTTGGATCTACAAAACCTTCAGGCTGTGTCATGTACACATCCTCATGAATATTCCCGTTAAGGAATGCGGTTTTAACATCCATCTGCCAAATCTCATAGTCATAATAAGCTACAATAGCAAGCATGATCCTGATGGACTTAATCATGGCAACTGGAGAAAAGGTTTCGTCATAGTCAACACCTTGAATTTGTCGAAAACCCTTCACAACCAATCTGCCTTTATAAGTTTGCACATTGCCATCCATGTCAGTCTTTTTCTTGAAGACCCACTTGCACCCTATGGGTTTTACCCATTCGGGTGGTTCCACCAAAGTCCATACTTTGTTGGAGTACATGGATTCCATCTCGGATCTCATGGCTTCAAGCCATTTCTCAGAATCTGGTCCCTCCATAGCCTCTACGTAGGTAGTTGGATCATCATCTATGATCAACTCTCCACCTTCCTGAGTTACAAGGTATCCAAACCTCTCAGGCTCAAGGCGGGTCCTACTAGATCTACGAGGTCCTTGTATTACCTGAGGAGACTGAGATTCCACAACACCTTGTGAATCTCCATTTTCCTCTGGTACATCTACCGGTTCAATGTTCTCTTGTTGGGCTTGAACCTCTTCAAGCTCTATATTACTCCCACTGTTTCCTTTGGAAATAAATTCCTTCTCTAGGAACACAGCATCCCTGGCAACAAACACTTTGTTGTCAGTTGGGTGGTATAAATAATATCCCTTGGTTTCCTTGGGATATCCAACAAAATAACATTTATTAGATTTGGGTCCAAGCTTATCAGGAAACGTTTTCTTGACGTAAGCCTCACAACCCCAAATCTTCATAAAAGACAAATTGGGACGCTTCCCAGTCCATATCTCATATGGTGTCTTTTGAACCGATTTAGATGGTACATAGTTAAGTGTAAATGCGGCAGTTTCAAGAGCATGACCCCAGAAAGAAATTGGAAGATCAGCAAAACTCATCATAGATCGCACCATATCTAACAATGTGCGATTCCTTCTTTCAGACACACCATTATGCTGTGGTGTTCCAGGCGGAGTCCATTGTGATACAATACCACGGGCTTGCAGAAGGTCCTCAAACTCCTAGCTCAAGTATTCTCCACCTCGATCGGAACGAAGTGCCTTAATACTTTTACCAAGCTGGTTCTGTACTTCATTCATGAAATCCTTGAACCTTTCAAGGGTTTCTGACTTATGTTTCATCAGGTACACATAGCCATACCTACTGAAATCATCAGTGAAGGTAATGAAGTACTGACACCCATTTCTGGCATTAGTTCTAAAAGGCCCACATACATCAGTATGTATGAGTCCTAATAGATCACTAGCTCTCTCACCTTTTCCGGAAAAGGGAGTCTTGGTCATCTTGCCCAACAAACAAGATTCACATGTCTCTATTGATTCATAATCAAAAGAGTCTAGATAACCATCTTTATGGAGTCTAGAAATGCGCTTCTCATTTATGCGCCCTAGACGACAATGCCAGAGATATGTTTTGTTTGAGTCGTTGAGTTTTTTATTTTTGGTGTTTACGTTGTATACACTTGTCTCCAAGTCTATCAAGTATAGACCATAAGACATAGGGGCACTGCCATAAAAGATCCCATCTTTAGAAATGGAACACTTTCCATTCTTAATAAGAAATTCAAATCCATCTTTGTCCAAACAAGAGACGGAAATGATATTCCTATTTATGGCAGGTACATAATAGCAGTTCTTCAACTCTATTATTAGCCCACTAGGTAGAGTTAACTCATAGGTTCCTACGGCACTGGCGGCAACTCTTGCCCCATTAGCAACACGTAGTTCAACCTCGCCTTTCCCCAAAGGCCTACTTCTCTTAAGATCCTTCACATTTGAACAAATGTGAGATCCGCATCCGGTATCAAGTACCCATGATGAAGAAGTAGTAAAGTTAATCTCTATCACGTATACACCAGAAGTAGAGATCTCTATCTCCGACTTCTTCTTCCATTGTTCCTTCCATCCTCTCCATGTAGAAGAAATTGGATTGGCGAGAGAACACTTCTCTCCCTTACTTACTTTCTCCTTCACCAACGCATTAAGCGTACATAGAGTGGATTCTAAGGCTCCTGGTATATCTGGATTGTGCAGAACACTTCTCACAGTCCTCAACCAGTTATGGAATTTATTCTCAATTAATTTGCCCATTTTAAAAGATGATTCTTTTGCCATTCTATAAGAGAAAATTTGCATTTGTTAAAACCTTTTTGATTTGAGTTGAATAAAATTTGACGATAGTTAATTAGGCCTTTAATTAATTACCGCTCCCACTATTTTGACTCAAATTGATAGCCCTCACCATCAATTCGGAAGATTGCAGCGTACAATCTTCTAGTGGGTCAAGATCCTAGAATCCTCTAAGCCATGGACCAGCTTTGGCTGTCACCCACAACTCAGATCTTCCGGGTAGGCAACTCTTGCCAATTGCATCATATGCAACTCTTGATGAATGGACATGCGCAACACCTTGCCATGAACATTCCGTGCCTCTGGGCTTAGACGCTCTAAGAATCACCAGTTAAGTCTAACCCAAAAGCCGACACGGTAAACATGCACCCTGCTTTGGCAGAACCTACATGTCGACCCTTCACACTTCCACAAGATAGACGGCGCACCACGCTTTGGCGTAACCTATGCTTGGTCGATCAAGTTTGCCATGTGTGTCGCTAATGGAAGGCGTATAAGACTTAATATTTTAATGAGGGATTTGGTTTTATATATACATATACATATCCAATCACCACAATATATAGTACGTATCATATACATGCTATATCCCACAGAAAACATGCATAAACGATAAAAAGCAATCATTATGGCCATCCTATTTGTGATTCCTCGAGCCAAGAGGAATCACGGTCATCTAGGTCTACATCACATGCAACCTGTACAAGATGAAATCTGTGCCTGCCTTTCTGGGTTTGATCAGCTCATCTCCATGACTGATCGGCTCGCCATCAGGTAGGTTGTCCGGGTGCCACCAGCCGATCGACTGGCGCCTCCAGCCGATCGGTTCACCGGTCATCGTGCATCTCCTCATGTCACCACCCGCTCATCTCGTTCCTCGAACCGGCCGTCTGGATCACCAACCGATCGGTTCACTCCTTGAACCGACCGTCTTCAGGTTGTCTGCCGTTCTTTGACATAACAGGAAATAAAATCTATCCTATTTTACAATTTAATTGTGAAACCCCGAGTTACATTCGGGGGGAGCAAAGGTAGGAAAAGAATTCTCGAATTATTTCGAGTTACATCAGGAATATGAGAAAGGGAATCGGTGCGCAGACCGAGATGCAAGCAACCACACAAACAACCATACACAGATATAGGGGTTTATAGGCCATAATCATGCTACACATCCACCACAAAACTCATTTAAGGGCGACGCGTATCGAGTGCATTAATATTACATATCATATATGTATATTAGGGATTTGTGGATTGGACATGTATAAAGCCGATATTATTCGCATCACATGCAATAAATAAAGGCGACAAACCAAAAATCGATCATATCGATAATCCTAAAATATAGAGCGGTTGACCTGGCTCTGATACCACTGTTGGGTTTTAGAGGAGGCAGAGAAGCAGCGGAAACAAAAAAAATTTCTCCCCAAACCCGGAACAAAAGGAATCGCGTCAACATCTATATAATAGGAAAGATGGTTTGTGAATCATACCTTGTCCCGAGGCTTGCTCGGCGACAATACCACGCGCCTTGCGCGGTCTTCACCTCCGGTCTTGGACGGTGTCTGTGCAGCTCCTGGTCGCACCGGGACTGAAGACTCCTCCTCCTACCAGACTGTCAGATGACAGTTGTCCTCCTGAGCGGCAGTGTCCTCCCGCCTCTGAAGTAGTCCACACGGACCACCCAGAACTCCACTCTCCTTGTCCCACAAGGAAGTGGAAGGAGTCGCACCCTCCTGTTGACATACTAGTCGCCAACACACTCTCCTGCTGTCAATTGCAACTGCAGTTGTCCTTCCCTTGTTACACCTCCCTTTGCGGGAAGCACTTGCTCGGGCTCTCTCTCGGTTACCAAAACCAGAGAGAACGACAACTTTGCAGAGCAATCAAGTTGCACTGAGTCGTACCTTGAGAAGCCCCCAATACCCCTATATATATAGGTGGGTCATGGGACAGGGTTCTCTGTGCCCGGCAATAAGGGACTAAAGCAGGAGTAGAAGGGTTCGGGATTTTCCACAAAAAGCAACCATCTCGCAACCTGAACCGATCGGTTCATAAGTGAACCGGTCGGTTGGGGACCTGAACCGATCGGTTCACCACTGAACCGATCATTTGGGACCCTTGAACCGATCGGTTCACTCATGAACCGGTCGGTTGGGGTTCCATGTTGGTTCCCGATTGACTTTCCTTGTTTCTTTCCCAATTGGTATCGAATACCAATATTATTCCCAATCAAATTGGGCAATTGAAACGAAAGGAAAATTCTCACTAATCCTACTTTCCCAAGTTGCTCGATTGCACCAGTTGAACCGATCAGTTCAACACTTGAACCGATCATTTCACTCTGTGCATGAGCCGATCGGTTCAACAATTGAGCCGACCGGTTCAGCAACCTCAGCCGACCGGTTCATCACATGAACCACTCGGTTGGGAATGCAGATTGTGCAGAATCAGTCAAATGTGATTTCAATCAATCCGATACTCCAATCAATGCGTCCAACACCTTGAACATTATGATATTGAGCTATCGATTAATTGAGTGTTTAATTGAACTACTAAACTCCTTTAGTAATCAATCTAAACATTGCTTGTGGACAAAACTCCTCTTCCAGGTTAAATCCTATGTGTGTGACCCTGCAGGTCCATTTCACGTTGGCAGTGAAAGTCCATAACACTTATGACTTCACAAGCAAAGAGCGGTGCCTAGTCACACATCATTGCTACCCAAGTGAAAGTAGAAAGTTGGAGAACAACTTTCATCCTACAATCCGTGAATGGTGTTACAGTGAATGTATAATTCCTTTGTCACTGATATCCAGAATGAACTCGAGGCATGGAACAGTTATCCTGTCAATGTTCATTCATTTCCTTGATCTCAGAGTAGACCGAGTGAGATGTGTATGACATCAATATCACATATTGATTCACACGTGCATGCGCATGCCTTTCTCAATCCTACTCATCAAGTGGCCAAGGATATCAAACTCCCTTAGGAGGGACAAATCCCATATCTATCACTCACCCCTCAAAAGCCCCATGTGTCAAAGCCACCCAATCATCACCTTTATAACAACCCATGTTTCAGGATTGCGTTTGATGATGTCAAAGTGTACCCAACGACATGTGTTGAGTGCAGTGATTTCAGGTCTAAGAATCACACTCACCACCATCACTGTGAGAGCTGACTGTGACTACCATGTCATGGTTCCATGTGTCACTCTCACGGTGGGTCTGTCCGATACCTTGTTCTCTAACAAGTACCTATGTGCTTGGTTTGATATCACTATATCATGACTAATGAGATTCTGTCATCAACCAACACACAGTCTAGTCTTTAGTGTTATTGATGTCTATGGTTATTTCCACAATAACAACCGACTAGGGACTAAACAAGAATGTATACTCTTAACATCCATATGATCTCATCATTTAGGTCATGAACCTAAAAGCATATGTCATTGAGTAAGACAATCTTTAGACATCTATCATGTTACACCATCATCTCAGAAATAGTTTAAACATATAGATTGGAAATTGCCTTTATTATTATTCAAATCAATTACAAAGTATCCCATTACAATCATCATATGACTTGCTCTATGGGCATACATACCAACATTAATGACATTTTCCCATAATTTTATATCATCCTTTGATATTTATTATCCATGAACTAAGCATTACATATCTTATATGATATCAACTATATTAGTTACTCAGAAACTTGATATTATACTTCCATCTTGTTCTACGCATTTTTCTGAACATTTTGGTACCTTATTTGTATTTTTCTGATGAACATGCTATTTACCATGCATTTTGTAAGATCTTAACATTACTAAACTATTTACCTTTTTTCGGCCACTCAGGACCCGCCGCGTGGCCACTAGGGCACAACTTCCTTGTTTGTTGTAGGTCGGTTCTTTGTTGAGCCATTTGGGTTCAAGATGGAGTCGAGCGGTTCTGCGTCTGGACCCGATTGGGCTCCCTGCCTCCCTTTGCTTCTCACGCGATTAGTCCCAAGTGGGACTCTGTTGCTCTGCAACATCTGTCGCCTTCTAGACTCTCCTCCGGTGAGGGATCAACAGAAGTGCATGGATCCTCATCAGCTATCAAGGATGAAAACAACTTCATATGTGGTTCCGTAGTGCCACCGGCTTCTGGGATCTCTTCTTGGGCGCCTCCTAGCAAGCTCGAGGAGCTTGTCGTCGTAGGCTACTGCCATGGTGGCACAAAAAAAGGGGGAAAAGGCCTTCACTGGTTCTCCCTATCGTTTGAGATGATCAACATGAACATCGTGTTTCCCCGAAGTATTACACACCCTCCATGTGTGGTGAGATGAACTCCTTGTAGCCCCCGACTTCCATCTTCCTCTTCGAACAAATTGACCTCGTTAACCATGGGGGACCTTCACGGGAACCACCAAAATGCCAGAATCCTTCTCCTCATACCTTCTTCCTCATTTCCCATCACTTCATCTTCTTCTGATCGCCCCTCTACCCCCTCTTCGCCACCTTTGACTACCACCTGTAGGCTATGGTGGAGAGACACCGGGGAGTTGGCTTCTGTTCTCCCTATTGGAGCAGTCGCACAACTCGTTTTAGGGGTCTACATACTCCTCTACTTGAGTCAAGAGCAACTGACCACTTCATTTCCTCATTTGGGACACGACCACAACGTGGGGCAAGGCTAAGGCTTCCTACTCACTATAACCCCACGATCTCCAGTCTGACCGTAGGTAGGGGATGAGGATCTAACCATCCAAAGACTACTAAGGAACTCACCCACAGTAGGATCTGGGGATCTCTTGAGTTGAAGGCCTCAATCACTCGATTAGTCATGAATGGCCAGGATTCGACTGTGCAATCTGCTCTCAAACAATGGGGTGTGTGACACCAGATTATACTCAACTTAGGTCTATAAATCCTCCATAAATTACATTATTTCCCAATTTTCAAACCTTAGTAACTTCCTCTAGGATACTCCAATTGCCACCAAATTTAAACCATAGCTTCACTACCACTCAGGCTACATTCTACTCAAATTTAGTGACAAAAATCAACTATTTGATCATCGAATTAAATACCTCAAAACGCATTAAAAGAGATATCTTAATCATGACGTCAACCTCACATCAACACACCTACTTTGTCAAAAGCTTGGAACTCTTAATATAACTCAACCATATGGTTACACTTATGTCATTGGACATTTAGGATTCCAAAAGTCCACTCCATCACATCCTACACACCTTCAAAGAAATTCCATCCTCGAAATTAAGACAGAAAACCACTTTGTCACATCATATACATCTTAAAAGAACTTTCGTCCTCGAAAGTCAACCATACTTGTACTCCAAGGAAAACTACCACGTCTTCATCCACATTTAGGCACTATTCTATGTATAACATATCCACAAAGGTTACCTAGAACCATGTATCTAAAGCATTATTAGGGAGGGTTTTACAACCATCTTGGCGCAGAAACATTCCATTCAAGGTTAAACTCAGGGTTTAGGAACTTTGATCAAATTATGACATATTTCATATTTTAGGATTTTCATCCTCATTATAGCCAAGCATAAAAATTCCCAATTTTTTTTTCATATAGGTCATAACAAGGTGCCATGATCATTACATAGTGCAAGATTTTTGGATCATATTCAACATATTTATTAAGCACTATCATTATCACTATTTGGCATATATCACTAGGATGAACTCATTTCACTTTCATATTAAGTTACAAGTTTATTAGTGAGTTCATCACTAGATTCACCAACCATATCACATCATGATTCATAAACATGTACCATTAGTGTCATATCATTATACTTTCTCATATTAGGTTATAAAATCTTTTAGAGATTCCTCATGAGATTAGACAACTATTCACATTATCATCATTATTCATGTCTATGGTTAACCATATATGCATTGATATTTATGAAACCATCTTTAGATTTCCATCATATCATGTCTATATATCACGTCTCGAGATTAGATCACCTCTCTTACATAAATTATATCATGGTTGTGCTAACCAACTTATACATGTGGCTCATTGAACATGTATCAAAACTTTATCTAGTCTAACTGAGGTTCTCCTGACCCATACTGTGAGGGAAGTGTCGTGCTTAGTCTCTCTTAGATAACTCAACTCTATGAGTATCTCATATACATATACTTATCTTTCCTCTCTTAGTCTAGGGTTCTTATATTACCTCATTGGCACTAGTGAAAGACTTACAAGCTCTAGCCACATAAGCACAAACCAAAACATGCTATGACATTCTATTCTCAGCTCTATACCCATGAAAACCATTTCTCAACTCTCTTATACACACCCCTAGATTCCTATATGGGAACTGCCAACCCGAGCATGAGGCTTCACAGAAACTAACATAGCTACCTCCTCCAAGGTCTTGGGCTCTCTCCCTCACCCAGATGGCAGATACTCATATTCATGTTCACATATGCACATATAGCCAGCCTCTCTCTGACTCTAGGGTTTGGTCTTCCCAAGGTCATCTAGGGTTCAACAATACTATAGGAATCATGCATAAAGTGACTCAACTCAATCACTCAGGAGTATTCTATTTTAGGACATATCATATCACATATCTCATAATTCTCATATCTTGGAGTTTAGGTTCTCTGACCTTCTCCCAATGGGTCTCACTCTCTCTGGAGTTAACCCCAAAGCTGGTCCTAACACTAGAGGTCCTCCTTCGTAAAAGAGATTGAGGCTCATGTTGACTCACAACCTAGTATTAACTTAAGACATCTTATCTCATAAAAGCCTAGTTACTTGCATCATCAACACTTATTTCAAATCCTCAAGACTGGACCTAAGTCCTCAAAGCCAAACATATATTATCGTAAACCATCTTATACCATATATATAAGGCCTACATCATATCATCAAAACTTATTTCATCTATCACATATTCCAACAAGGCTCTAGACATCTAATCTAGAACTACTCTCTCTTCTAGACTGATGTCATTCACATTCACTTAGGTTGCATGACCACCTCCTACTCTTACATATGTGGGGACACATTTTTATAATACTTACATATATAATAAAATATTATATAGTTTTTCTCCGATAAAATAAGCGTCAGAGAAAACTATCGAGGTTCGATCCGTTTGGAATCAAAAACAAAATCTAGAAATGAGTGTCACACACATAGTAGAGAGTTGAGTGTCATAAAAACTAGTGAAAAGGGTGAGAACATGGAGTAGACTAGTGCAACTACTCTAGACAATGAGTGCCATATGTCTAGGGTTTCTCTTCCCTTGATGCACGTCATTTCCAAATAGTGCAACATCCCATACCGCTGCACTACAAGGAAAGAACGACATCTAAGGACTTACTACTCAACAAGCACCAGTCTAGACCTAGTTCTCAGACATCTAGGTGCTAACCTACAAGCTAGGTCAGATCTAGTCTCTAAAAAATGACTAATATAACCCTAAAGATTATTATGTTTAAGGTTCTTTAGTTTTGAGTTGCATAATGAGAAAATTTCACGCTTTGCTATTGTTCATGCTCTGACACCACCTGTGACGTCCCCAGATTTTCTAAAACTTAATATGATGTGTGACGTCCAAATTGAAACCTCACCTCAGAGAGAATCCCAATTTAAATATCACACATTAGGCTAAGAAAGAGAAAATCAAGGGAGTCAGAAGGAAACAATCAGTAACACATGTACATGAACAATAATAAAACCATACACACATGTTCACCATTCAACATATAATTACAACATGAATTGTTACAACATTTGATATTACATATTGAACAACAAACTTATACATATACAAGTACTACCTCTAAACTATAGGATCTTAAGACAACATGTCCACCTGTACATCAGCTCGCTACACAACTCTCAACTATCCTGGATCTTCAAGAGCATAACTAGAACCTAAACAAAGATTACATGCGGTACATGTCAGCACAATATTCAAGAATATTGTACTGAGTATGCCTACGTGTCTTTTATATACCTGTCATCATATCTTGGCAATAAGATAAAACTAATACTTGGCAGTAACAGAAGAATATAAGAAAAGCATACTTGCACAAGAATGTTTATTAACAAAGGAGAACACATTATATCATCCATGCATTTACTACCTGAGAGTTGAATGCATTAAGGCCTTTATGATCTACTACCAAAGAGTTAGATCATTTCACAATGTGATCTACTACCAAAGAGTTGGATCACTTCCAAGTACATTACTACCAAAGAGTTGAAGTACTTCTTTTCCAACACTTTACTACTAAAGAGTTGAAGTGCTTGGATATAATGGAATAGAGATATTATGTTTGATGTGTTCATAGTAGTAAGTATAGAAAACCAACCAACATATCATACAAGAACAATCATTTCATCCAATACCATATGCCAAGTATTTTACTGTATATATAACACAAGCATATTGTATAATAAGCCAAGTAAGAGGTAATGCGTACCTTCCAAAGAGATAGATCATACTAATCACATATCACTGATGTCAACTATAAGCTTGGTCAAACCTGATCAAGACAAGACCATATACTGTCATCAGGTTCTCATCATCTTACATCTCATCTTAACCCTATTTATATCCATTTTAGGATTTGCCTATCTCATTATGATATCCTCATGATTACTTGTATTCTTGCCTTATATTTATCTTACTGATGTCATTTTCTAGATTATAGTCCATCAACTGGATATACTCATGTGTCACATTATTATGTGAACATACTTAATATTATGTCACTTTCATTAACCATAATAGGGTTACATATGTATTAAGGGTGCTCTTCGTATAACATGAATTCTATGCATATAACTGATATCAGAGTTCCACATTAGCTTCCAGTTACATATATGAGGGTATTTCATGAATTTCATCATTTATTGAGCATGTATGCATTAATTGCATTATTTTTGGTGTTATTATCCCTAATTAGCCATAGAGAGAAAATTACATAATTTCATGCATCAACATGATCATCACTGACATCAGGTGCACTATAAACATTATTATGGAGTTACTGACATTTTCCCATAATTGTATATTATCCTTTGATATATATTATCCACGAACTAAGCATTACATATCTTACATGATGTCAACTATATTAGTTACTCAAAAACTTGATATTATACTTCCATCTTGTTCTACGCATTTTTCTGAACATTTTGGTACCTTATTTGTATTTTTCAGATGAACAGACTATTTACCATGCAATTTGTAAGATCTTAACATTACTAAACTATTTACCTTTTTTCGGCCACTCAGGACCCGTCACGTGGCCACTAGGGCGTGACTTCCTTGTTTGCTGCAGGTCGGTTCTTTATTGAGCCATTTGGGTTCAAGATGGAGTCGAGCGATTCTGCGTCTGGACCCGATTCGGCTCCCTACCTCCCTTCGCTTCTCACGCGATCAGTCCTAAGAGGGACTCTGTTCCTCTGCAACATCCGCTGCCGCCTAGACTCTCCTTCGGTAAGGGATCAATAGAGGGGCATGGATCCTCATCATATATCAAGGATGCAAACAACTTCATATGTGGTTCTGTAGTGCCGTCGGCTTCTGCGATCTCTTCTTGGGCGCCTCCTAGCGAGCTTGAGGAGCTTGCCGCCGCAGGCTACTGCCATGGTGGCACAAAACAAAGGGAGAAATGGCCTCCACTGGTTCTCCCTATCGTTTGAGATGATCAACATGAACACCATGTTTCCCCGAAGTATTACACACCCTCCATGTGTGGTGAGATGAACTCCTTGTAGCCCCAGACTTCCATCTTCCTCTAACGACTTGACCTCGTTAACCATGGGGGACCTTCACGGGAACCACCAAAATGCCAGAATCCTTCTCCTCATACCTTCTTCCTCATTTCCCCTCACTTCATCTTCTTCTGATCGCCCCTCTACCCCCTCTTCTCCACCTCTGACTACCACCTATAGGCTACGGTGGAGAGACACTGGGGAGTTGGCTTCTGTTCTCCCTATTGGAGCACTCACACAGCTCATTTTAGGGGTCTACACACTCCTCTACTCGAGTCAAGAGCAACTGACCACTTCATTTCCTCATTTAGGCCACGACCACAATGTGGGGCAAGGCTAAGGCTTCCCGCTCACTGTAACCCCACGATCTCCAGTCTGACCGGAGGTAGGGGATGAGGATCTAACCATCCAAAGACTACTATGGAACTCGCTCACAGTAGGATCCGAGGATCACTTGAGTTGAAAGCCTCAATCACCCGATTAGTCATGAATGGCCAGGATTTGGCTGTGCAATCTGCTCTCAAACAATGGGTTGCGTGACACCAGATTATACTCAACTTAGGTCTATAAATCCTCCATAAATTACATTATTTCCCAATTTTCAAACCTTAGTAACTTCCTATAGGATACTCCAATTGCCACCAAATTTTAACCACAGTTTCACTACCTCTCAGGCTACAGTCTACTAAAATTTGGTGATAACACTCAACTATTTGATCATCCAATGAAATACCTCAAAACGCATTAAAAGAGATATCTTAATCATGATGTCAACCTCACATCAACACACCTACTTTGTCAAAAGCTTAGAACTCTTAATATAACTCAACCATATGATTTCACTTATGTCATTGGACATTTAGGATTCCAAAAGTCCACTCCATCACATAAGCGTAGGTTACACCTTCACGTGGTGCACCGTCTATCTAGTGGAAGTGTGTTGGTAGATATGTAGGTTCTTCCTTCATAGGGTGTATGTCTATCGTGTTGCCTATTAGGTCAGGCTTAAACTGGTGATTCTTAGAGTACCTAAGCCCAGAAGCATGCATATGAGTATGACAAGGAGTTGTGCATATCATCTATCCAGAATTGCATATGATGCAATTGGAAAAAATTGCCTACCTTGGTAATTGACTGTCTTTTGCGTTGTTGGTCAGGTTGTAGTTGAATTATCTTGCATCTTACCCACTAGAATGTTGTACGCTGCAATATTCCTAATTGACATGTGAGTGCCATCAATTAGAAATAAAATAGTGGGAGCAATAATAATTAAATATCTAATTAATATCGTCAAAATTTTCAAATCAAATCAGAGGTTTTTGACAAATGCAAATTTTATCTTGTAGAATCAAATGAGGATCAAATTTGTATTGTGATATGTCCTTAAGAAGGACAAACTTGATGGGACAAATTTCCATGATTGGTTTTGGACTTCGAGAAGGGTTCTCAATGAAGAGTTCAAGCTCGACATCCTTGATAAATAGGTGCCAAAAATACATTCTCTTGATGCGCCTGGGGAACAAGTGGATGCTTACTGGAAGCATGCCAATGATGCCTTAGAGATAAAGTACTTTATGGTTAGCTACATGAACTATGAGTTGCATGGGTAGTGTGAGGACATGAGTGTTCTTGAGAAGTAACACATCTTGAGAAAGTAACACATGGTCTTACAAAGAAAGAAAGGGACAATACCATAAGGGTGCTACTTGATTCTAAGTTGAAGAGGGAACCTTAGTAGAAGAACATGTGCTCAATATGATTGGTCATGTGTATCATCTTGAAGAACTGGGATTCACCTCGAGCCAAGAATTGGCCACATATTTGATTCCAAAGACATTTCCAGAATCATATAGCCACTTTATTGTGTGATAACACATGAATAATATGGCCAGATTGATGCTAGACTCTCTTGCTATGTTGATTCATTTTGAAGCACGATTGAAGAAGGATAAGCCCGTGATGATGATCAATGGGTCTGATTCCAAGGATAAATGCAAGACCGAGAAGATTTCTGAGGTCAAGACCAAATCCAAATCTTCAACACTCAAGATAAGATAAGGAGAAAGAAAAGTATAAGAAGAACTCACCCTTTTTACTTGAAGGCATTCAAGAAGAAAAAGATGGGGATGGTGATCTCCACTTCTGGTATATATGTTATTGAGATAAACCTATCTATTTCTTCATTATGGTTACTAGATACTGGATGTGGATCTCACATATGTTCTCATATGTAGGATCTAAAAGGAAGTAGGCCTTGGGAAAAGGAGAGGTGGAATTGTGAGTTTCTAATTGCGCAAGAGTTGCGGCTAGCGCAATTAGAACCTATAGTATATCTCTACCCATAGGGATTGTAATAGAGTTAAAGAACTACTATTATGTACCTAATACAAATAGAAACATCATTTTTTTATATTACAAGGATGTGTTTTCAGTCCATATTAAAAATGGTCTATGTTCTATTTCAAAAGATGAGATCTTTTATGGAAGTATCCTAATGTGTTATGGTATTTATTTGTTAGATCTAAAGACAAATGTTTAATAACGTAAATACCAAAAGATTAAAACTCAACAACTCAAAGAAAACGTACCTTTGGCATTGTCGACTAGGGTACATAAATGAGAATCACGTATCTAGACTCCATAAGGATGGTTATCTAGATTCTTTTGATCTAGAATCAATAGACACATGTGAATCTTATTTGTTGGGCAACATGGATAAGACCCCTTTCACAGGTAACAATGAGAGGGCTAGTGATCTATTAGTACTCATACATACTGATCTGTGTAGACATTTTGGAACAACCGCTATAGGAGGGTATCAATACTTCACTACCTTTACTGATGACTTCAGTAGGTATGGCTATGTTTATTTAATGAAACATAAGTCAGAATCTCTTGATAGTTTCAAGCATAATATCAATAAAGTACAGAATAAACATGATAAAAGTATTAAGGTACTTCATTTTGATCGAGGTGGAGAATACTTAAACTAAGAGTTTAAGAATCTTCTTAAATCCCATAGGATTGTATCCCAATGGACTCCACCTGGAACACCTTAGCATAATGGTGTATCAGAAAGAAGGAATCACACATTGCTAGATATGGTGCAATCAATGACGAGTTTAGATGAGCTTCCGACTACCTTATGGGGGTATGCTATATAAACTACTGTGTTTATACTAAATCGAGTACTATTAAAATCAGTTCAAAAGACACCATATGAGATATGGCATGGGAAACATCCCAAAGTGTCTTTTATGATGATTTGGGGATGTGAAGCTCATGTTTAAAGAATGTTTTCTAATATTCTTATTCCTAAATCTAATAAGTGCTATTTTGTTGGATATCCTAAAGAAACAAGAGGATATTACTTTTATTCCCAATCTAACAACAAAGTATTTGTTGCCACAGATGTTGCATTCCTTGAGATGGATTTCATTTCCAAAGGAATTTGTGGGAGGAAAGTGGAACTCGAAGAGGTTCGAGACCAAAAAGAGAACATCGAACCAATAGATGAACAAGAATAACAAACAGAATCACAAGATGTTGTGGAATCTAAAATTCCTCAAGTAACACAAGTACCTTGTAGATCTAATAGGACACACCTTGATCTTGAAAGATTTGGATATCTTGTAACTCACGAAGGTAGCGAATTGGTCATAGATGATGAGCCAAGAACTTATCAAGATGCTATTGAAGGACCAGAGTCTAGAAATGGCTTGAGGCCATGAGATCTGAGATGGAATCCATGTATACCAACCAAGTATGGACTTTGGTAGATCCAGCTGAAGGGGTAAACCCTATACGGTGCAGGTGGGTATTCAAGAAGAAGACTGACATTGATGGTAAGGTGCAAACCTATAAGGGAAGATTGGTTGCAAAGGGTTTCAGACAAGTTCAAGATGTTGACTATGATGAAACCTTTTCTCCAGTGGCCATGGTTAAGTCCATCGGGATCATGCTTTCTATTGCAGCTTATCATGACTATGATATTTGGTATATGGATGTTAAAAATGCATTCCTTAATGGGAATCTTTCTAAGGATGTGTATATGGCACAACCTGAGGGTTTTATAAATCTATAGTTTGCAAAGTGTGTAAGCTACAAAGTTCAATCAATGGATTGAAGCAAGCATCTCGGAGTTGGATTCTTCATTTTAATGAGACAGTCAAAGAGTTTGGCTTTATTCAAAATGAAGATGAACCTTGTGTGTATAAGAAGATTAGTGGGAGCGTAGTGGCATTCATGATATTGTATGTAGATGAGAAACTATTGATGGGGAATGACATCCCTACTTCACAAACAGTAAAGACATGGCTTGGAAATATGTTTTCTATGAAAGACTTGGGAGAAGCATCCTATATCTTGGGGATAAATATATATAGAGATAGATCCAAAAGGCTTCTTGGACTAAGTCAAAGCACATACATTAACAAATTGTTGAAGCAATTTACCATGGAGAACTCAAAGAGAGGAAATCTACCCATGCTACATGGAGTTACCATCTCTAAGAGTCAAAGTCCCAATTCTTGTGAAGAAAGGGAGCATATGAGTTTGATTCCATATACCTCACCAATTGGATCAATCATGTATGCAATATTGCGTACCCGTCTAGACATCTCGTATGCCTCGAGCATGACGAGGAGATATCAGTCAGATCCAGGTGATGCTTACTGGTCAACCATGAAAAACATCCTCAAGTGCTAGAGAAGAACTAAGGAGTAGTTCTTGGCCTACAATGGAGAGGAAGAGTTTGTGGTAAGAGGCTACACCGATGAAAGCTTCTAGAATGACATAGATGCATACAAATTGCAATCAGGATTCATGTTTTGACTAAATAATGGAGTTGTAAGCTAGAAGAATTCTAAGCAAGAAATAGTTGCCAATTATATAATAGAGCCTGAGTATATTTTTGCATCGAATGTAGCAAAGGAGGTTTTATGGATCAAGAAGTTCATTATAGAACATGGGGTCATTCTAAGCATCAGCGGCACAATCAAGCTATATTGTGACAACATTGGAGCTACTGCACAAGCTAAGGAACCCAGATCACATCAGCGCATAATGCATGTACAAAGGTGGTTCCATATCATGCAAGTGACCGTACAACATGGAGATGTATAGATTTGCAGAGTATCGACTGAGAACAATATTGTTGACCCCTTGACAAAGGCACTTTTGTAGTAGAAGCATGATGGTCATGTTAGATCAATTGAGATATGATTTGTGGGTGATTGGCTCTAAGTGAAAGTGGGAGTTTGTTGGTATGTATGCCCAGAGAGCCAATCATGCGATGATTATAATGGCATAATTTGTAAATGATTTGATTAATAAATAAAGGCAAGCTTCTGATTTAATCTTTTTAATTCAGTTATGAGATAATTATGTAGATTACAAATGTCTAGAGAATTATATTATTCAAAGACATATGCCTTCAAGTATGTGACTTGAGGAAATGAAATGATATGATATGAATGTTAAGAGTACTTATGTATTCTCATTATGTCCCTGAGCAGTTGCTATTGTGGAAGGTTGATAGACAACAATGACACATAAGATTAGAGTGTGAGTTGGTTGATGACAAAATCTCATTAGTCATGATATGGCTATATCAAACTAAGAGGATAGATACATGTTAGTGAACAGTGTATCTGACAGACCTACAATGAGACTGACACATGGAAACCATTACAATGGTAGTCATGGTCAGCTCTCATAGTGATGGTTGTGTTTGTGGTTCTTAGACCTGAAATCACTACACTCATCACATGTCATTCAATATGCTTTAACATCATCAAAAAAGTCCTAAAACATGGTTCTTTATAAAGGTGATGATTGGGTGACTGTGACACATGTGGACTGATTGTGAGTGATAAATATGGTATTTGTCCCTTCTAAAGGAGTATGATATCCAAGGCCTCTTGATTAGGGAGACTGAGAAATGCATGGTCATGCACATGTGAGTCAATATGTGATATTGAGCTCACATATATATCAGATAGTCTGCTCTAGTTTAAGAAACAAGATTGAATGTTGAAGAGAGTGACTACTCCATGCCTTGAGTTCAATTTGGATATTAGAGACAAATGAATTATACAAACACTTCAACACCAAGCAAAAATTGTAGGTTGAAGGTATTCCCCAACTTTCCATTTACTTGGGTAGCAATGATGTGTGACTAGGCACCACTCATTGCTTGTGATATAATAATTTGTTATGAGCATTCACTGCCAATGTAATATGGGACCTATGGGGTCACACACATAGGTCTTGACTTAGAAGAAGAGTTTAATCTAGAATGATGATTGATTTGATTACTAAAGTGTTTAGGTATTCAATTCACATAACAAATAAACTGGCTACACTTCCAGACAATCAGATCACTAAGTGAGACGGTACATCTGGAGTGTCAGATGAACGACTCAAGTGTTGAGATGACCATTTGGTGTATCAGGCTGATTGGAACTAAAATTGTTTAAGTTCTGCTCAAATTGAGGCATGAAATAACTGGTTCATTCTGATGACCCAAACGGCTTGGTTTGGATCTCTAGATGACTGTCTGGGTGAGCGAGACAACCGTCTCGCATGTGAGAGATCACTCAGTTTGTGGGAAATTTGATTGCAATAAGGAATTAATGCTAATATCATATTGTGCATTAATTGGATACACATTGCCAATTTTGTATGCGATTGGGAAAGTGTGAAATGAACATCTTGCAGTATGAGACAACCATCTTGCATGCCAGACGGTCGTTTGGGTGGTCGTAGGTTGTGAAAATACAAGATCTTCCGGTCCCTTTCACTACTGCATAGACTGAGAACCATGACCCTAGCCTCTACTATAAATAGAGGGGTAATGGGGGCTTCCCAAAGCACAACACAGACAATTGAGAATCACTTGTTCTGATAATTGTTATCCTCTCAGGTTGTGGTAACCAATAGAGAGATCAAGCAAGTCCTACCTATGAAAGTGAGGGATAGTGAGGGAGAGAACAACTGAGGATCATTATTGTGAGAGAGAAAGTTGGTGACTAGTACACTAATGGGAGGGACAACTCCTTCCTATCCGTTCTACTAGGATGACAAGAGTTCTAGGTGGTCTGTGTGGACTACTCTAGAGGAGTCCTTTGGTTCCTGCTAGGAGGACAATGTCAACATGTAATTCGTGGTGATACCGGAGGAGTCGCTGTAGACATTGTTCTAGTCTGTTGTCCTTAGTGAAGACCCAGAGCTACACAGACACCATTCAAGAGAAACTAGTCGACAGTTGCATATCTACAATGATGAGGAGATGTCACTGGACTTGCTCTAGGACTAGTTATATCCTTGAAACCATCCTTCCCATCTTATGGTAATTGATGTAATTGCTAGTTTATGGGGAATATGGTGGATACAATTTTTGTTTTCGCTACCTACTCTGTAGCCATATTTCCCAACATCTCCCTCAACCATAACAAGTAACATGATTAATAGGAACATAAGAGATAGATATTAGTTTAACAAAAATAGGATCTTCCTTTTCCTTTCTTCTATTATTTTTTAGGAATATAACCAAGTTCATGAGTACCAACATGAGAATGAGAATGCAACACACTATTCAACATATTTTAACTTTTTGAAATTTTTTCTAGAGATATTTTTAACTTTTGATTTTCCTTGGAAAGAAATAGATAGTCTTTGGTAGTAAATAATATGCAATTTCTTGTATTAGTGATGTTTTCTTGAAGATTACAAATATATCATTTATCTCATCATTTATTTCAATTATAAGATCATAATTGAAATGTGACCAATAAACTAGTTGTTTCTCCATATTACTCAATTTGTCTAAAAGAGTAGTCACTGGAGTTTGTAAGGAAACAATTTGAGAAACAAATTCATCTATCCTTTTCTTTTCACTTGTATATTGATTAGTCATCTCATTAGCTTTCTCATTTAAGTAATGAACAATAGTTGCCAATTTCTATCTCTCATATTTTTCAACTTTGTCTGAAGTAAGTTCAAAATGTTCAATTTTGGAAATAACAAAGAGGTATACCTTATCATCATTACCTTGTGCATATTAATCGTGGTTGTCAGTCCCTGACCTAGCTAACAACTTAAACATGCTTGATTAATCTAATTGGGTTCTTAATACCCTAATCAAACCTCTATGATTTTATATCTTGGGGCTAAGTTAAGTTTCAAGTTTGGTCCAGTTTGAACATTGTTTCATTGAGTTTTGCAATTTATGTGCTTATATGGACCTTTATGAAATTTTCACATATCTAGGGTTTTATTTGTAATTTTCACATGTATGAAACAAAACGTCTCTTTCTCGCCTCCCTCATCCGAACTAGACAAAATCCATCTCCACAAAAAAGTGGAATGAATCGACTTGGTTTGATCGACGAACAACGTGGGAAAATTGAAGAGGAGAGAAGATGTGCCTCACAAATATTCTTATCATATTGGATATGGTTGCACCTTTGCATCGGATGTGTGATGCTTTCTAACTTAGGGTTGACGACCTATCTCTTCCCACCTAAGTACCTAAAATTGATGGTTTCACCAAATGGTTGTAGGATCTAATGGTTTCTTCTATGAGAGTGTGGAATCTGATGATCTTCCCTTGTTGCATGGGATTTGATGGTTTTCTATAGAGGCACCACAAATGATGGTTTTTCCATATAGTGAGAACCAACCAATCGCGGATCATATTCACACATGTGGCTAAGTGACGGCATGATCGGATGGTCCATATGATGGCATAACTCGATGGTTCACATAAAGTGACAGCTGATGGTCCCCCTAACCTCACAAATTGATGATAGTTTTGCTTTTGCATGTATGTGAGTGTTCAAACCTTTGACACATGCCAAGCATTCCTTCAACTCCCAACCACCTTCATCTCTCATCCTAGATTTATATACTCCTCTCCTTTCTCCCAAATGAGCTATTTTCACCCCTTCATCTCCTTTTTTTATTTCTTGAAAGGTCCGAACCACTTGCTTGGTGGAAGAAGAATAGCTCTTGAGGATGAAGCTTTGTTGCATGTTGATCTTGGGTTTGGATCTACCCTCTATAGGATTGTTTGGAGATTCCAAACCTAGTTTCTTGCCCTTAAAAAGTAAGATCTTCCTTATCTTTATTTTTCTTGCTTACCTCCTTCTTCTCTCATCTTCTTTGGGTAAATCCTTGGTGTTCTTGGTGGAAGTTCAAGCACATGGTTGAAGAACATCTCCTCTCTTCTCTTTTTCCCTAGATCTACCTTGTTCGTGAAGAAAGGAGATCTCTTGGAATGTTGTGCTAAAGCTAATATTTATCTTCTCTCTTTCAAGATGCCTTGTTGTTTGGACGTTCATCATCCTCCTTGAGGTGATTTATATAACTTTCATCCCATTTCTTGCTTACTTTTACCTTTCTATATGTAGATCTTGCCCTAAAAACATAGTAACATGTAGAATATGATCCTATGAATGGAGTTAGAGAATATGTAGTAGTACTTGTGTAGATAAACTACCTGTAGATCTTGTGCACAATCTTCTCTTGAAGTATGCTACCTAAGCCTTGCATGTTTATGGAAGTCGATGCTTTTATTTCCTTGAAAGGATGGTTTCTCCTTAAATGTTTTGAGCTGATATTTAACTTAGAATTATGATTGATGGTTTGAGTCCCCATGCCAAATGATGTTTTATACATAGTTTCTGATTTGATGGTTTTACTTGTGTATGACAATCGACAGTTTCAATAATGAGAAAAATAATGTTTTTTCTTAGCTCGAGAAATGAAGGTTACACTTCATCCATGAATCCATGGTCATGGTTGATACCTAAGTTGATTCACTACCCAAATAAATGAACCAATCCTTTCATTAACACTTGAAATGATGGTTTGTACTTGGTGTAGAAGATCTAATTTCACCTAGTCTTAACAAGTAATGGTTTACATAATGTTCACAACCAAGGGTTTACCTAGCATTCACAACTAATGGCTTTCCTATTGATTACAATTGATGGTTTGTCTATTGATTAACATATAATGGTTTCACTAGCTTGAAAAATGATGATTTCACTTGATTTACAAATGATGGTTTCACTAACTCAAGAAACTATGGCTTCAACAGGTAAGTCAATCAATTGTTTTTCCTAGTGTACCTATGGAAACCGATGTTTTATTTGACATGGTAGTTGATGGTTTTGCTTAACACAGTAACCAATAATCTTGCTAGTGACCATGATTCGATGATTTTTTTTGGCTAAATATTCAAATTATCCAATGGTCATTCTCTTGTATAAGTATGTGTATGAACTCATGGATTATATATTTATGTTGATTGTGATATGAATCCAATCCACCTTCCTAAATCTTATTTAAGATGATTAAGTGGTGATGGATTAATATACCTATCTTCCTCTAATATTGTAACAATGAAGGGATGCTCTCATAATGTTAACCCTACTATGTTACTTTGAGAATATCATAGCTCTTATGTTTGATGAAATATAATGCTAAATTTGTGTACAACAAGTGTGTTGATGAATTGTGGAACCTTCTACAAAAGAGTTGAAGGATAATGATGTTCTTGCAGGAAGTATTGTGAATGGTCTAAATGGCCCTTGGGCATGACTGGAGCCTTAATGAAGGTGTGATCCTTTTCATGATTGATAAAGGATTGATTCCCTATGATGTTGTGATAAGAAACATATCTCATACACTATATATCTTCTAGAGTTGTTAGATACACTTGTTTCTGTAGAACACTTTTAGGGTTTGTATGTAACTTGATTGATGTAGGATGAACTCACCCAATTGGAAATAAGTAATCAAGTGAAACCATAATCATGTAGTTTCCATGTAACATAGACTATTCTAGTGTCAAGACTTGCTGGATCGTAAAATGAGTATTTCAAAAGGAAAACTTAGAGTCATTTACTTTTGAGTATATGTGGGTATAGGGAGGGTATATCCTTGTCTTCTTGATCCTAAGGTAATGGAGAATCATCAACATCTTATATCAGATGAATATGGAAATGTATATGTTATGTGATTGACAATAGTTGTGGTTGTACCTCAGACGATAGGGTTGAATACCCTGGTTTCTAGTGTCATGACTTGTATACCAAGAGCGGACTAGGCTAAATGCAGATTGACTAATATGTCATAGTGGAGGACTTGTACTAACCAAGAAGAAGATATCTTAGGATTTTGGCTCTCCTAGATCTTGTATGGAACTGATTGCGACTTCAAAATGCTTAGTTAGAAGATTGAGTGGTATGTCTCAAACTCCCTAGGGCTCAATAAAATATCTAATTCAACTATGTAGCATATTTTCTAGGGTTGTTCAACAATTCACATTGGATGATAACCCTTGCTTTACTTCTTTTAATATTTAGAATGATGCATAATGCGGTAAGAGAAATAAAATGTGCTTGTGATGCTAGTTATGTCTAATATTTTGTTAAAACTGTTAATATTTCAATCTTGCAAGCAAGACTCTAGTTATAACTATTTTAATAAAGCCTTTATAGTTGGTGTTTCAATCATGTAGTATTATATACTATATTTGTTTAATTTCATAATTTGTTGTAAGAAGTAAACATTGTTGAGAGTTATATCTCTCTTAGGGATACGAGTCTCGCCTCGTGGGTCACCACATCTTTTTAGGTGATCGTTACCAGCACTGGTAGACCCGTGGCAGCAAGAAGCAGCAATTTTGGAGAATTATAGAAGAAGGTTGATTAGTTGTCTAGTGTGTCCTAGAGTCATTCTTGTACTCTCATGTCTGGGAAAGAAATTTTTGTATATGATGTTTAACCGACTCGAGTTTTTGATAGTATATCGATGGTTGTACATGTTGTATATGTGATAACATCTCCTATATATATGTTGTGGTTGAGGCCACAAAGAAATTGTAAAGATACATGGCTTAGTATATGAATTTATGAAAAAATGTTGGGCCTTTAAGTAAATGTTCTTGCACATGTTTGAGAAGATTAAATCGGCTTCAATTATGCCCCTTTTCAGTGATGCGATTAATTAGTGGTTGGTTGTGTTTTGGTTTTGAGTAACCTCACTTGCTATGGTGGGTTGCTACATTTGGTAGTATCAGAGATTAGGGTTCGTTGAGTCTACAGGGACACTAGAATTTATTACTAGTATTATAACTAAGTAATGAACATGACATGAACATAATGCATACTTCCTAAACTCAGTACTTGGATGCCTTGGACATGTATTCAATTATTGAAGACAAGGTAAGTGTGGAACTCTTTGATTGTTATCTTTCTAATTACTCTAATCAAGTATTTAGTTGGGAACAATCCAAAGAGCATAATAAATAAGAAATCATGGTGGAATTGTACGATATTACCACTAAAGAAATATGAAAATTATATCTTCATTCATCAAAACCTGAGTGTATGGTGATTAAAGAAAAAGATATGATTCCATGAAGCTTAAATTGTAATATAAATAAGTTAAAAGGGAGTTCTTGAAATTTTGAGTTAGAAGATAATGAAGTAAAAGAGAGATAAATATGTGTTATTGAAATGATTTAAGATGTAAAATTCATATAAGAAGAGGAGAACTCCAATGATAAGTGTGGTATGAGATAATAAATAAGAACTATGCCAGATGAATGAAATGGAACCTGAGTTGATCTCATACCAATATGTGTGTAAGAAGGTGTTAAGGTAAAAATTATCATGACATGTAAAAGAGATTAAATGGAGATGATCCTTAAATGAAAAGAATGTTAAATAGGATGAGCTACCCCTTGGTAGGTGAATAAGAAACATGGTAACATGAGAATACATGCACAAGAATGATAAATAATAAAAAAATAAAGAGCAATGAAGTACAATAATCATGATAATCCCTAAGAGGATGGCAAGGAATCCAAATGAAAATGTAAATGATACATAAAATTTATAACTTTCTTGTTAGTGATAGAACTGATAACCCTTTGCCATAAACCCCTTTAGATAGTGCCCCTGTGTTGTGGGAGGTGTGTCCCTCTTGTGTTCCTTTTTTGGAACACAACATTCAAGTGGATCTTATCCCACTTGGTATGAATGGATTTGATGAAATCCTAGGGATGGATATCTTGGTGAAGTGCATGGTATTTTTGGATTGTAGTTCCACTATTAGGATGTTTTGTGATGGGCATGCCTTTTTGGGTATTATATGGAGATAGGAAGATTTTTCTTACATGTTTTGTGTTGGATATGATGACAAAGAAGATGATGAGACAAGGGTGTAAGGTCTTCTTAGCACATGTAGTGGATGCCAAGGTGATGAGTCCTAGTATGCATGATTTACCGATTATATGTGAGTTTGAGGACATCTTTCCAGATGAATTTCCTAGTGTTCCTCCCCCTAAAGAAAGTTTGATTTTGAGATTCTCCTGTGTTGTTCGGGAAGAAGAAGGATGATTCTATGAGGCTTTGCATAGATTATCGGTAGTTGAACAAGGCCATAGTGAATTATAGGTACTCATTGCCCAAGATTTATGACTTGTTTGACCAATTGAGAGGTGCTATGGTGTTATCCAAGATAGACTTGAGTTTAGAATATCATTAGTTAAGGATCAAGGAGGATGACATACCTAAACAACTTTTAGGACAAGGTATGGTCATTATGAGTTTATGGTTATGATGTTTGGGCTAACCAATGTATCAACAATGTTTATGGACTTGATGAACAGGGTGTTTAGACTACACCTTTACTTGTTTGTGGTAGTGTTCATTGATGGAATCTTAGTGTACTCTAGAGACAATCAAAAGCATCAACAACATGTTTGTCAAGTGTTAGGGTTATCGAGGTAGCACTGGTTGTATGTCAAGTTCCGCAAGTGTGACTTTTGGTTGACAGAGGTATCTTTTCTTGGTCATGTCATATATGCTAAGGGTGTTCGTGTAGACCCTAAGAAGGTGGAGTCAGTGTTGGAATGGGAACATCCCAAGATACTGATTGAGGTCTGAATTGTCCTAGGTCTAGCTGGCTACTACTGGAGGTTCGTAAAGAATTTTCACATTGTAGTGTTACCTTTAACCAAGTTAACTAGGAAGTGTGTTCCTTTTGTCTAGGATGACAAGTGCCACCATTATTTTCAGTTGTTGAAGGATAACTTGATGAGTGATCCAGTGTTGGTGCTTCCAGAGTAAGGGAAAGGCTACATGGTTTTCTATGATGCTTCAAAGAATGGTTTGGGATGCGTGATGATGTAGGAAAAAAAATGTGATTCCTTTTGCTTCATGACAACTTAAGAGAACAAGGAAAAATATTCAATCCATGACCTAGAGTTAAGCGTTCTAGTTCTAGCCTTAAAGGTTTAGAGACATTGTTCTAAGAAAGAACTAAAACATGAGATAAGGAAGATGGATGGTTCTAACCAAGGGCTATGATTGTACGATATACTATCATCCATGATAGGATAATGTGGTAGTTGATGCATTAAAGAGGAATTCATCTTTGTTAGTGTTTGCAGATAAAGTGTAGTTATGCTCTTTGATGTTCCATGAAAGGGACATGCTAGTTCTGCTTCCATAGATGGATGTATAGTTGGAAATATCTTTGTTGGTAGGATTATTGACACAACTACAAGTGAAACCAATGTTGTTGTAGCAGATCAGAGTTTGGAAGTGGGAAGCATGATGGCTTATATGAGTTAGATGATGGACAATGTGTTTACATAACCAGACGATGGTTCTAGATGTTGAAGGTCTATGTAAGATAGTACTGAGGAGACTCATTCCTCAATGAACACAATATATCTGGCAGTACACAGATGTATCACAATCTGAAGAATCTGAGATGGCAGCTAGGCCTGAAACATGATGTGGTAGAGTTTGTGACCAAGCATCTAGTTGCTAGCAAGTCAAGGCAGAATATCAGAAGTCTATAGGGACACAGTCGAAGTTCGGCACAATGTTTTACCCGTAGACAGATGGCCAGTCTAAAGGACTATTTAGAAATTTGGGAACCTTGTGAGAACATATGTCCTATGGTTCTTGGAAGTTAGAGTATGTCCACCTAAGTTTGACTGAGTTTGTTTACAACAATATCCATTAGAGAATCATAGACATGGCATTATATACGGCCATATATGGTAGACGGTGTAGGACACCACTTTGTTGGTATGAGATGGGTAAGTATCAACTTCTGGGTGTTGTGATAGTACAACAGACTACGGAGAAGTTCATAGTGATTCAATAATAGTTAGAAGCAGATCAAGACAAATACCAGTCATATGCTGATAACTATCATAATCCGCTGGAGTTCTAAGATGGAGTTACTACCAGAGTTGCATAGATTGCACAATAGTTTTTGTGTTCCATGCTGAGGAAGTGTCACATTGGTATAGAACAGATGATACAACCAATGGAGGTTGAGTTAGATGAAGGATGTTTCTTATGTGGAAGGTTATCCTTTGATCCTAGATAAACATAAATTGAGGAAGAAGGGCGTAGACTTAGTGAAGGTGTTGTGGTATCATTGTTGTGTGGAGGAAACTACATACACGTTAGAGGATGAGATGTGTAGGAAATATCCATCCTTGTTTGCCTTGGATTTTAGGGACCAAGTCCCTATTAGGGATTTATGGTTGTTAGACTACTGACTTGGCTTAAGGCTTAAACATGCTTGATTAATCTAATTGGGTTCTTAAAACCCTAATCTATGATTTGATATCATGTGGCAAAGTGAAATTTCAAGTTTGGTCCAATTTGGTTGTTTACAGTTCATGTGCTTATATGGACCTTTATGCAATTTTCCTATATCTAGGGTTTTATCTATAATTTTCACTTGTATGATGTGTCTTTAATGTTCTTAACATGTTGGATATGGTTGCACCTTGAAATATCTATATGCATCATTGGATGTGTGATGCTTTCTAACTTATTGTTGAGGACCTAGGGCTTCCCACCTAAGTACATAAAATTGATGATTTCACCAAGTAGTTGTAGGATCCTATGGTTCCACTACGAGAGTGTGGAATTTGTTGGTCTTCCCTTGTTGCATGGGATTCTATGGTTTTCTCTAGAGTCACCACAAAAAATGGTTTTTCCGTATAGTGAGAACCAACTGATGGTAGATCAAAGTTACACACGGGCTAAGTGAGGGCATGATTTGATGACTTGGTTCACCTAAGGTTACAACCGATGGTTCTCTTGACCTCACAACTTGATGGTAGTTCAACTTTTGCATGGATGGCAATGTTTGACCTTTTGACAGATGGAAACATGCCTTCAACTCTCAACCACCTTCCTATCTCATCAAAGCTTTATATACTCCTCTCTGCTCTCCCAAACGAGCTCTTGGCACCCCTTCATCTACTTCTTTGTCCATGAGAGGTCTGACCCTCTTTCTTGGTGGAAGAAGAAGAGCTCATGAGGACAAATCTTGATCAAGATTGGTTGCATGTTGTTCTAGGGTTTGGATATACTCTCTCAAGGATCGTTTGGAGCTTCCTAACCTAGTTTTGTTCTTTAACCTACTTTTGTTGCTGCCCTGCTTCTAACTTCTTTTTTGGAAAATCCTTGGTGTTATTTATGAAAGTTCGAGCATGTGGTTGAATAACATATCCTCTCTTCTCTTTTTCCCTAGATCTACCTTGTTCTTAAAGAAAGGAGATCTCTTGGAACGTTTGGTAGTGCTAAATCTAGGGTTTCTCTACTCTCTTTCAAGCTATCTTGTTGTTTGGGCATTCATCATCCTCCTTGAGCCGAGTCATATAACTTTCATCCCATTTCTTGCTTACTCTTAACTTTCTATATGTAGATCTTGCCCTAAAAACTTAGTAACATGTAGAAATAAGATCCTTTGAGTAGAGTTTGAGCATATGTAGTAGTACTTCTGTAGATAAACTACCTCTAGATCTTGTGCACAATCTTCCTTGGAAGTATGCTACCTAAACCTTGCAAGGTTATGGAAGTTGATGGTTTTGTTTCCTTGAAATGATGGTTTCTCCTCAAGTGATATGAACTGATATCTAATTAGAACTTTGATCAATGGTTTGACTCCCCATGTCAAATGATGGTTTACACATAGTTTCTGATTTGATGGTTTTACTTGTATGTGACAAGTTATGGTTTCACTAGTGAGTGAAACAATGGTTTTTCTTAGCTTGAGAAATGATGGTTACACTTCATCCATTAGTGATGGTCATATTTGATACCTAAGTTGATTCTCTCCTCAAATAGATGAATTGATGGTTTCATTAACACTTGAAACGATTATTTGTACTTGGTGTAGAATATCTGATTTCACCTAGTCTTAACAACCGATGCTTTACATAATGTTCACAACCTATGGTTTACATAATATTTGCAATTCATGGCTTCCCTATTGATTACAATCGATGGTTTGTCTATTTTTCTTGACAAATGATGGTTTCACTAGCTTGAAAAATGATGCTTTCACTTGCTTGACAAACGATGGTCTTACTAGCTCAAGAAACCATCACTTCATTAGGTACATCAATCGATTTCTTTTCCTAGTGTACTTATGGAAACCAATGGTTTTATTTGACATGGAAGTCAATGATTTTGCTTAACATGGTAATTGATGGTCTTTCCAGTGACCACGATTCAATGGTTTTGTTTTAACTAAGTATCCAAATGATCCAATCATCTTTCTCTTGCCTAAGTGCGTGTATGAACTTATGGATTATATATGTGTGTTGATTGTGATATAAATACAATCCACCTTGTTTAATGTTAGTTAAGATGATTCAATGGTGATAGTTTAATATATCTATCTTCATTTAATATTGTGATGATGAAGGGATACTCTCATAATGTTAACCCTACTATGTTACTTTGGGAACATCATATCTCTTACGTTTGATGAAATCCCATGCTAAATTTGTGTACAACAAGTGTGTTGATGAATTTTGGAACCTTCTGTAAAAGAATTGAAGGATAATGATGTTCTTGCAGGAAGTATTGTGAATGGTCTAAATGGCCCTTGGGCATGACTTAAACCTAATGAAGGTGTAATCTTCTTCATGATTGACAAAGTATTGATACCTTGAGATGTTGTGATAAGGAACATATCTCATATGTTTTGTACCTTCTAGATTTGTTATACATTGCTATTTTTGTAGAAATCTTTTAGGGTTTGTATGTAACTTGATCGATGTAGGTTGAACTCACCCAATTGGCAATAACTAATCAAGTGATACCCTAATCATGTAGTGACCTGTGTTGTAGAGCTATTCTAGTGTCAACATAGTAAAACAAGCATTCCAGAAGGGAAAATTGGAATCGTATACTATTGAGTATATGCAGGTGTAGGGAGGGTATATCCTTTTCATCCTGATCCCAAGGTTATGAGAATAGTCGAGGTCATATCTTAGATGAATATGTATATGTATATGGAATGTGATTGAGGACAGTTGTAGTTGTACCTCAAATCACAGGGCTGGATACCCAAGTTTCTTGTGGTGTGACCTATATACCAAGGGCAGACTAGGCTGATTGTAGCTTGACTAATATGTTGTTGCGGTGGACTAGTACTAACTGAGGGGAAGAGACCTTAGGATCCAGCTCTCCGATATCTTGTATGGAACTGATTTTTACTTCATAGTTGTTAGTTGGAAGTTTGAGTGGTATGCCTCAAACTCCTTAGGGCTTAATAAAAGATGTAATTCAGCTATGTAGCATATCTTTTAGGATTATTCAACAACTCACATTGGATGAAAACTCTTGCTTTGCTTCTTTTAATATTTAGACTAATGTATAATGTGGTAAGAGAAATCAACTATGCCTTTGATATTAGCTATACCTGATCTTTTGTTAATATTGTCAATCTTTCAATCTTGCAAATAAGCCTTTGATTATGACCTTTCTTAATGAAACCTTTATATCTGGTGTTTCAATCATGTCATATTATCCGTGGTATATTTTTAATTCCATAATCTACTGTCAGCAATAAATGTTGTTAAGAGTTATATCTCTCATTGGGACATGGGTCTCACCTTGTGGGATACCACATGTTTTTAGGTGATCATGAGCAATGTCGGTAGACCCGTGGCAGTGAGGACGAGAAGTTTTAAAGAACCATAGAAGTAGCTTGATTAGTTGTCTAGTGTGTCCTAAAGTCATCCTTGTACTCTTGGGTCCAGGTGGGGAGGTTTGGTATATGATGTTTCACCAAATTGAGTTTTGATAATATTATGATGGTTGTACATGGTGTATATGTGGTAACACCTCTTGTATATATGTCGTGGTTGACGCCATGGGGAAGTTGTAAAGATACATGCCTTGATATGAATTTATGCAAAATGTTAGACTTTATGTAAATTCTCTTGGACATGTTTGTGAAGATTAAATATGTTTTAATTATGTCTATGTTTAGTAATTTGATTAAATAGTGGTCGATCATGTTTTGGTATTGAGAAATCTTTCTTAATGTGGTGGGTTGACACAATGGTCATCGTTTTCTATCCTCGGGTATGAAACATTCAACTGCATGATGACATATTTCTTCATCACTTGCCTTTAAGTTTCGAGAATCATCCCAAGTGGCATTATACACCTTATTCCTCTTGTCCTTAGAGTTATTTTCCTTCTTCTTCTTGATTTCTGGGATTTCATCTTTCCAATATCCTTTCTAGCCACATATGTGACATCTAGTAGAAACGAATATAATATGTTTGTTAGACGAAGAATGTGTATATTTCTTATTTTTATCATGAATTTCTTATTCACTACTAGTTGAATCACTAGAAGAAGGTACTTTGTGTTCATATGTATGACCAGAGAGACAATCATATGATGATTGGAATGTGGCATTAGATACTTGATTTGATAATAATGAAAGTAATTCCTCTATTATGTTTGTCTCAATCATGAGATGATGACACATACATAGTAGATGTCTAAAGAATGATGTTACTTGTTGACATATGTATTTAGGTTGATGTCCTAAATAATGACATCATATTTATGATAGGAGTACATACATTCTTGTTATCTCCCTAGTCAGATATTACATTGGAAGAAAAATAAACAACAATAATACATAAGACGAGTGTTTTGTGATTGATGGCAGAGTCTCATTAGTCATTGTATGTGATATCAAGTCAAGCACATTAGTACATGTTAGGGAATAGTGTATTGGATAGACCCACCATGAGAGTGATACATGGATACCATGGAATGGTAGTTAGAATAAGCTCTCATAGTGATAGTGGTGATTGTGGACCGTGGAATGGTACTTAGAATAAACTCTCATAGTGACAATGGAGATTGTGATTCTTAGACATGAAGTCACTACACTCAACACATGTCAATGTATTTAGACATCATCCTGCGTGACCTTGAATAAGGGTTGCCATAAAGGTAATGTTCAGATGCATTGTGACACATGGGGATTGAGTGTGAGTGATGTAGATGGAGTTTGTTTCTCCTACAAGAGATTGATATACATGCCTCTTGATAAGTGAGACTGAGAAATGTATGGCCATACTCATGTGATTCAATATGTGATATGTGAACTCACATGAATCTCAGACAGTCTACTCTAGTTCAAGGAAAATAAATTGAACATTTAGAGGATGATGATTCCATGCCTCGAGTTCAATCTGGATATCGGAGATAAAGAAACTATACAATCATGGTAACACTAATCACGGATTGTAGGTTGAAGTTGTTCTCCAACTTTTAGAGTTAATTAGGTAGCAATGATGTGTTGTTAGATACTGCTCATAGCTTGTGATGTCATAAGTTGGTTATGGACATTCATAGCCAACATAATTTGGAACCTATAGGGTCACACACATAGGATGAAATTGGAATAGAAGTTTATTCATGAATGATGTTTAACTTGATTACTAAAAGTGTGTAGGTATTCAATTAAATAATTGATGTTCCAAATTTACTGCCTGAACCCAAAATCGACTGGATCAAGTGTTGAACGATCAATTAGATCGTCGAGTCAATTGGAAACAACATTGGTTGAATAATGCTTGAACCAGGGCATGAACCGACCGGTTCACTAAGTGAACTGACCGATTCATGGTACCAAATAACCGGTTCATTGGTCAATTTGATTGGATCAAGGATTAATGTTGCATTAATTGTGCATTGAATACCAATGTGATTTGAACCAGGAAAACTATTGAACCGACATGTTAAATGGATGAGACGATGGATTCACCCTGTCAACTGACTAGTTGGACAATGAACTGATCGGTTCACCATTCATAATTTCTGAAAAATTCATGAATTACTTCTCTTAAACTCCAAGATCGACTGGAAACCATGACTGTAATTTCTCCTATAAATAGAGGGGTATTGGGGGCTTCCCAAACATAACAATAAGCTATGAAAATTGTTGTCCTCTTTAGTTGTGGTAACCAATAGAGAGTCTGACCAAGTCCTACTATAAAAGGGAGGGATAACAAGGGAGAGACAATTGTGGGAGAGTGAATCTATTTTTCTAGTACACTAACATTTGAAGGGACAACTCATTTCCGTTGTCTTTTGTAAGACAACATGGAGTTCTCGGTGATCTGCATGGACTACTCTAGAGTCAAGGTGGTTTCACCCACTAGGAGGATGCCTTCTACTATTTTATGTGGTCACCAGGAGGTCGTTGCGATGACTGCTCTAGTGATGCCTGAAGAAGAAGCATGCTGCAACTTGAAGAAGGGCTCATGCTACTACAGCAAGAGTTGTCGCTGCACTTACTTCAGGACTGCACATAACACTTTTTTTCTTATTTTCTATATACATTATTATTGACATGATCTTCTAGTTAGGGAGTCAGGCATTAAATTTTTGTTTCTACTGCCTTATCTAGTCACCCAAATTTCCCAATAGTGTTATTAGAGCCACATCAATTTACGGTGTATCTGGATTTGAATCGATAGAATTGGATTTATTTTATTTCATATGATATGAATATCAAAATGATTGATGTGCACATCTGATCAAATACCACATACCATACAACAAATATAAATATATAGATATGATATATATGCAATCTATAGGCATCATCCTAAAAGCATTTTGATGGTGGATGTTAGAATGGTTATGGCCAATAACACTAGATTTATGTGCATGGTTGTGCTTGTTTATTCAACATTATATCTCATTTTGTATATTGATCCTCTCTCCTCCTTTCCAAATGTAAATTAATGATCTTCTTCTTATTTCCCCTCGAATGTAACTCGAGGTTTTCCCTTTTACAATGTAATATGAAATAGCATTGTTTTAATTTATGTTTCACTGTGAGAATATGTTCTACACTAGAGGAACTGACCAACTCATTAGTCAAACCGACCAGCTAGAGGATTAGGAGGAAAACTGATAGGATGAATCGATCAATTGGTGGCCCAATCGATTGGCTGGAGGAATTTATACATCGGTTGAACCTTAGACTAGAAGACCATTTCAAGAACCCAACAGAGTGGTCAGTAGGCATGTCGATTGGTTCAAGTGTTGAACTGATCAACCCAGAGTGGTTGAATAATAGATCTTCACCAACAATAGGTTGTTGCATATTATGTAGACCTTAGGTGGTAGCAATTCCTTGTGTCTCTAAGGAATTACAATATTATGGATATAACCATCACTTCTATTTATGATTGCATGTTTTTGTTGTGGTTATAGCATGTATATGATATGTACTATAAAGTATGTGGTGATTAGATATGTATATGTATTTATATCAAATACCTCAATAACATATTAAGCCACAGATGATTTCCATTAGCAACACACATGAAAAGCTTGATCGATTAAGCATGGACACACCAAGCATGGTGCAGTATCTATCTCATGGAAATGTGATGGAAGTTATGTGATCCTGCCAAGCAGGGTGCATTACTATCGTGTTGGCTTTTAGGTTAGACTTAACTAGGTGTTCTTAATGAGATTAAGCACCTAGAAGAAGGCATATGAACTACGACAAAGAGTTGTGCATGTGATCTATCCAAGAATTGCATAACATGCAATTGGCAAATGTTGCCTATCTTAATAATTGGTTATGCATGTTGGTGTTGATCGGGCAATAATGCAATTATTTTTGGTATTGGCCCACTAGAAGATTGTATACTATAATCTTCCAAATTGGTAGAGAGGGCTATCAATTTTAAAAAAATTGTGGGAGCGATAATTAACTAAAGCCGTAATTAATATCGAAAATATTATCAAATCAAATCAAAAATTATTTTGACAAAGTTTCATAATTTCTTTTGCAGAATCTAAAGGAAAACTTAAACACATTATCATTATGATTAGTCCCTGAGTAGGATAAACTAAATGAGATTAACTTTCATGTCTATTTTTGGGACTTTGAGAAACGTTCTCAATCATGAGTGAACGCTATATGTCCTTGAAAGACTAGAGCCATAGGAACATGCTCCAAATGCACCTAAGGCTGAAATGGATGCTTACTTGAAGCATACCAATGATACCACAAACACCAAAGACCTTAAGCTATGTTGTATGAATTATGAGTTGCATGAATAGTATGAAAACATGGATATTCTCAAGATGGTAACACATCTTAAGAATCATGTAAATCAAGCAAGGTATAATGTCTCTAAAGTGTTGTTTGAGTGCAAACTAATAGAGGGAGATCCAGTAAGAGCCCCATGTTCTCAATATGATTGGGCATGTGGAAAGATTGAGATTTCTATTAGGTTAAGAAGTGACCACAGATATGATTCTATAATTATTGATAGAATCATATAGCTAGTTTATCGATTGAGATAACTTTAGTAACATGGCTAAACCTCTGTCTGAGATTCTTGGCATGTTGATAGATGTCGAAGCACAAATGAAGGTGGACAAACTGTTAGTATGTATGCCCATAGAGAAAGTCATGTGATGATTATAATGGGATACTTTGTAAATGATTTGAATAATAATAAAGGAAATTTCCAATCTATATGTTTTAACTGTTTCTGAGATGACAGTGTAACATGATAGATGTCTAAAGAATTGTTTTACTCAATGACGTATGCTTTTAGGTTAAGGACCTAAATGATGAGATCATACAGATGTTAAGAGTATACATTCTTGATTAGTCCCTAGTCGGTTGTTATTGTGGAAATAACCATATAAATCAATAACACTAAAGACTAGATTGTCTTTTGGTTGATGATAGAATCTAATTAGTCATGATATAGTGATATCAAACCAAACACATAGGTACTTGTTAGAGAACAAGTGTACCGGACAGACTTACCGTGAGTGTGACACATGGAACCATGATTTGGTATTCACAGTCAGCTCTCACAGTGATGGTAGTGAGTGCGATTCTTCGACCTGAAATCACTACACTCAACACATGTCGTTGGGTACACTTTGACATCATCAAATGCAATCCTGAAACATGGGTTGTTATAAAGGTGATGATTGGGTGACTTTGACACATGGGGCTTTTAAGGGGTGAGTGATAGATATGGGATTTGTCCCTCCTAAGGGAGTTTGATGTCCATGGCCACTTGATGAGTAGGATTGAGAAAGACATGCACATGCATGTGTGAATCAATATGTGATATTGATGACACACACATATCGCCCAGTCTGCTATGAGATCAAGGAAATGGATGAACATTGAAAGGATGGTTGTACCATGCCTTGAGTTCATTGAGGACATTAGTGAAAAAGGAATTATACATTCACTGTAACATCATTCACAGATTGTAGGATTGAAAGTTGTTCTCAACTTTCTATGTCACTTGGGTAGCACTGATGTGTGACTAGGCACCGCTCTTTTCTTATAAAGCCATAAGTGTTATGGACTTTCACTGCCAACGTGAAATGGACCGTAGGGTCACACACACTAGGACATATTATTGGAAGAGGAGTTTCTCCATAAATATTGTTTGGATTGATTACTAAAGGAGTTTAGTAGTTCAATTAAACACCCAATCGATTGATAGCTCAAAATCATAGTGTTCAAGGTGTTAGATCAAATGATTAGAGTATCATATTGATTGAAATTGTAATTGACTGATTTGCTACCCCAACCGATCAGCTCATTTAGATGAACTGATCGGCTGAGGATGGTGAGCCGACTGGCTCAGGTCAATGAACCAATCAGTTCATAGTGTTGAACTGGTCGGGTGACCAACCGAGTTCGTTTCACTTGTCAAATTTGATTTGGATAAGGATTAATATATGATTAGTTGGAACCAAACATGAAAGTCAATTCGAGTTGGACCAGGAGCATGAACTGATCGTCTCAAGCATGAATCCGGCTCAGATGCCCCAAACGATCGGTTCAGGTGTGAACCGATCGGCTGAGGTCATCAACCGACCATTTCAGGGTTGAAACGATTGGTTCAACTGGCACAGTTTGTCAGATTTTGTGGAAAATCTCAAACCCTTCTACTCTTGCTTTAATCCCGCATTTCCTGGGGTAGAGAACCCTATCCCATGACCTCCTATATATAGGGGTATTGGGGGCTTCTCTGATAGTACAACTCAGAACACCAGTTGCTCTGCAAATGTGTCATTCTCTCTGGTTGTGGTAACTAGGAGAGCCTGAGCAAGTGCTACCTGATAAGGGAGGCACAACAAGGGAAAGACAACTGCAGAAAAGTGACTGGTGGCAGGAGAGTGTGTCAGTGACTAGTACACCAATAGGAGGGTACGACTCCTTTCGGTGCCTTGTGCGACAAGGCGATCGAAGTTCCAGGTGGTCCGTGTGGACTACTTCAGAGGCGGGAGACTTCTGCCGCTCGGAGGACAGCTGTCAATCCTGACAGTCCCGATGAGACCAGGAGCTGCACAGACACCGTCGAAGACCAAAGGTGAAGACCGAGTCACGAGGTAACGTCTCCGAGAAATCCTCAAGACAATTTATGTATATACAAACCATCCTTCCTATTGTATAGACGTTGACGCGATTCCTTTATACTGGGTTCGGGGAGGAGAAAATTTTTGTTTCTGTTGCCTTCTCTGTCTCCATTGAAAACCCAACACAAACTGGTGATGATGATTAGTAGAACAGAGTCCAAGGATAAAGGCAATACCAAGAAGATGTTAGAGGCTAAGTTGAATTCCAAGTCTTCTACACTTCAGATGAGGAGAGGGGTAAGTACAAAAAGAATTTGTCTATTTCACTTAAATGATTAAGGAAGGAAGTGTCACCATTGTCACCAGTCTAGACATTGGTAAAGGAACTATCCTCTTAATATAGAGGATCTCAAAAAGAAGAAGGAGATAGAGATCTCTACTTCTAGACCTTATAAGAAGTAAGATAGAACTGTGTAGAGAAAGCATTAATGCCAGTAAAGTTGGAAGTTTTCATTCTTGGGGTTTGTAAAAGAATTAGTGAATTGTTATTATATACCTTCCATCAATGAAAACATCATGTATCTTGTATGATAAGAATATTATGAGTAATTGATGTTTCATTTCAAAATATAAGATCTTTTATGGAAATGCCCTATGTTTCATAATCTATACTTGATAGTTATAAGAAAAATATGTACAACATATATATTGAATGACTTAATGACTCAAACAATGAATACCTATAGCATTGTCATCTAAAGAATGTAAATAATAATTTCTTTTCTAGAATCCATAATGATAGTTATCTAGACTCTTTTGGTTATTGAACCATTTGAGACATGCAAGCTTTATTTATTGGGCAATATGACAATAGCATCTTCACTAGATGTAGTGGGAGAGTGATTATTCTATCAGGGCTCATACATATTGATGTACATCGGCCTTTTAGAACAAATGTTAAAGGTTGTTAACAGTACCTCATTATATTTATTGATGCTATAGATATGGAAGTTTGTATTTAATGAAATACAAGTATGAATCTCTTGAAGTGTTCAAGGGGATCATGAATGAAGTACGTAACTAACCTCGTAAAAGTATAAGATACTTCGATATTGATCGATTTTGAAATATATTAAACCAAGAGTTTGAGGACCTTCTGGAGAGACTGTGATAGTGTATCACAATGAACTCCCCCGGAAACGTAATGATGTGTCAAAAAGAAGGAATCAAACCATGTTAAGTCATGGTGCAATTATCAATAAAATCTAGCCAATCTTCCCATTTCCTTTTTGTCACCTGCTTTACACTAAACAACGTACTGCCTAAATTGTTCAAAAGACATCATATGTGATATGGCATGGGAAGTGTCCTGCTATGTATTTTATAAAGATTAGGATTGAATGTGACATCCCTGACCTGGGTTATGAGCTAACCCTAGGTGTTTTGCCTAATTATGTAATTAGATGCTTGTGATTATCTTTTGGTATGTAATTAAGACTTTTGACGAACATATGTTTCCATTTCTGTCCTTTTTAAACAATGTTGTAGTATTGTTTTGTAATACAGGGACCTATGTGCAAATTACCCAATTAGAAGGGTTAACTTGCAAATTACACATGTTAATATGTTCCTTTAGTGTTGAGACATCATAAGAGTGAATATGATGAAGTATGATGGATTCTCCAGGCTTGGGCACCAAGATGCAGCTTGTGGAGCAATCTTTGTGCTTAAAACCCTAGTTTTGGTGTAAAGTGCAATTTACCCAAAATGTGGGGTGCAAATTATAAAATACACCTTCTAGAATATCTTTTATAACTATTGGCATCATTTAGAGTAAAAATGATGAAGAGGGTGCTTCTTTTGAATAATCATATAATAAGGAATACCCTTGTAATTAAATAATCAAGTCGTAAGCATAATAACCCTTTTATATGTATGCCTTAGTAATAAGTTGACCTTCTTTGCCTTTAGTTCTTAGTTTTAGAAGGAGTTTTTACTTAGAAATAAGGAGGAGGGACGTGCCTAAAGGATAGAAGGACCTAGATGAGAAAAGGAGAAGTAAGTTGTCCTTATGATGGAAATAACCCCAAAGATATATATACACCTTTCCTTTGCAACCAAAGGAACCATTTCCCTTCTTCCTCACTTATCCCCCTTGCTAAACCGACTAAGTCAGAGCTCTGGAGCAGAGGAGAACGGCTAAGGAGAAGCTAGGTAAGCTTGGGTCATCTTCTTGCTCGGGTTCATGGAGGAAGTTGGGTTACAAGGTTGGTTTTATGGTTTTCTTACTTAGCTCTCTCTTTCTAGCCAACTTTTCTCAATCATTCCTTGGAGAAACACCCTTGGCTGACCTGTGGAGCTCAAGACACCATTAAAGGCCTGGAATCTTGGAAGCTTGGAGCTCTAGGGACGACCTTAAGGCGGGTTTTATAACTCTAAACCTTTTTTCTTTGTTATGCATCCCTTTTCTATGTGTTAGTAGATAGTTCTTCTTCTTCCCCATCTTTCCTTGCAATCTTGCAAGCAATCCGTGAAGAAATCGACCTGATCTGAGGTTGAAGATGATGGGCATGATTTCCTAGGTAACTTTACCAAACGACCTTGGACCTTTGGTCTAAACGGTTTGCAAGACCGTTTGAAACCAAACGGTCTCAAGACCGTTTGATTTCATGCGGTTTGCAAGACCGTTTAGATTCAAACGGTCTCCAAGACCATTTGGAAAGTTTGACCAAGTGAAGACCATTTATAGGTCTGCTTTATATATTATGAATTAACCACCTATTAAGAATCATAATCTAATTGCAAACAAATCACAAGTTGAAGGCACTTCAATCCTCTAAACCCTAATCGGGTTCAATTGTTGATTTCAAGGATCAATTGTGTTGAAGTTTGGGTTGAGTGGCCCAAACGGTCTCATGACCGTTTGGGGATCAACCAAATGGTCTCAAGACCGTTTGGTGACCACCCAAGACCATTTGGAGGTCTAGGGTTAAAGAAATTTGATCAATTGAGGGTCCAATCACAATAGGTTGTTGAATTAATCAAAAGTGCTGATTTGTGACTTAATTAGGGTTCAACCATTGACAAATTGACTTAGATTTTGATGAGACCTTGGGAAAACCTTTTGAAGACCGTTTGGAGGATATCCAAATGATCCCAAGACCATTTGGGCCAAGTCATGGCCCATTTGGATGATAATTGATGGGTTCAACTTCAATTAGCTTCATGTTGATGGACATTGATGGTTGATCGATTACAAACCCCAATTCAATTGGTTCCAACCCTAATTGGCTATCAATTGAGGGTCAATTGAGTGTCCAATTGGTTAAGGTTAACCCTAATTGGCTCAATGGATAAGTGGTTAACATATATGAGGTCAATTGAGGGGTTCAACCTTGAAAACCCTAATCGATTACAAGTGTTGATGCACTTTTTAGGTCCATACGATTTTGAGATGTTTGGACCAAACGGTCTCAAGACCGTTTGGTCTCTCAAGACCGTTTGGGCTCAATCGATCTCAAGACTGTTTGAATCCAAACGGTCTCAAGACCGTTTGGGATCAATCAATCTCAAGATCGTTTGGGCTCAATCGATCTCAAGACCGTTTGGGCTCAATCGATCTCAAGACCGTTTGGGCTCAATCAATCTCAAGGTCGTTTGTGCTCAATCAATCTCAAGACCGTTTGGGCTCAATCAATCTCAAGTTCGTTTAGATTCAATCGATCTCAAGGTCGTTTAGATTCAATCGATCTCAAGGTCGTTTGGATTCATGCGGTTTCAAGGTCATTTAAATTCAAACGGTTTCAAAGTCAACCATGTCCAAACGGTCAACATGTTGAAATGGTTTCAAGACCGTTTAAGGGCAAACACTCTTGAGGGTGACCAAGTTCATGTGGTCTTGAAATTCAACCTAATCAAACGGTCAACCCTTCCAAATGGTCTTAGGACCGTTTGGAGGTTGAAGTGTGAAATCGTTTGAGGACTTTTAGGGTTAAGATTTCTTAATGCTTTGAAGGCCTATATGGTTCAATGGTTGTTTAACCTAAACCCTAATGATACCTAAAGACATTAAGGGGTTAAGTAATTAGTATATTGACCCATGTTATGATTAATGATGAACATTATCAAGGCATTCATAAAGGGTTCAAGTAGACAACACCCCTTGATCAAGCAAACCCTAATGAACATAATGGTGATGACTTGACTTGTGTTGATCAAAGTTGACTTGATCTAATCTAATTTAGAGTGATGTAAACATCATCTAGTAGTGAGAGGAGAGAGAAGGCTCCTAATATCAATAAGAATAAAGTAACATACCTTCAATATGTAAGAATGTACATGATTAGGGTATGATCCATCAAGGTAAGATCATGGAAACCCTAATTATGATGTTTAATAAATCTTAACCTAATTTGAGGGCATCAATGATAATAATTTTCATACATAATGATGCTATGGGCTCAATTCACTATGAAGTGAATAGTAAACCCTAATTTTAGGGTAATAACATGTAATATGAATAGTAAACCCTAATTGAGGGTGAAATGTTGAAATGTACAATAAACCCTAATTCCAGGTTATGCTTTTAAGTAGGAATCTTTATGATTATAGTATGAGATGAGGAATCATTATTCCTAATCATAATGAAAGGGATTGGATAACCCTAATTGATGTAAATAAAGGAGCCTAGCCTTAGTGAAGGCATGAAGGTACAACCCTTGAATTAAAAGATTAATTCTGCTTTATAAATTGCTGATCTAGGAAATGAATTGTTTATTGTTGTCAATTGAATTAACCATGCAGGTTCTTATAAAGGAATGATCATAGCCAGGTAAGGGTTATGATATCATATTCACTAAAAGCATACTATAGGCTTTATGAACAGTGATATATGCTATGTTGCCTAAACTTAAGTGGTAACATATGTGATTAATGAGCTGTAAGAGCCATGAGTAACATCAAGGTCATGCTGATTAGATGACTTATGATGAGATGATCAAGAATTGATATCCATTTGATAACTGATGTGAGTTAGAATTGATACATTTAGTATTCTTCTTATATAGCAGTATTTTAATAGTTAAATGCTTGGAAACATGCTTGATGTTAAAAGAATACTGAAATGTACCTAACTAATCAAGTAGAATCATACCATGTAGAGCCCTGATCATAGATCCATCATTGTCAGAAGTTAAATGATGGTGAAATAGGTTTTCCTAAGGGAACTCTTGGATCACATACTTTTGAGTATGTGGGGGAATATGGATGTGAATATCCTTACATCCTAGTGTAGGAATTGATGTAGATGTACCTTAATCTATCAACCCTTCACTATATGTTTATGCTGGGATGATGTTTCAATAATTTCCCGAGGGAATCTTTAAATACCGCATCGATGAGAGATAAACAAGAGATCTTTCGATGGTGAAGAGAGTACGGAATACCACTGTGACTCTAATAGCGAAGTGCCAGAATACCCTGGTAAGCTATCTTAGCAGAGACACTAGATGTCTTACATGTTGATCCTCACACTGACTGAGGAAGATGAGGTCATAAGAATCTGACTCTTTTGATGACCTATGTATGATACCGATGCGACTTAGTAGTGATCTGTTGGAGTATGAGCGGTATACCTCATCTCCGCAGGGCATAATAATGTTTGTAAAACATAATCAACCGCGTAGCATATCTGCTTAGGTTAAACTACGAGAAACAATGATTGATGTTACATTGTTTACATTAATGATCTGTTCAAGTATCTAGTATACATGTTCTTCATATGTTTTAATGAAGTGATTGCTTAAGTAAATATTTCTTTAATTATTATCAAACCTGCTGTTGAATGATTTAAGTTACTTTGCTTATGTTATTCTTTAATTGCTATAACAAAGCTTCTGGCGGAGAGTTATAACTCTCACTGGGACAATTATTCAAATTGTCTCACTCCTGTAGGTTTTAACTTTTTAGGTGGACGTCGAGGATGGAGAAACCAATCAGAGGGTGAGCAGTATCAGCAGCAGCAACACCAAGGACAACAGTGAATCTCAGGTGGAGATACTGATTGTCAAGTCATATAGTTAGTTGGTCTTATGTCGTCTCTGTACTCTCAGGTCCTAGGAGTCAGTAGGTCTGAGGTTTTTGTCTTTAAGCCTCGAGATTTTGTATCTAGATGTATATAATCACTCGAGAGGTGATTTCACAATGATGTAAACTGTTTATCTTATTTATGATAAAAGAGTTTTATGATTTACAGATCTTCCTTAAAAAGTTTTAATTTCCAGTGATTTTCATAATTCTGCTGCCAGTTAATAAACCGCTTCCGCTTTAGTTTATCTCATGTTTTCACGAGTCGGTCGCTACAATTAAGTGGTACCAGAGCTCTAGGTTCGCTGAGTCTACAGAGACATAGGACTTAGGATGTCGAGTCTATTCTTAGTGTTTTCCAGTATATCTAATAGTGTCTTCTGCTCCTCAGGAGAAGAAGATAAGTAAGGATGTCTGGACCACACGAGGAGTATGTGGCAGAAAGTAGTGTTGCTGCACCTCGGGAAGGTGCAAGGAACCTAGAAGTAGAGCAACCTGTACCTGAGCCACCTATGGAGCCACCTTAGTTTAACCCAGCTGACATGGAGAACCCAGCTGTTCAGACTATGTTCGGGCAGTTTATGACTGCCATGACACACATAACAGATAGGATGCCCATGCCTGCACCTAGGGCACCTGCCCAGTCAGAAGGACAAGGTATCGGTAAGACGTTTGAATGACTTTGTCGTGTTGGAGCAACCGATTACTATGGAATAGCTGACCCTGCAGATGCCGATCTGTGGTTGACCGAGTTAGAGAAGGCCTTTAGAATCCTGAACATCCCACAAGCTGAGAAAGTTAGACATGCTGTCTATCTTCTCAAGGGGAGTGTCGGTCACTGGTGGACCATGGAAGAACAGAAGAGGTCGGGTGTGGAGGTTTCCTGGGAAGTCTTTCGTCGGGAATTTATCAATAGATATTTCCCTAAGACGTTCCTGGATGAGAAAATCTCTCATTTCGAGAGGTTAAGGCAAGGTCTGATGAACATTAGCGAGTACGAAGCTAAGTTCATGGAGCTGTTGCAGTTTTGTCCGCACATGGCTGCGACAAATGAAGAGAGGATCAGGCGGTTCGAGAAAGGGTTGAATGCTGAGTTGACTACTCCCATGTCTGCCCTAGAGAACCAGGAAAGGTTTGCTACCTTTTTTGAGTCAGTTAGAAGGATAGAGAGGTCCGTAGCAGAGAAGAGGCAAACCCATAAGAGATATCCTCAATTCCAGGGATCTTCATCTAGAGACTTCAAGAAGCCTAGGTTTTCTGCGCCTACACCACCACCACCGAGACCTAGTGCTCAGACATAGTGGATACTGAGTAGAGGTAGAGGACGAAGCCTACCACTACAAGGGGCTCACAGTTCAGCATCGATGTCAGTCACAGGACCACCAAGACCACAACAATTGGAAAGAAGTTGCTACATATGTGGGAAGGTGGGGCATCTGATGAAAGACTGTAGAGCTAGACCAGCAAGTGTAACACAACCATAGAGGCAGAGTCAGCAAGGATCCCAGAGGAGGCAGTTTCAAGGAGCAGCTAGAGGACGTGGACAAGCGTCCCAAGCTGGATCGTCAGCACCAAATCAAACTCAGGCGACAACAAGGTTCTATGCAATGAACCCACCTGATGCAGTAATCAACCCTTGGGTTGTGGCAGGTCAGATGGAGTTGTTATATTCTGATATGTCTACATCCTGTGTTGTATCTTTTTTGATTGACCCGGGTGCTACACACTCCTTTATCACTCGAAGAGTGATTCGTAACTACAATATGACAGTCAGTCATAGGGAAGATAGCTTGTTGCTTGAGACTCCATTGAGAGGGTCTGCTGTGTTGCAGGAGGTATGTTCTCCCTACATCCTTATCTTTTCTGATCATCACATTCAAGTGGATCTAATACCACTTGAGATGCAAGGATTTGACATAATCCTTGGGATGGATACCTTGGAAAGGTATAGGGTTGTTTTGGATTGTGAATCCAAGCAAGCTGTGTTTGCTGATGAAAGCGACACATGGATCTTTCAAGGAGAGAGAAAGATTCTACCCACTTGTCTTGTGTCATCTATGGTTGCTGAGAAGCTGATGAGGCAAGGATGTTATGCATTCTTAGCCCATGTGGTAGATACTACCATGGAGAGTCCTAACCCTGTCGAAGTTCTTGTAGTCAGGTAATTTGAAGATGTATTTTCTGAAGAACTTCCAGGTGTACCACCACCTCGGGGAATTGATTTTGAAATCAATTTGATCCCTGATACACAACCTATAGCACAGACACCGTATAGGATGGCGCCTGCCGAGATGGCAGAACTCAAGAAACAACTGCAGGAGTTGCCTGAGAAGGGTTTCATCTGACCGAGTACTTCGCCTTGGGGTGCTCCGGTCCTTTTCGTTAAAACGAAAGATGGATCAATGCAGTTTTGCATTGACTACAGACAACTAAACAAAGTAACAATAAAGAATAAGTACCCTCTGTCGAGGATTGATGATCTCTTTGACCAGTTGTGTGGTGCAACAGTCTTCTCAAAGATAGACTTGAGACCGGGATATCATCAACTCCGTATTAAGGATAGTGACATATCTAAGTCTGCCTTCAGGACAAGGTATGGTCACTATGAGTTCACAGTTATGTCACTTGGACTAACTAATGCACCAGCTGCATTTTATGGAACTCATGAATAGAATCTTCTGACCTTTCCTCGATCAGTGTGTTGTTGTCTTCATAGATGACATTCTGATTTATAGTAGAGATGTTCAGTAGCATGAACAACATCTTTGTCAGGCTCTAACTTTGCTAAGAGAACATAAGCTATACGCTAAGTTTAGCAAGTGTGAGTTCTGTCTACCGGAAGTATCTTTCCTTGGACATGTGGTATCTACTTCGGGTATTCGTGTTGACCCTAAAAAGGTAGAATCTATTCTACAATGGGAACAACCGAAGACACCGACGGAGATCTGTAGTTTCTTAGGGTTGGCTGGCTATTACCGAAGGTTCATTAAGAACTTCAGTTCTATAGCCTTGCCCTTGACTAAGTTGACCCGGAAGGAAGCTCCTTTTGTCTGGAGTGATAAGTGTCAACAATCTTTTTAGCTGCTGAAGGAGAGGTTGACAAGTGCACCTGTACTTGTGCTACCTGAGCAAGGCAAAGGATACATAGTTTTATGTGATGCCTCCAAGAATGGACTCAGATGTGTGTTGATGCAGGATAAGCTAGTGATTTCTTTTGCTTCTCGACAGCTTAAGAAGCACAAGGAGAATTATCCGACACACGATCTAGAGTTAGCTACTGTGGTTCATGATTTGAAGATTTGGAGACACTATCTCTACGGAGAAACATTCCAGATTTTCACTGATCATAAAAACCTTAAGTACATCTTCTCTCAGCATGAACTTAACATGAGGCAACGTCGCTGGATGGAGTTAATCAAGGACTTATACAATTGATTACCATCCAAGGAAGGCCAATGTGGTTGCAGATGCTCTGAGTAGGAAACCATCAACACCAACCTTAGCTAGAGCACAACTAAACTCTTTAGTATGCTCTAGGAGAGATATGCTTTTCTCTTTAAGGCAAGACAATGTACAGTTGAAGGTGTCATTGTTAACCGGGTTGTTGGCTGAGATGCATATAAAACCTACTCTAAGAGAGCAGATTAAGAAGGCACAGCAAGTTGGTGCTGCAGTTCAACGGATCAGATCAGAGTTTGTGATGAGGTGTCTTGTGTGTCAGCAAGTTAAGGCTGAACACCAGAAGCCTGCAGGAACAATGCAACCCTTACCCATACCACAGTGGAAGTGGGATCATGTAACTATGGACTTTGTTGTTGGCCTACCTAGGACAAGCAAAGGACATGATTCCATTTGGGTAATAGTTGATAGGTTGACAAAGACAACACATTTCCTACCTGTCAAGACAACCTATTCTGCTGAAAAGCTAGCACAGTTGTATGTTGAGGAGATAGTGCGGCTGCACGGAGTTCTAGTCACTATAGTATCAGACAGAGATCCCCAGTTTACGAGTCTTTTTGGGAGCGACTGCACAAAGCTCTAGGCACCCAGTTAAGGTTTAGTACAACCTTTCATCCACAGACTGATGGACAGTCAGAAAGGACTATACAGACTTTGGAAGACTTGTTGAGAGCATGTGTTCTCCAATTTACAGGGAGTTGGGATCTACACCTAAGCTTGATAGAGTTTGCCTACAACAATAGCTATCAACATAGCTGTAACGACCCCACCTCCCGGTAACCCCCAATTAAGGGAGACCGAAAGGTCGATGCCGTTATCCAATTAACAGGATCAAAGGTTCGACAAATAATCAATAACAATTATGAAATTCTACTAACTAACTGGAATTTGGTATAAAATTAAAACTTTACTTACCTTTGAAAACCTTGGAAATCTATCTATCCTAGTCTTGGATTACTCTATCTAATCCTCCTTGCACTTTATTTCTTTTTCCGCAATGTGTCACTTTACTGTTTGTTCTTTCAGTTGTTGTTCCTAAAACGCCGACAAACAAAACATCGGTCAGTATATCGAAATATACTGGTATGTGGGAACAACCAAAATCTTGCAAATATGGCTAACAATTTAATAATCACAATCAAATTAATTAACAAACCAATTTACACTTTTCAGTATGACATTCTCCACCGCTTTTGCCCTAACCCTGGCATACCCACCTTAGGGTGCCCTTTTCCAATGACTTAAGGCCACCTTCTCAATCCCGAGCTTGGTGCCTGGGGGTCACCACTCATGGTGCCCACTAGTCATGCAATATCATAGGCCACCTTCTCATTCCCGAGCTTGGTGCCTAGGGTCACCACTCAAGGTGTCCATTGGTCTACCCATCTGCGTCTGACCTTTGGCATCATCCATTAGGGTGGCATGCAGGTGCGAGAATACATATTTCTATCTTTAATGTGATAATCATAGTAACTTTATTATTTGCAAATATGAACATCCAACAGATAATTTGCATTCAATGCGATTAACCATCCGAAAAATCCTCAGGAAACTAATGCGGTTATCCATAGTTAACCACATACCTGATTTGACAATTTGAACAGAAATATCCATGCAAATAAGAATCCAAGCAAGCAAGCATTTTCAACAAGATCCTAAAATAATTATACAATTTCCTTTTATTACTCATGTCATTAAGATCTATTAAATCTAGCTCGCTCCCTAGGATTTCTAGTCCACTTTTAGGGTTTCCATTGTATTAGGGTTTCTCTTTATTTTAAACCCTAATTGATCACAACCCCTAATTATCTCAACATCTAATCTTCAATTTCGGGATTAAGGCATAATTAACCATTAATTAAGTTCATTAAGCCTCTTTTACATTAAAGCTATTATTTTTATCCCTTTAATCCATGACAAGATCATTATACGCATTTATCATCAATTCATAGTTCATTATGCTCCAATTCACATATGAACTCTATTTGTCATGAATTCCATATTAGAAAACCCTAATTATCATCTTAAGGGTATCTATCTATGATTAGGAACTTTTATATTCAAAATATCTTAGAACCATCATTTAACAACATATTATCATATTTTTCGAATTAAATATGATCTAATCCTCTTTTACCCTAAATTAGGGTTTCTAAATGCTTAATCATTCTAATATGAAGTAACAACTCTAATTCATGAAAGAAACATTTAGATTTGGTTCCAGTTTGTCATTAACTATTCATCAGGTTGCAATTACACAATTTCATCAATTAAGCAAATATAATCTTAACCAAAATGCTCAATTAAGGTTTGTAATATAATTAATAAGCACTTTTCATTAGATTAGCACACTTTTGCAAATAGGAATGAAATCAGGCTTTAAAAGTATTTTTATTGGATTCTACGTGTTCTCCTGATCAATTTTTATATTTTGCATGTTTTCATTGGAGCTACCCAGAAATATTTATGAATTTCCAAAGAACTTACCTTTTGGGCCAATAACAAGGCGCCACGTGTATTTTTTATTATTTGTTTTTCCTGGTGATTTCCTTTCTTGGTTTCGCGGACCCATCACTTGGATCCAGCTCCCTTGTGACCTGGCTGACCCGCGTGCCTGCGTCTCCTTCTCCGCGCGCCCTACTCTGTTTCCTTTGTGAAATAGAGTGCCGCGGAGCAGGGTGATTCCGCCGGCAGGTTCCGATCTTCCACCCTCTCTGGATGTCGATCGACGCCTCCCTAGCTCTGGCATCCCTCTCCGTTGACCCGGGTTGTGGTACTGCCACTAAAACTCACATCCATGTGGCTGCATGGTTCTCTGCTCCCACGAAAAGACAGGGCGGCACCACTTTCTGAGATCTGGAGGTCGCAGGTTGTGAGCAACTGAGCGATTGATTCCATCAACACACTCCTCGCCTCCTTCCGCAGCGTTTGGGCTAGCCTTTAGGGATGCTCGCTCCCTCCATAGCCTTCCCCTATTTATAGGGTCGGGGCAAGTTCCTGCCCAGTTGGGCGTTTCTTGAAACAATGACCAAATCCAACAAAAATAGGGAGGAATCTTCGTGATTTCCTCTCCCAAGTCTAATGGGACCAAAACTAGGCTGTCATGTCTACTAGTTTGCGAGAAAATCAGGTGAGAAAGTCTCCCTGGAACCTGCGAATTCCCAGTCCGGTTGGGACTTTAGATTATGACTGTCCATCATTGGATTAAGATCCAACGGATGTCATCGCCCACGATCAAACAATTTATTGCTTTAATTCAGAATAATTCCCAAATTGGAGAAATCTTGGAAAATAAATATCTCCCAAACCATAATTCCTATTTATCTCAAATTTTAAGGGAACGTTCCTTTATCTATTTCCTAGATTTGTACCAAATTTGGGAAACAAAAAGCAATGGATGAGAAGACTTCCTTCTCTCCCAAGTTATCTTATTAATTAATCCAAATTAAATTATATTCCTTCTTCCTTTGTGATTATCTTGTTGTTTTGGGTCCCTTGGACCTCAAGAAATCATAAAGGCACGAATTCCCATATTGGGGAATATTGGTTTGCCTTTATCTTCTTTTAATTGTCAATTTCTCATATTTCTCTTTTATTAATCAATTTATTTTCCTTTTTAATCCTCTTTTAAAGGATTTCTCTTTTTCTCTCTTCTATTTTCCTATTGAAATTCCTTTTATCATTATGAATCCTTGGGATACGAAAATCCACAAAGGATAACTCATTTATACCTCTTTTCACATATTCTCCATATTTTATCATTGTTTTCAATTTCTTCCTTAATAAAGAAATACTTCATTAATATTTTTCTTTTTTTTATTACTTTATCTTTGCAATTTTGGACTCCTTGGGACCCAAGGAACCCAATAGGCACGAAATCCCACTTTGGATTATATTCCATTGCCTTCTAGAGGTTTCTACATTTTTATTTCCTCTATTTTCTTATTTACCCAATAATAGAGCTTCCTTTGTTCTTTTTTCGTTATTGGGACCAATAGCCAATAAAGCCCACAAAACATTCATCAAGGCTATTGTAAATGAAATCCATTCATTCAAAATAGATTGTTTGTTCAAAAATGTGAAATTACATTTCTCACCAAAAGAACCCAAAAATTGGGGTTGTAACATCCTTCCCCTCTTATGAGAATTTTGCCCTCAAAATTCTATCAAGCAAACAAACAAACAGGATAAGCCTTTCATGTGTCCATCATGGCTCTTATGTGGCTTCACCCTTTCCATCGTGCTTCCCAAGAACTTTCATCATCTCATTTTCTTCCATCTGAGTTCTTTCTTACCTTGGTATATTGTACCCTCATAGGTGACTCAGGACATTCTAGCCTCAAAAGCTGAATAGGTTCAGGGCTCAGCACATGGCTTGGGTACCTCACATAGTGCTCTAGATCATACTCATGCAACACATCATTTTGTCCTGAGGAGTAAGGTTAAACACAACCATCTCCACCAATCCATCTCAAATGGACCCATATATCAGGCACTCAGCTTTCTCAGCTATAGCTTAGAGGGGTCGGATTTTCACATCACATATTCTCCCACAGTGAACTGCATATCGGTCTGCTTTGCATCAGCTCGTGACTCATGTCACCACTGGGCTCTCTTTCTCAGCCATTGCACGATCAAAGCGACTTCATCTGCATACACTTGTGGTTCTTTTCTGACCTTCACGAGGCCTCCTTCACCAACATCATCATAATGAAGTGGTGACCGACACAACCTCCCTATAGAACTTCTTGCATCCCGATAAAGGCTATGGTGGGTAACATCACATCTTAAGAATTGTCTCTATGTATCACCCTAAACGAGCACACATGCTCTCATCAGACCCTCTAGTCCGGATCATATTGTCCATTAGTATGGGGTGATAAATTGTACAAACACTGAGCTCTTCATGTATCTACTTCCACCTCATGGAAGTGAACCTTTAGGTCACATCAAGAACTTTTGAATTCACATCATGGTGTAGTCGAACCATCTCTTTTCATATGTAGTTCAACCAGATCTGTCCCTTGACAGACCTCTTCCTTTCTCATGTCATCTAGGTAAGGCGATCTACCATAACCCATATTGTATCTTGACCTTCTTGGTCTAGGAGAAACTCACAACATCCATAATGATGAACTCCCATTCCCTTTCGGGAACTCTTTATACTTTATATCCATGCACTGGGTTAATGGTGTTTGTCCTTCACCTCCTGGCTTGCATGGCCACATGCTACATGCAACTTTGTTTTAAGCATCCAGAATGCTACCATCACTTACTATCTTTGTAGTACCAAGGTATATCATGTCCTCCTGTGTTGTTATGATTCCTCAAGCTTGATACCTCAGAAACCCTAAACCACTCTCAAAAGGGTTTTATTACCGTCCTATCTAAAGAAGTGTATCTGAGGTTCTATCACCATCCTTTTACTACATCAAGGACTAAACTGGCTACCCAAACAACCACTAACTTGTTCAACATATCTTATTACATTCGAGTGTTAGCCAAAGCACATCTTCTTTCCAAACATAGGGTTAGTCGAACAACCTCAACTTCTTCTAGCTTCCTGCTAGCTATATCTCAACCAGAACATTCATTACCACTCCTTATTCTTAGGTGTTAGTTAATGTCGAAGACATACACCTCCATGCATTATACTTATCATCTCATCTCAAACTCTAAGTTTGTCTTCATCAAGAAACTCTGAGCTCATCCTCATGGTGATCAAACTCAACCTTGTGATTCCTTGTAACACTTGCAAAAACCCACTTAGTTCAAGATAAAACATCCTCACAAGATGATCTCCTTAATACTCTTAGTGTTTGTAAACCATCCATGTATTATTCTCTCCACAAAGGTATATTATCATCTCTATCCTCATACCTTGTAGCAACGTTCCAACTTCCATCATCTTTATCCTTGGTGTAAGGCATGTGTACTGTCCTATCTCTCACTCCCATAACAAGAGGAAATAAGCATTTGACTGCAGTCCAGATACAGAGTTCTTCCTATTCCAAGAGTAGAGATGGTACAACCCACCTTGCCAATACACTTTCTAATCCAAGTTGAAACGTGCCACATATGTCTCTACATCACAAACATCATGATATCAAAAATTACTTCCATGGAAAACTGATCTGAAACCTACTTGGGTCACCACACAATCCTTGGTCATCTCCTTTAGGTCTATAGAGTGTCAGCACTTTTGGGGTCATCCCTCTTCCCGTATGCATCCAGAGAGTGCCCTACTCATATGCCCTTTGGGTCCCATGAGTTCATGAAGGTGATCAATCTCCTAACCCATGGCCCTCAGACAATGATAGTTGTTACCTCCCGACCCTATGGTCACGTGCAACTAGGGAATTAGGCAACTCCTTCTTCCATCGGTCTTATCCCTACCTGACCCTAGGATAGACTTAGAACTCTATTATGGTACATGTTCAACATAGAACTATACCCAAGCATTCATCATCTCTCTCTGCATTCATGGGTTAACTTTCATCCTTTGTCAGGGATCATGGCGACCTGCCTACCTTGGTCAGGCCCCATACCAGTTACCTCCATGGTAACACATTCACATGCACATAGAGGTGGTTATTTATGGGTCTATAGGTTCATCCTTGTACCATGTACTTTTCACTTAGCTCCTCAAGATCTTATGAGACCTCTTTAGGTTATCTCAAAACCAACAAAACTGGTGTACTCCCTATGAAAGGGTCCCTCTCCCAGGATGGGAGGAAACTACACCTTGATAACAAAGGTCACAAGCATCCTTAGGGTTTACATTCTTATGAGCATGCCTAAGCCAACAGTTACTAAGGCACAAACAGATCACCTATTAACTATGCTAGGTCATACTTGTTCTCTTTCCTCAACATTAGATCAACTTAGTTGTGAGGGGTTCATCAAACATACCCTTAACTTAAGGGATTTCCTTTACCTCTACACATGAGGAGTACCATGCTCGAAACTATAGCGAATCAAGTCTCATCATGAACATCGGGTACACTGCTTCCCTTCTTAGGCCTAGGAACCCTAAGTCCACCTTTGGGTGTCCAACTTCCTGCTCAAACTCTTAACCATGAATCAAGAATGTACAAGGTATGACATGCACTCCCTGTCGTACTTCTACTTGAGCAACACATCAGGTTCGAGTCCTCCTCAAGGACAACCAACAAGGTATAAGGTCTCACAACCTGCTACCAAACCTCTCTAGGTCTAAGGAACTCTCCTTCCTATCTCATAAGGTAAACTCATATACCACAGACACATAGGTACCAGAAGCATCATACCCTCTCTAGGGTTTGGTTCCTCTAAAGGCAACCAAGACATCATCAGCCTCCATGGGTCAAGCATAAGGCAACTACTATTATCCACTTAGGTCACATCATCCTCAGCTCCCCACTGTTCCTCATGTCTTGGAATCTAAGTTTCCAACCTCCTTGTTGGGGTCCTGCTTCCTCTCTCTAGAGCTAAAACCACCTCCAACCATACCTACTAGAGGTCCCTTCTCCATGAAGGCTCATGCTCTCAAGAAAACCCCTATGTGGTTGAAGCCTATGCTCAACTCATGTTTGGCTCAAGATTATTCATATCTCTTTATGCTTATCTCATAAGCCATCCATCATGCCCTTTCTAGTCAGGGTTTCAACCTACTACCGTACCACTGACGTACTCTGGGTGCATGCTATACCCTACTTGCACAAGCCCATAGGGTAACTATAGGTTCTTCTCTGACCTCATCCACGAAGGAGCTATCCTTCGCTATGGCATGCACGACCCTCTCCAGAGTTGGGTCACCAAAGGTACTAGGTCATCTACCCTCTCATGGCTCGTGTGGCAAACCAAAGGCATATCTATTCAAACACCCAGTCTACCATGACATCTAACTCATCATGTCATCTCTCTCTCTCTAAACATCACTTAGGGTTAGGGTTAACATCATCCTCAAATGATGTGCTAGGTCTCTACTTTTAATGGAGGTCTCTACCTCCAAGACTAATCCTCTCTACTCATCCTCCAGACAAGGAGGTCTATCCTCAGGTCTCTCCTGAGGGCAAAGACAACTCGTGTCATACGACCTAAGCATGTATCTATTATTTAGTTTGTGCTTAATCTATTAAGCTTATGTCCATGACATCTTATTTACATGCTTTTTATTAATTTGGTGGAGGATTCCTTAGACCTTATTAACTTTTCCCATACCTCAAGAGGGTGAGGAGAGGAGAGAAAACCCTAATCCTTAAGGTCCTTAACAAAATTTTGAGTTGAGAAGGGATGAACAAGATGAGAGAGTCATAAAGGTATCTTATTTCGAATCATACCCTAAGACTTTGGCCAGGCAGTCACACAGATCCGGGAGTCCTTGTATTCTAACTAGCGGTGCAGAGGAAAATATTGCCAGCCCCCGGTCGTGATCCTTTTCTAGACACCTTTGTCTTTCGAATAATCCTCTAATAACTCCCTTGGGTTCTACAGAATTTGTTAAATTTAATAATTATTAAAGATTACTTGAGGAACCTATGCTCTGATACCAATTGTAACGACCCCGCCTCCCGGTAACCCCCAATTAAGGGATACCTAAAGGTCGGTGCCGTTATCCAATTAACAGGATCAAAGGTTCGACAAATAATCAATAACAATTATGAAATTCTACTAACTACCTGGAATTTGGTATAAAATTAAAACTTTACTTACCTTTGAAAACCTTGGAAATCTATCTATCCTGGTCTTGGATTACTCTATCTAATCCTCCTTGCACTTTATTTCTTTTTCTGCAATGTGTCACTTTACTGTTTGTTCTTTCAGTTGTTGTTCCTAAAACGCCGACAAACAAAATGTCGGTCAGTATATCGAAATATACTGGTATGTGGGAACAACCAAAATCTTGCAAATATGGCTAACAATTTAATAATCACAATCAAATTAATTAATAAGCCAATTTACACTTTTCAGTATGACATTCTCCACCGCTTTTGCCCTAACCCTGGCATACCCACCTTAGGGTGCCCTTTGCCAATGACTTAAGGCCACCTTCTCAATCCCGAGCTTGGTGCCTGGGGGTCACCACTCATGGTGCCCACTAGTCATGCAATATCATAGGCCACCTTCTCATTCCCGAGCTTGGTGTCTAGGGTCACCACTAAAGGTGTCCATTGGTCTATCCATCTGGGCCTGAACTTTGGCATCATCCATCAGGGTGGCATGCAGGTGCGAGAATACATATTTCTATTTTTAATGTGATAATCATAGTGACTTTATGATTTGCAAATATGAACATCCAATAGATAATTTGCATTCAATGTGATTAACCATCCAAAAAATCCTCGGGAAACTAAGGCGGTTATCCATAATTAACCACATACCTGATCTGACAATTTGAACAGAAATATCCATGCAAATAAGAATCCAAGCAAGCAAGCATTTTCAACAAGATCCTAAAATAATTATACAATTTCCTTTTATTACTCATGTCATTAAGATCTATTAAATCTAGCTCGCTCCCTAGGATTTCTAGTCCACTTTTAGGGTTTCCATTGTATTAGGGTTTCTCTTTATTTTAAACCCTAATTGATCACAAACCCTAATTATCTCAACAGCTAATCTTCAATTTCGGGATTAAGGCATAATTAACCATTAATTAAGTTCATTAAGCCTCTTTTACATTAATGTTATTATTTTTATCCCTTTAATCCATGACAAGATCATTATACGCATTTATCATCAATTCATAGTTCATTATGCTCCAATTCACATATGAACTCTATTTGTCATGAATTCCATATTAGAAAACCCTAATTATCATCTTAAGGGTATCTATCTATGATTAGGAACTTTTATATTCAAAATATCTTAGAACCATCATTTAACAACATATTATCATATCTTTCGAATTAAATATGATCTTATCCTCTTTTACCCTAAATTAGGGTTTCTAAATGCTTAATCATTCTCATATGAAGTAACAACTCTAATTCATGAAAGAAACATTTATATTTGGTTCAAGTTTGTCATTAACTATTCATTAGGTTGCAATGACACAATTTCATCACTTAAGCAAATATAATCTTAACCAAAATGCTCAATTAAGGTTTGTAATCTAATTCATAAGCACTTTTCATTATATTCGCACACTTTTGCAAATAGGAATTAAATCAGGCTTTAAAAGTATTTTTATTGGATTCTGCACGTTCTCCTGATCAATTTTTATATTTTGCATGTTTTCATTGGAGCTACCCAGAAATAATTATGAATTTCCAAAGAACTTACCTTTTGGGCCAATAACAAGGCGCCACGTGTCTTTTTTATTATTTGTTTTTCTAGGTGATTTCCTTTCTTGGTTTCGCGGACCCATCACTTGGATCTGGCTCCCTTGCGACCCGGCTGACCCGCGTGCCTGCATCTCCTTCTCCGCGCGCCCTACTCTGTTTCCTCTGTGAAACAGAGTGCCGCGGAGCAGGTTGATTCCGCCGACAGGTTCCGATCTTCCACCCTCTCTAGATGTCGATCGACGCCTCCCTAGCTCTGGCATCCCTCTCTGTCGACCCGGGTTGTGGTACTACCACCAGAACTCACATCCATGTGGTTGCACGGTGCTCTGCTTCCACGGAAAGACAGGGCGGCGCTGCTTTCTGAGATCTGGAGGTCGCAGGTTGCGAGCAACTGAGCGATTGATTCCACCAACACACTCCTCGCCTCCTTCCACAGCGTTTGGGCTAGCCTTTAGGATGCTGGCTCCCTCCATAGCCTTCCCCTATTTATAGGTTCGGGGCAAGTTCCTGCCCAATTTGGCATTTCTTGAAACGATGACCAAACCCAGCAAAAATAGGGAGGAATCTTCGTGATTTCCTCTCCTGAGTCCAATGGGGCCAAAACCAGGTTGTCATGTCTACTAGTTTGCGAGAAAATCAGGTGAGAGTCTCCCTGGAACATGCAGATTCCCAGTCTGGTTGGGACTTTAGATGATGACTGTCCATCGTTGGATTAATATCCAACGGATGTCATCGCCCACGATCAAATGATTTATTGCTTTAATTCAGAATAATTCCCAAATTGGAGAAATCTTGAAAAATTAATATCTCCCAAACCATAATTCCTATTTATCTCAAATTTTAAGGTAACGTTCCTTTAATTATTTCCTAGCTTAGTACCAAATTTGGGAAACAAAAAGAAATGGATGAGAAGACTTCCTTCTCTCCCAAGTTATCTTATTAATTAATCCAAATTAAATTATATTCCTTCTTCCTTTGTGATTATCTTGTTGTTTTGGGTCCCTTGGACCTCAAGAAATCATAAAGGCACGAATTCCCATATTGGGGAATATTGGTTTGCCTTTATCTTCTTTTAATTGTCAATTTCTCATATTTCTCTTTTATTAATCAATTTCTTTTCCTTTTTAATCCTCTTTTAAAGGATTTCTCTTTTTCTCTCTTCTATTTTCCTAGTGAAATTCCTTTTATCATTATGAATCCTTGGGATACGAAAATCCACCAAGTATAACTCAATTATACCTCTTTTCACATATTCTCCATATTTTATCATTGTTTTCAATTTCTTCCTTAATAAAGAAATACTTCATTAATATTTTTCCTTTTTTTATTACTTTATCTTTGCAATTTTGGACTCCTTGGGACCCAAGGAACCCAAGAGGCACGAAATCCCACTTTGGATTATATTCCATTGCCTTCTAGAGGTTTCTACATTTTTATTTCCTCTATTTTCTTATTTACCCAATAATAGAGTTTCCTTTGTTCTTTCTTCGTTATTGGGCCCAATAGCCAATAAAGCCCACAAAACATTCATCAAGGCTATTTTAAATGAAATCCATTCATTCAAAATAGATTGTTTGTTCAAAAATGTGAAATTACATTTCTCACCAAAAGAATCCAAAAATTGGGGTTGTAACAATAGCATTGACATGGCACCTTATGAAGCTTTGTATGGTAGACATTGTAGATCACACTTATGTTGGTATGAAACCGGTGAATATCAACTGCTAGATCCTGATCTTGTGCAGCAGACCACAGAGAAGATTAAAGTAATACAACAACATATTAAGACTGCACAGGATAGGCAGAAGTCATATGCTGACAGACGTCGTAGACCCTTAGAATTCCAGGTTGGAGACAGAGTGTATCTCAAGGTTTTGCCTTGGAAGGGAGTTCTGAGATTTGGAAGAAAAGGGAAGTTAGCTCCTAGGTTTATGGGGCCTTATCCAATCATTGAACAGGTTGGAAAGGTAGCCTATAAACTAGAGTTACCACCAGAGTTATAGAGGTTACACCCTGTGTTTCACATTTCTATGCTGAGGAAATGTCACTCTGATACAGAGTCAGTTCTACAACCTATGGAGGTAGGATTGAATGATGATATATCTTATGAGGAAGGACCAATGTCAATCCTTGATAACAGAATTAAAAAGCTAAAGAAGAAAGACATAAGTCTTGTGAAAGTCCTCTGGAATCATCGCGGTGTTGAAGAAGCCACATGGGAACTAGAGGAAGAGATGAGGAGGAAATACCCTGTTCTTTTCTCTTAATATGTTTTGTTGATTTCGGGGATGAAATCCTTGTAAGGGGTGGATAATTTGTAACATCCCTGACTTGGGTTATGAGCTAACCCTAGGTGTTTTGCCTAATTATGTAATTAGATGCTTGTGATTATCTTTTGGTATGTAATTAAGACTTTTGAGGAACATATGTTTCCATTTCTATCCTTTTAAACAATGTTGTAGTATTGTTGTGTAATACATGGACCTATGTGCAAATTACCCAATTAGAAGGGTTAACCACCCAAGACCCTTTGGAGGTCTAGGGTTAAAGAAATTTGATCAATTGAGGGTCCAATCACAATAGGTTGTTGTATTAATCAAAAGTGCTGATTTGTGACTTAATTAGGGTTCAACCCTTGACAAATTGACTTAGATTTTGATGAGACATTTGGAAAACGGTCTCAAGAATGTTTGGAGGATATCCAAACGATCCCAAGACCGTTTGGTCCAAGTCATGGCCCATTTGGATGATAATTGATGGGTTCAACTTCAATTAGATTCATGTTGATGGACATTGATGGTTGATCGATTACAAACCCTAATTCAATTGGTTCCAACCCTAATTGGCTATCACTTGAGGGTCAATTGAGTGTCCAATTGGTTAAGGTTAACCCTAATTGGCTCAATTGATAAGTGGTTAACATATATGAGGTCAATTGAGGGGTTCAACCTTGAAAACCCTAATCGATTGCAAGTGTTGATGCACTTTTTAGGTCCATACGGTTTTGAGATGTTTGGACCAAACTGTCTCAAGACCGTTTGAATCCAAACGGTCTCAAGACCGTTTGAATCCAAACGATCTCAAGACCGTTTGGGCTCAATCGATCTCAAGACCGTTTGAATCCAAATGGTCTCAAGACCGTTTGGGCTCAATCGATCTCAAGACCGTTTGGGCTCAATCGATCTCAAGACCGTTTGGGCTCAATCGATCTCAAGACCGTTTGGGCTCAATCGATCTCAAGGTCGTTTGGGCTCAATCGATCTCAAGACCGTTTGGGATCAATCTATCTCAAGGTCATTTAGATTCAATCGATCTCAAGGTTTTCTAGATTCAATCGATCTCAAGGTCGTTTAGATTCAATCGATCTCAAGGTCGTTTGGATTCATGCGGTTTCAAGGTCGTTTAAATTCAAACGGTTTCAAAGTCAACCATGTCCAAATGGTCAAGATGTTGAAACGGTTTCAAGATCGTTGAAGGGCGAACGGTCTTGAGGGTGACCAAGTTCATGCGGTCTTGAAAGTCAACCTAACCAAACGGTCAACACTTCCAAACGGTCTCAGGACCGTTTGGAGGTTGAAGTGTGAAATCGTTTGGGGACTTTTAGGGTTAAGATTTCTTAATGCTTTGAAGGCCTAGATGGTTCAATGGTTGTTTAACCTAAACCCTAATGATACCTAAAGACATTAAGGGGTTAAGTAATTAGTAGATTGACCCATGTTATGATTAATGATGAACATTATCAATGCATTTATAAAGGGTTCAAGTAGACAACACCCCTTGATCAAGCAAACCCTAATGAACATAATGGTGATGACTTGACTTGTGTTAATCAAAGTTGACTTGATCTAATCTAATCTGGATTGATGTAAACATCATCTAGTAGTGAGAGGAGAGAGAAGGCTCCTAATATGAATAAGAATCACGTAACATACCTTCAATATGTAAGAATGTACATGATTAGGGTATGATCCATCAAGGTAAGATCATGGAAACCCTAATTATGATGTTTAATAAATCTTAACCTAATTTGAGGGCATCAATGATAATAATTTTCATACATAATGATGCTATGGGCTCAATTCACTATGAAGTGAATAGTAAACCCTAATTTTAGGGTAATAACATGTAATATGAATAGTAAACCCTAATTGAGGGTGAAATGTTGAAATGTACAATAAACCCTAATTCCAGGTTATGATTTTAAGAATGAATCTTTATGATTATAGTATGAGATGAGGAATCATTATTCCTAATCATAATGAAAGGGATAGGATAACCCTAATTGATGTAAATAAGGGAACCTAGCCTTAGTGAAGGCATGAAGGTACAACCCTTGAATTAAAATATTAATTCTGCTTTATAAATTGCTGATCTAAAAATGAATTGTTTATTGTTGTCAATTGAATTAACCATGTAGGTTCTTATAAAGGAATGATCATAGCCAGGTAAGGGTTATGATATCATATTCACTAAAAGCATACTATAGGCTTTATGAACAGTGATATATGCTATGTTTCCTAAACTTAAGTGGTAACATATGTGATTAATGAGCTTTAAGAGCTATGAGTAACATCAAGGTCATGCTGATTAGATGACTTATGATGAGATGATCAAGAATTGATATCCATTTGATAACTGATGTGAGTTAGAATTGATACATTTAGTATTCTTCTTATATAGCAGTATTTTAATAGTTAAATGCTTGGAAACATGCTTGATGTTTAAATAATACTGAAATGTACCTAACTAATCAAGTATAATCATACCATGTAGAGCCCTGATCATAGATCCATCATTGTCAGAAGTTAAATGATGGTGAAACAGGTTTTCCTAAGGGAACTCCTAGATCACATACTTTTGAGTATGTGGTGGAATATGGATGTGAATATCCTTACATCCTAGTGTAGGAATTGATGTAGATGTACCTTAATCTATCAACCCTTCACTATATGTTTATGCCGGGATGATGTTTCAATAATCTCCCGAGGGAATCTTTAAATACCGCATCGATGAGAGATAAATAAGAGATCTTTCAATGGCGAAGAGAGTACAGAATACCACTGTGACTCTAATAGCGAAGTGCCAGAATACCCTGGTAAGCTATCTTAGCAGAGACATTAGATGTCTTACATGTTGATCCTCACACTGACTGAGGAAGATGAGGTCATAAGAATCCAACTCTTTTGATGACCTATGTATGATACTGATGCGACTTAGTAGTGATCGGTTGGAGTATGAGTGGTATACCTCATCTCTGTAGGACATAATAATGTTTTTAAAACATAATCAACTACGTAGCATATCTGCTTAGGTTAAACTACAAGAAATAATGATTGATGTTACATTGTTTACATTAATGATCTGTTCAAGTATCTAGTATACATGTTTTTCATATGTTTTAATGAAGTGATTGCTTAAGTAAATATTGCTTTACTTATTATCAAACCTGTTGTTGAATGATTTAAGTTACTTTGCTTATGTTATTCTTTAATTGCTATAACAAAGCTTCTGGCGGAGATTTATAACTCTCTCTGGGATAATTATTCAAATTGTCTCACTCTCATAGGTTTTAAATTTTTAGGTGGACGTCGAGGACAGAGAAACCAATCTGAGGGTGAGCAGTATCAGCAGCAGAAACACCAAGGACATCAGTGAATCTTAGGTGGAGATACTGACTGTCAAGTCATATAGTTAGTTGGTCTTATGTCGTCTCTATACTCTCAGGTCCTAGGAGTCAGTAGGTCTGAGGTTTTTGGCTTTAAGCCTCGAGATTTTGTATCTGGATGTATATAATCACTCGAGAGGTGATTTCACAATAATGTAAACTGTTTATCTTGTTTATGATAAAAGAGTTTTATGATTTACAGATCTTCCTTAAAAAGTTTTAATTTTCAGTGATTTTCATAATTCTACTGCTAGTTAATAAACCGCTTCCGCTTTAGTTTATCTCATGTTTTCACGAGTCGATCGCTATAATTGAAGGCTTGTGAAAGAAAATAGTTACTTCAAAAGTTTTGCCTACACTTCATATAAATGTTATATTTTAATACTACTTTTATATTCCAATCCAACAACAAAATTGTTTGTTGCCAAGATAGTTGTATTCCTAAAGGGAATTACATTCCAAACGAACTGGTGGAAGAAACGTAGAACTCGAAATGTTTGAGACAAACAAGAACAAAATTGAACCTAAAGGAGTACAGTGGGAACAATAAGAATTACAAATTGTTGTGGAATTTCAAGATTCCTTATGTAATGCAAAACCTCATAAATCTAGTAGAAAACGCCTTGAGCTTGAAATATTGTGATATCTTATGGCTCAAGAAGGTGATAAGTTGGTCATATATGATGAGTCAACAACCTACCTAGATGCTATTGAGGGACCAGAGTATGAGAAATGGCTTGAAGCCATTAGATCCAATATGGAGTCCATGTATACCAACAAGTTATGACCTTGGTGGATCCATCTAAAGGGGTTATACCCATAAGGAACAATTAGGTCTTTAGGGAGAACACCAACATGGAAGTGTATATTTGTTACAAAGAGTTTCAAAAAAGTTCAAGGTGTTGAACATGATGAAATCTTGTCACCAGTTTCAGTGGTTAAATCCATCAAGATCATGCTTGCCATTCCAGCTTGTTATGACTATGATATTTGGCAATATGGATGTTAACTCTACATTCCTTAATGGGAGTATTCACAAGGATGTGTAAATGACACAACCTAAAGTTTTTATAAATTCAATAATGCAAATAAAGTATGTAGTCTACATTGTGATTGAAGCAGGCATTTTAGAACTGGAATCTTTAATTTAACTAGATAGTCAAAGAGTTTGACTTGATCAGAATGAAGAAGGAATTGGTGATTACAAAAGATTTAGTGGGAGCACATTTATACTCCACATAATGATGGGGAACAACATTCTTATACTGCATATATTAAATCTAGCAAAGAAAGTACCTTTTCTATGAAGGGTTTAGGTGAAGCATCCTATGTGATAGGAATTGAGATCTACAGAGATAGATATGGAAAGCTTCTTAACATAAGAAAGAGCACATACATTGGCAAGATTTTGAAGGGGTAAACATGCATGATTCAATGACAAAAAATTAGTCCATGTTCCATGGAGTTAGTTTCTCAAGAGCCCAGTATCCCAGTTCTTGTGAAGAATGGGAAGACATGAGTGAGATGCCATATGCATTCACAATTGGATAAATCATACATGTGATGTTTTGTACTCATTTTGTTATCTCATATGTATTGGACATTATGAGAGGATATATGTCAGATCACTATGTAATTTGTAGGATTACCATAGAGAACATCCTTAACTACTTCAGAAGCACTAAAAGGATCAATTCCTTAATATGGAAATAGGGAAGAGTTGGGTGTAAATAGTTACACCGAAGCAAGCTTCCAAAATGACAAATAAAACTGATTATTGCAATCTAAATTTATGTTTGACCTTAAAATGAGAACTGTAAGCTGGAAAAGTTCCGAGATAGAGATAGTTGTTTAATTCTACAATAAAATTTGAGTACCTTGCTATTTTGAGAACAATAGAAGATATTGTATGGATCAAGAATTCACTTGGATGAACTTGTGAGAGGTTCCAACCGTTGATGACATAGTAGAATACTATGACAATGATGGAGCAACTGGATAGGCAAGGAATATCAGATAGCATACTAAAAAAATTCCATCTCATATGAGAAATCATCCAACGAGGATATGAGAAACTTGTAAAATACTTACTAGAAGCAAACATTGCTATCCCGCTATAAAAGTGTTTGCATAGCAAAAACATGATGGACATATTAAAGATCACTTGGAATAAAATTCTTGGGTGATTGGCTCTAAGTGCAAGTGGGAGTCTATTGGTATGTATGACCAGAGAGCCAATCATATGATGATTGGAATGTGGCATTAGATACATGATCTATAATAATAAAGGTAATTCTAACTATTATGTTTTGTCTCAATCATGAGATCATTACACATACACACTATATGTCTAAATAGTGATGCTACTCTATGAAATATATCTTCAGGATGATGACTTGAATAATGAGATCATACGTATGATAAGACTGAATAATGAGATCATATGTATGATAAGACTACATACATTCTTGTTATGTCCCTAGTCGAATACTACTATGGAAGAAAAATAGACAACAATAATACATAAGACTACTGTGTGTGTTGATTGATGATAGAGTCTCATTAGTAATGATATGTTATCAAGTCAAGCACACAGGTACATGTTAGGGAACAGTGTATAGGACGGACCCACCATGAGAGTGATACATGGATACCATGGAATGGTAGTTAGAATCGGCTCTCATAGTGATAGTGGTGATTGTGGTTCTTAGACCTAAAGTAACTACACTCATCACATGTTGTTCAATGTATTTAGACATCATCTAACTTGAACTTGAATAAGGGTTACCATAAAGGTGATGCTTAGATGCATTGTTACACATGGGGAATTGAGTGTGAATAATGTAGATAGGATTTGTCCCTCCTACAAGAGATTGATATCCAAGTCTCTTGATAAGGAAGACTGAGACATGTATGGACATACTCATGTGATTCAGTATCTGATATGTGAATGCACATGCATCACAAACAGTCTGCTCTAGTTCAAGGAACATGGATTGAATGTTGAGAGGATGATGATTCCATGCCTCAAGTTCAATCTAAATATCAGATACAAAGGAGATATATAATCACAGTAACACTAATCCTGGATTGTAGGTCGAAGTTGTGCTCCAACTTTCTAAATCACTTAGGTAGCAATGATGTGTTTCTAGATACCTCTCATAGCTTGTGATGTCATAAGTTGATTATGGACATTCACTACTGACATAATTTGGGACCTATAGAGCCACATGCATAGGATGTACTTAGAATAGAAGTTTATTCATGAATGATGTTTAACATGATTACTAAAAGTGTTTAGGTATTCAATTACACAATTGATTTTCAAAATTGATTGACTAGACTCTAAACTGACCAGTTCAAGTGTTGAACCAATCATTTGGAGTGTCTAGTCAATTGAAAACAACATTGATTGGACATTCATGAACCAGGGCATGAACCGACCGGTTCACTAAGTGAACTGGCTGGTTCATGGTCCCAAACGATCGGTTCATGTGATGAACTACCCGATTCAATGGTCAATTCAATTGGATCAAAGATTGATGTTAATGTCATGCTTTGCATTAATTGTAGATTGAATACCAATGTGACTTGAAATAGGAAAACCACTTAACTGATTTGGTTCAATAAATGAGTTGACTGGTTCACCCTATCAACTGACTAGTTGGACAATGAACTGATCAGTTCACTATTTCTAATTTCTAAAAAAATTATGCACTTATCTCTTCAACTCGTAGACTGACTGGAAACCCTGACTCTAGACTCTCCTATAAATAGAGGGGTATTGGGGGCTTCCCTGACACAACAATAAGCTCTAACAATTGTTATCATCTCTGGTAGTGGTAACCAATAGAGAGCTCAAGCAAGTCTGACCCGTAAAAGAGAGGGATAGCAAGGGAGAGACAATTGTGGGAGAGTGAATCAGTGCTAGTACTTTGACGTTTGAAGAGACAACTCCTTCTTGTTGGTTTTGGTAGTGCAATGTGGAGTTTTGGATAGTCCGCATGGACTACTCTAGAGGTGAGGTGGTTTTGCGCACTAGGAGGATGCCTTCTACCACTATTTGTGGTGTTGCACTAGGAGACTATTGTTGACGACTACTCGAGTTTTTCTAAAGAAGAAACACTCTACAACTTGAAAAAAGGTGTACACTACTTTAGCAAGATGTTTTGTCAGACTTGCTCCAGGATCAAGTATAACTCTTGTTTCCCTCTTTCCTAGATACGTTGTTATTGATGTGATCTACTAGTTTAGGAATCGGGTATTAAATTTTTGTTTCCATTGCCTTATTTGTCACCCAGATTTCCTAAAACTTTGAAGCTCTTTCTTTGAATGCCACACTTTTTTTCTCTTCTATTTTTCTTCTTCTATTCTACCTTCTTTTAGAAGCTTCACTTCATGTATTTCCAAGTTTCCAATGAGTTGCTCCATCAATAATTTTGAAAGGCTTCTAGATTCTTCTATAGCAGTAACCTTATCTTTGAATTTTGATGACAAGGACCTAATAATCTTGGAGACCTACTCTTCCACTGATATAGGATTTCCTAAGACACTCAAACCATTTATTACTATAGAAAATATAGCATATATTTCAGCAATAGTTTCACTTTTAGTCATATGGAATAATTCATGTTTATCTTTCGACGTACTAACTTTTGTGCTCTAAACTTGTTGACTTCCTTCATGTGTAACTGGAAATTTTCTCCATATGTCATATGTGGTTTCATATGAAAATATTCTACTAAATTCACTATGAGATAGATAAGATTATATAATAGTTACAGTTCTAGCACTTAGAGTTGCCTTTCTTACCATATCTGGATCCTATTTATCTAGTACCATCGTTGGAGGTTCGTATGTAAGGTGGCCACTTTCCATAGGTCAAACCTCAAGTCTTACAAGTAATATGGCATCCTTTTCTTCCAATATATGTAATTTTCCCCACCAAACATTGATGGTCTCATTACATATGATCCTTTGAGGTTGAGTTGTCCCATTAGACTTTCCCCCATCATCAACCCATGTTAAGGTTCCTTGAAGCCTTCTCTAATATCAACTAGTGTGCTCTAGAAGGGGTGAATAGAGCTAATACAAATCTTATGTAATTTTAAAGACTAAGGAGGTTAGGTTGCAACTTACTTAAAAGAGAATGTAGCAGAAATATAAAGCAAGCTTAGAAGAAAACTATAAGAGACACCCAATGTAGATTGGCTCCATCAAAAGACATTAGTCCACTACCTAGTTGTTCCCAAATAGGATTTATAACAATCAACTTTTATTACCCTTACAAGGAAAACTACAAAGTACAATTGCTATCCTCTTCTTTCATGACCAAGGAACCGAACATTCACATCTTCTTTAATGGCTTTGAAAAGCACCGAACATCTTCTTTAATGGATAAGGAAGAGAACTGGAACTTTACCTCTTCTTTAATGACTTTGAAGAGCATCGAACATTCATCTCTTCTTTAACGGTCAAGGAAGAGCACTGAAGAGAATACTCCTTCTCTAGAAATTCCTTAGATAGCCTTCTCGCAAGAAGCATCCCAAGAACACACAAATGATATTGTTGAAATTTTTTTGAGAGAGAGAATACCAATACTTATAATATATAAATATCAATTCTTCAGAAGATGTACACTATGAAACTATATATGAACAAGAGATGATCAACTTCCACAAAGATAGGAAAGGTTGTCGGCAAGCGGTAGCCCAGTTGGTCGCAGCATGGGGCCCCTCACTAAGGGTCTCCGGTTTGACTCTCGCTGGAAGTGATGCTCACAAATGAATTTCCCACGATGTTAGCTAGCCTCTGATGCAACTTATTGAGATTATGGTGTGTGGGTGCACGGGTCTCCCACGTTTACCATCCCTATTATCTGGGCCTTCACCTGGGGGTTGGGTTTCCCCCGGTCATCCAAAAGATAGGTAATGCTATATTTACTGGAGTATGACATTATTTTTGAGCTATTTGTTGGATCTGAAGATATAGGAAACAATTAAGAATGGACAATATACTATTGTGAGTTTTTTGACCAAGTTAAATGCTTAATTAACCTTTGGGGTGACAAAAATTGAGTTTACAACAGATAGAAAATTACTATAGAACTTGACAGTGGAATAATTCTATATAAAATTGTACTTCGACTGAGATCAATCTCGGTCAAATTGTAGTTCGTCTAAGAGTTAGTATCCTCTCAAATTATACAAAGGCTATTTCCTACAACAACTCTTTTTCTACAATTGCTCTTTCTCGATCAAAGTGTAGTTCGATCGAAAATGATTTTGTAAATATATTTTTAAACTCTTGAAAAAATATTAAATGATTTTTCTAATGTCATCTATTTATCCTAAAGACTTGATAAAAGTGTAAAAAAATGATTAAGGATAGGATATGTCTGGTCATCACTTGTTCTTACAACCTTTTGAGCAATTTGCTCTTTTTCTAAAAAGTATGCACATCTCCTAGGGGGTTACGTTTCCCCCCATCATCCAAAAAGATAGTAAAAGCTATATTTAGTGGACTACAACATTATTATTGAGCTATGAATTGGATCTCAAGATGTAGGAACCACTGGAGAATGGTCAATATATATTTTGTGAGTGTTTTGGCCAAGTTAAATGCATAATTAACCGATGGGATGTGTTTGTAAATATATTTTTAAACTTTTGAAAACATTTTAAATAAATCCACCTATGTTTTCTTATTTTGTGCAAATGTAGCTGGTCCCAAGCCCGTGTAAAGGAGGAGGGTTCGTGGTAGGCTGACAGACAACCATAAAAACTTTGTCTCTCTTTCTATGACATGGATCCTTACAAAATTTTGTTGGAGCATTCCTACCTAGTGACACGCTGCATTGGCACCCGCATGCAGTGATAAATATGCAAGGGGTTTCGACATAGTGACACACAGTTGTGTTGAAGGACAAACAAGGGTTTCCTCATCTTGGACGGGTGTGGGTAAAGAAGCTAGTCCCGCTGCATCATTGCCCGGATGTAGTGAAAAATGTGCAAGGGTTTCCACATCTTGGACAAGTGTGGGTAAGGAAGCTAGTCCCACCGTATCATTGCTCGGATGTAGTGAAAAATGTGCAAGGACAACATTTTCGACAAAGGCAGGTAAAGAAGCAAGTGCAAGAAAAAAGGTTTAGAGTTGGATCTTGGAATATTGGCTTGTTGACGGGAAAATCTTTGGAGATAGTAGATAGCATGATGAGAAGAAAAATCAATATATCTTGCTTACAGGAAACTAAGTGGATAGGGGGATGATGTAGAGAGATTGGAGACACAGGATACAAAATCTGGTATACATGTATTGATAAACATAGAAATGGTGTAGGTATTATTGTTGATAAGATGTTGAAGGATGATGTTGTCAAGATCACTAGGATGGGTGATAGAATCATAGCTATTAAGGTCATTCTTGGGGGAAAGTTTTTTAACACTATTAGTGCTTATGCCCCCAAGTTGGCCTTAGTGAGGAAGCTAAGATGGATTTTTAGGATAACGTGGATGAATTCATGCAAGGAATACTGACATAGGAGAAGATCATTATTGGGAGTGATTTAAATGGCCATGTTAGGAGTAGCAATGATGGATATGAGAGAGTTCATGGTGGTTTTGGATATGGTAGTAGAAACAGATAAGGAGAGATGATATTAGATTTTGTAGTTGCATATGATATGATTTTGGCAAATACCCATTTCAAGAAAAGAGATTCTCATAAGATTACTTTCAAGAGTGGGCACAATTGTAGCCAAATTGATTACCTCCTTACAAGGTAGGAGGATCGTAAAGTATGCAAGGACTGTAAAGGGATTCCTAGTGAAGAATTCACGACCCAACATAGGTTGGTGGTTTTGGATATTAACATGAAGATCAATAAAGGCAAGCATAACAAAAATCAAGATAGCAGGATCAAGTGGTGGAATCTTAAAGGAGAAAAGAAATTAACCTTTCATGATAAACTCATCATGGAGGGAACTTGGAACTTAGAGTCTGATGTCAACACTATGTGGCATAACATGAGCTCCTGCATAACAAAAATTGCCGGAGAGGTTGTAGGGGAGTCCAAAGGTTGGGGGCCTCCACAAAAAGAGACTTGGTGGTGGAATGATGAAGTACAGAAGGCTATTAAACTTAAAAGGGAGATCTATAGGAGCTTGCCCAAATCTTAAGATGATGCAACGTTCCAAAGATACAAGCAAGCAAAGAAAGAAGAGAAAAAGGTTGTTCAGGAGGCAAGGTCTAGATACTTTGATGATATTTATAAGAAACTAGACACTAGACAAGGGGAAAAAGATATATATAAAATGGCTCGTATAAGAGAAAGGAAAGGAAGAGACTTGACTCAAGTAAAATGCATCAAGAATGAAGATGGTAGAGTGTTGGTAAACGATGATGATGTCAAGAACCAATGGAGAAATTACTTCCATAAGCTTTTCAATGGAGATACTATACATAATGTTAGAGACTTGTGTGACAGGGATACAAGAGATATCATTTACACACAATGAGTATCCCATTTTGAGGTCAAGAATGCCTTGAAAAAGATGAAAATGAGAAAGTCATGTGGACCATATGGTATTCCCATTGATGTATGGAAGAGTATGGGGATGAAGGAGTTATGTGGTTAACAAATTTATAGACAAAGAAGATGTTAGATGAATGGAGAAATAGTACTATAGTCCCCATCTACAAGAAAAAGGTGATGTTCAGAGCTGCAAAAACTACAGAGGTATCAAGTTGATGAGTCACACAATGAAGCTTTGGGAGAGGATTATTGAGGAGAGGCTAAGATCTATAACACATATATCAAACAACCAATTTGGTTTCATGACTTCTAGATCAACAATAGATGCTATTTTTCTAATAAGGAGCCTTATGGAGAAGTATAGGGAAAGAAAAAGAGATCTTCACTAGTTTTTATCGATTTGGAAAAGGCTTATGATCGAGTACCGAGAGAAGTTTGTGTGGATGGTTTTGAGGAGAAAGGGTGTGCCAATCTAATAAATTGACTTGATTAAAGACATGTATGCTAGCTCTACTACAAGTGTGAAGACTCCTGGAGGTGAGGCACCAACAGTTTCCATCAGAGTTGGGGTACACCAAGGATCCACACTCATCCCATATCTATTTGTTCTTATTATGGATGAGTTGACAAAGAATGTTTAGGATGATGTTCCTTGGTGTATATTATTTGCTGATGATATTGTATTGATTGACGAAACTAAAGATGGTTTGAATGATAAAGTCAAACTTTGGAGAAAGGCACTGGAATCAAATGGATTGATGATTAGTAGGAGCAAAACTGAGTATATGCATTGCAATTTCAGCCAATCTCGTAGTGTGAATGGTGGAACCAAGTTGGACGGAGTAGATATACCAAAATGTGATAAATTTCATTACTTGGGCTATATCATTCAAACATATGGTGATGTCCAAAATGACGTTTGTCATAGGATCATTGTAGGATGGTTGAAATGGAGGAGTACAACTAGAGTACTATGTGATTGGAAGATCCCTCTCAGACAACTAGCAGGTTTTATAAAACTACTATATGGCCAGCCATGCTCTATGGGAGTGAATGTTGGGCAGTGAAGAAATAAGGACTCAACAAGATGAATGTGGCTGAAATGCGTCTGTTGATATGGATATGTAGGAAGACAAGAAAAGATCACTTGAGAAATGACTATATCAAGAATAAAGTGGGGGAGACGAGCATTGGGGACAAGTTGTGCGAGGGCCGACTCAGATGGTATGGACATGTGCAGTGCAGACTGACTAAATGTGCCTATACGAAGCAATACTATTGAGGCAAGCACAATTAATAGAAGAAGAGGAAGGCCTAAATTAACATGGGAAGAGCTTATAAAGAGATATTTTGAATCTCTACATCTCAACCAGAATATGACCCATGATAGAGCTAAATGGAAAAGAAGGATCCATGTAGCTGACCCCAACATAGTTGGGATTGAGGCGTAGTTGATGATGATGATGATGTTGATGAAAACATATTAAATAATTTTTATAGTGACTTATATCTATCCTAAAGACTTGATAAAAGTGTTAAAAAGGAATCAGGATAGGAAAGGTCTGATCATCACTTGTTCTTATAGCATTCTTAGCAAGTTGTGCACAATGCACTTGTATAAAGTATATACATGGTACAACTTGTCCTACAAGTATCCAAACACATAATATTGCATATTCTTTATTGTTGGATCTTTTCTAAGTTCCTAGATCACCTGAAACACTAAATACACATTTTAGTAAAACAAAAGGGAAATATTTTTATCATCAAAATTAGAGTGTTTCCAAAAAGACAACATTTTTATAGAATATCATAGGAAATGGGTCTCACATCATGGTTATCCTCATCTTTTAGGCATTTATAAGAAAACCCAAGGTTTCATAGTGAAGAGCTTTCTTTTGAAGTACATTAATAGACTGAGAGTGGTAGTCTTTTGGTGGAATCCTAGAATCATACATGCACACTCTAGTCCAGTTAGGGTAGTTTTATATTTGATATATCTTTGACTCGAGCTCTTGTCTTGTATGACTTGTATGTAAAGTGCTCATGTGATAAACTTGGGAAGTTACATTTTTTGTATACATGTTGTTATAGTGGTCACCAAATGATGTTCAGTAAAGTTATATGTTAATTAATAAAAATATGGTCCTTTCATATGTATGTTTGTTGGTATGGGATCGTAATTTCTATTCTTTATATACTCTGGTGGTTGATGGTGCTGTTTAATGTAAGACTGGTGTATTTGTTGAGTAATATTGGTGTGTGTGGTGGGTTTCTGCAATGATGTCAGCCACTTGTGGCTCGATTGAGTTCCATAAAGTAGAGAGGAGACTAACATCTTGCTTCTCCCATTGGGAAACAAAGTACTATAGTATAGGTCTCTTAGTGTGGTGCTTTCCCTTGCCTTGACTCTTAAACTATACGATGATTTTGTGAGTCCATCAACTATAGTTCTGCCCATTTGGTTTTGTATAAGTGATGGAGAAGTGGATTAAAAATGGAGAAAGTTGTGGCTTCTTTTCTCCATTTTCCATTGAGAAAGACTATTTACAACACCAAACACAAGATATTGAAGCTCAAACACCATGTCGAGAAGGGGATGACACAACATGTTGATTAGAAGGCATGGCATGCTACTTTTTAGACTTTATATGAAGGGATTTGACCTTTAGCATGATATTTTGGGATAAGAGATGTCATGTATTCATTGTTGGATTCAAAACCCTCCATGTAGAAGCATCCTATGTCAAGGGAAAACACTTTGTGTTCACTTCTTCCATAACCCTAACCATGGAAGTTGACATGTGTTGTTGAAGATGAGAGATTTCGTGTGTGCCACCACCAAGGTTAAATTTTTATCAAATTTGGAACATCATGTCTACTATTAGACATGTTGCATCTACACTCATCTTGCCTTGTCAGCGGGATACATGTGGTGTTAAAGAGGGGGTAGAGATGACGGAACACATTGATGCCAATGTGACTGTGTTGAAGTTGATGTGGAATCTCCATGATGGATTCAGAGATATTGATATTCTAGTTTCTCAATTATTTGGAGGCACTTCTTCTTAGAGGAGATGATTCCCTTTGTGACATGATTAAGTGGACAAATGTAGAAATCATGTTGGGAGAGACGTTCACCGTCAATGGAAACATTCTTGGGAGGTACACGGCCCTCCTCGACTTGACAATAGATGCACTGATGTATATTGCATTTGTCCTCTAGTACTAGTCTTGAAGATATATACCATGTAATAATGAGAAAGATGGAATATTATTGTATTAATATTAAGAACATGACTAGCCTTTATACAGAAATAATTTTGGTTTGCAATAACCCACATACATGGTGTGGGACTATCCTATTGTGCAAAACATATAAAGAATAAGGGTATATTTATCTAATAGATGTGAATCCCAAGTAAGAGGATACAAAAGGCTTCATTCATTGTGGTCATATTTACTGAAAGTGTATAGTGTGGTTTATAATCATGGTCTAAGGAGTTTCTAGTAGAAAAAGCTTGATTTTGTAGCTAATTGGTAGGAGAATTGATGTCCATTGGATCTTGAGATAAACCATATAAATAAATAAGAAAATAAGTGGAGAGATCAAAGAATTAAATCTTGAATTTAAACCTTATATATAGAGTTTATTTATATTCTAAGGTTTCCACAACATCTATTGGTTTTTTATAAAGCATGGGAAAGGTCATGTCTATAATCATTGTGTTGATGTAGTCAACGGTCTATTTCTTTTACTTCACTTTTATTTAATTAATAGTGGTCCATAAGATGGCATTGACATGTTGATTCCTATCTTTCATTTATACTAGATCCTGAGAGACTATATCTTTCTCAATGTTTAGTTAGTCAAAATCCTAGTTTTGGTGATAGTACATCCCACAGAAGAAGAAAAAATTCAACATTTTCATAGCATTATACACCATTCAAAATATACTCCAATCAGTCAACCCAAGTTTGTGATATGAAGTATGTTATTCAAGAGGTTTTGTGGTTTATATATCGAGGGATGACTTTTGTGGACTTATTTGGAGATAATGTAAGGTGGAAAAGGGGGTCCCAAGAGGAAAAATTCAATAAAGATGAAAAAAAGGGTTATATAATAGATCACTTGGAAAAACACTCTCAATATTTTGTTTGATGTGGTAGTTTAGAAGAAGGAACTACAAATGATGTAGCTATAAAAGTTGCTAGTAGTATAAAAATAAACCAAATGCAAATATCAATGGCCCAATCTTATGATGTGACAATCTGATGACAATAGTAGTTGTTCATCATAATAATTATTGGAACTAAAATGAGACTGAATATCATGAAACATCTAGTGACACAGAAAAAGATAATCCATACATATACTTTGATTCCATTTGTATGGAAAAACAACAAGTGTGATAGATTTAGATATGATTTACCAACATTTCTTGTTTAGGAGATGTCTAACTACATGGAAGAGATAATGTAAAAAGTTTCACTAGGTTATCTCCAAGTGTAAGAATTATACCTTTCTGTATGTGAGGGATAAAGTTTACAAATATGAAAAAATCGAATAGCCTATCACAGGCATGAAATGAAATGAAAAGCCAAAAGTTGAAAGCCTCTTAACCCATGATCATTTATATTTTTTAACACCCATGTAGATCTAAAATATACTCCATTGGATTTCCAATCATATGTTCGGTATTGGAACTAAAATTCATGAGTTAGTATACATTAAGGGGAGAATTTTTTAGACACTATAGTGATTGGATTGGTGCTATCTTCTAAGGAAAGAAGAAATTAAAACCAATCTATCACAAAGTTGTTACCGAAAGATGCAACACATATATAGTCAACATCAATGACCATGATTTCATATTAGCTACAAATTAAGAAGCGATCAGACTATATATACAAAAGATATAAATGTTTGGTTTTTAAGGTCTTGTTAAAATATCATTAACTCCTAAGGAATTGGATGTAGTAGTGGCTTGTTGGGAACCCAGAGTCTTTGCTTGATCTTATTTGTGTCACACATTGATCACAATAAAATGAGATTACTCAAAACAGAAGTGCAAAATTAACAACTAACAACCACATTACCACAAAAAAAGGTCAATTAAAACCAATCTTATATAACCAAAAAAAGGAAACATATTACATCTAAGTCCACAAATTGTGCCACATGTATCACGTATCATGCCATCGAGGTATATACATCATCATTCACTGGACAACTTTCTACAACTTGTTGCATATGATAACTTGTTCACATATACAAGCCATATATGTACAACCATGGCATACTACCAAAAACTTGTATCGATGTACAATGTCTACAAAACACCCTCAAGGACCTGAGAGTACAGGGACGACACATAGGACTCTACTACAAAACACTAGCAGTATATCCAACCTTCAAATAACTACTACTCTTATTGTTGCCCACCCTCAACCGTACGACCTCTACCTCATTGTGCACTACCACCTAAAAGATGTGGAAACCCAAGGAGTGAGACCAACATCCCAGCGAGAGATATAACTCTCAACTATTCCTAACACAACAAGGATGATAGAACAGATAAACATTATGAACAGATTTAGCTAGAAGATATAAGTAAAAATGTTAACATATATTAGGAAATTAAAGTAATGACAAACTAATCAGTGGATCATGTTATATTTTTAGAAGGAATATGAAGAACATGTATAATCATTATCAACTAAATAGTATAACAACTAGGAAAAGGGTCATCCAATGTGAATGCCATTTAAACCTAAGTAAATATACAACATGGTTGTATTACGTCTTTTATTATGCCCTGAGGATTTGAGTCGTACCAACCAAATCCAACCAACTACTATGAAGTCAAAATTAGTTCCATATAATATCTATGGAAGAGTGAGACTCCATGATATCACCAACAACTCCCAGTCAGTGTGAGAAACAACATAGAGACATAATAGTCAACTGCCAATAGGGACATATAGTTAAGCTGATAACAACTAGCCCGCCATGGTACATGGCATGGTGCTAGAGAACAAGTCATGCATGCCCGTTCAAAAAGAGTCATCCTGTAGTTATATTGTAGCCTTTCATAAATCATAACTCTAAGGCATGACCACAGTCACCCTCTAGAACAATTGTTGATGCAAGGAGATACCTCGACTTGCGGCCTCACATATTCAATAATATGCACTTTGAGTTTCCCATAGGGATTTCTTGTTTCACCATCTAGCAAAATACTGATGTTGAAGATAGATCTATGGCACAGGGTGTTACAACCCCAATTTTTGGGTTCTTGTGGTGAGAAATGTAATTTCTCCTATTAAAGATATTTGAACAAATAATGATATAATTTGATTTGAATAAATGGATTTCGTTTACAATAGCCTTGTTGGTTGTTTTGTTGGCTTTATTGGTTATTGGGCCCAATAACAAGGAAAAGACAAAAGGAACCCCATCATTAATAAGAAATGGAGAAAAGAAAAATGTATAAACCTCTAGAAGGCAAAATAATTTAATCCAAAGGTGGATTTCGTGCCTCTTGGGTTCCTTGGATTCCAAGGAGTCCAAAGTTGCAAAGAGAATGCAATAAGAAAAGAAAAGATCAATGAAATATTTCTTTATTAAGAAAGAAATTGAAAACAATGATATAATGTGGAAAATAGAAAGTTATGGATATGAAAAGATATTTCAATAAGTCTCCCGCGATGTCAAAATAGGTGGGAAGAACATTAATTTAATGAATATTTTGGAGGAATGTATCAAAGAAAGAGGTGAAGGAATAATCTAGAAGTTACAAGTCATAAAAGTTTTCCAAGACCAAATATTAGTGGGAAAGATATTATTATTTGCTTTCCCTTTTATATCCAATGTTGTAAAATCTATGTTTTATGGAGAAGTGGAAAGTTCCTTCTCATAATGTCGACATTTATGCATTAAAAAGATGGGAAACATATTCAATCCTTCCCTTGAAACTTGCCTTGGATTTTCATAAAATATTTGAAAGGAATATCAATCAAATAATTTTGGAAAGAAGTAATGGTGTGCCTTTCCACTTGTGGAAGAGAAGACAAAGGGAAACGAAAAAGGATATTATGAAGGGATATGTATATATACATGTAGGTTATACACAGGAGCCAACCGACATTGTTTCTTTCTTCCTGTAACACCCCCATAAAACCACCTCCTCCGACCCTTTCATCTTCTTCTTCGTAGGTACATACAGTCTAAGTTTCCCTCCGCGGCAGGACACCTGCCAACCCAACTACCTAAAGGATACGACACTTGACCCTCTCCTTGTAGCGTCTAAGATGATCAGGGGTGGCAAACTTTAAGATCATCATGGTGGTCGTTGGTCGTGGAGATCCTGGAGAAGCCAGGAAGTTTTATGGGCTCTCTCCTGAAGTGAGTTCGGTGAAGCCTGGAAGAGGCAGGGCCACCGACGTCGAGCCATCGGAGATGCCAGGAAGGACGAGTCAGCCACCACTGCTATGGCTGAACCTAGCCGTATCCATCAAGGACAGGTGAGGATCCTAAGGCCTCTGCCTGCCCCTCAGATCAGCAGGGTGGGCAGGTGCAAAATCCTCACCATCACCATCACTGGGTCGAGCATGTGGAGGGAGTCAATGGGCAGGAGGAGGAAGAGCAGTAGGTTTTGCCTCGCCAAAGTGTGAGTTGCAACCAGCGCCCTCGGTTAGTTTTCCCAAATTTCTATGGTGACCAGTAGTGGTCACTGGAGATGTCGACAGATAGATGCGTCCACCGTAGAAGCATCGTGCCTTAGGCACCCAGTGGAAGGGCGGGCATCTACCTCCTGCCGCGGTAGCGCTGGCGAATGACGCCTGTGCACGAGATGAGGGTTGCGGGACCGAGAGAGAGGGAAAGGGATGAAGTCCCAATTTTACTGAATCGCCTCCTATTGGCTGGACCGAAATCTCAGTCGGCCCAGTAAGGATTTTGCAGGCCTAGAAAATAAGGTAACTCTTATGATGACATGTCTACATATTATTGGCCTATGTATGTTTATTCTTGAAAGTGATCTAGTTAATTATTGGTAACTCAAAATATAGCAAAACTACATATCAAACTGATCAAAAAAATGAGAGAAATCCAAAGAAAATATAATCAAAGTCTGATTAAGCTTCTTGTTCTAAAAATATGTGCAATATGTGTTGTACTATGATTAATAGAAAGGAAGATCTAAGAATTGCTTTATAATGATGCTTAATTGAGTAGATTTGGTTATGTTGAGTTAATACCTGATATTGACATGTCTAATAAAGAAATCCTTGATAATGATGAATAATTGATGATGCTAGATTAATAATCTTATACATGTTGTTTTAGGGTTTCAAAACCAATGTTGACATCTTTCTATGATCTTAATGCCAGTAATGTGATCTAGGTATCATGAATAGTTTAATATGTGTAAGATGATGATTAGGGTTTCACCTGATTAATTAAATGTTGTAATCTTAGAAACCATAATATGATTAGATTAGGATTTGTAACCCTAACTTATAGTCCAAACACGAGATGGTCTTAAACCCTAGTTTAGGAGCGCATCTAGATCTGAATAATGTAAAGCGGATACATGGTGATACGTATGTAGAATGCTTTGTTTCAGATACTGGTGATTATATGCTTGGTTGCTTGGATGTTTGGATACACTCTTAAAGTATATGATGTTTTGCATAATTTCTTTGATGGCATAAGGTCTGTGGTTACGCTTATGAATAATCGCTTTAGTTTCACGGCAATTTCCGAACGTGTTTATCAGTTACTTGAAAATTACTGTTGGATGCGTTTTATTTCATGCAACTATAAAGTTCCTATGATTATCACAATGAATATATATATATATATATATATATATATATATATATATATATATATAACTGGCTTAGATATGAATCCACCTTTGTGTCTTGTAAATGCTAAAAAGGGGTAACCTAGGGTAAGGTCTAGGTTATCGTGGGTTAGAAACTGGGCTACCAAGTGTAGTGCCATGAGACGCTTTGGCATGCCATGAGTTAAGGAGTGGGCTACTTACGGGTAGTGCCATGTAACTCAACCCTAGAAACTGGTTCACCTATAGGTGGGACCATGAGGGCTTTAATGGGGATCTACTATAAGGAAAGTAGCATCCAGGTCCACTGTAGGGACAACACAGAGGATAGGAAATGCATGGATCACGCAGTTATATTTAAAACATAAAATTGTTTGTCAAATGGTAATTGGCTGCAATATGTTGTTATGAATAATTGCACGATTATTGTTTCCCCCACATACCAGCTTCGGCTGACCGCTATTTTTTTTGTCGGTGATTTAGGTACAAAATCCCAAAAGGACAAACAATAAAGCGACATATTGTGAATTCACGAGTTAAAGAACAAGGAGGTAATAGTTAGATTAGTTCCAGTGCGGATAGAGGTTTAGAAATCCAATCTTTCAAAAAGGTATGCAAAAGTTTATTTTCTTATAGCTTTTCAATTTAGTTTGTTAAAATTTAATAATTGTTCTTGGTTAATTGTCGAACCTTTGATCTGGAATTTATGGGTGCGGCTTCGACCTCTCGGTCTCCCTTAATTGGGGGTTACCGGAAGGTGGGGTCCTAACATTAGGTATCAGAGTGAGGTTCCTCACTTAACCATTAATAATTATTAAATTTTTACAAACTCCATAGAAAAAAGAACCCAAGGGAGTTATTAGAGGATTATCTGAAAGACGGAGGTGTCTAGAAAAGGATCACGACCGGGGGCTGACAATAATTTCCTCCGCACCGCTAGTCAAAATATGAGGACTCCCGGATCCATGTGACTGCCTGGCCAAAGTCTTAGGGTATGAATCAAAATAAGATACCTTTAGGACTTTCTCATCTTATTCATCCCTTCTCATCAAAAATTCTATTAAGGACCTTAAGGATTAGGGTTCTCTCTCTTCTCCTCACCCTCTTGAGGTATGGGTAAGGTTAATAAGGTCTAAGGAATCCTCCACCAAATTAATGAAAAAGCATGTAAATAAGATGTCATGGACATAAACTTAATAGATTAAGCACAAACTAAAGAATAGATACATGCTTAGGTCATATGACATGAGTTGTCATTTCCCTCAGGAGGAGAGACATGAGGCTAGACCTTCTTGTTAGGAGGATGAGTTGAGAGATTTGGTCATGGAGGCATAAAACTCCATTAAAAAGTAGAGACCTGGAACCTCCTTTGAGAATGATCTTAACCCTAACCCTAATTGAAGGTTAGAGAGAGATGACATGAGGAGTTAGATGTCATGATAGACCAGGTGTAAAGGTGGACATGCTTTTAGATGCCCATATGAGCCATGAGAGGTTGGATGACCTAGCACCTTTGGCAACCCAACCCTGGAAAGGGGTCGTGCACGTTAGAGTGAAGGATAGCTCCTTCAATGATGAGGTTAGTGAAGAACCTATAAAAACCCTATGGGCTTATATGAGCATGGCATAGTATGCACCCATAGTACGACAGTAGTGCTGACAGTAGGCTAAAACCCTGGCTAGGAGAGTATGATGGATAGCTTATGAGATAAGCATAAAGGGCTATGGATAATCTTGAGCAAACATAAGCTTGAGCATAGGCTTCACCATGTAGGGGGGCGCTTGTAAGCTTGACCCACCTTCATGGAGAGAGGATCTTGGATAATTAGGTTGGTTGTAGGTTTAGCTCTAGAGAGAGAGAGAGTAGGATGCAAGCAAGAAGCCTAGACTCTGAGATATGAGGAAAAGTGGGGAGTTTAGGATGATGCAACCTAAGTGGATGATAGTGGTTGCCTCATGCTTGATCCCTAGAAGTTGATGATATCATGGTTTCCATTAGAGGAACCAAACACTAGAGAGAGGATGAGGCTTTGGGTACCTATGTGCATATGGTATAGGTGTTTACCTTCTGAGATAGGAAGAAGATTTCCTTAGACCCGAAGAGGTTTAGTAATAGGTTGTGAGGCCTTGTACCTTGTTGGTTGTTATAACCCCAATTTTTGGGTTCCAGTGGTGAGAAATGTAATTTCTCATATTAAAGATGTTTGAACAAATAATCATATATTTGGTTGAGAATAATTGGATCTCGTTTACAATAGCCTTGATGTTTGTGTTGTGGGCTTTATTGGCTATTGGGCCCAATAACAATGAAATAACAAAGAAAATTCAATTAGTAATTGAATAATTGAATATTTGATAAAAGAAATGCGTGGAAACCTCTAGAAGGCAAATCCACAGAGGATTTCGTGCCTCTTGGATTCCTTGGGTTCCAAGGAGTCTAAAGTTGCAAAGAAAAGCAATAAGAAAAAGAAAAGATTAATTATGTATTTATTTATTAAGAAAGAAATTGAAAATAATGATAAAATGTGGAAAATGAAGGGAAAGAGGCATAAATGAGAATTCTTGGTGAGATTTCGTATCCATGAGGTTTCTAATAATAAAAGGAATGCCAATGAGGAAAATAAAAGAGAAAGAAAGAGAAAATACCAAAATTGTAAAATAAGAAGATAATATGAGTATACCATTAATGTATTACATGGTATGGCTAAAAAGAAAGAATTTGCTATTAAGGGAAAACTTAATTTCGTGCCTAAGGGTTAAAAGTCAAACAATAAAGAGAGTAGGTGAGAGGAATTTCGAATTCCTGATACCTAATGGAAATATGTACATGAAGAGAGAGAAAAATACTTCAAAAGTAAGGAAACTCCCTTTCCTATGAGGAGAAACCTTGTTTGCTTTGTGGGCAAGCAATCTAAGGCTTGGATACTCCCCTATAAAAGGGGTAGGCCCTTTGGGACGAGTTCCAGAGAGATTTCTGTGCCTCCCACTCTCTTCATCACCTTCTTCTTGTTTCTCACATGTGAAACCCTAATCGAGAGAGAGAGAGAGAGAAAGAGAGAGAGCAGCCCTGGAGGCAGACCAGGGACTGAGAGGTCATCGTGTTGGGAGCAGGAACTTTCCTCCACAATCTGGTACGATCCGCCATCCCCTGGGTGCTCGAACCTCCCCTTCCACCTGCAGAAGGGTTGGCCGCGGTTTGCAGGTCGCCGGGCCTGAACCATGCGCCTTGGCCACGGCCGAGGGCATAGCCGAGCATGAGGAGGTGTGGAGGAGGCGGGGGGACCGCCCTGATGGTCTTCGGGGTCGGGAGAGGACAGTGGAGCGATGTCCGATCGCTGCTACAGCGGCATCCTAGGGTTCGCGGAGGTTGAAGACAACCAACTCGCGTCGGACGGGTTTTCCCCTCAGCGTATCAAAGGACCAACAACTCAAGTGGGGGCAAAAGGGTCTTTCAGTTATGTTTTGAAGAGCCCAACAACGTTGCATGGGTTTGGTGACGTGGCGGCCTGCTATTGGTCCGGGTAAGTGAAATCTTACAAAAACCATAACTCTTAATTGGTAACTCCGATTAGGACAAGTTATATATGTATTTTGATCAGAAAAATGCAAGGAACCCATAAAAATAGTTTAATAGCCTGAATCTGATCATAGTTCGAAATATAGTGTAAATTATCATCTTTAATGAATTAAGGATTAATGAACCCTATTTTGATATAAATAATGTGTTTAATAGGGTTTAATGGATCTTTAGTGTTGATATTAATCTGTTAAATGTAAAAAGATACATTATGTTCAAAAAGGGAGAGCTTTTCACATGATTTGTCTAATTTAGAGTTTATATGCTTGAAATTGGAAAAGTACATAAAGTTCTCATCTTTAATGATTTAACTAAGGAAAAACCCTTAGATTTGATGATAAATGGATAATTCAAACTGATATTAACTTGTTGTTAATAAAAGTGAAAATAGGATTTGAAAAGATGATCTTTTTATATAGTTGGTTTAATTTAGGGTTCTATGTACATGAATATGCCTTAATGGGATTAAAAACCCTAATTTATGTTGATATGAATTCTAATGGTTTTAATTATACAAATAGAAGAATAAAATAGATATATTATGATCAAAGATCTTTAATGTGAATTATTTGGATAATTAGTGTTTCCTAGTGTATAAAAGTGGAAATAGTAATAAATAAGGTTCATATATGTGAGTTGAACTATAATGAAATATGATTTGTCAATTTGAAAGAAACCGAAGATGATAATTAGCCTTAATGTTTTGGATATGACCTAAAAGGATAAAGATAATAGTTGTAGTGTAAAAGAAACATATTAGACTTAATTGACATTCAATTGTGCCTATGATGCAGAAATTAAAGTTTGTGAACTAAAAGAGCATTAAAAGTGATAAATGCATAATGAAGGCTAAAACCCTAATAAAACCCTAAAGTTGGCCTAGAAATCATAAGGTGGAATCCAAGTTGATCTTGAGGATGTTTTGAATAAAACAATGACACTTGAATGTTATGCATTATTTTCAGGATATTGTTGATTGCTTGATTAATTGTGTTGAATGTTAATGTATGAACATCAAGTTACTATGGATCAGGTATGTGGTTACGCTTATGACTATACTGAATAGTTTCGCGAAGATTTTATCGACGTTTCCCTCAATGCATGAATTAACTGTTGAATGTCTATTTATTTCATGCAATTATAAAGTGACTATGAATATCACTATAAATGAGTATATATAACTGGCTAGATCTGGGTCCACCTCAGTTCCTTTGAAAAGGCTAAAAAAGGGGTAATCCTAGAGCAAGGTCTAGGTTATCGTGAGTTAGAGACTCTTTAGCAAATCCCGAGTTAAGGAGTGGTCTACTTACGAGTAGTGCCATGTGACTCAACCCTAGAAACTGGTTCACTTATAGGTGGATAATGAGGGGTTTAATGGGGACAACACAGAGGATAGGGTACTCTTGGATCGTGGAGTTATATCCAAAATGTAATATCGGTTGTTAAATATGTAATTGAATGATTACATTGTTATCATAGTTGAATATTTATTGTTTCCCCCACATACCAGCTACGGCTGACTGACGTTTTGTTTGTCGGCATTTTAGGTACAATGAAAAGAACAAACAGTAAAGTGTCACATGTGATACTCAATGAGAATTAAAGTGCAAAGGAGGATTAGATAGATTAGTATCGGTGTGGATAGAAGAATAGATATCCAAGTTTTCAAAAGGTATGTAAAGAAAAAATTTATTACCATTTTCAGTATAGTCTGTTAGGATTTAATAATTGTTTATGGTTATATGTCGAACCTTTGATCCTGGATTAATGGGTGCGGCTTCAACCACTTGGTCTCCCTTAATTGGGGGTTATCGGGAGGTGGGGTCGTAACATTTGGTATTAGAGCTTGGGTTCCTCAGTTAACCATTAATAATTATTAAATTTTACAAATTCCATAGAACCCAAGGGAGTTATTAGAGGAATATCCGAAAGATGGAGGTGTCTAGAAAGGGATCATGACTGGAGGCTGGCAAGATTTTCCTCCGCACCGCTAGTCAGAATACGAGGACTCCCAGACCCATCTGACCGCCTGACCAAAGTCTTAGGGTATGAATCGAAACAAGATACCTTTAGGACTTCTCATCTTATTCATCCCTTCTCATCACAAAATTCTGATAAGGACCTGAAGGATTAGGGTTTTCTTTCTTCTCCTCACCCTTTTGAGGTATGGGTGAGGTTCATAAGGTTTAAGGAATCCTCCACTAAATTAATGAAAGGCATGTAAATAAGATGTCATGGACATAAGCTTAATAGATTAAGCGCAAAATAAATAATAGATACATGCTTAGCTCGTATGACATAAGTTGTCATGTCCTCAGAAGAGGCATGAGGCTAGACCTTCTTGACAGGATGATAAGTTAGTCTTGGAGATAAAGATCTCCATTTCAAGTAGAGATCTGGCACATCCTCAGAGGATGATGCTAACCCTAACCCTAAGTGAAGGTTAGAGAGAGGTGAGCTGGACCAGGTGTTTTAAAGGACATGCCTTTGGGATGCCATATGATCCATGGGAGACCTAGCACCTTTGGCAACCCAACCCTGGGAAGGGTCGTGCATGTTAGGGTAAGGTATAGTTTCTTAGATGATGATGTTAGTGAAGGACAATAGAAACCCTATGGGCTTGTACCAGTAGGGCATAGCTGGAACCTAGGGCACGTCATAGTGCTGACAGTAGGATGAAACCTTGGATAAGGAATTATGATGGAGCATAAAGTGTTGTGGATGATCTTGAGCAACCATAAGTTAGAACCTAGGCTTCACCCATGTAGAGCATGCTTTTGAGGTTGATCCTTCATGAAGAGAGGACCTCTAAGGGTGAGGTTGGATGTAGGGTTAGCTCTAGAGAGAGCGGGAAACCCAGCAAGGAGGTTGGAAGCCTAAAACCCTGAACAACAGATGATAGTGGTTGCCTCATGATCGATCCCTGAAAGTTATTGATACCTTGGTTGTCTTTAGAAGGACCAAACCCTTGAGAAAAGATGAAGCTTCTGGTACCTACGTGCCTATGGTAGAGATGTTTACCTTCTAAGGTAGGAAGAAGAGTTCCTTAGACTTAGAACGGTTTAGTAGAAGGTTATGGGGCCATGTACCTTGTTGGTTGTCCTTAAGGAGGACCCAACTCTAAGTATTTCTTGATTTGAAGGATGACAAGGAATGCATGTCATGCATTTTCATGCTTGGTTTGTAGTTAAGAGACAGAGCATGCAGTGAACCTAGGGTTCCTAGGCCTAAGAGGGGAAGTGGTGTACCTAAGGCTCATAATGAGAAGTTGAGTTCCTATAGAAGCGACCATAGTAATACTCATGAATAGAGGAAAAGAGGAGCCCCTGAAGTTAAAGGTGTGTTTAATGAACCCCTCACAGCTAAGTTGATGATAAAGAGAGATATGATCTTGATCCAACATTGAGGAAAGAGGACAAGTATGACCTAGCATGGTGTAGTAAGTGATCTGCCTGTGCCTTAATGTCTTGCTAGGGTTAAGTAGGCTCGTAAACCCTAGACCTAAGAGCTTTTGTGACCTTGTTGATAAGAGATAGTTTCCTCCCATCCTAGGAGAGGGACCCCTTTGAAAGGGTGTATATCAGTTTTGTTGGTTCAAAGTAACCTAAAGAGGTCTCGTAGGATCTTGAGAAGCTAAGTGAAAGGTACATAGTATGGGAATGAATCTACAGACCCATAGGTATCCATCTCTATTGCTTGTGAATGTTTTACCATTATGGGACTTGACCAAGGTAGGCAGGTTTCCATGATGCCTATGAACGGATGGGAGTCAGCCCATGAAAACAGAAAGAGAGATGATGAAGACTTGGGTAAGGTTCTAAGTGAACATGTACTGTAATGGAGAATCCTAAGTCTATCCTAGGGTCAGGTAGGGATAAGAACGATGAAAGTAGGAGTTGCCTAATTCCCTAGTTGCACATGACCATAGGGTCGGGAGGTAACAACTATCATTGTCTGAGGGCCATGGGTTAGGAGATTGATCACCTTCATGAACTCATGGGACCCAACGGATAGATGAGTAGGGCACTCTCTTGATGCATGAGGGAAGAGGGATGACCCCAAAAGAGTCGGTACCCTATAGACCTAGAGGAAATGATTGAGGATATAAACCTTAGTAGGTTCAAGACTAGTTTGATATCATGATGTTTGTGATGAAGTGACATATGTGGCACGTTGCAACTTAGATTTAAAGGTGTACTAGCAAGGTGGGATGTACCATCTCTACTCTTGGAACAGGAAGAACTCTGTATTTGGACTACAGCCAAATGCTTATTTCCTCTTGTTATGGGGGTGAGAGATAGGACATTATGCATGTCATACACCAAGGATAAGAGATGATGTAGGTTGGAGTGTTGCCACGAGAAATGGGGATAGAGAAAATATATTACCATGGTAAAGTGAATGAATGATGGATGGCTTGCAAATACTAAGAGGAATGAGGTAGTCCCCTTATGAGGAAGTTTCTATGATGAGCTATGTAGAACTTACAAGTTATACCAGGTTGGGTTTGGACACCATGATAATGAAATCAGAGAGTGTTCTTAATAGAGATAGACATGGAGTTTGAGGTAATATAATAAGTGAAATACATGGAAGTGTATGTCTTCAATGTTACCTAATACCTAAGGATGAGAGGTGGTAATGTATGCTCTGGTTAAGACTTGTTTGAATAGAAGCTAGAAGAGGTTGTTTGGCTAACCCTAAGTTTGAAAAGGAGAGGTGTTTGGATAACACTCAGATGTAACAAGATGTGTGGACTAGTTAAGGGTTGTTTGGTTAGCCAGCCTAGTTCTTGATACAATGAAAGGATGGTGGTAGAACCTCAAGTACACTTCTTTGGAAGAGAAAGTGACGAAACCCCGACTAGAGTGGTTTAGGGTTTCAGAGGATCTGATCTTGAAAGAATCATGACATACAGAAAATCATGGTTGAAGATCACCGTACACCATAGAAATGGCAATAACACTTTGGATGCTTAAGATAAGGTTGCATGTGGTTTATGGCCATGCAAGCCAGGAGGTAAAGGACGAACCCCAGTAACCCAGTGTATCGATATAGAGGACAAAAGAGTCCCTGAAAGGGAATGGGAGCTCAACACTATGGGTGTTGTGATAGGTCTTCCCTGAGCCAAAGAAGGTCGAGATACAATATGGGTTATGGTAGGTCGCTTTACCTAGATAATATGAGAAAGGAAGAGTTCGGTTAAGGGACAGATCCAGTTGAACTACCCATGAGAAAGATGGTTCAACTACACCATGAAGCGAGTTCAAAGGTTCTTGAGTTTGACCTAAAGGTTCACTTCCATAAAGTGGAAGTAGGTACATGAAGAACTCAATGTTAGTATAGTTTATCACCCCTAACTATGGTTAGTAAGATCCAGACTAAAGGGTCTGATGAGAGCATGTGTGCTCGTTCAGGGTGATATCTAGAGACAGTTCTTGTCCTATGAAAGATGTGACATTGACCACCATAGCCAGTATCAGGTTTTTTATGAAGCTCTGTAAGGGAGGTTGTGTCGGTCACCACTTCAGTAAGGTAATGTTGGTGAAAAGGGCCACATGATGGTTAGAAAAGGACCACATGATGGTTAGAAAAAGGGGCCCCAGTGCGTGTAGATGAAGTCACTTTGATCATGCAAGGGATGAAAGGATCCTAGAGACTATGAGAGTCATGAGCATATGCAAAGTAGACTGACTTACAAGTTACTGTGGAAGAATATGTGAAAATCCGACCCCTCTAAGTTATAACTAAGAGAGCTGAGTTCCCGATGCATGGGTTCTTTTGATATGGATTGGTGGAGAAAGTTAAGTTTGACCTTACCCTCAAGATAAAGTAATGTGTGATGAGTTCCATGTGTCCAGTTTAGAGCACTATGTGAGGTACCCGACCATGTGCTGAGCAATGAACCTAGTGAGCCCCAAGGGAGGCTGAAATGACCTGAGTCGCTTGTGCAGTTTATAGACCCCAGGATGAAAGAACTCAGAGAAAAGAATATGTGATGATAAAGGTTCTTTGGAAACGCCATGTGTACGGCAAAGCCACATAGGGGCCAATGATGGAAATGGAAAAGTCTTATCCTGAATTATTTGTTTGCTTGTTTGAATTTTGAGGACAAAATTCCTATAAGAGGGGAAGGATGTTATAACCCCAATTTTTGGGTTCCAGTGGTGAGAAATGTAATTTCTCATATTAAAGATGTTTAAACAAATAATCATATATTTGGTTGAGAATAATTGGATCTCGTTTACAATAGCCTTGATGTTTGTGTTGTGGGCTTTATTGGCTATTGGGCCCAATAACATGAAATAACAAAGAAAATTCAATTAGTAATTGAATAATTGAATATTTGATAAAAGAAATACGTGGAAACCTCTAGAAGGCAAATCCACAGAGGATTTCAAGCCTCTTGGATTCCTTGGGTTCCAAGGAGTCTAAAGTTGCAAAGAAAAGCAATAAGAAAAATAAAAGATTAATTATGTATTTCTTTATTAAGAAAGAAATTGAAAATAATGATAAAATGTGGAAAATGAATGGAAAGAGGCATAAATGAGAATTCTTGGTGAGATTTCATATCCATGAGGTTTCTAATAATAAAAGGAAGGCCAATGAGGAAAATAAATGAGAAAGAAAGAGAAAATACCAAAATTGTAAAATAAGAAGATAATATGAGTATACCATTAATGTATTACATGGTATGGCTAAAAAGAAAGAAATTTCTATTAAGGGAAAACTTAATTTCGTGCCTAAGGGTTAAAAGTCAAACAATAAAGAGAGTAGGTGAGAGGAATTTCGAATTCCTAATACCTAATGGAAATATGTACATGAAGAGAGAGAAAAATACTTCAAAAGTAAGTAAACTCCCTTTCCTATGAGGAGAAACCTTGTTTGCTTTGTGGGCAAGCAATCTAAGGCTTGGATACTCCCCTATAAAAGGGGTAGGCCCTTTGGGACGAGTTCCAGAGAGATTTTTGCGCCTCCCACTCTCTTCATCACCTTCTTCTTGTTTCTCACACGTGAAACCCTAACCGAGAGAGAGAGAGAGAGAGAGAGAGAGAGAGCAGCCCTGGAGGCAGACTAGGGACTGAGAGGTCGTCGTGTTGGGAGAAGGAACTTTCCTCCACAATCCGGTACGATCCGCCATCCCCTGGGTGCTCGAACCTCCCCTTCCACCTGCAGAAGGGCTGGCCACGGTTTGCAGGTCGTCGGGCCTGAACCGTGCACCTTGGCCACGGCCGAGGGCCTAGCCGAGCACGAGGAGGTGCGGCGGAGGCGGGGGGACCGCCCTGATGGTCTTCGGGGTCGGGAGAGGACAGTGGAGCGATGTCTGATCGCTGCTGCAGCAGCGTACTAGGGTTCGCGGAGGTTGAAGACAACCAACTCGCGTCGGACGGGTTTGCCCCTCAGCGTATCAAAGGACCAACAACTCAAGAGGGGGTAAAAGGTTCTTTCAGTTATGTTTTGAAGAGCCCAGCAACGTTGCATGGGTTTGGCGACGTGGCAGCCTGCTATTGGTCCGGGTAAGTGAAATCTTACAAAAATCATAACTCTTAATTGGTAACTCCGATTAGGGAAAGTTATATATGTATTTTGATCAAAAAAATGCAAGGAACCCATTAAAAATAGTTTTATAGCCTGAATCGGATCATAGTTCGAAATATAGTGTAAATAATCATCTTTAATGAATTAAGGATTAATGAACCCTATTTTGATATAAATAATGTGTTTAATAGGGTTTAATGGATCTTTAGAGTTGATATTAATCTGTTAAATGTAAAAAGATACATTATGTTCAAAAAGGGAGAGCTTTGCACATGATTTGTCTAATTTAGAGTTTATATGTTTGAAATTGGAAAAGTACATAAAGTTCTCATCTTTAATGATTTAACTAAGGAAAAACCCTTAGATTTGATGATAAATGGATAATTCAAACTGATATTAACTTGTTGTTAATAAAAGTGAAAATAGGATTTAAAAAGATGATCTTTTTATATAGTTGGTTTAATTTAGGGTTATATGTACATGAATATGCCTTAATGGGATTAGAAACCCTAATTTATGTTGATATGAATTCTAATGGTTTTAATTATACAAATAGAAGAATAAAATAGATATATGTTGATCAAAGATCTTTAATGTGAATTATTTGGATAATTAGTGTTTCCTAGTGTATAAAAGTGGAAATAGTAATAAATAAGGTTCATATATGTGAGTTGAACTATAATGAAATATGATTTGTCAATTTGAAAGAAACCGAAGATGATAATTAGCCTTAATGTTTTGGATATGACCTAAAAGAATAAAGATAATAGTTGTAGTGTAAAAGAAGCATATTAGACTTAATTGACATTCAATTGTGCCTATGATGCAGAAATTAAAGTTTGTGAACTAAAAGAGCATTAAAAGTGATAAATGCATAATGAAGGCTAAAACCCTAATAAAACCCTAAATTTGGCCTAGAAATCATAAGGTGGAATCCAAGTTGATCTTGAGGATGTTTTGAATAAAACAATGACACTTGAATGTTATGCATTATTTTCAGGATATTGTTGATTGCTTGATTAATTGTGTTGAATGTTAATGCATGGACATCAAGTTACTATGGATCAGGTATGTGGTTACGCTTATGACTATACCGAATAGTTTCCCGAAGATTTTATCGACGTTTCCCTCAATGAATGAATTAACTGTTGGATGTCTATTTATTTCATGCAATTATAAAGTGACTATGAATATCACTATAAATGAGTATATATAACTGGCTAGATCCGGGTCCACCTCTGTTACTTTGAAAAGGCTAAAAAAGGGGTAATACTAGAGCAAGGTCTAGGTTACCGTGAGTTAGAGACTCTTTAGAAAATCCCAAGTTAAGGAGTGGTCTACTTATGAGTAGTGCCATGTGACTCAACCCTAGAAACGGGTTCACTTATAGGTGGATCATGAGGGGTTTAATGGGGACAACACATAGGATAGGGTACTCTTGGATCGTGGAGTTATATCCAAAATGTAATATTGGTTGTTAAATACGTAATTGAATGATTACATTGTTATCATAGTTGAATGTTTATTGTTTCCCCCACATACCAGCTACAACTGACCGACGTTTTGTTTGTCGGCGTTTTAGGTACAATGAAAAGAACAAATAGTAAAGTGGCACATGTGATACTCAATGAGAATTAAAGTGCAAAGGAGGATTAGATAGATTAGTATCGGTGTGGATAGAAGAATAGATATCCAAGTTTTCAAAAGGTATGTAAAGAAAAAAATTTATTACCATTTTCAGTATAGTCTGTTAGGATTTAATAATTGTTTATGGTTTTATGTCGAACCTTTGATCCGAGATTAATGGGTGCGGCTTCAACCACTTGGTCTCCCTTAATTGGGGGTTATCGGGAGGTGGGGTCGTAACATTGGTTGTCCTTGAGGGGGAATCCACTCTGAAGTGTTGCTCGAGTGGAAGGATGATAGGAAGTGCATGTCATGCCTTATACATGCTTGCTTTTTGGGTAAAAGTTGAGCAGGCAGTTGGTCATCAGAAAAGTGAACCTAGGGTTCCTAGGCCTAAGAGGGGAAGTGGTGTACCTAATGCTCATGATGAGAGTTGAGTTTCTATAGATGCGAGCATGGTACTTCTTATGTTGAGAGGAAAGGGAAACCCCTTAAGTTTAAGATATGTTTGACAAACCCCTCCCAGCTAAGTTGATGACATGGGAAGGTATAATCTTGATCCAATGTTGAGGATGAGAACAAGTGTGACCTAGCATGGTTTAGTAGGTGGTCTTTTTGTGCCTTAGTGTCTTGCTAGGGTTAAGCATGCTCATGTGGATGTAAACCCTAGACATGGGGACATTTGTGACCTTTTTTAACAAGGTGTAGTTTCCTCCCATCCTGGAAGAGGGACCCTTTTGTAGGGTGTATACCAGTTTTTGTGGGTTTTCAGGAAACCTAAAAAGGTCTCATAGGATCTTGAGAAGCTAAGTGAAAAGTACATGCTATGATAATGAACCGGAAGACCCATAGTTAACCATCTCTAAGTGCATGTGGATGTGTTACCATGGAGGTAACTGGTGTGGGGCCTGACCAGGGTAGGCAGGTCACCATGACCCCTATGAAAGGATGGAAGATAGCCCGTGAATGCAGAGAGAGATGATGAAGGCTTGGGTAAGATTCTAAGTTGGACATGTGCTATAATAGAATCCTAAGTCTATCCTAGGGTCAGGTAGGGATAAGACTGATGAAAGTGGGAGTTGCCTAATTCCCTAGTTGCACATGACCATAGGGTCAGGAGGCAACAACTATCATTGTCTGAGGGTCATGGGTTAGGAGATTGATCACCTTCATGAACTCATAGGACCCAAAGGGCAGATGAGGAGGGCACTCTCTGGATGCATAAGGGAAGAGGGATGACCCCAAAAGTGTTGGCACCCTATATATCTAGAGGAGATGACCAAGGATTGTGTGGTGACCCAAGTAGGTTCGAAACCAGTTTTCCATGGAAGTAACTTTGATATCGAGATGATCGTGATGTAGAGACATATGTTGCACGTTTCAACTTAGATTTAAAGGTGTGCTGGCAAGTTGGGATGTACCATCTCTACTCTTGGAACATGAAGAAATCTGTATTTAGACTGCATCCAAATGCTTATTTCCTCTTGTTATGGGCGTGAGAGATAGGACAATACGCATGCCATACACCAAGGATAAAAATGATGTGGGTTGGAATGCTGACACGAGATATGGGGATAGAGAAGATAACATACCCTGGTAAAGTGAATGATACATGGATGGTTTGCAAACACTAAGAGGAATGAGGTAGTCACCTTATGAGGATGTTTTTATCATGAGATATGAGTCATACAAGGTTGAGTTTGATCACCAAGAAGATGATATCAAAGTGTTCTCAATGAAGATAGACTTAGAGTTCGAGTTTGGGATGATAAGTGAAATACATGGAAGTGTATGTTTTCAATGTTACCTAATACATAAGAAGGTGAATTAGTAATGGATGCCCTGGTTGAGATATATCTGCCTAGTTTGGCTAGAAGAGGTTATTAGACTAACCCAAAGTTTGGAAAAGAAGATATGGTTGGCTAACACTTTGATGTAATGAGATCAGTTAATGGTTGTTTGGTTAGCCAGTCTAGTCCTTGATACAATGAAAGGATGGTGGTAGAACCTCTGATGCATTTCTTTGGAAAAGAAGGTGATAAAACCCTGATGAGAGTGGTTTAGGGTTTTGGAGAATCAATCTTGAGGAATCATGACATACAGGAAACCATGATTGAAGATCACCATACACCGTGGTACTACCAAGATAGTAAATGACAATAGCACTTTGGATTCTTAAGATGAGGCTGCATGTGGTATGTGGCCATGCATGATAGAAGGTGAAGGATGAGCACTGATAACCCAGTGCATTGATATAGAGGATAAAGAGTTTCCGAGAGGGAATGGGAGTTCATCACTATGGATGTTGTGATAAGTCTCCCCTAGACTAAGGAAGGTCAAGATGCAATATGGGTTATGGTAGACCGCCTTACCTAGATGACATGAGATTACTATCAAGGGACAGATCGAGTTGAACTACATATGAGAGAGATGGTTCAAATACACCATGAGGTGAGTTCAAAAGTTCTTGAGTATAACCTAAAGATTCACTTTCATGAGGTGGAAGTAGAAACGTGAAGAAATCTATCTTAGTACAGTTTATCACCCCTAACTAATGGTTAGTATGACCCAGACTAAAGGGGTCTGATGAGAGAATATGTGCTTGTTCAGGGTGATAGATAGAGACAGTTCTTGTCCTATGAAAGATGTGATGATGACCACCATAGTCAGTATCAGGATTTAAAGAAACTCTGTAAGGGAGGTTGTGTCGGTCACCACTTCAGTAAGGTGATGTTGGTGAAAGGACCACGTGATGGTTAGAAAAGGACCACAATGTGTGTAGATGAAGTCGCTTTGATCATGAAATGGCTGAAAGGAGCCAAGAGACGACATGATTCATGAGTTGATGCAAAGTAGACTGACCTGCAGTTCACTGTGGGAGTATATGTGACATGAAAATCCGACCCCTCTGAGCTATAGCCAAGAAAGCTGGGTCCCCGATACAAGGGTGCATTTGATATGGATTGGTGGAGAAGGTTATGGTTGACCTTACCCTTCAGGATAAAGTAATGGGTGATGAGTTCCAAGTGTCCAATTTAGAGCACTATGTGAGGTTCCCAGGCCATGTGCTGAGCAATGAACCTAGTAAGCCCCAAGGGAGGCTGAAATGACCTGAGTCGCCTGTGAGGTTTATAGATGACAAGGTGAAAGAACTCAGAGAAAGGAATATGTGGTGATAAAGGTTCTTTGAAAGTGACATGGATAAGATAAAGCAACATAGAGGCCAATGATGGACATGGAAAAGTTTTATCCTGAATTGTTTGTTTGCTTGATGGAATTTTGAGGAAAAAATTCCTATAAGAGGGGAAGGATGTTACAACCCCAACTTTTGGGTTCTTGTGGTGAGAAATTTAATTTCTCCTAATAAAGATATTTGAACAAATAATGATATAATTTGATTTGAATAAATGGATTTCGTTTACAATAGCCTTATTGGTTGTTTTGTGGGCTTTATTGGTTATTGGGCCCAATAACAAGGAAAAGACAAAAGGAACTCCATTATTAATAAGAAATGGAGAAAAGAAAAATGTAGAAACCTCTAGAAGGCAAAAGAATTTAATCCAAAGGTGGATTTTGTGCCTCTTGGGTTCCTTGGGTTCCAAGGAGTCTAAAGTTGCAAAGAGAATGCAATAAGAAAAGAAAAGATCAATTAAATATTTCTTTATTAAGAAAGAAATTGAAAACAATGATATATTGTGGAAAATAGAAAGTTATGGATATGAAAAGATATTTCAATAAGTCTCTCGCAATGTCAAAATAGGTGGGAAGAACATTAATTTAATGAATATTTTTGAGGAATGTATCAAAGAAAGAGGTGAAGGAATAATCTAGAAGTTACAAGTCATAAAAGTTTTCCAAGACCAAATATTAGTGGGAAAGATATTATTATTTGCTTTCCCTTTTATATCCAATGTTGTAAAATTAGTGGAAAGTTCCTTCTCATAATGTCGACATTTATGCATTAAAAAGATGGGAAACATATTGAATCCTTCCCTTGAAACTTGCCTTGGCTTTTCATAAAATTATTTGAAAGGAATATCAATCAAATAATATTAGAAAGAAGTAATGGTGTGCCTTTCCACTTGTGGAAGAGAAGACAAAGGGAAATGAAAAAGGATATGATGAAGGGATATGTATATATATACATGAAGGTTATACACAGGAGCCAACCAACATTGTTTCCTTCTTCCTGCAACACCCCCATCAAACCACCTCCTCTAACCTCCTTCATCTTCTTCTTCTTAGGTACATACAGTCTAGGTTTCCCTCCGTGGAAAGACACCTGCCAACCCAACTACCTAAAGGATACGACGCTTGACCCTCTCCTTGTAGCGTCTAACATGATCAGGGGTGGTAGACTTTAAGATCGTCATGGTGGTCGTTGGTCATGGAGATCCTGGAGAAAGCCAGGAAGTTTTATGGACTATCTACTGAAGTGAGTTCGGTGAAGCCTGGAAGTGGCAGGGCCACTGACGTCCAGCCATCGGAGATGCCAAGAAGGATGAGTCAGCCACCATTGCTATGGCTGAACCTAGCCGTATCCATCAAGGACGGGTGAGGTCCTGAGGCCTCCACCTGCCCCTCAGATCAGCAGGGTGGGCGGGTGCAAAATCCTCACTATCACCATCACTAGGTCGAGCATATGGAGGGAGTCGACGGGCGGGAGGAGGAAGAGCAATAGGTTTTGCCTCGCCAGAGCGTGAGTTGAAACCAGCGCCCTCGGTTAGTTTTCCCAAGTTGCAATGGTGACCAGTAGCACCGACCAGAGATGTCGATAGATAGATGCAGACGCCATAGAAGCATCGTGCCTTAGGCACCCAGTGGCAAGGCGGGCATCTTCCTCCCGCCGCGGTAGCGCTGGCGAATGACGCCTACGCACAGGATGAGGGACGCAGGACTGAGAGCGAGGGAAAGTGATGAAGTCCCAATTCTACTGAACTGCCTCCTATTGGCTGGACCAAAATCTCAGCCGGCCCAGTAAGGATTTTACAGGCCTGGAAAATAAGGTAACTCTTATGATGACATGTCTACATATTATTGGCCTATGTATGTTTATTCTTGAAAATGATCTAGTAAATTATTGGTAACTCGAAACATAGCAACACTATTTATCAAACTGATCAGAAAAATGAGAGGAATCCAAAGAAAATATAATCAAAGTCTGATTAAGCTTCTTGTTCTAAAAGTATATGCAATATGTGTTGTGCTATGATTAATAGAAAGGAAGATCTAAGAATTGTTTTATAATGATGCTTAATTGAGTATATTTGGTTATGTTGAGTTAAAATTTGATATTGACATGTCTATTAAAGAAATCCTTAATAATGATGAATAATTGATGATGCTAGATTAATAATCTTATACATGTTGTTTTAGGGTTTTAAAACCAATGTTGACATCTTGCTATGATCTTAATGTCAGTAATGTGATCTAGGTATCATGAATAGTTTAATATGTGTAAGATGATGATTAGGGTTTCACCTGATCAATTAAATGTTGTAATCTTAGAAACCATAATATGATTAAATTAGTATTTGTAACCCTAACTTATAGTCCAAACATGAGATAGTCTTAAACCCTAGTTTAGGAGTGCATCTAGATCTGAATAATGTAAAGAGGATACATGGTGACACGTATGTAGAATGCTTTGTTTCAGATATTGTGGATTATATGCTTGGTTGCTTGGATGTTTGGATACACTCTTAAAGTATATGATTTTCTGCATAATTTCTTTGATGGCATAAGGTACGTGGTTACGCTTATGAATAATCACTTTAGTTTCACAGCAATTTCTGGACGTGTTTATCGGTTACTTGAAAATAATTGTTGGATGCCTTTTATTTCATGAAACTATAAAGTGACTATGATTATCGCCATGAATATATATATATATATATATATATATATATATATATATATATATATATATATATATATATATATATATATATATATATATAACTGGCTTAGATCTGAATCCATGTGTAGTGCCATGAGACCCTTTAGCATGCCATGAGTTAAGGAGTGGGCTACTTACGGGTAGTGCCATGTGACTCAACCCTAGAAATTGGTTCACCTATAGGTGGGACCGTGAGGGGTTTAATGGGGACCTACTATAAGGAAAGTAGCATCCATGTCCACTGTAGGGATAGCACAGAGGATAGGGAATGCATGGATCACACAGTTATATTTAAAACATAAAATTGTTTGTCAAATGGTAATTGGCTGCAATACATTGTTATGAATAATTGCACGATTATTGTTTCCCCCACATACCAGCTTCGGCTGACCGCTGTTTTGTTTGTCAGCGATTTAGGTACAAAATCCTAAAAGGAAAAACAGTAAAGCGACATATTGTGAATTCACAAGTTAAAGAACAAGGAGGTAATAGTTAGATTAGTTCCAGTGCAGATAGAGGTTTAGAAATCCAATCTTTCAAAAAGGTATGCAAAAGTTTATTTTCTTACAACTTTTCAGTTTAGTATGTTAAAATTTAATAATTGTTCTTGGTTAATTGTCAAACCTTTGATCCGAAATTTATGGGTGCGGCTTAGACCTCTTGGTCTCCCTTAATTGGGGGTTACCGGAAGGTGGGGTTGTAACACAGGGCAACTACATGATTAAGGTTTCACTTGATTATTTATGCCAATTGGGTGAGAATTAAGGCTGCATCAAACAACTGGGCATACAAACCCTAATTCCCTCTAGCAAACATAACTGTAAAACAACTCCAGAAGATATAAAATGTATGAGGTATAAACTTGTCACATCACCACATGATATCTCTGTCATACAAGGACAACATCATAATCACATCATCCAGGGATAACCATCCCTTCTCACATCACTAGAGAACATCACCTCAACTAGGCACAAGGCCTCTACCAAGTAACAAGACCCAAATCACATAGTTTTTGCACATCATAATCATCTCATCATGCCTCATCAAGGAACATAATCATCACCTTGTGTCATATGAGATATACCATAGCAATCACCAGCTATGATATACATTCGACCTGCCACATTAGGGCTACACAAGTAGGAGAGAGAAAATGTAGGGCCCCTAAACTTACTTAATGAGTTGAATAAGCTTAATTATCATAATAAAATTCTTATCACCCTAATATAACCTTGTGATATGCTTTTAAATCATAATACAAGCTTAAGTTTCAAATTTGGTCCAATTTAGACACTATTTGAGCAAGTTATGCAATTTTATGCACATTTTGAACGCTTCTGCAATTTACCCAATTGAGAGGTTTTCTGTGGCATCCAACTCACAAAAACAAGATTAACTTAAGTGGAAGAAAATTATTTGCAGCTTATTACTGAAAATCACTGAAAATTTAGAACTTTTTGCAAAGAGATCCATACATAGGAAATATTTCCCATCAAGAACCATTGTATAACATTTACATACTGGTTCAAACGTACATAACCTGTACCATCTCTTTTCAGAGACTACATCATCAAATGTCTAATAAGCATTACATATAGACAGTATACAAATCTCGAGGCATCAAGCCAAAACCTCAGTTTGACTCATAAAAAACACTGACTCAAAACTCCGAGGACCTGAGAGTACAGACACGACACATAGGACTTTCTAATTACATAACTTGACAGGCAAAATCTCCACCTGAGATATTACTGATGTTCTTGCTGTTACTACTGCTGTCCATTCCCTGCAATGGAATTCTTCTTCTTTGTCCACATCCACCTAAAACGTTGGATCCCACGGGGGTGAGACAATTGTAAATTACCCCAGCGGGAGATATAACTCTCCGCCAAAACATTGTTATAGCAGTTTATTAAAATAAACTGAGAAGAAGGATTTATATATTTAATTAACAGTAGGTAAGTCACTTGTATGAATAAAGTAAAGTCATCTCCTTTTTCAAGGACAACATTGCATCTACTCATGGTAGACTCATAGTTCATTCATCTAATTGTAATGAATACAACAGATATGAACAACATTAATGAACTATAGTTATATAATAGAAATGTAACATCAGCCAATGAATTTCCTTATTCAATCCTTAAGCAAACATGCTATACGGCTGATTTCATTTTACAAACACACATGCCCTGAGGAGATGAGGTATACCGCCCATACTCCAACCGACCACTACAAAGTCAAAATCGGTACCATACATAGGTCAATGGAAGAGCCGGATTCCCATGACCTCTCACATCCCGGTCACTGCGGGACAACAAGCAGGACTGTGTTAACTGCTCAAAATAGCTTTCCAGGGTATACTGGAACTTCGCTATAGAGTTAGAGTGTCAACTGCACTCTCATCGGCCATCGAGATATTTAATGTTTATCTCCTCGAACCGACATTAAATATGTTGGTATGTAAGCCCTGAGAGCCAATCATGGGATGATTGGTGGGATACATTAAGATTGATTTGATAAACATCAAAGGCAAGCTTCCAATTCTTTCTGGTTCATTCATATGAGATAGTGATAGAACAGATTGAATGTCTAGAGAATGACAATACTCAATGATGTATGCTTTCAAGTTGAGGACCTGAACGATGAGATCATATAGATGCTAAGAGTTTGTACATTCTTGTTATGTCCCTAGTCGGATGTCATTGTGGAAGGTAGATAGACAGCAATGACACACACGACTAGATTGTGGTGTTGGTTGATGACATAATCTCATTAGTCATGATACATATATATCAAACCAAACACATAGGTACTTGTTAGAGAACAAGTGTACCAGACAAACCCACCGTGAGTTTGACACATGGAACCATGACATGGTAGTCACAGTCAGTACTCACAGTGATGGTGGTGAGTGTGATTCTTTGACCTGAAATCACTACACTCAACACATGTCGTTGGGCACACTTTGACATCATCAAACGCAGTCCTGAAACATGGGTTGTTATAAAGGTGATGATTGGGTGGCTTCGACACATGGGGTTTTGAGGGGTGAGTGATAGATATGGGATTTGTCCCCCTTGAGGGAGTTTGATATCCATGGCCACTTGATGAGTAGGATTGAGAAAGGCGTGCACGCATGTGTGAATCAGTATGTGATATTGATGTCATACATATCTCTTCCAATCTACTCTGAGATCAAGAAAGTGAATGAATGTTGACAGGATGATTGTTCCATGCCTCGAGTTCATTCGGGATATCAGTGACAAAGGAATTATACATTCACTGTAACACCATTCACGGATTGTAGGATTGAAAGTTTTTCTCCAACTTTCTATTTCACTTGGGTAGCAGTGATGTGTGACTAGGCACCGCTCCTTGCTTGTGAAGTCATAAGTGTTATGGATTTTCATTACCAATGTGAAATGGACCTGCAGGGTCACACACATAGGATTTAACCTGGAAAAGGAGTTTTGTCCACAGACAATGTTTAGATTGATTACTAAAGGAGTCTAGTAGTTCAATTAAACACTCAATTAATTGATAGCTCAATGTCATAATTTTCAAGGTGTTGGACACATTGATTGGAGTATCGGATTGATTGAAACTGCAATTGACTGATTCTGCACAATTTGCACTCCCAACCGATCGACTTATGTCATGAACCGATCAGCTCAACTTGGTGAACCGATCGGCTCAGATGGTGAGTCGATCGGCTCATGGACAAGGTGTTTGATTGCTTCAAGTGTTGAAATGATCGGTTCAACTGGTCCAACCGAGCAAGTTGGGAAAGTCAGGTTGGTGACAAATTTCCTTTCGTTTCACTTGCCCAATTTGATTGGAACAAGGATTGGTATTTGATACCAAATAGAAACAAAAGATGGAAAGTCAATCGGGAACTGACCAGGACCACGAACCGACCGGTTCAGAAGTGAACCGACCATTTCATGGGTCCCAACCGATCATTTGAGGTGTCAACTGACCGGCTCAGGTCCCCAACCAACCGTTTTAGAAATGAAACAATCGGTTCAGGTTGCGCAGTTGGTTGTTTTTTGTGGAAAATCTTGAACCCTTCTACTCCTGCTTTAGTCCCGCATTTCTCAGGATAGAGAACCATGTCCCATGACCCTCCTATATATATAGGGGTATTGGGGACTTCTCTAAGAACAACTCATTGCAACCAGTTGCTCTGTAAAGTTGTCGTTCTCTCTGGTTTTGGTAACTGAGAGAGCCTGAGCAAGTGCTACCCGATAAGGGAGGCACAACAAGGGAAAGACAACTGCAGAAAGTGACTGGTGGTAGGAGAGTGTGTCAGTGACTAGTACGCTGACAGGAGGGTGTGACTCCTTCCAATTCCTTGTGAGACAAGGAGATTGGAGTTCCAGGTGGTCCGTGTGGACTACTTCAGAGGCGGGAGATTTCTGCCACTCGGAGGACAGCTGTCAATCCCGATAGTCCCGATGAGACCAGGAGTTGTCAGTCCTGGTGTGACCAGGAGCTACACAGACATCGTCCAAGACCGGAGGTGAAGACAGTGCAAGCCGCGAGGTATTGTCGCCGAGCAAGCCTCGGGACAAGGTATGATTCCACAAACCATCCTTTCCTATTGTATAGACGTTGACGCGTTTCCTTGTTCTGGGTTTGGGGAGAAATTTTTTTGTTTCCGCTGCCTTCTCTACCTCCCCTAAAACCCAATAGTGGTATCAGAGCCACGTCAACTGCTCTATACTTTAGGATTATCAATATGATCGATTTTGGTTTGTCGCCTTTATTTATTGCATACGATGCGAATAAAATAGGCTTTATGCATGTCCAATCCTAAATTCACAAATCCAAATTTACATATATGATATGTATTATTAATGCACTAGATACGCGTCGCCCTTAAACGAGTTTTGTGGTGGATGTATAGCGTGGTTATGGCCAATAAACCCTATTTGTGTATGGTTGTATGTGGTTGCTTGCATCTCGGTCTGCACACCAATCTTCCCTTTCTCCTATTCCTGATGTAACTCGAAATAATTCGAGATTTCTTTCCTACCTTTGCTCCCCTCGAATGTAACTCGAGGTTTTTTTTTTACAATGTAAAATAGGATAGAATTTTATTTCCTATTATGTCAAAGAACGGAGGACATCCTGATGATAGCTGAGATGATCGGTTCAAGGCGTGAACCGATCGGTTGACGTTCGAGACGATCGATTCAAGGAGTGAGCAGATCGGTTGATGACCGGTTCGAGGAGCGAGATGAGCGGGTGGCGGCCATGAAGAGATGCACAATGACCAGGCGAACCGATCGATTGGAGGATCCAACCGATCGGCTGGTGGCACCCACCCGACCGGCCTGATGGTGAGCCGATCAGTCATGTGATGAGTTGATCAAACCCAAAAAGGCAAAGCACATAGTTCATCTTGTACATGTTGCATGTGATGTAGGCCTAGATGACCGTGATTCCTCTTGGCTCGAGGAATCACATTAGGATGTCCATAATCATCGCTTTTATCATTTTGCATGTTTTTTGTGGGATATAGCATGTGTATGATACGTACTATGTATTGTGGTGATTGGATATGTATATGTATATAAAAACCAAATCCCTCATTAAATATTAAGTTTTAGATGCCTTCCAAATGCGACACGCATGAAAAGCTTGATCGACCAAGTGTGGGCACACCCTAGCGTGGTGCACCGTCTATCTCGTGGAAGCGTGAAGGATGAATATGTGGTTCTGCCCTAGCAGGGTGCATATTCATCGTGTTTGCTTTGGGTTGGACTTAACAAGGTGACCTAGATGGGATCTAGCACCTTGAGGCATGGATATGATCATGGCAAGGAGTTGCATATGACATCTTATCAAGAGTTTCATATGATGCAATTGGCAAGAGTTGCCTATATGAGAGATCTAAGTTGTGGGTGACAGCCCTAGCTGGTCCATGATTTAGAGGATTTCAGGATCTTGCCCACTAGAAGGTTGTACGCTACAATCTTCCGAATTGATGGTGAGGGCTATCAATTTGAAGTAAAATAGTGGGAGCGATAATTAATTAAAGGCCTAATTATATCGTCAACTTTTCAAATCAATCAAATAAGTCAAAAATGATTTTTGGACTAAAATTGCATATTTCCTTTTCTAGTACAAATGGCAACAAACAACAATCACTTTTCTTTGTGATCCATCCTTGAAAAGGACAAGCTGAATGGGAAAAACTTCCATGACTGGTATAGGACATTGAGAATTGTTCTCACTCAAGAGTGAAAGCTCTATATCCTGGATACTCCAATTCCAGAGGAGCCTGCTCCTAATGCACCAAAGACAGAAAGGGATGCTTACAAGAAGCATTCTGATGATGCCATTGATGCAAAGTGCTTGATGTTGTGCTCTATGAACCACGAGATGCAGAGACAACATGAGAACATGGGTGTCATTGAGATGATTCAGCATCTCAGGAACATGTATGAAGATCAGGCACAAAAAGAGAGATATGATGTCTCAAGGGCACTGTTCAAGTGTGTCATGAAAGAAGGAGATCCAGTTGGTCCTCACACACTAAAGATGATTGGGTATGTGGAGAACCTGACAAGACTGGGATTTCCACTGAGCCAAGAGTTGGCTACTGATGTGATATTGCAATCGTTGCCAGAATCCTACAGTCAGTTTGTGATGAACTACAACATGAACAACTTTGATAGGCCACAGTTAGAGTTTTTGGCATGTTGAGGACAACCGAGACACAGATGAAGAAGGACAAGCCTATGTCTGTGATGGTGATCACGAGCAAGAAAGGCAAGTCCAAGCACAAGGGCAAGGGCAAAGCTAAGAAAGGTTCTGATGCTAGCCAGGAGCCCAAGTCGTCTTCAGCTCTCAAGGCCAAGGGAGGCGTGACCAAGAAAGGCAATTTCCACCATTGTCAAAAGCCAGGACATTGGGAAAGGAATTGTCCTCTCTATCTGGAAGAACAAAAGAAGAAGGAGGCGACAAACATCTCTACTTAAAGGTGTCATGAAAGTAAACTTGTAACACTTTTGAGGTATATGATACCAAGATGTAAAGTATAAATCACTCAATAAATGGGGAAAGTGTTGCCACCATAGATAGGAGTACTTTAGTTTATTTTCAGCCTAAAAGGCATGTAATACAGTTATGAACTGCTATTTCATATTTGCCAATAGATAGAAACACTTTATTTTTTCATATTGTATGATAATGATGGCAATCAATAAAGAGATGTTTCAATTTCTAAAGATATGATCTTTGTGGCAATGCCTTGTTTATCTTGTGGTATTTGATATGCATAAGATAAAATGATACCTAAAAGTTATAGATAACTCAAACAATCAAATTAGCATCAATCATGAGAAACTCATTTCTAGTGTCCATGTGATGGATAAATCTCGACTCTTTTGGTTAGAGAACCAATAAGAGACATGAATATCTTGGACATGATTAATCAATCTTCACTAATGGTAGTGGGAGAATGATTATCCTATTAGGTATGATACATGTGATTTATTTACATACCTAATGGAGCAAATGCTAATACTTAAAATGGTGTTTAGATAAATACCAATATGAATATCTTGAAGTGTTCAAGAATATCATAAATGAGGTACAAATTTGGTAAAGTGTTAATTCTTGATGAGATCCATGAATGAAATACTTGGACCAAATGTTTGAGATCCTTATGAGTGATTATGATAGTGTATCATAGTGAACTCATGATTAAGGCATGGTGATGTATAAATCAAGAAGGAATCATACTCTAAGGAGTTAGAGAATGATTATCAAATAACTGAATTCTTCTTAATAAAAGAATACCCCTCACTAATAAAAGAAATTAAGAATCACAAGGGTTGTGAATTCTTATATCCTTACACCTCAATTATCAATGTGATGAGTTGTTCATGTGATGAGTCAACTATCTAGATGAATATGAGGAACCGAATTTTGAGTTATGGTTTATGACCATTTCATCCTAAATGACATCCATGTGAACCATAAGGTATGACCTTGATGGTAGCACCCATTGGATGAAATCCATAAGTGCAAATGAATCTTAAGTGTTAAGACACATGGATAACATTTTGAGAAGGATGATGCTTGTTGATTGCAACTTAATGACTAAGACATTTGGCATATGGATACTAAAACCGCATTCCTATGAGGAATAAAACAAGGATGTGTACGTGACACAACCTATAAGGTTTATGAGTCCACTAATGCAAATGAAGTCTATAAGTTACAATTGACTAATCAATGTGATTGATTGAGTACAAGCAACTTAGAATTGGATCTTTAAATTGATGATATAGTCAAAGGGTTTGACTGATATGTCAAAGATAAAGAAGGGATCTGTGATTTAGTGGGAGCGTGTTCACATTCCACATGTTGATGTGAAATGGAAATGTTCTAGAATGGAAATACAAAAGTGGAAATTATCTTTAAGGAAGATAGAGATGTTTCCTATGTGATAGGAATAGAGATCTATAGAGATATTTCTCTAAAACCTCTTGACCTGAAAGGAGAAAGCATACATTGGCAATCTGTACTGAAGGGTTCAGTATGCACAGATTTAGTGGGAGAAAACTTGTCCATGTTATATGGAGTTAGTATCCCAAGGCCAAGTGTCCAATTCTTATGAAGAATGGGAACACTAAGAATAGATATGGAACTATCATGTATGTAATCATCCCATTATCTTGCATGTATCGACATGGCAAGAACAAAATGCATTCATCATCTTGTATGTAGGACATGGAAATATGATGTGCACATCCTGATAACTCATATATGGGACATGACGAGTGGATGTCTGTCTACTTCCAGTAAGGATTACTAGAATACCATGAGAACTTGATAAGTACTTGAGAAGTACTAGTTCTATGGAGATAAGGAAGAGTTCAATGTAAAGAGTTACATTGATGCGAACTTCCGAAAGGACAGAAAATTAATCGCAAAATATATAGGATATATAAAAGTGAAAGTTTGTTGATAATTGGAAATGTTCCAATAAAACCATTTAAAAGGAAATGTCGAGTATCTATGTGTCGGTGAATAGCAGTGGATACTATATGGATCTGGAAGTTCATGAGATGAACTTATAGATATTCCGCTCATAGATGACAAGTATGGAATCCTTGATCATGCAATGTGGCTAAAGGTTAGCAAAGGAATACTAGATCGCATATTACGACAACTCCATCTCATACGTGTGACGTACAACGAAGAGATGAGAGACATGTAGTTAAAAAATGACTTTGGCAAAGTGTTGCCATTACTCACTATGATCGCACTAGAGCAGAGTAACATGTGGGACATGTTTGAAGATCACTATGAATATGATTCAAGGGTGATTGGCTCGTAGTGCAAGTGGGAGTCTATTGGTATGTATGCCCTGAGAGCCAATCATGGGATGATTGATGGGATACATTAAGATTGATTTGATAAACATCAAAGGCAAGCTTCGAATTCTTTTTGGTTCAGTCATATGAGATAGTGATAGAACAGATTGAATGTCTAGAGAATGATAGTACTCAATGACGTATGCTTTCAGATTGAGGACCTGAATGATGAGATCAGACGGATGCTAAGAGTTTGTACATTCTTGTTATTTCCCTAGTCGGATGTCATTGTGGAAGGTAGATAGACAACAATGACACACAAGACTAGATTGTGGTGTTGGTTGATGACAGAATCTCATTAGTCATGATATAGAGATATCAAACCAAACACATAGGTACTTGTTAGAGAACAAGTGTACCAGACAGACCCACCATGAGTTTGACACATGGAACCATGACATGGTAGTCACAGTCAGTACTCACAATGATGGTGGTGAGTTTGATTCTTTGACCTGAAATCACTACACTCAATACATGTCGTTAAGCAAACTTTGACATCATCAAATGCAGTCCTGAAACATGGGTTGTTATAAAGGTGATGATTGGGTGGCTTTGACACATGGGGCTTTTGAGGGGTGAGTGATAGATATGGGATTTGTCCCTCCGGAGGGAGTTTGATATCCATGGCCACTTGATGAGTAGGATTGAGAAAGGCGTGCACGCATGTGTGAATCAGTATGTGATATTGATGTCATACATATCTCTTCCAATCTACTATGAGATCAAGAAAGTGAATGAACGTTGACAGGATGACTATTCCATGCCTCAAGTTCATTCGGGATATCAGTGACAAAGGAATTATACATTCACTGTAACACCATTCACGGATTGTAGGATTGAAAGTTGTTCTCCAACTTTCTGTTTTACTTGGGTAGCACTGATGTGTAACTAGGCACCGCTCCTTACTTGTGAAGTCATAAGTGTTATGGACTTTCACTGCCAATGTGAAATGGACCTGTAGGGTTACACACATAGGATTTAACCTGGAAAAGGAGTTTTGTCCACAAACAATGTTTAAATTGATTACTAAAGGAGTTTAGTAGTTCAATTAAACACTCAATTAATTCATATCTCAATGTCATAATGTTCAAGGTGTTGAACACATTGATTGGAGTATCGGATTGATTGAAACTACAATTGATTGATTCTGCACAATCTGCACTCCCAACCGATCGGATCATGTGATGAACCGATCGGCTCAGCTTGGTGAACCGATCGGCTCAGATGGTGAGTCGATCGGATCATGGACATGGTGAATGATTTCTTCAAGTGTTGAAACGATCGATTCAACTGGTCCAACCGAGCAAGTTGGGAAAGTCAGGTTGGTGAGAAAATTCATTTCATTTCACTTTCCCAATTTGATTGGAACAAAGATTGGTATTTGATACCAATTAGAAATAAAAGATGGAAAGTCAATCGGGAACTGACCAGGACCACGAATTGACCGCTTCAGAAGTGAACCGACCATTTCATGGGTCCCAACCGATCAGTTGAGGTGTCAACCGACCGGCTCAGGTCCCCAACCGACTGTTTCAGAAATGAAATGATCGCTTCAGGTTGCGCACTTGGTTGTTTTTTGTGGAAAATCGTGAACCCTTCTACTCCTGATTTAGTCCCGCATTGCCCAGGATAGAGAACCCTGTCCCATGACCCTCCTATATATAGGGGTATTTGGGACTTCTCAAAGAACAACTCAGTGCAACCAGTTGCTCTGTAAAGTTGTCGTTCTCTCTAGTTTTGGTAACCGAGAGAGCCTGAGCAAGTGCTACCTGATAAGGGAGGCACAACAAGGGAAATACAACTGTAGAAAGCGACAGGTGGCAGGAGAGTGTGTCAGTGACTAGTACGCTGACAGGAGGGTGTGACTTCTTCCAATTCCTTGTGAGACAAGGAGATTGGAGTTCCAGGTGGTCCGTGTGGACTACTTCAGAGGCGGGAGATTTCTGCCGCTCGGAGGATAGCTGTCAATCCCGACAGTCCCGGTGAGACTAGGAGTTGTCAGTCCCAGTGCGACCAGGAGCTGCACAGACACCGTCCAAGACCGGAGGTGAACACCGCACAAGCCGCGAGGTATTGTCATCGAGAAAGCCTCAGGACAAGGTATGATTCCACAAACCATCCTTTCCTATTGTATAGACGTTGACGCATTTCCTTGTTCTGGGGTTGGGGAGAAAATTTATTGTTTCCATTGCTTTCTCTACCTCCCCTACAACCCAACAAAATATTATTGAAAGATGTGTACGGCATCAATCCCAATCATCGGGAGATTTATGATACATCCATCCCGGAGGCATGAAGGATTGAGAGGTTTGATGTTTACCTGCCCTCAAATCTCTTCACCGGACGTAAGGATATTTTTCACCCATTTACCCCCACATATTCAAAATATGCATTCCGGGTTTTGCAGCGGGCACCCATTTCACCATCACCTGTTCCTGACGATGATGGATCTATGGTCGGGGCTCTACATGAATAGATTTCACTTGATTAATTAAGTACATTTTAATATTCTTTTAGCATCAGCCAAGTTCTCAAACAAGACTTATTACAACAATGCTATAAAGAGACATGTACTACTTTCATCAATGTTTATCAGTCTTTCAAAGACCTTGGGAACTCAATCCCTCATTTCAATACTGGGAATTCTCATCCCTTCACATTCTCATCACCATAATCATATGGTTGTGGGTATTCAAACCCTTAACTTATCATTGAGCATCATTACCATCTTTTAAGTAACTATCACCTTTAGGTCATATGACCAAGGCATTCATGATACTTGTTACACAAGCATCACACATGGCTTTCAAGGACATGGAATATCTTGTCACCTCTTTCTAGGCAACAGCTTACTCATGTGACTCATATAAGTCCATGCACATTGCTACTTTTACTAAGCAACAACAACATTAAGGCACATACTGCCAATCAACATTTATTATATAAATGTCACAGCTCAAACCTGGCTATAAACATCATCTCATAATATCTGTATGGTTATTAGGTATGATCACAGTCATAGAAGATATTCATCACATCATGTGATATAATAGTAACACCATTATTCCTTTTCTAGGAATTAGGGTTTACTATCAAATAGGGATTTTCATTCCCTTTACCCAAATTAGGGTTAGGGTTCCCCATTTCTCATTAATTAGGGTTTCATGATTACATTATCTGTCCAACCCTTAATTCATTATTCCATAACTCTGGGGCATTCAAAGGTATCATATTTGATTATTCAAGAACATTACTTTCACCATATAGCATTAATGATCATCAATTCAAGGTATGAGTTCATTTCTCATCCTCATCATGGTATGACTATATCATACTCATCATTTGGGCTTAACCCCATTCTCAAGGTACATTAATTAACACTCATCAAAGTGCAACAACTCATTACATTTCATTGTAATAGTTGCATAACACACTGCATATGTTTCTTACCCAATTACATTGGATTTGGAGTATATCAAGGTATATAAACTCTGGAGTGCTGAATGTGATAACTATCATATCTTGATGTATCACTTTCTCATCATTTCAGACTCTCTTGAGTTAACCAACTTATCTTGTATTAAGGTATTTACCTCTTAATATATTCCATCACTAAAATCTCACCTTTAGCATATAATGCATAGGCCACACATTAGAATTGTCCAACTATCTTTAATGTTATGGACTTTTCTAATGGTAAAGACATTGCTTACAATAAGGTTGCTTATAATCAACCACATGAAATGTTTCACCTTTATAAGGCCATTCCTTCCATCTCATCATTAGAGTTTCTTTATACCCTTACTTAAAATTAGGATTATGATCCATTGTCATATTGCCCAGGATTAGGGCTTTATGCATTATGACTTCACATTAGAGTCTCCTATACCTTCACCCTTCTGAGGGCCTCTCATCACAACATAGCATTAGAACATCATGTGATATTAGTTCTTAATCAGGGTTTCTCATGGAATCACCCTCAACTAGGGTTTCACATAGAATCACCCTCAACTAGGTTTCACATGGAATCACCCTCAATTAGGGTTTCACATGGAATCACCCTCAACTAGGGTTTCACATGGAATCACCCTCAACTAGGGTTTCACCAAAGTCACCCACAATTTGGGTTTACTATTCATCTCCTTTAGGATTTCATTCAATTATCCATAATTAGAGATTCATTATTCATCCCAATTAGGGTTTTACATCTCACTTCCCTAAATTGGAGTTTCATATATCATTACCCTAGATTAGGGCTACATCCTTACCATGAATTAGGGTTTCATTTAGAATTACCCTCAATTAGGGTTAGAGTTCATTAGCCCTGTCAATTAGGGTTTATGTTCATGATTAGGGTTTCATGATCTCCCTACTTAAGGATCATACCCTTATTCACCACATGAATCATATTCTTGTATGAATTCATGCTAACATCTACTCAACTTGATTAGGTCATATCAACCCTTCAATCACATACATACAACTGTGATTAACATAGTGTACCAAGTCATTGATCCTATAAGCAATTAGGGTTCATCCCTTAATTGGCACTAATCACTTAGGTACTACTAGGGTTTCAACCTTTGTACCTTCATTGATTATCATTACTAATCATCATTGGATCAATGGATCATTCATTATCTTTAATTCTCAAGAGATTCAATCACATTGGACCTTCATTACATAAGGTATCCAATTGAATTGATCAATTGAATCTTCAATTATAATAGGTGTCCAAGTGGATTAACCCATTGAATCCTCAATCAACCTTGACTACTTGAGCCCCAAACGGTCTTGGTATTTCAAAGTTTAAATGGTTTGAAACCGTTTGGTAAAGGTCCACACTCAAGACCGTTTGTTAAAGTAGTAGGTGAAGACCGTTTGCCCAAGTTTGACTTTTGAAACCGCATGGGCACAAACGGTTTGGGATCGTTTGGTCCCAAACGGTCTTGACGGACCAAATGGTCTTCAGACCGTTTGGTCCCAAACGGTCTTCAGACCGTTTGGACTCAAACGGTCTTGAGACCGTTTGGTCCAAACCTCCTCAAAACCGCATGGACCAAAAAGTGTCTCAACCACTTCAATTGTATTAGGGTTTCCAATGTTGATCCCCTCAATCGATCTTATACATGTTAGCCAATCATCAATTGAGTCAATTAGGTCAACCTTCAACTGATTTGACGCTCAATTGACCCTCAATTGATTATCAATTAGGGCTTGAAGCAATTGGATTAGGGTTTGGAATCGATATTCCTTCAACATTAATCAATGCAAGATTAGTTACTTTGAAACCATTGAACCATCATCCAAATTGAACATGACCTGATCCCAAACGGCTTTGAGGTCGTTTGGATGACCACCAAATGGTCTTGATACCATTTTCGCATGACATCATCAAAATCCAAATCAACCAATTAGGGTTTGGATCATTGGATTGATCACCAAATCAGCAATTGATCACACTCCAACTTAGTATCTTTGGATCTTCAATTGCTTAACCATACTCAACCCTAGACCTCTAAACGGTCTTGGGTGACCTCCAAATGGTCTTGAGACCGTTTGGGTGATCCCCAAATGGTCTTGAAACCGTTTGGGTCAATCAACCCAAGTTTCAAACTCAACCAACTTGGAAATCAGCACTTAACCCGATTAGGGTTTTGGTGATTGATTGACCTTCATCTCATGAACCAATTGGAACTAACCAAACAAAATTGATGAGTCATTAACCTGGATCATTTTAAACAGATCTCCAAATGGTCAACCCTGGTCAACTCCACCAAACGGTCTGAAACCATTTGGTCTCAAGCGGTTTGGTGAAACCGTTTTCTTCTAAACAGTTTGAAACTATTTGCTCCCAAATGGTTTGAGAAACCGTTTGAGCAACACAAACAAGACCGTTTTCCTTGGATATTTGTAGAGGTATGTGCTTATCATCTTCAACCTCTAAACTCACGAAACCTGCTGTGTTTTCCATGGTGATTGCATCAATCAACCAAATCAATTATTGTGAATATGAAAATGATCATTATTTGATAAGGAATTGAATGCAATAACAAAATCAAGGGTTCAAGTTATAAAACCCACCTCCAATTGAGCTCCAAAGCTCCATTATAATGGCAACAATGGTGGATGCAACTCCTTTCACCATTCCAAGGCTCGTCCTCAAGGTTTGAGTGAAAAGGAATGGTTAGAATTGAAGAGGAGATTGAAATAGGAAGAAATCATGCATTGATTTGTGATTTCCACCATGAAATCGTGATGAACCAAGGTCAAAAAGCTTACCAACAGGTTGGGGGTCGTCCTCCTGACCCTCCCAAGCTCCCTTGGTCGTTCCCCAAGCAAGGAGAAGAAGTGGGGTCGTAAAAGCCTTTCATTTGGCTTGTAAGAGGTTCTTTTATAAAAAATTCAATGAGAGAGAATGTACTTTGCAAAAATCCAATTAATCCCAAAAATGTGGCCGCCTCTTCCCCCTCATCTTCCTTAGGGATGAGTCTATCTTGTTTGCCTCTTATCCCTCTCAATTATCCATGATTTAAAAAAAAATAAAATCAAGCACCTTAAATCATATTAAATTAATATCCATATGTGAGTGGATATTTCTTTTTCTTATAAAATTGTGTGTGAGTAATCCATTCCCTTGGATATTTTCTTGGTCCTTGCAAAGCTCAAGGACGTCACACACACATATGAATCCAACCATTTTAGTTTTGGTTGAAGGCCCTTTAATTGATACATTATTTTTGCCCTAAATCGAATTAGGGTTTCAATTAGGATTAAATCTTGATTATTTTAATATCAAGATTCTCTCTCCTCCAACTTAATTCAAATGAGGTGCCCCTCTCATTTTATTTTCTCTACATGATGTCAAGAAACATTAGGGACCTTATTAAAATGGTAAATTACATATTTCACCCTAGGTTTTGGGTAAATTATACATTACACCAAAACCAGGTTTTCATGCACATACATTGCTTTATCAACTCTTTCTTGGTATTCAGGCTTCCATAAGCCATGCCTCAGCATCATTTTCACTATCATGATGCTTCAAAACATGAGGAACATATTATCATGCACAATTTGCAATTAAACCCCTCAACTTGGGTAATTTGCACTTTAGTCCAAAACAAGCAAACAATGCTTCAACATTATTCAAATAGGACTAAAATTGCAACATAGGTTCCTCTTGAGGCCTAATTACTTTTCACAAGATGAGATTAAGCATATAATCATCTTTCTTAATCAAAACACCTAGGGTTAGAGTATAACCTAGGTCAGGGATGTTACAAATTATAAACCCCTAACAAGGATTTCGTCCTCGAAATCCAGATAAAGGAAGACAGATGTATTTTATTCATCATAATATCTAGTCTTCACATATCATCTCCTTATTATGGACGCACCATACAACTTTGATCAGCACAAAGTGTTTCCATACAAGATTTTCATAGAATCAACACACAAGGCATATGCTCCACTGTTCCTCATCATTGACTATAGAGTCAACTTTGTGTCAAATAACACTTTTCTTATTCAGAGAAGCATCATACATTCTTCTATTAATATCATATTTATGCAAAGCATAAACCCCTAACATATGATGTTCATATCATTTTATATTATCAGACTTATTTCATAGTTGACCACTCCAGGTAGCCAACCTAAACCATATGATATTTCTCAGCTGCCATAATCTTTCACCTTGGTATCTATCACATGTGTTGAGAACACATCACATATTTATCTTCCTTTCATCTTGGAACATTAATTATTACATATGTCCTCATCTTGGAACCAAAGTCCAGGATAAACTGATACTTTTCTAAGTATCCATCATATGAACATATTCATCTTATGCACATCAAGTGTCCTAAGGCCCACTTGATTACCATGTCCCTGAAAGGAAAGAAAACAAGGATTCATATTCCTCTTATTTATTTGTGTATTTTCAACTATTCATGAACCATTTACTCTTTATCTCATCCTAAGTTCCTTGCCTTTAGCATTGGAATTTGTAAGGATGATTGCATGTCATTATCCCTTTATTTATTATTATCTAGCATGTTTATGATCATCTCATGATCTCATCACATTTCCCATTTCCTCATTATGGGAAAGATCTTTATTATGATGGAAGCATTATTGAACAGGGTTCATCTCCCTCATTCTTATTCTTATCTTATGAGGAGTACACTTTTAGTTCCTCATACAACATGCTCATCTGAGATTATCTCAGACTTCTTTTTCTTATGCATGGGATATGACACATTTATTCATTCCATATTTCTGATTTCATGATACTCATTAGATTGTCTCAGAATGACCACTTGATCAGAGAAATCAAAAAGACAACAATCTAAGAGTTTCCATACCCACTTTATCATCAATAGTTGTATACCTGGCCAGGGTATATAAATACTGAGATCAAGTGGTATGCACTTTGTATATTATCATACTCCTTCTTTTCATATTATCACAAGCATAAAGCTTAACATCCCTGAATTTTATCTAGGCATCTCTTCTCTACCTCTTTTTCTCTCATAGAGGTAAAAACAACATAAAATAATCGTAATGTTTTACTATGCAAAACATAAGTCCTCACAGGACTAATCAAGGAAAGTTCAATCAATTCCTTTCTCAGTTAATCCAGGAATTCATAAGATGACATATTTGAATGACATTATCTTGTCTAACTTTTCATAATTCATGAATTATTCACTGCCTCAGGCTAACTCTGCCTCAAAGGTTGATTCAACAAGCTAAGGTTGAGCACAGACTCAATTTAAGTCCAGAAATTCATCATTTCCTTTTTCTTCAACCCGCTGATGCTAATTAAAAATCCTATTGATATTTAAAACATCATCATTGGGATTGGTAATCTAGGTTACAATGCCAAAGCTTGATCCACTATATACATTACGGTTGCCCTAAATTCTCCAACAGTAATACTTAAAGAAGGGTTTTCTTATCATAGATGGATCGGCTAGGGGATTCTCAGGCAATTGTCTCTCTCTTATCTGTTCCCATGCACCTCTTCTTGGAACAACATTACTGCTTTCAGCAGCAACCTCCTCATGTGACCCAGTCATCTTTAAGTTCTCCTTCTCTTATTCGAGCAGAAGACACTATCGGATACACTGGATGACACCAGAACAGACTCTACTACCTTAGTCGTATGTCTCTGTAGACTCAGCAAACCTAGAGCTCTGATACCACTAATTTGTGGCATCCAACTCACAAAAACAAGATTAACTTAAGCAGAAGTGAATTATTTGCAGCGGATTACTGAAAATCACTGAAAATTTAAAACTTTTTGCAAAGAGATCCATACATAGGAAATATTTCCAGTCAAGAACCATTGTATAACATTGACATACTGGTTCAAACTTACATAACCTGTACCATCTCTTTTTAGAGACTACATCATCAACTGTCTTATAAGCATTACATACAGACAGTATACGAATCTCGAGGCATCAAGCCAAAACCTCAATTTGACTCATCAAAAACACTGACTCAAAACTCCGAGGACCTGAGAGTACAGAGATGACATATAGGACTTTCTAATTACATAACTTGACAGGCAATATCTCCACCTGAGATATTACTATTGTTCTTGTTGTTACTGCTGCTGTCCATTCCCTGCAATGGAATTCTTATTCTTTGTCCGCGTCCACCTAAAAAGTTGGATCCCACGGGGGTGAGACAATTGTAAATTGCCCCAGCGAGAGATATAAATCTCCGCCAAAACATTGTTATAGCAGTTTATTAAAATAAACTGAGCAGAAGGATTTATATATTTAATAAAAATAGGTAAGTCATTTGTATGAATAAAGTAAAGTCATCTCCTTTTTCAAGGATAACATTGCATCTACTCAGGGTAGACTCATAGTTCATTCATCTAATTGTAATGAATACAATAGATATAAACAACATTAATGAACTAAAGTTATATAATGGAAATGTAACATCAGCCAATGAATTTCCGTATTCAATCCTTAAGCAAACATGCTATACGGTTGATTTCATTTTACAAACACACTTATGCCCTGAGGAGATGAGGTATACCACTCATACTCCAACTGACCACTGCGAAGTCAAAATCGGTACCATACATAGGTCAATGGAAGAGCCAGATTCCCATGACCTCTCACATCTCGGTCAGTGCAGGACAACAAGCAGGACTGTGTTAACTGCTCAAAATAGCTTTCCAGGGTATACTGGAACTTCGCTATAGAGTTACAGCGTCAACTGCACTCTCATCGGCCAACGAGAGATTTAATGTTTCTCTCCTCGACCCGACATTAAATATTATTGGGAGATGTGTACGACATCTATCCCAATCATCGGGAGATTTATGATACATCCATCCCAGAGGCATGAAGGATTGAGAGGTTTTATGTTTACCTTCCCTCGAATCTCTTCACCGGATGTAAGGATATTTTTCGCCCATTTACCCCCAGATATTCAAAATATGCGTTCCGGGTTTTGCCGCGGGCACCCGTTTCACCATCACCTGTTCCTGATGATAATGGATCTATGGTCAGGGCCCTACATGAATAGATTTCACTTGATTAATTAATTACATTTTCATATTCTTTTAGCATCAGCCAAGTTCTCAAACAAGACTTATTACAACAATGCTATAAAGAGACATGTACTACTTTCATCGGATGTTTATTAGTCTTTCAAAGACCTTGGGAACTCAGTCCCTCATTTCAATATTGGGAATTCTCATCCCTTCACATTCTCATCACCATAATCATATGGTTCTGGGTATTCAAACCCTTAACTTATCATTGAGCATCATTACCATCTATTAAGTAACTATCACCTTTAGGTCATCTGACCAAGGCATTCATGATACTTGTTACACAAGAATCACACATGGCTTTCAAGGCCATGGAATATCTTGTCACCTCTTTCTAGGCAACAGTTTACTGATGTGACTCATATAAGTCCATGCACATTGCTACTTTTACTAAGCAACAACAACACTAAGGCACATAATGCCAATCAACATTTATTATATAAATGTCACAGCTCAAACATGGCTATAAACATCATCTCATAATATATGTATTGTTATTAGGTATGATCACAATCATACAAGATATTCATCACATCATGTGATACAATAGTAACACCATTATTCCTTTTCTAGGAATTAGGGTTTACTATCAAATAGGGATTTTCATTCCCTTTACCCAAATTAGGGTTAAGGTTCCCCATTTATCATTAATTAGGGTTTCATGATTACATTATCTGTCCAACCCTTAGTGCATTATTCCATACCTCTGGGGCATTCAAAGGTATCATATTTGATTATTCAAGAACATTACTTCATCATATAGCATTAATGATCATCAATTCAAGGTATGAGTTCATTTCTCATCCTCATCATGGTATGACTATATCATACTCATCATTTGGGCTTAACCCCATTATCAAGGTACATTAATTAACACTCATCAAAGTGCAACAACTCATTACATTTCATTGTAATAGTTGCATAACACACTGCATATGTTTCTTACCCAATTACATTGGATTTGGAGTATATCAAGGTATATAAACCTTGGAGTGTTGAATGTGATAACTATCATATCTTGATGTATCACTTTCTCATCATTTTAGACTCTCTTGAGTTAACCAACTTATCTTGTATTAAGGTATTTCCCTCTTAATATATTCCATCACTAAAATCTCACCTTTAGCATATAATGTATAGGCCACACATTAGAATTGTCCAACTATCTTTAATGTTATGGACTTGTCTAATGGTAAAGACATTGCTTATAATAAGGTTGCTTATAATCAACCGCATGAAATGTTTCACCTTTATAAGGCCATTCCTTCTATCTCATCATTAGGGTTTCTTTATACCCTTACTTAAAATTAGGATTATGATCCATTGTCTTATTGCCAAGGATTAGGGCTTTATGCATTATGACTTCACATTAGAGTCTCATATACCTTCACCCTTCTGAGGGCCTCTCATCACAACATAGCATTAGAACATCATGTGATGTTAGTTCTTAATCATGGTTTCTCATGGAATCACCCTCAACTAGGGTTTCACACTGAATCACCCTCAACTAGGGTTTCACATGGAATCACCCTCAATTAGGGTTTCACATGGAATCACCCTCAACTAGGGTTTCACATGGAATCACCCTCAACTAGGGTTTCACCAAAGTCACCCACAATTTGGGTTTGCTATTCATCTCCTTTAGGATTTCATTCAATAATCCATAATTAGATATTCACTATTCATTTCAATTAGGGTTTTACATCTCACTTCCCTAAATTGGAGTTTCATATATCATTACCCTAGATTAGGGCTACATCCTTACCCTGAATTAGGGTTTCATTTAGAATTGCCCTCAAATAGGGTTAGAGTTCATTAGCCCTGTCAATTAGGGTTTATGTTCATAATTAGGGTTTCATGATCTCCCCACTTAAGTATCATACCCTTATTCACCACATGAATCATATTCTTGTATGAATTCATGCTAACATCTACTCAACTTGATTAGGTCATATCAACCCTTCAATCAAGTACATACAACTATGATTAACATAGTGTACCACGTCATTGATCCTATAAGCAATTGGGGTTCATCCCTTAATTGGCACTAATCACTTAGGTACTACTAGGGTTTCAACCTTTGTACCTTCATTGATTATCATTACTAATCATCATTGGATCAATGGATCATTCATTATCTTTAATTCTCAAGAGATTCAATCACATTGGACCTTCATTACATAAGGTATCCAATTGAATTGACCAATTGAATCTTCAATTACAATAGGTGTCCAAGTGGATTAACCTATTGAATCCTCAATCAACCTTGACTACTTGAGCCCCAAATGGTCTTGGTCTTTCAAAGTTCAAACGGTTTGAAACCATTTGGTAAAGGAGCACACTCAAGACCGTTTGCTAAAGTAGTAGCTGAAGACCGTTTGCCCAAGTTTGACTTTTGAAACCGCATGGGCACAAACGGTTTGGGATCGTTTGGTCCCAAACGTTCTTGAGACCGTTTGGTCCAAACCTCCTCAAAACCGCATGGACCAAAAAGTGTCTCAACCACTTCAATTGTATTAGGGTTTCCAATGTTGATCCCCTCAATTGATCTTATACATGTTAGCCAATCATCAATAGAGTCACTTCTGAACAATCCAATGATCCAAACCGCATGAGACCAAACGGTTTCAGACCAAAAAGTGTCTCAACCACTTCAATTGTATTAGGGTTTGGATCATTGGATTGATCACCAAATCAGCAATTGATCACACTCCAACTTAGTATCTTTGGATCTTCAATTGCTTAACCATACTCAACCCTAGACTTCTAAACGGTATTGGGTGACCTACAAACGGTCTTGAGACCATTTGGGTGATCCCCAAATGGTCTTGAAACCGTTTGGGTCAATCAACCCAAGTTTCAAACTCAACCAAATTGGAAATCAGCACTTAACCCGATTAGGCTTTTGGTGATTGATTGACCTTCATCTCATGAACCAATTGGAACTAACCAATAAAAATTGATGAGTCATTAACCTAGATCATTTTCAACAGATCTCCAAATGGTCAACCCTGGTAAACTCCACCAAACGGTCTAAAACCGTTTGGTCTCATGCAGTTTGGTGAAACCGTTCGCTTCTAAACGGTTTGAAACCGTTTGCTCCCAAACGGTTTGAGAAACCGTTTGAGCAACCCAAACAATACCGTTTGCCTTGGATATTTGTAGAGGTGTGTGCTTATCATCTTCGACCTCTAAACTCATGAAACCTACTGTGGTTTCCATGGTGATTACATCAATCAACCAAATCAATTATTGTGAATATGAAAATGATCATTATTTGATAAGGAATTGAATGCAATAACAAAATCAAGGGTTCAAGTTATAAAACCCACCTCCAATTGAGCTCCAAAGCTCCATTCTCACGGAAACAATGGTGGATGCAACTCCTTTCACCATTCCAAGGCTCGTCCTCAAGGTTTGAGTGAAAAGGAATGGTTAGAATTGAAGAGGAGATCGAAATAGGAAGAAATCATGCATTGATTTGTGATTTCCACCATGAAATCGTGATGAACCAAGGTCAATAAGCTTACCAAAAGGTTGGGGGTCGTCCTCCTGACCCTCCCAAGCTCCCTTGGTCGTTCCCCAAGCAAGGAGAAGAAGTGAGGTCGTAAAAGCCTTTCATTTGGCTTGTAAAAGGTTCTTTTATAAAAAATTCAATGAGAGAGAATGTACTTTGCAAAAATCCAATTAATCCCAAAAATGTGGCCGCCTCTTCCCCCTCATCTTCCTTAGGGACGAGGCTATCTTGTTTTATTCTTATCCCTCTCAATTATCCATGATTTAAAGAAAAGCAAATCAAGCACCTTAAATCATATTATATTAATATCCATATGTGAGTGGATATTTCTTTTTCTTATAAAATTGTGTGTGAGTTATCCATTCCCTTAGATATTTTCGTGGTCCTTACAAAGCTCAAGGACGTCACACACACATATGAAGCCAACCATTTTAGTTTTGGTTGAAGGACCTTTAATTAATACATTTATTTTTTCCCTAAATTGAATTAGGGTTTCAATTAGGATTAAGTCTTGATTATTTTAATATCAAGATTCTCTCTCCTCCAACTTAATTCAAATGAGGTGCCCCTCTCATTTTATTTTCTCTACATGATGTCAAGAAACATTAGGGACCTTATTTAAATGTGTAAATTACTTATTTTACCCTAGGTTTTGGGTAAATTGCACATTACACCAAAACTAGGTTTTCATGCACATACATTGCTTTATCAGCTCTTTCTTGGTATTCAGGCTTCCATAAGTCATGCCTCAGCATCATTTTCACTCTCATGATGCTTCAACACATGAGGAACATATTATCATGCACAATTTGCAGTTAAACCCCTCAACTTGGGTAATTTGCACTTTAGTCCAAAACAAACAAATATTGCTTCAACATTATTCAAACAGGACTAAAATTGCAACATAGGTTCCTCTTGAGGCCTAATTACTTTTCACAAGATGAGATTAAGCATATAATCATCTTTCTTAATCAAAACACCTAGGGTTAGAGTATAACCCAGGTCATGGATGTTACATTTTCTTTGCAATTTATCACTTGCATTATGTTCCTTGGATATTCTCTCAGCATTATTGAACCTTTTGATCCATGGGGTTCCTAATTAAACCATGGTTTGAAGGTGTTTTACTTAATGGTATTTTATGGTTTACCCCTTCATGGATGAGCTACCTTTAGTATCTATCAACTAATGAATTATTTGTTTTTCTTGGAAATTCAAAAATGGAGGATACACATGTCTCTATGGACGGTGGGGGAGCTGCTTGTGTGTGTGCTTGTATATTCTTAATAGTTTAAACCACGGACACTTGGAAAGATACTAGAACTTCAACTTTTTCTTTTTCTTTTTCTTAAAGTTTCATATACTTATCCCTAAGCACCAAAACGAGCCGTTTTCTATCCACCAATTTCCTCCTTCTATGAACCTCATTCTCCCTCTGTGTTGCTGCGAATTTCATGTCTAAGGAAGAAGAAAGAGGGGATCTTCTTGGAAAAAGAATCTAGGGTTGAAATTGACTTCCTTTTAGGGTTTGAAAAGCTTCCTTCTAGTGATCTTGACCTAAAAGAGTAAGAATCCCCTTCTTTCCTCCTTTTATTTCTTTTTTATCCTTCCTCCTAACTTTCTCCAGGTTGGAACCTTTCTGTTATGGTAGAAATTTCTCTAAAGCTCTAAAACCCTACCTTTCTTGCTCCTTATGCTTAGGGCTTGCTCATTTGATGAAGAAAGGTGCTAGATGGATGAGTTCACATCTTATGCTTGGATTTTATACCCTACCTGCTTGTGTTTTCTTATATTTGGGAGTTTAATTCTAATTAGAGGCAAGTTTTATTACTTTCTCCACGATTATTGCTTACCATAAGCTTGCTAGCTCATGTTCTTGCTTGAAAATGATGATCCATTCACTAAAAAGCTATGCTTGACTTGGATTTTGAATTTTATAATGTTCCCTATTCTTATTTCAATTCTAGATGAACATGTGATCATGTATACATTATTCCTAAAGTATAATATGACTTGGATCAGGTTTGTTTGACAACCTATGGTTCTATCAACCAATGGTCAATTTTAGGGTTTTAAGCTGATTTCTTCTATAAACCCATGACCCGATGATGGTACAATTGCAACAACCCTATGGCGTTGTCTTCATGACAATTTATGGTGGTAACCAAGGGTGTCAACTTATGTTCACCCCTTATGTCATGTTTTGGCCTAATTAGAAGCCAAGTGATTAACAACTAAGTATCATAATGATGCTATCAATCAATGGTGATATTAGTTTGATATTTGATGTTGATTAATGAATATAGTGCTGATCTGACAACCTATAGTGACTTAATGGTCACTAATGATGGTGTATCAGGTCTCCACAACCTATGGTGAGTTAATCATATAGTTTTAGAATCAATTAAGCCTTAGACTAATGGTTTCTTGGGTCACTTGATGCAATGGTCGAACCTATACTGTAATTGATGGTTTTAATCATATAGTTGTAGCATCAATTAAGCCTTCGACCAATGGTTTCTTGGGTCACTTGATGCAATGGTTGGACCTATACTGTAATTGATGGTTTTAACATATGAACTTGACCCAATGGTCAGGATCTAATGTTTATTCCTCCAATAAAGTGAAATGATGGATAATGTAATATGTTGGTCGTAATAATGTGATTTATATGGTTTTCTTTATATATAAACTTAAGGATCTTACTTGTTGACAATGGATGGCTTGTTTTAAATGAACAGACGATTGTGGGTTTTACCCTACTCTCAATGAAACTTTTTGTGTTGTTAATCAAGGGATGTATAGGGTTAGATGGTGACTTTTTTTAGCACAAATCAAGGACTTCATTGGTGGTTTATCCAAGGTGTGTACTTATGTAAACAACCAATGGTCTTACCTTTTAAAAATCCAATGATTCTGAGTGACATTGTGGTATGGTGATATGGGTTGAAAGATGGTGGAACAAATGGAGGGTTACCCTTAATAAGGTAGTCTGATCTATTCACTCATATGAATAGAAGGGATGATAATCATATTGTGTTGATATGTAACCCTAATGAGGTATAGCTTGTTATACCTAGCTTTAATATAACTAAATGATGGTAATTGGGTATGAATAGTCCTTGAATGACTAATACAATCATAGAGTACTCTGTTACTATTTTTGAAACCCTAGTATGCTATAAATCAATGGTCATACCTTGATTTATGTGTGGGTTCATACTTGAGAATAGTATGGAATGTAATGGTCATGCTTCACCTTATGCATCCATTATCCAATGGGGATGCCGTGAGTTAGGGTTTGGGTATAAGTGTTGATTAGTAACATTAATATAATTTATCTTGTTGAACCTAACTCTAATGCAAATAGATAAAGATGAGTATTCATGTCTAACATTCTTATATGATGGAATAATGGTGGAATAACCTCCTTAATATGATCATAACATTAATATGTTAATTGGTGGTTATCATAGCCACATGGTTGATACTTTCTTATGCTTAACATGTGCATTATGGATATGATGAAGGTTAATCATATCTAGATTCCTTGCATGTCGATGTAATAAAGTAATGTTCTTAATGTTAATATAACCCTTCTATGATTGTTTGTGAATATCTCCTAGCTCATTAATGCAATCTTGTGCTGATCTGGTGTATTATATGTAAGTGATGTTGTTGAGCCTTGCTATAAGGCATGGAATGATAATGATAATCTTGCACGAAATAGTATGATGGTCTTAATGACCTTTGGGCATGGTTTAGACCTGAATGAGGTGTAATCATCTTGTGTTGATAAGAGTTGATACCCTGTGATATTGTAAAAAGAATTTATATCATGTGATAGTATGATGGTCTGAATGACCTTTGGGCATGGTTGAGCCCTGAATTAGGTGTAATCCTCTTGTGTTGAAAAGGGTTGATACCCTGTGATATTGTGAAAAGGATTTATATCTTATGATAGTATGATGACTAGTGTAGCCTCATGAATGGAAAGTGAATAGTACCATGTGATGATGAGATCAGAAATTATGTTTCACATGTTTTATATCTTTTCAAGTTGTGATATTTATATGCTTGTTAGAATTGAATTAGGGTTTGTATGTCCACTTGTTTGCTGCGGCCTTAATTCACCCAATTGACATAACTAATCAAGTGAAAATCTAATCATGTAGTGCCTTATGCCATATATCCATCTAAGTGTTAGAACTTGCCAGATGGTGAAACGAGTATTCCTAAGGGAAACTCGGAGTGCATACTGTTGAGTGTGTGGGGGTGGCAAGTTGAGGATATATGCTTGTCATACACAATGCTGGTTGTGGAGGATGGCTATGGTCATGCCTCATACATATTATGTGATCGAGAATGGAAGCGGTCGTGTCTCAGTGATTATATAAGTGACAAGATTGGAGGACAACGGTGGTTGTTCCTCAGATGGTAGGGTATGCATACCCACCTCCTTTCACTAATACTGTGACCTGTACCAAGGACAGACTAGGTTGTTAGCAGTTTGACCTTATGTGTCATTGTGGAAGACATGTACAGACCAGCGGCGGAGAAGATCTTAGGAGTTTGATTCTTCCTAGATCTTATATGGCATAGATTTTGACTTAGCACTGGTCAGTTGGATTTTGATTGGTATCCTCAATTTCCTCAGGGCATAATAAAAGATGTAAGACAGTCATGTAGTATATCTATTTAGGGTTATACATAACAGTTCATATTGGATGAAAACCCTTGTTTGCTTTCTTTTCACTGAGATCATGTATAGTACAATAAGAGATAATAGATATGTTTATGCTATAGTTATGCTCATGTTGTAAACATGCTTATGTTCTCAAATATATTGACACTGGTGGTTAAGATGTTGCTTCTAACTATGTTTAATATTGCTAGCCATGCCTATGTGATTAGAAATGCTTAAACTACTAATCATGCCTATGTAGTTCATTGTGTTATGATGTAGGTTCTACTTATGATATAGATATGTTCCCTTTATTTGAGATGCCAATATTGGTAGCCATGTTATGTTACTAAACATATTCATGATGTCAGGGATGCTTATGTTACTAGATTGCTTGTACTTTTAGCAAGGAATATGATGATAGTCAGATTAATGATAATGATTGTTGTTAGATGCAATTTGATGATATTTGAGTAGATATCTATCCAAAGAAATAGATTTATTTGTTATCTATATATGCATTGATGGTCATACTTGTTGCTAAGATGATTTGCTTAATCTATTTAGTATAGTTGAACTTTTCAATCTGTTCAATTAATTATTAAATACTCCAACTGCTTAGTTGTTGGAGGATTATACTTGTTGCTAAGATGCTTCATATTAAATTCATATATGTTTAAAATATTGTAGTCAATAAGCATTGTTGGAGGTTATATCTCTTTTTGGGACATGGGTCTCACCCTTGTAGTTCGCCACATCTTTTTAGGTAATCGGCAGTGACGACAACAGAACCATAGAAGTAAAGAGGAACTACAGTAATGAATCTTTGAGAAAGTTGATTAGATGTCTAGTGTGTCCTAGAGTCATCCCTGTACTTTTAGGACCAAGTGAGAAAAATTTGTATGTGGTGTTTCAAATGAATCGGAATTTTGTTAGCATGTTAATGCTTGTTTGTGTAGAATATACAAATATTGTTCTCCTATGTAAATATGTTGTGGCTAAGGCGATAGAACAATTTGTATAAAATTCTTGTCATAATATGGATACAAGAAAGATATTGAGCTCTTATGCAAATGTTTCTGAGCAGGTGTTGATGTTGAAATCAGTTTTATTTACCAATATTTTTGGGTATGTGATTAATTATTGATCGATTGTGCTTTATATTTTGAGTAATCTCATTTAGTATAATGGGTTCTCACAGGTTGGTATTAGAGATTTAGGTTCACTAAGTTTACAGGGACACTCGGACTTAAGACTAGGATGATGTCTATGTTAGGAATGTGACCCAAAAACATGGTGCATACTGCCTAATCTCAGTACTTGGATTCCCAGGCCAGGTATTCAGTTATTAAAGAAAGGTAAGTATGGAACTCTTAAATTGTAATATTTTTTATTACTCTGATCAAGTTGTCATTTTGAGACAATCTAAAGAGCATAATGAATAAGAAATCATGGTGTGAATATCTCAATCCTACCTTAAAGAAGATGAGAATTGCATCATAATCTATCAAAACTTGGATGTTTGGTAGTTAAAGAGAAAGACACAACACCAAGAAATAAATTTGAATACAAATAAGCACAAGAGAAGTTCTTGAAGATGTGATTCAAGAAGATAATAAAGTAAAAGACAGATAAGTCTATGCTTATAAAGTGATTCAAGGTATGAAATCCACATAAGATGGAGAGAACTCCAATGATAAGTATATAATGAGAAGATAAATGAGAACAACGACAAAGGAATAAGGTGGAATATGAGTTAATCTCAGACCAACATATGTGTTTAAGAAAGTGTTAATGTAAAATCAGCATGGCATGTGAAAGAAATTAAGGAAGATGATCCCAGTTTAATGAAGAAAATGTGGAATATGATGATTTACCTGTTGATAAGTGGTTGAAAAACATAATAAAATAAGAGGACATACACTAGTGGGATAAATAGTCATCAAGGAAGGAGTAATGAGATATGTTAATCATGATGATTCCTATGCTAATGGCAAGTAACCCAAAATGAAAAGGGTAAAATGATACATATGACGTTATAACTTGCATAATGAAAATATAATTGGCTACCTTTTTGCTAGTGACCCTTGAACAATGTTGCTATGATGTGGGAAGTGTGTTTCCCTTTGAGTCTTTTCTTTCTAGGGCACAACTTTTAAGTGGATCATTGTCACTTGGTATGTGTGGATTAGATGTAAACATGAGGGTGGATTGCTTATTATAGAATAAGGTTGTTTGGACTATGGTTCCAAGATCATAAAGTTTGTGATGATTTTTCTTTTGAGCCTTCCAATTAATTAGGAAGACTCCTCTTATATGTCTTGATATTTGTTATGTTAGTAAAAGTGGATGAGATAATTATGTGAGTTCCTTATATCACATGAGGTGGATACCAAGGTAATGAATCCTAGTATCTAAGATGTATCAATAGTATGAGAAATATGTGAATGTCGCACCCCAATCTTACATTAACCGCAAACCACGGATTAGGGCACGACGGGTGGGATTACACACAACCAACCTTTCATTTCTTCTTAAACATTTAAAGATATTACTGCAAATAAAAACTAAACAAACTGCGGAAGCATTTATATTAACTGGAAGGAAATTAAACAAGTCTACAGCACACTGCATTGTTCAACGTAAAATAAAGCATAACCGTTAATTTACATCTTTGTACATATTCTCTCTCTCACTCACACCTTGTCCCGAAGATCGAGGGGAATGGACTAAGAGACCTTCTAACTAGACTAATTACAAACCTTCTATCAACTAAGCGTTAGGACGATACGATCCTTCCGACTCCTGAAGCTGGTGCTGACCTAAAAATGTTTGAGTAGAGGGGTGAGCCTACTCGCTCAGTGACTAACATTTCACTTAGCTATCAATAAACAACTCGTCAGGTTTAATAACTGAAAGTAAATAGGTATACAGTTTAAGCAGAGCAATTCTATGACATAGCAGATGTTCAGAAAACAATCATATTCCTATGCAACATCAGGTGTTCAAGTAGAAAGGCAGTTATATAAATTTACTGTGATCCTAATTGCTTTTTCATCCATTTTATTGTTATGCCCTAAATATATGCAGTGTACTCTGCATATAAAGATCCATAGCAAATTCATGCTACGGCCCCACCGTACAAGACTTAGCGACACACCCGGGAAATGCTAAGTCTGACGCCAGCCCTGTTCTGCCACAGGACCACAGGCTCTCCGGCCTACAGGCTCTCCGGCCTCAATGCACTACTCCGAGTGCTCTAGACTCCTCCTCTAACCTGAGCACACAGGCGGAGAGTCTCATGGGGATTACCACCGTGACTCCGCACGGATTAATGTTGAATAATCCACATTTTCTTCCAGTGCCACCGTGACTCCGCACGCGTTGTTGTTGGACACTACATCTTTCTCTTTCCTCGTTTGTCCGCGACACAAGCACGGATGATGTTGCAACACGAGTTTCACCCCAAAGCTGCAGATACCACTTAGGGGTTCTACGGTGTTAGGGCATCTAAGTCTATACTTGATTAACAAATAACATAAATAACACATTATAACTGTAAAACACAGAATTTCCTCTTTCTCATCATTCTTATTACACAATTCAAGTTCCAATGAACTTATTAAACTATTACTGAAGCAATCAGATATTTAAAATGAGTTAAATAATGATTTCTAAATGAATTGCCACTCACCACTTGAAACTCGGCCGATCCCTATGGAACTCGGCCGACCGTTTCCCTGGTTCTGAAACTCGATCGAACAAATCTCGGCCGACCAACTGGAACTCAGCCGATCCCCTGGGGAACTCGGCCGACCAACTCACCACTTGAAAAACCTACAAAGGAAACTCGGCCGATCAGGACCAAACTCGGCCGACCAAATCCCTGTTCGTTTATCTAATTAGGAAACTCGGCCGATCCAAAACAAAAAATTCGGCCGATCAGAAAACGTTGTACAAAAGCCCTAATAAGAACTCGGCCGAACCGCGTACAGGCAGAACATAAAAACGGCCTGCAGAAGTCGATTTCTCTCGAATCGACGGGCAAACTTCGAGCAAATAGCACCAAACGATCACAAACGACACATACAACTAAACTGTACCTGAAGGAAGGAAGAAAACGAACTGGGGCTGCACCGTGCACCCCAATCACCAAACTGTCTTCCTTGCAAACGCAGCTCCAGCTACGAAATCGATTTGAATCGATGAAGATGAAGATCTATGGGGGAAAGGAATGATCTACAGCAACTAATTGGAGCAAAACGAAGCTCCAGAGCTTCTCCCTCCTCAGCTCCCTCTCTCTCTCTCTCTCTTTCTCACGCAAGGAACAGAACGCTTCCTGCGTTCTGCGTTTCTGAGAAATGAAACGAGAGAGGGAGAAAGGAAGGATAAGGAAGAAAACTTAGGGGCCAAATCGCAAAGTTCCAAACTTTTTGAAAATTACAATCGGGTCCCTAGAAGCCCAAAAACTTGCAACTTTTGACTCGAAGGTCGGATTCGAACGATTTCTCTGGCAACGCTTCAAGCGTAAGATACTACACACTTTAGAAGCTAGAAAACACACTAAGCACATATCATGTCCATTTAAACATTATTAACGAAAACAGGCTTATAACTTAACACATCAGCTAAACACATGCTGAACAACTTACTTACGGGATAAGCTCGACGCGGGTCGTAACAATTCCTCTTACCCTTATAAGAATTTCGTCCTCGAAATTCCTAGAAGAGAAAAGGGAACTTGCCACGCATCTCAGACTCTAGCTCCCACATAGCTTCTTCAAGATTATGGTTTCTCCACAAAAATTTCACTAGAGGAATCTCGCGGTTCTTAAGCTTTTTGGTCCGGTGATCGACTATCTGTACAGGTCCTTCAACATAGGACACATCTGTCCTAAGTTGCACCGGTTCTAAATCTAGAATCTTATCTGTACCAGGATAACACTTTTTCAGCATAGATACGTGGAAGACATCATGAAGATTTGCCAACTCAGACGGCAAATCCAACCTGTAAGCTACAGGTCCAATTCTTTCAACAATAGGATATGGACCCATATATCTAGGGGTCAACTTACCCCTCTTGCCAAACCTCAGAACTCCCTTCCACGGTGAAACCTTCAAGTAAACCTCATCACCAACCTCAAACTCAAGAGGTCGACGACGTCTTTCCGTATAACTTTTCTGTCTATCTTGTGCAGCTTTCAACTGATCCCGAATCACTGATATCTTTTCTGTAGTCACATCAACTAACTCAGGTCCAAGAATTTCCTTCTCACCCACCTCGTACCAACAAACTGGCGATCTACACTTTCTGCCATAAAGAGCTTCAAATGGAGCCATTCCAAGACTAGAATGGTAACTGTTATTGTAAGCAAACTCTATTAGGCTTAAGTGTTCTTCCCAGTTGCCTCTAAACTGTAGCACGCATGCTCTCAGCATGTCTTCAAGGGTCTGTATGGTCCTCTCAGATTGACCATCTGTCTGTGGGTGAAACGTTGTACTGAACTTCAGCCTTGTGCCCATCGCACGATGTAACTGATTCCAGAATCTAGATGTAAACTTTGGATCTCTGTCAGAAATAATAGAAACTGGAATCCCATGCAACCTGATTACCTCATCCACATAAACTTTAGCCAGCTTAGAAACTTCAAAGGTTGACTTGACAGGAAGAAAGTGAGCAGACTTAGTTAGTCTGTCCACAATCACCCATATCGAGTCTGAACCCTTAGGCGTCTTGGGTAATCCTACCACAAGGTCCATCGTGATGTGTTCCCATTTCCATTCTGGTATAGGAAGCGACTGTAGAATACCCGCAGGTTTTTGATGTTCAGCCTTAACCTGCTGACACACCCCGCACCTAGCCACGTATTCAGCCACATCCTTTTTCATGCCAGACCACCAGTACAGCTCTTTGAGGTTCCTGTACATCTTTGTGTTACCTGGATGCATGGCATACATAGAAGTATGCACTTCTTCAAGAATCTGCTCTTTTAACTCACTATTTCCGGGTACACACAACCTATCATGAAGGTATAACATGCCCTCATCAGAAAACCTGAACTTTGTTCTCTTCCCCTCAGACATCTCCTGCATGATTTGCCATAGCTCATCATCGCTCTGTTGCAATTCTTTAATCTGATTATAAAAGGTAGGTCTGACTTGCATCTGTGCAATCAGCCCACTCTGTCTTGTCACCTCCAAGTCCAAGTTCATCCTTCGCATATCTACAAGCAAGTCTCTCTTGAAACATGTCATAGAAAATGCATTGGCTGTTGAACTTGACTTTCTACTCAAGGCATCAGCTACAACGTTCGCCTTTCCAGGATGGTAATCGATTGTCACATCATAGTCTTTAATCAGCTCTAGCCATCTGCGCTGTCTCAAATTCAAATCTTTCTGGGTGAAGATATATTTCAGGCTCTTATGATCTGTGAACACCTGACATGTCTCGCCATACAAGTAATGACGCCATGTCTTAAGAGCATGAACTATAGCAGCTAATTCCAAATCATGAACAGGGTAATTCTCTTCATTTTTCTTAAGCTGTCTAGATGCGTAAGCAACAACTTTACCTTCTTGCATCAGTACACAGCCTAAACCCTTTCTAGAAGCATCACAGAACACTGTATAGCCTTTATCTGCTTCTGGTAAAACTAGCACTGGTGCTGAAGTCAGCCTCTTTTTCAAAATCTGAAAACTTTTCTCACAGTTATCAGACCACACAAACGGTACATCCTTCCTCGTCAGGCGTGTCAAAGGTGATGCTATCCCACTAAAGTTCTTTATGAACCTTCTGTAATAACCTGCCAAACCCAAGAAACTTCTGATCTCAGTAGGAGTCGTAGGCTGCTCCCACTGAAGCAAAGATTCAACTTTCTTATGATCCACACTAACTCCATCTCTCGAGATAACATGTCCAAGAAATGCTACCTCGGCCAACCAAAACTCGCACTTGCTAAATTTAGCAAACAACTGGTGTTGTCTCAACAACTGCAACACTACTCTCAAGTGTTGCTCATGCTGTTCATCGTCTCTGGAATATATCAGAATATCATCTATGAAGACCACAATAAACTGATCTAGAAAAGGTTTGAAAATTCGATTCATCATATCCATAAAGGCTGCTGGGGCATTGGTCAGCCCAAACGACATGACCAAAAACTCATAATGCCCATACCTGGTTCTGAAAGCTGTTTTGGGAATGTCAGAAGCCTTTATCCTGAGCTGATGATATCCGGATCTCAAATCAATTTTAGAAAAGATCGTCGCTCCACGCAACTGATCAAACAGATCATCTATTCTCGGCAAGGGATATTTGTTCTTTATAGTGATCTTATTCAGTTGCCTGTAATCTATACAGAGACGCATGGTTCCATCCTTTTTATTAACAAACAGGACTGGAGCACCCCATGGTGAAGAACTGGGTCTGATGAAACCCTTATCTAACAACTCCTGCAACTGTACCTTGAGTTCTTTCAACTCTGCAGGTTCCATTCTGTAGGCTGGCAGCGCTACTGGATGACTACCTGGATATATCTGAATTTCAAAATCAATGTCTCTGACTGGAGGTAAGCCTGGTAACTCTTCTGGGAAAACGTCAGAGAACTCACGAACTACAGGTACATCATAAACACTGGCAGTGCTCTTCTCTGCTCTGGTGTCAACTACATGAGTAAGGAACGCTTCACATCCTTTCTGAAACATCTTATCAGCTACAGTAGCTGATATTATGCATGTAGGCAGAACTTTTCTGTCTCCAGTAAAGACACAAGAAAATTCGCCTAATTGAAAGGTAGCTTCCTTTTTCCAGCAATCGAGTTGCACTCGATATGTCTCAAGACAATCCACACCCAAGATGACTTGAAAAGTATTTACATCCAAGGGTATAAGATTAGTAGCAAAGGTGAAACCTCCAAAAGATAACAAACATCCGGGGCAGGACTCAGACAAAACTGTCGGTCCACCTAGTGGAACCCTCAACACTAACTCATTTGTCAACTCTTGAGTTAACAGATTAAGCTCAACAACCAAAGAACGTCGTATAAAAGAATGAGTAGCTCCCGGATCTATCAAAACTGAAACTGGTATACTATTAAACAAAAGCATCTCTCCTGTAACAACTTGTGAAGAGATTATACCTTCCTGAGGTGTCAAGGAAAAGAAACGTGCTGAAGTTCTCCCTCTGCCACGCTGTCCTCTCTGACCACTCCTGCCGCTAGGCACTCCACCACCTCTAGAACCAGAAGCCACAGAGGAACTTGGAACATCATGGTATTGAGGCTGAAAAGCTTTTGATGCTGCTTGATGAAGCTGAGGACATTCCCTTCTAAGGTGTCCTACTTGTCCACAGACAAAACAAATTGGACCCCAACACTGACCAGTGTGTGGTCTACCACATTTATCACATGGCGGTATCTCTTGTCTCTGGGGACCTGTCACTGACATTGACGACCCAGAAGACGGTTCACTAGACGCACTGCCCCATCTCCCTGAGTTGTATCCCCCTCTGCCTCTGGAAGGAACAACATCCTCATATCTCTGTCTGCTGAAACAGCTAAAGCCACGCCCGAGTTTAGAGAAGAAACCTCTGCCTCCACCTCTGTATCCACTACTGGACTGTCCTCTACCAAAATCTGCAGATCTTTTCTTGGACTCGGGTATTCTGTCAGCATTCACGGATTCTTCAACCTGTCTGGCAGCCTCAACAAATTCACCAAAATTCTCTCTGTTCCTCCTGCTTGTAGCAGAAACTGTATGCCGGATCTCTGGCCTTAGCCCTTCCCGAAACCTTCTGCATCTCTCTATGTTGTCAGGAACAAGCTGTGGACAGAAGTTAGCTAACCGTGTGAAAAGTGCTTCATATTCTGTAACTGTCATGTTCCCCTGCTTAATATTCTGCAACTTCCTGATTTTCTCATTGAGAAAGGTGGGTGGATAGAATTTGAGATGAAACTCCTCAGAGAAATCCTGCCAGGAAAGCTCTGTGCTTCTTCTCTTTTCCTCCACACCACGCCACCACAACTCTGCATCGCCTGTCAGAAGGTAGACTTCATGATTGATCTTCTTGTCTTCTGGAAGCTCCATCAGACAAAAGACCTTCTCAATCTGTCTAAACCATTCATCAGCTTCGGCAGGATCTGTGGTGCCACTGAACTCTGTGCCACCAAGCTTCTTCACAAGCTCATAAGATCGCATCAGATCTTTACTGCTAGTGGAAGAAGATTCTCACCTATCAGCCTTGTACCTCTCCTTGGTCTCCAAGAACATCCTGTACATCCGGGATGCTTCATCCACGTGGTCACCACCACCTGGACCCAAGTATCGCGGATCAGGGCCAACATGGCTCTCAGCCTGATCATCACGATCAAAGCCTCTTCCTGCCATCTGTAATAATATAATAGAATATTTCCTATTAGAAAATTACAGATAGAAGAAAGACACCTAGACCTTAATCCTATTGGTCTCTTATCGTCCCCTGACTTGAGTAACTAAGTACTCAGATCTAAGCTCTGATACCAAAAATTGTCGCGCCCCAATCTTACATTAACCGCAAACCACGGATTAGGGCACGGCGGGTGGGATTACACACAACCAACCTTTCATTTCTTCTTAAACATTTAAAGATATTACTGCAAATAAAAACTAAACAAATTGCGGAAGCATTTATATTAACTGGCAGGAAATTAAACAAGTCTACAGCACACTGCATTGTTCAACGTAAAAGAAAGCATAACCGTTAATTTACATCTTTGTACATATTCTCTCTCTCACTCACACCTTGTCCCGAAGATCGAGGGGAATGGACTAAGAGACCTTCTAACTAGACTAACTACAAACCTTCTATCAACTAAGCGTTAGGACGATACGATCCTTCCGACTCCTGAAGCTGGTGCTGACCTGAAAATGTTTGAGTAGAGGGGTGAGCCTACTCGCTCAGTGAATAACATTTCACTTAGCTATCAATAAACAACTCGTCAGGTTTAATAACTGAAAGTAAACAGGTATACAGTTTAAGCAGAGCAATTCTATGACATAGCAGATGTTCAGAAAACAATCATATTCCTATGCAACATCAGGTGTTCAAGTAGAAAGGCAGTTATATAAATTTATTGTGATCCTAATTGCTTTTTCATCCATTTTATTGTTATGCCCTAAATATATGCAGTGTACTCTGCATATAAAGATCCATAGCAAATTCATGCTACGGCCCCACCGTACAAGACTTAGCGACACACCCGGGAAATGCTAAGTCTGACGCCAGCCCTGTTCTGCCACAGGACCACAGGCTCTCCGGCCTACAGGCTCTCCGGCCTCAATGCACTACTCCGAGTGCTCTAGACTCCTCCTCTAACCTGAGCACACAGGCGGAGAGTCTCATGGGGATTACCACCGTGACTCCGCACGGATTAATGTTGAATAATCCACATTTTCTTCCAGTGCCACCGTGACTCCGCACGCGTTGTTGTTGGACACTACATCTTTCTCTTTCCTCGTTTGTCCGCGACACAAGCACGGATGATGTTGCAACACGAGTTTCACCCCAAAGCTGCAGATACCACTTAGGGGTTCTACGGTGTTAGGGCATCTAAGTCTATACTTGATTAACAAATAACATAAATAACACATTATAACTATAAAACACAGAATTTCCTCTTTCTCATCATTCTTATTACACAATTCAAGTTCCAATGAACTTATTAAACTATTACTGAAGCAATCAGATATTTAAAATGAGTTAAATAATGATTTCTAAATGAATTGCCACTCACCACTTGAAACTCGGCCGATCCCTATGGAACTCGGCCGACCGTTTCCCTGGTTCTGAAACTCGGTCGAACAAATCTCGGCCGACCAACTGGAACTCGGCCGATCCCCTGGGGAACTCAGCCGACCAACTCACCGCTTGAAAAACCTACAAAGGAAACTCGGCCGATCAGGACCAAACTCGGCCGACCAAATCCCTGTTCGTTTATCTAATTAGGAAACTCGGCCGATCCAAAACAAAAAACTCGGCCGATCAGAAAACGCTGTACAAAAGCCCTAATAAGAACTCGGCCGACCGAATTGGAAACTCGGCCGAACCGCGCACAGGCAGAACATAAAAACGGCCTGCAGAAGTCGATTTCTCTCGAATCGATGGGCAAACTTCGAGCAAACAGCACCAAACGATCACAAACGACACATACAACTAAACCGTACCTGAAGGAAGGAAGAAAACGAACTGGGGCTGCACCGTGCACCCCAATCACCAAACCGTCTTCCTTGCAAACGCAGCTCCAGCTGCGAAATCGATTTGAATCGATGAAGATGAAGATCTATGGGGGAAAGGAATGATCTACAGCAACTAATTGGAGCAAAACGAAGCTCCAGAGCTTCTCCCTCCTCAGCTCCCTCTCTCTCACTCTCTCTTTCTCACGCAAGGAACAGAACGCTTCCTGCGTTCTGCGTTTCTGAGAAATGAAACGAGAGAGGGAGAAAGGAAGGATAAGGAAGAAAACTTAGGGGCCAAATCGCAAAGTTCCAAACTTTTTGAAAATTACAATCGGGTCCCTAGAAGCCCAAAAACTTACAACTTTTGACTCGAAGGTCGGATTCGAACGATTTCTCTGGCAACGCTTCAAGCGTAAGATACTACACACTTTAGAAGCTAGAAAACACACTAAGCACATATCATGTCCATTTAAACATTATTAACGAAAACAGGCTTATAACTTAACACATCAGCTAAACACATGCTGAACAACTTACTTACGGGATAAGCTCAACGCGGGTCGTAACAGTGAAGGTTGGAGATGTTTATTAAATGAGCATTCCTAGTTCTCCTCTCCTAGAGAGAGAGAGAGAGAGATTTTATGATGATCCTATAAATTTTGTTTGGAAGGAAAAACAAAAAGTGACTCTATAATGTTGTGTATGGTCTAGTGATAGTTGGGAAAGACTACTATCAATGATAGATGGTTTGTTGATACAATAGATATAATTTCAGGATGATAGCTAGAATTTAATGTTGAAAGTTACTATTAGATTTGTATAGGTGGCACAACAAGTTTCTATGTTCCATTTTTGCAAATGTCTTCTTATGTGGGGTTTTTTTTGTGCTGACCCAAGATGAGATATGTATGAATAATGTGAAATCACCATGATATGTAAATAACCATGTGAAGGTAATAGTATGAGGTACAAAGTAAGTACCCTTTTTTTTACCTTGGATTTTGTGGGTGAAATCCATGTTAGGGGTTTATAGTTGTAAGGCCTCTAAACTTGCTTAATAAGTTGAATAAGCTTAATTATCATAATTGAATTCTTATAAACCTAATATAACCTTGTGATATGTTTTGAAATCATAAGACAAGCTTAAGTTTCAAATTTGGTCCAATTTGGACACTGTTTGAGCAAGTTATGCAATTTTATGCACATTTTGAGATCTTCTACAATTTATCCAATTGAGAGGTTTTATTTGCAATTTATCACTTGCATTATGTTCCTTGGATATTCTCTCATCATTATTGAGCTTTTTGATCCATGGGTCCCTAATTAAGCCTTGGTTTTAAGGTGTTTTCCTCAAGGGTATTTTAGGGTTTACCCCTTCATGGATGAGCTACCTTTAGTAGCTATCAACTAGTGAATTATTTGTTTTTCTTGGAAATTCAAGAAATGGAGGATACACGTGTCTCTATGGATGGTGGGGGAGATTCTTGTGTGTGTGCTTGTATATTATTAATAGTTTAAGGCCATGGACATTTGGAAAGATACTAGAACTTCAACCTTTTCTTTTTCTTTTTCTTTTTCTTAAAGTTTCATATACTTATCCCTAAGCACAAAAATGAGCCATTTTCTCACTACCACTTCCCTCCTTCTATGAAACTTGTTCTCCATCTTTGCTTCTACGAATTTCCTATCTAAGGAAGAAGAAAGAGGGGATCTTCTTGGAAAAAGAATCTAGGGTTGCAATTTACTTCCCTTTAGGGTTTGAAGAGCTTCCTTCTAGTGATCTTGACCTAAAAGAGTAAGAATCCCCTTCTTTCCTCTGTTTATTTCTTTGTTATCCTTCCTCCTACCTTTCTCCAGGTTGGATACCTTCTGTTCCATGGTAGAAATATTTCTAAAGCTCTAAAACCCTACCTTTCTTGATCCTTATGCTTAGGGTTTGCTCATTTGATGAAGAAAGGAAATAGATAGACGAGTTCACAACTTATGCTTGGATTTTCTACACTACCTGATCATGTTTTCTTATGTTTTGGAATTTATCTTCTAATTAGAGGCAAGTTTTATAACTTACTCCACGTTTATTGCTTACCATAAGCTTGCTAGCTCATGTTCTTGCTTGAAAATGATGACCCATGCACTAAAAAGCTATGCTTGACTGGGATTTTGGTTTTATAATGTTCACTGTTCTGATTTCAGTTCTAGATGAACATGTGATCATGTGTACATTATTCCTAAGGTATAATATGACTTAGATTAGGTTAGTTTGACAACCTATGGTGCTAAGTACCTATCAACCAATGGTCAATTTTAGGGTTTTAAGCTGATTTCTTTTATAAACCCATGACCCGATGATGGTATCATTGCAACAACCCTATGGTATTGTCTTCATAAAAATTGATGGTGGTAACCAAGGGTGTCAACTGAATTTCACCCCTTAGGTCATGTTTTGGCCTAATTAGAAGCTTACTGATTAACAACTAAGTACCCTAATGATGATATCAATCAATGGTGATATTAGTTTGATATTTGATGTTGATTAATGAATATAGTGCAGATCTAACAAACTATGGTGATTTCATGGTCACTAATAATGGTGTATCAGGTCCACACAACCTATGGTGAGTTAATCATATAGTTTTCGCATCAATTAAGCCTTAGATCAATGGTTTCTTGGGTCACTTGTTGCAATGGTCGAACCTATACTGTAATTGATGGTTTTAACATATGAACTTGACCCAATGGTCAAGATCTAATGTTTATTTCTCCAATAAAGTGGAATGATGGCTAATGTAATATTTTGGTCCTAATAATGTGATTTATATGGTTTCCTTTATATGATCAACTGAAGGAGCTTACTTGTTGACAATGGATGGCTTGTTTTAAATGAACAGTCGATTGTGGGTTTTACCCTACTCTCAATGAAACTTTTTGTGTTGTTAATCAAGGGATTCCAAGGGTTATATGGTGACTCTTTCTAGATCACAAATCAAGGACTTCATTGGTGGTTTATTTAAGGTGTTTACTTATGTAAACAACCAATGATCTTATCTTTTAAACATTCAATGGTTTTGGGTGACATTGTGGTATGGTGATATGGGTTGAAAGATGATGGAACAAATATATGGTTACCCTTAATAAGGTAGTCTTACCTATTCACTCATATGAATAGAAGGGATGATAATCATATTGTGTTGATATGTAATCCTAATGAGGTATATCTTGTTATACCTAGCTTTAATATAACTAAATGGTAATTGGGTCTGAATAGTCCTTGAATGACTAATACAATCATAGAGTACTCTGTTACTATTTTTGAAACCCTAGTATGCTATAAATCGATGGTTATACCTTGATTTATGAGTGGGTTCATACTTGAGAATAGTATGGAATGGGATGGTGATGCTTCACCTTATGCATCCATGATCCAATGGGGATGTCGTGAGTTAGGGTTTGGGTATAAGTGTTGATTAGTAACATTAATATAATTTATCTTGTTGAACCTAACTCTAATTCAAATAGATAAAGATGAGTATTCATGTTTAACATTCTCATATGATGGAATAATGGTGGAATAACCTCCTTAATATGATCATAACCTTAATATGTGATTGGTGGTTATCATAGCCACATCATTGGTATTTTCTTATGATTAACATGTGCATTATGAATATAATGAGGGTTAATCATATCTAGATTCCTTGCATATTGATGTAAAAAAGGAATGTTCCTAATGTTAATATAACCCTTCTAGGATTGTTTGTGAATATCTCCTAGCTCATTAATGCAATATTGTGTTGATCTGGTGTATTATATGTAAGTGATGTTGTTGAGCCTTGCTATAAGGCATGGAATGATAATGATGATCTTGCAGGGAATAGTATGATGGTCTTAATGACCTTTGGGCATGGTTGATCCATGAATGAGGTGTAATCCTCTTGTGTTGATAAGGGTTGATACCCTGTAATATTGTGAAAAGGATTTATATCATGTGATAGTATGATGGTCTTAATGACCTTTGGGCATGGTTGAGCCCTGAATGAGGTGTAATCCTCTTGTGTTGTAAAGGGTTGATACCCTGTGATATTGTGAAAAGGATTTATATCTTGTAATAGTATGATGACTAGTGTAGCCTCATGAATGGCAAGTGAATAGTACCGTGTGATGATGAGATGAGAAATTATATTTCACACATTTTATATCTTTTGAAGTTGTGATATTTATATGCTTGTTAGAAGTGAATTAGGGTTTGTATGTCCACTTTGTTTGATGTAGCCTTAATTCACTCAATTGACATAACTAATCAAGTGAAAATATAATCATGTAGTGCCATGTGCCATAGATCCATCTGAGTGTCAGAACTTGCCAGATGGTGAAATGAGTATTCCTAAGGGAAACTCAGAGGGAATATTGTTGATTATGTGGTGGTGGCAAGTTGAGGATATATCCTTGTCATCTACAATGCAGGTTGTGAAGGATGGCTATGGTCATGCCTCATACATCTGATGTGATTGAGAAAGGATGTGGTCGTGTCTTGGTGACTATATATGGGAAAAGATTGGAGGAAAACTGTGGTTGTTCCTCAGATGGTAGGGTATGCATACCCACCTCCTTTCACTAGTATCATGACCTGTACCAAGGAAAGACTAGGCTGTTAGCAGCTTGACCTTATGTGTCGCTATCCCAGACCCATACTGACCAAGGGTGGAGAATATCTATAACATCCCTGACCTGGGTTATAAGTTAACCCTAGGTGTTTTGCTTAATCATTTAATTAAATACTTGTGATTATCCCCTGGCATGTAATTAAGTTCCTGAGGAACATACATTTTCAATTTTTGTCCTTTTTAAACAATGTTGTAGTATTGTTTTGTAATGCATGGACCTATGTGCAAATTACCCAATTAGAGGGGTTAACTTGCAAAATTACACAGGTTAATATGTTCCTCTGATGATGAGACATCATATGAGTAAATATGATGAAGCATGATGGATTCTCCAAGCTTGAGCATCAATATGCAGCTTGTGGAGCAATCTTTGTGCTTAAAACCCTAGTTTTGGAGTAAAGTGCAATTTACCCAAAAGGTGGGGTGCAACTTGTAAAATATACCTTTTAGAATATCTTTTATAACTTTTGACATCATTTAGAGTAATAATAATGAAGGGAGTGCTTCATTTGAATAATCATATAATAAGGAACACCTTTGTAGTAGAATCACCAAGTTATAAGTAAGGAGACCCTTATATATGTGCACCTTAGTTTGCATGCATGTTGGCTTTCTTTACCCTTAGATCTTGAGTTTTGAAGGAGATTTGCTATACTAGAATAAGGAGAAGCATGCTAAGAAGTTAAGGAGGGACCTATATGAGAAACCCATAAACTAAAGGTCCTTATGTTGAAAACTAACCCAAGCTATATAAGCTTCCTTCTTTGCAAACCAAGTAAACGTATTCCCTTCACTCTTTCACTTATCATCTTGCTCAACCGACTAAGGCAGAGCTTTGGAGCTCAGGGAGATGACCAACTTGTTCTAAGGTGAGAAGAGACCATCTTCTAGCTCGGATTCATGGAGGAATTCCTACTATAAGGTTGGTTTTATGGTTATCTCACTTAGGTTTCTTGTTCTAGCCGACCTTCCCCAACCTTTTCTTGGAGAAACTCCTTTGGCCAACCTATGGAGCTCAAGACGCCATTAAAGTCTTGAAGCTTGGAAGCTTGGAGCTCTAGTAACAATGTTTAATGTGGGTTTTATAACTCTAAACCCTTTGCTTTATTATGCATACTTGTGTTCTTGCAAAATATAGTTAGTTCTTCTTCTTCCCCATCTTTCCTTGCTTTCTTGCAAGCAAATCCACGAAGTAACCGACCTGTTCCAAGGTTGAAGATGATGGGCGTGAATTCCTAGGTAACTTTACCAAATGACCTTGGACCATTTGGTCTAAACGGTTTGCAAACCGTTTGAAATCAAACGATCTCAAGACCGTTTGATTTCATGCGGTCTTGCAAGACCGTTTAGATTCAAACGGTCTCCAAGACCATTTGGTAGGGTTGACCAAGTGAAGACCATTTAGAAGTATGTTGTACACATGTTGAATTTATCAATTACAAAGAATCATGATCTAATTGCAAACCAATCACAAGTTGAAGGCACTTCAACCTTCTAAACCCTAATCGGGTTCAATTGGTGATTTCAATGACCAATTTTGGTGAACTTTCAGTTGAAGGGCCCAAATGGTCTCAAGACCGTTTGGGGGTTCACTCAAATGGTCCCAAGATCGTTTGGTGACAACCCAAGACCATTTTGTGGTCTAGGGTTAAGGTAATTTGATGAATTGAGGGTTCAATCACAATAGGTTGATGAATTGAATAAAAGTGCTGATTTTAGACCTAATTAGGGTTCAACCCTTATCAATTTGACTTAGATTTTGATGAAACTTTGAGCAAACGGTCTCAAGACCGTTTGGAGGGTGTCTAAATGGTCTCAAGGCCGTTTGGACCAAATTTGGGCCCAATTGAGTGTCAATTGATGGCTTCAACCTCAATTAGATTCATGTTGATGAACATTGATGGTTAACCGATTGCAAACCCAATTGAATTGGTTTCAACCCTAATTGGCTTTCAATTGAGGGTCAATTTGGTGTCCAATTGATTAAGGTTAACCCTAATTGGCTCAATTGATAAGTGGTTAACAAGGGTGTGGCCAATTGAGGGCTTCAACATAGAAAACCCTAATCGATTACAAGCTTTGTTGCACCTTTGAGTTCCATGCGGTCTTGACCCATTTGGACCAAATGGTCTCAAGACCGTTTAGGGGCAAACGGTCTCAAGACCATTTGGGCTCAATCAATTTCAAGGTCATTTAAGTTCAAACGGTTTCAAGGTCGCATAACTTCAAACGGTTTGGAAGTCAACTTTGATCAAACGGTCAACACACTCAAACAGTCTCAAGACCATTTAAGGGCAAACAGTCTTGAGTGTCATGCAGTCTTGAAGTCAAATATATCAAGCGGTCAACCCATCCAAACAGTCTCAAGACCGTTTGGAGGTTGAAAGTGTATAATCGTTTGGAGACTTTAGGGTTGTGATTACTTAGTTCTTTGAAGGTTTAATTGGTTCAATGGTGGTCTAATCCAAACCCTAATGATACCTAAATACATTAAGAGGTTAAGTGATTAATAGATTGAACCATGATTGTGAACAATGGTGTACTTTACCAATGTGCCCTTGAAGGGTTCAAGTAGATGACACCTTGTTTAATCAAAACCCTAATGACATGATAGTGGTGAATTAGCTTATGTTAACCAAGATTAATTTGTCCTAACCTAATCTAGAGTGATGTAATCACCATCTATTAGTAAAAGGAGAGAGAAGGTGCCATTTATGGTTGAAACTCAAGAAAAATACTTTCAATGTATATGAATGTGCATGATTAGGGTATGATCCATCTATGTGAGATCATGAAAACCCTAATTATGATGATTGATGAGTCTTAACCTAATTGGAAGGCATCAATGACGATGTTTCTCATACATGATGATGCTATGAGCTCAATTCACTATGAAGTGAATAGTAAACCCTAATTCTAGGGTAAAAACATGTAATGTGAATAGTAAACCCTAATTGAGGGTGATGTGATGAAATGTACAATAAACCCTAAATTCCAGGTTATGCTTTTAAGCAGAAAGGTACAACTCTTGGTATGAATTGTTTATTGTTGTTAATTGAATTAACCATGCAGGTTCTTATAAGAGAATAATCATATCCAGGTAAGGATTATGATATCATATTCATTGAAGGCATGTTATTAGATTTATGAATAGTGAATATGCTATGATGCCTAAGTTTAAGTGACATCATATGGGATGATAGGCTGTAAGAGCGCCATGAGTAACATCAAGGTCATGCTGATTAGATGACTTGTGATGATTTGATATCCTTTTGGTAACTGAGATGAGTTAAACTTGATACATTTAGTATTCTTCTTGTATAGCAATGTTTTAATATTTAAATGCTTGGAGACATGCTTGATGTTAAAATAATACTGAAATGTACCTAACTAATCAAGTATAATCATACCATGTAGAGCCCTGATCATAGATCCATCATTGTCAGAAGCTAAATGATGGTGAAACAGGTTTTCCTAAGGGAACTCCTGGGTCACATACTTTTGAGTATGTGGGGGAATATGGATGTGAATATCCTTACATCCTAGTGTAGGAATTGATGTAGATGTATCTTAATCTATCAATCCTTCACTATATGTTTATGTCGGGGTAATGTAACACTATTCTCCCAAGGAAATCTTTTATGCCACATCGATGAGAGATAAACATGAGATCTTTCGATGGTGAAGAGAGTACAGAATGCCACTGTGACTCTAATAGCAAAGTACCAGAATACCCTGGTGAGCTATAGTAGCAGAGACACTAGATGTCCTGCATGTTTATCCTCACTCTGACTGAGGAAGATGAGGTCATAAGAATCTGACTCTTTTGATGACCTAGGTATGATACCGATGCGACTTAATAGTGATCGGTTGGAGTATGAGCGGTATACCTCATATCCGCAGGGCATAATAATGTTTGTAAAACATAATCAACCGCGTAGCATGTCTTCTTAGGTTGAACTACGAGATACATGATTGAAATTACACTGCTTATGCTAGTATACATGTTTCTTCATATTCCTAAATAGTTGTTGTCCTACTTAATGTCAAACATGTTGTTGATTATCTTAAAAGCTTTTATTGCTTATGTTGTTCTTAGATTGCTATTATAAAGCTTCTGGCGGAGAGTTATAACTCTCGCTGGGACAATTATTTAAAATTGTCTCACTCCGTAGATTTCAACTTTTTAGGTGGTCGTCGAGGATGAAGGAACCAGTCTGCAGGTGATTAGTATCAGCAGCAACAGCACCAGGAGCAGCAGTGAATCTCAGGTGGAGATACTGACTGCTGAGTCATGTAGTTAGTTAGTCCTATGTCGTCTTTGTACTCTCAGGTCCTTGGAGTTAGTTGGTCTGAGATTTTGGTTTTGAATCTTGAGATTTTGTATCTGATTGTGTATAATCACTCAAGAAGTGATTTAACAGAGATGTAAACTGTTTATCTTGTTTCTTATAAAAGAAGTTTTATGATTTCAAGATCTTGTCTCAAAAAGTTTTAATTTCCGATGATTTTTCGTATTCCGCTGCTAATCGAATGCTTCCGCCAAGTTTATATCGTGGTTTATGGATCAGATTGTCTCAATTTAGTGGTATCAGAGCTCTAGGTTCGTTGAGTCTACAGAGACATAGGACTTAGGATGTCGAGTCTATCCTTAGTGGTTCTTTCGTATCTAATAGAGTCTTTTGCTCCTCAGGAGAAGAAGATAATTAAGGATGTCTAAGCCACATGAGGAGTACGTGGCCGAGAGTAGTGTTGCTGCACCTCGAGAAGGTGTAAGGAACCCGGAGATTGAACAACCCATACCTGAGCCACCCAGGGGGCCACCTCAGTTTGACCCAGCTGACATGGGTAACCCAGCTATTCAGACCATGTTTGGGCAGTTTATGACTTCCATGACACACATCACCGACAGGATGCCCATGCCTGCACCTAGGGCACCTGCCCAGCCTGAAGGACAAGGTATCGGTAAGACGTTCGAGCGACTTCGTCGTGTTGGAGCAACTGAATACTTTGGAACAGCTGACCCCGCAGATGTCGATCTGTGGTTAACCGAGTTAGAGAAAGATTTCAAAATCTTGAACATCCCAGAAGTTGAGAAGGTTAGACATGTTGTCTATCTTCTCAAAGGAAGTGCTGGTCACTGGTGGACCATGGAAGAGCAGAAGACGCCTAGAGTGGAGATCTCATGGGAAGACTTTCGTCGGGGATTTGTCAATAGATACTTTCCAAAGACATTCCTGGACTAGAAGATCTCTCAGTTCGAGAGATTGAGGAAAGGCATGATGAACATTAGCGAGTACGAAGCTAAGTTCATGGAGTTGTTGCGGTTCTGTCCGCACATGGCTACCACAGATTAAGAGAGGATCAGAAGGTTTGAGAAAGGTTTGAATGCCGACTTGACTACTCCCGTGTCTACCCTAGAGAACCGGGAGAGGTTCGCCACCTTCGTTGAGTCAGTCTGAAGGATAGAGAGATTCGTAGCCGAGAAGAGGCAAACTCATAAGAGATATCCACAGTTCCAGGGTTCTTCATCTAGAGACTTTAAGAAGCCTAGATTCTCTGCACCTACACCTCCACCACCCAGATCTAGTGCTCAGACGCAGTGGAAACCGAGTAGAGGTAGAGGACGAAGCCTACCACTACAAGAGACTCGCAGTTCAGCATCGATGTCGGTCACAGGACCACCAAGACCACAACAACTGGAAAGAAGCTTCTACAACTGTGGGAAGGTGGGACATCTGATGAAGGACTGAAGGGCTAGGCATGTCAGTGTGACACAGCCACAGAGGCAAAGTCAACAGGGATCACAGAGAAGACAGTTTCAAGGAGCAGCTAGAGGACGTGGACAAGCGTCCCAAGCTGGATCGTCAGCACCGACTCAACCTCAGGTGATAGTAAGGTTCTATGCTATGAACCCACCTGATGCAGTGATCAACCCACGGGTTGTGGCAGGTCAGATGGAACTATTATATTCTGATATGTCTAAATCCTGTGTTGTATCCGTTTTGATTGAACCGGGTGCTAAACACTCCTTTATCACTCGAAGAGTGATTCGTAACTGCAATATGACAGTCAGTCATAGGGCAGATAACTTGTTGCTTGAGACTCTGTTGAGAGGGTCTACTGTGTTGCAGGAGGTATGCTCTCCCTGCATCCTCTTCTTTTGTGATCATCACATTCAAGTGGATCTTATACCACTTGATATGCAAGGATTTGATATAATCCTTAGGATGGATACCTTGGAAAGGTATAGGGTTATCTTGGATTGTGAATCCAAGCAGGCTATGTTTGTTGATGATAGCAACACATGGATCTTTCAAGGAGAGAGAAAGATTCTACCTACCTGTCTTGTGTCAGCTATGGTTGCTGAGAAGCTGATGAGGCAAGGGTGTTATGCATTCTTGGCCCATGTGGTAGATACTACCATGGAGAGTCCTAACCCTGCTGAAGTTCCCGTAGTCAGGGAATTCGAAGATGTGTTTCCTGAAGAACTTCCAGGTATACCACCACCTCGGGAAATTGATTTTGAAATCAATTTGGTCCCAGATACACAACCCATAGCCTAGACACCGTATAGGATGGCGCCTGCCGAAATGGCAGAACTCAAGAAAGAGCTTCAGTAGTTGCTTGAGAAGGGTTTCATCCGACCAAGTACTTCACCTTGGGGTGCTCCGGTTTTGTTTGTTAAAAAAAAGACAGATCAATGTGGTTGTGCATTTATTACAGACAACTCAATAAAGTAACAATAAAGAATAAGTACCCTCTGCCGAGGATTGATGATCTTTTTGACCAGTTGCGTGGTGCAACCATCTTCTCGAAGATAGACTTGAGGTCTGGATATCATCAACTCTATATTAAGGACAGTGACATATCCAAGTTTGCCTTTAGGACGAGGTATGGTCACTATGAGTTCACAATTATGTCGTTTGGACTAACTAATGCACCAGTTGCATTTATGGAACTCATGAATAGAATCTTCCGACCTTTCCTTGATCAGTGTGTTGTTGTCTTCATAGATGACATTCTGATCTATAGTAGAGATGCTCAGCAGCATGAACAACATCTTCGTCAGGCTCTAACTTTGCTAAGAGAACACAAGCTATATGCTAAGTTTAGCAAGTGTGAGTTTTGGTTGCCGGAAGTATCTTTTCTTGGACACATGGTATCTGCCTCGGGTATTTGTGTTGACCCTAAAAAGGTAGAATCTTTTCTACAGTGGGAACAACCGAAGACACCGACGGAGATCCGTAGTTTCTTAGGGTTGGCTGGCTACTACCAAAGTTTCATTAAGAACTTCAGTTCTATAGCCCTACCCTTGACCAAGTTGACCCGGAAGGATGTTCCTTTTGCCTGGAGTGATAAGTGTCAGCAGTCTTTTCAGCTGTTGAAGGAGAGGTTAACAAGTGCACCTGTACTTGTGTTACCTGAGAAAGGCAAAGGATATGTAGTTTTCTGTGATGCCTCCAAGAATGGACTCGGATGCGTGTTGATGCAGGATAAGCAAGTGATTTCTTTTACTTCTCGACAGCTTAAGAAACACGAGGAGAATTATCCAACACATGATCTGGAGTTAGCTACTGTGGTTCATGCCTTGAAGATCTGGAGACATTATCTCTACGGAGAGACATTCCAGATTTTCACAGACCACAAGAACCTTAAGTATATCTTCTCTCAGCATGAACTTAACATGATGCAACGTCGCTGGATGGAGTTAATCAAGGATTACGATTGTACAATTGATTACCATCTAGGGAAGGCCAATGTAGTTGTAGATGCCTTGAGTAAGAAATCAAAAACATCAACCATGGATAGAGCACAACTAAACTCTTTAGTATGCTCTAGGAGAGATATGCTTATCTCTTTAAGGCAAGACAATGTACAGTTGAAGGTGTCATTGTTAGCTGGGTTGTTGGCTGAAATGCATATTAAACCTACCCTAAGAGAGCAAATCAAGGAGGCACAGCAAGTTGATGTTGCAGTTCAGCAGATTAGGTCTGAGTATGGTGATGAGAAGCGAGGTGGTTTTCATGACTCAGATGATCAAGTGGCATGTTATCATGGGAGGATGATAGTACCGGATGTGGATAACTTGAGGAAGTTAGTCCTGGAAGAAGCTCATTCTTCAATGGATGCCATGCATCCAGGGAGCACCAAGATGTATCGAAATTTGAAAGATATGTATTGGTGGCCTGGGATGAAGAAGGATGTTGCTGAGTTTGTTCTAAGGTGTCCTGTGTGTCAGCAAGTTAAAGCTGAACACCAGAATCTTGTAGGGATAATGCAACCTTTACCCATACCACAGTGGAAGTGGGACCATGTGACCATGGACTTTGTGGTTGGCCTACCCAGGACAAGCAAAGGACATGATTCCATCTGGGTAATTGTTGATAGGTTGACAAAGACAACACATTTCTTACCTGTCAAAACAACCTATTCTGCCGAAAGGTTATCATAGTTGTATGTTCAAGAGATAGTACAATTGCATGGAGTTCCTGTGACAATAGTTTCTGACAGAGGTCCCCAGTTTACAAGTCGTTTTTGGGAGCAGTTGCACAGAGCTTTAGGCACCAAGTTAAGGTTTAGTACAGCCTTTCACCCACAGACTGATGGACAGTTGGAAAGGACTATACAAACTTTGGAAAACTTGCTGAGGGCATGTGTTCTTCAGTTTACAGGGAGTTGGGATCTACACCTAAGCTTGATAGAGTTTGCCTACAACAATAGCTATCAACATAGTATTGATATGTCACCTTATGAAGCTTTGTATGGTAGACGTTGTAGATCACCCTTATGTTGGTATGAGACTGGTGAACATCAGTTGTTAGGTCCTGATCTTGTGCAGCAGACCACAGAGAAGATTAAAGTAATACAACAACAGATTAAGACTGCACATGATAGGAAGAAATCTTATGCTGACAGACATCGTAGACCCTTAGAGTTCCAGGTTGGAGACAGAGTGTACCTCAAGGTCTCACCTTGGAAGGGAGTTTTGAGGTTTGGAAGGAAAGGGAAGTTAGCTCCTAGATTTATGGGGCTTTATCCAATCATTGAACAGATTGGAAAGGTAGCCTATAAACTAGATTTGCCACCAGAGTTACAAAGGTTACACCATGTGTTTCACATTTCTATGCTGAGGAAATGTCACCCTGATATCGAGTCAGTTCTACAACCTATGGAGGTAGAATTGAATGATGATATAACTTATGAGGAGGGACCAGTGTCAATCCTTGATAACAGAATTAAAAAGCTAAAGAAGAAAGACATAAGTCTTGTGAAAGTCCTCTGGAATCACCGTGGTGTTGAAGAATCCACTTGGGAACTAGAGGATGAGATGAGAAGGAAATACCCTGCTCTTTTCTCTTAATATGTTTTATCGATTTCGGGGACAAAATCCTTGCAAGGGGTGGAGAATTTGTAGCATCCCTGACCTGGGTTATAAGTTAACCCTAGGTGTTTTGCTTAATCATGTAATTAAATACTTGTGATTATCCCCTGGCATGTAATTAAGTTCCTGAGGAACATACATTTTCAATTTTTGTCCTTTTTAAACAATGTTGTAGTATTGTTTTGTAATGCAGGGACCTATGTGAAAATTAACCAATTAGAGAGGTTAACTTGCAAAATTACACAGGTTAATATGTTCCTCTGATGATGAGACATCATATGAGTAAATATGATGAAGCATGATGGATTCTCCAAGCTTGGGCATCAAGATGCATCTTGTGGAGCAATCTTTGTGCTTAAAACCCTAGTTTTGGAGTATAGTGCAATTTACCCAAAAGGTGGGGTGCAACTTGTAAAATATACCTTTTAGAATATCTTTTATAACTTTTAACATCATTTAGAGTAATAATAATGAAGGGGGTGCTTCATTTGAATAATCATATAATAAGGAACACCTTTGTAGTAGAATCACCAAGTTATAAGTAAGGAGACCCTTATATATGTGCACCTTAGTTTGCATGTTGGCTTTCTTTACCCTTAGATCTTGAGTTTTGAAGGAGCTTTGCTATACTAGAATAAGGAGAAACGTGCTAAGAAGTTAAGGAGGGACCTAGATGAGAAACCCATAAACTAGAGGTCCTTATGTTGAGAACTAACCCAAGCTATATAAGCTTCCTTCTTTGCAAACCAAGTAAACGTATTCCCTTCACTCTTTCACTTAACATCTTGCTCAACCAACTAAGGCAGAGCTCTGGAGCTTAGGGAGATGACCAACTTGTTCTAAGGTGAGAAGAGACCATCTTCTAGCTCGGATTCATGGAGGAATTCCTTGTATAAGGTTGGTTTTATGGTTATCTCACTTAGGTTTCTTGTTCTAGCCGACCTTCCCCAACCTTTTCTTGGAGAAACTCCTTTGGCCAACCTGTGGAGCTCAAGACTCCATTAAAGGCTTGAAGCTTGGAATCTTGGAGCTCTAGGAACAACATTTAAGGCGGGTTTTATAACTCTAAACCCTTTGCTTTATTATGCATACTTGTGTTCTTGCAAAATATAGTTAGTTCTTCTTCTTCCCCATCTTTCCTTGCTTTCTTGCAAGCAAATCCACAAAGTAACCGACCTGTTCCAAGGTTGAAGATGATGGGCGTGAATTCCTAGGTAACTTTACCAAACAACCTTGGACCATTTGGTCTAAACGGTTTGCAAACCGTTTGAAATCAAATGATCTCAAGACCGTTTGATTTCATGCGGTCTTGCAAGACCATTTAGATTCAAATGGTCTCCAAGACCGTTTGGTAGGGTTGACCAAGTGAAGACCATTTAGAAGTCTGTTGTACACATGTTGAATTTATCAATTACAAAGAATCATGATCTAATTGCAAACCAATCACAAGTTGAAGGCACTTCAACCTTCTAAACCCTAATCGGGTTCAATTGGTGATTTCAATGACCAATTCTGGTGGACTTTGGGTTGAAGGGCCCAAACGGTCTCAAGACCATTTGGGGGTTCACTCAAATGGTCTCAAGATCGTTTGGTGACAACCCAAGGCCGTTTTGAGGTCTAGGGTTAAGGTAATTTGATGAATTGAAGGTTCAATCACAATAGGTTGATGAATTGAATAAAAGTGCTAATTTTAAACCTAATTAGGGTTCAACCCTTATCAATTTGACTTACATTTTGATGAAACTTTGGGAAAACGGTGTCAAGACCATTTGGAGGGTGTCTAAATGGTCTCAAGACCGTTTGGACCAAATTTGGGCCCAATTGAGTGTCAATTGATGGCTTCAACCTCAATTAGATTCATGTTGATGAACATTGATGGTTAACCGATTACAAACCCTAATTGAATTGGTTTCAACCCTAATTGGCTTTCAATTGAGGGTCAATTTGGTGTCCAATTGATTAAGGTTAACCCTAATTGGCTCAAATGATAAGTGGTTAACAAGGGTGTGGCCAATTGAGGGCTTCAACATAGAAAACCCTAATCGATTACAAGCTTTGTTGCACCTTTGAGTTCCATGTGGTCTTGACCCATTTGGACCAAATGGTCTCAAGACCGTTTGAGTCCAAATGGTCTCAAGACCATTTAGGGGCAAACATTCTCAAGACCGTTTGGGACCAAACGGTCTCAAGACCGTTTGGGCTCAATCGATTTCAAGGTCGTTTAAGATCAAACGGTTTCAAGGTCGCATAACTTCAAACGGTTTGGAAGTCAACTTTGATCAAACGGTCAACACACTCAAACGGTCTCAAGACCGTTTAAGGGCAAACGGTCTTGAGTGTAGTGCGGTATTGAAGTCAACTATATCAAACGGTCAACCCATCCAAACGGTCTCAAGACCGTTTGGAGATTGAAAGTGTATAATCGTTTGGAGACTTTAGGGTTGTGATTACTTAGTTCTTTGAAGGTTTAATTGGTTCAATGGTGGTCTAAATCAAACCCTAATGATACCTAAAGACATTAAGAGGTTAAGTGATTAATAGATTGAACCATGATTGTGAACAATGGTGTACCTTACTAATGTGCCCTTGAAGGGTTCAAGTAGATGACACCTTGTTTAATCAAAACCCTAATGACATGATAGTGGTGAATTAGCTTATGTTAACCAAGATTGATTTGTCCTAACCTAATCTAGAGTGATGTAATCACCATATATTAGTAAAAGGAGAGAGAAGGTGCCATTTATGGTTGAAACTCAAGAAAAATACTTTCAATGTATATGAATGTGCATGATTAGGGTATGATCCATCTATGTGAGATCATGAAAACCCTAATTATGATGATTGATGAGTCTTAACCTAATTGAAAGGCATCAATGATGATGTTTCTCATACATGATGATGCTATGAGCTCAATTCACTATGAAGTGAATAGTAAACCCTAATTCTAGGGTAAAAACATGTAATGTGAATAGTAAACCCTAATTGAGGGTGATGTGATGAAATGTACAATAAACCCTAAATTCCAGGTTATGCTTTTAAGCAGAAAGGTACAACTCTTGATATGAATTGTTTATTGTTGTTAATTGAATTAACCATGCAGGTTCTTATAAGAGAATAATCATATCCAGGTAATGATTATGATATCATATTCATTGAAGGCATGTTATTAGCTTTATGAATAGTGAATATGCTATGATGCCTAAGTTTAAGTGACATCATATGCAATGATATGCTGTAAGAGCCATGAGTAACATCAAGGTCATGCTTATTAGATGACTTGTGATGATTTGATATCCTTTTGGTAACTAAGATGAGTTAAACTTGATACATTTAGTATTCTTCTTGTATAGCAATGTTTTAATATTTAAATGCTTGGAAACATGCTTGATGTTAAAAGAATACTGAAATGTACCTAACTAATCAATTATAATCATACCATGTAGAGCCCTGATCATAGATCCATCATTGTCAGAAGCTAAATGATGGTGAAATAGGTTTTCCTAAGGGAACTCCTGGGTCACATACTTTTGAGTATGTGGGGGAATATGGATGTCAATCCTTCACTATATGTTTATGTTGGGGTAATGTAACACTATTCTCCTGAGGAAATATTTTATGCCACATCGATGAGAGATAAACATGAGATCTTTCGATGGTGAAGAGAGTACAGAATGCCACTGTGACTCTAATAGCAAAGTACCAGAATACCCTGGTGAGCTATAGTAGCAGAGACACTAGATGTCCTGCATGTTTATCCTCACTCTGACTGAGGAAGATGAGGTCATAAGAATCCGGCTCTTTTGATGACCTAGGTGTGATACCGATGCGACTTAATAGTGATCGGTTGGAGTATGAGCGGTATACCTCATCTCCGCAGGGCATAATAATGTTTGTAAAACACAATCAACCGCGTAGCATGTCTGCTTAGGTTGAACTACGAGATACATTATTGAAATTACACTACTTATGCTAGTATACATGTTTCTTCATATTCCTAAATAGATGTTGTCCCACTTAATGTCAAACTTGTTGTTGATTATCTCAAAAGCTTTTATTGCTTATGTTGTTCTTAGATTGCTATTATAAAGCTTCTGGCGGAGAGTTATAACTCTCGCTGGGACAATTATTTAAAATTGTCTCACTCCGTAGATTTCAACTTTTTAGGTGGTCGTCGAGGACAAAGGAACCAGTCTGCAGGTGATCAGTATCAGCAACAACAGTACCAGGAGCAGTTGTGAATCTCAGGTGGAGATACTGACTGCTGAGTCATGTAGTTAGTTAGTCCTATGCCGTATCTGTACTCTCAGGTCCTTGGAGTTAGTTGGTATGAGATTTTGGTTTTGAATCTTGAGATTTTGTATCTGATTGTGTATAATCACTCAAGAAGTGATTTAATCGAGATGTAAACTGTTTATCTTGTTTCTTATAAAAGAAGTTTTATGATTTCAAGATCTTGTCTCAAAAAGTTTTAATTTCTGGTGATTTTTCGTATTCCGCTGCTAATCGAATGCTTCCGCCAAGTTTATATCGTGGTTTATGGATCGGATCGTCTCAATATCTTAGGAGTCTAGCTCTTCCTAGATCTTGTATGGCACTGATTTCGACTTAGCAGTGGTCAATTGGATTTTAAGTGGTATCCTCAATTTCCTCAGGGCATAATAAAAGATGTAAGACAACTATGTAACATATCTATTTAGGATTATACACAATGCTTCATATTGGATGAAAACCCCTATTTGCTTTCTTTTCACTGAGATCATGTATAGTATAATAAGAGATAATAGATATGCTTATGATGTAGTTATGCTCATGTTGTAAACATGCTTATGTTGTCAAATATACTAACACTGATGGTTAAGATGTTGTTTCTAGCTATGTTTAATATTGCTAGCCATGCCTATGTAATTAGAAATGCTTAAACTGCTAATCATGCCTATGTAGTTCATTGTGTTATGATGTTAGTTCTACTTATGATACAGATATGTTCCCTTTATTTGAGATGCCAATATTTATAGCCATGTTATGTTACTAGACATATTCATGATGTCAGGGATGCTTATGCTACTAGATTGCTTGTACTTTTAGCAAGGAATACGATGATAGTCAGATTAATGATAATGACTATTATTAGATACAATTGATGACATTTGAGTAGATATATATCCAAAGAAATTGATTTATTTGTTATCTATATATGCATTGATGATCATACTTGTTGCTAAGATGATTTTCTTAATCTGTTTAGTATACTTGAACTGTTCAATCTGTTCAATTGATTATTAAATACTCAAACTGCTTAGTTATGTACTGTTTAAAATGTTGTAATCAAGAAGCGTTGTTGGAGGTTATATCTCTTGCTGGGATATGGGTCTCACACTTGTGGTTTGCCACGTCTTTTTAGGTAATCGACATTGACGACAAAAGAACCATGGAAGTAAAGAGGAACTACAGTAATGAATCTTTAAGAAAGTTGATTAGATGTCTAGTGTGTCCTAGAGTCATCCCTGTACTCTCATGTCCATGCGAGAAAAAATTGTATATGGTGTTTCAAATGAATCATACTTTTATTAGCATGTTAATGTTTGTTTGTGTGGCATATACAAATTTTGTTCTCCTGTGTATATATGTTGTGGCTAAGGCGATAGAACAATTTGTATCAAATTCTTATCATAGTATGGATACAAGCAAGATATTGGCCTCTTATGCAAATGTTTTTGAGAAGGTGTTGATGTTGAAATCGGTTTTAATTTATCCGTATTTTTGGGTATGTCATTAATTAGTGATTGATTGTGCTTTATGTTTTGAGTAATCTCATTTAGTGTAACAAATTCTCACAGAAAACATCATTACATGCTAATCACTTAAAGAAAGCTAAGAAATTACTTCATATACCCAAAATTAAGGTTAGGGCTTCCATAAATAGTCAATTAGGGTTTCCATCACAACATTAAACATCAAACCCTAGGCACATCACTACCCATATTCTTGGATCACATTAGACTAAGCATCATCATAATTGTTACTCAAACATGTAAACATCAAAGTGTAGCGATGTAACATCCCAAATTTGTAAATAAAACAAGTTTAATATGCAAATTTTCAACTTTTCTTTTTAAAATCCTAATTATGGATGCAAGTTACCCAAATATAATGAACTATTCCATCATACCTAGAATTTTAATTCAAAATATAACTCACCAAGAAAAAATAATTCATTTTAATTCATATACATTAAGATAATGACCTTTATGAAATTGATGGACAAAAGGTTGTCAAAACCTAAATCTAAACGTATGGTAAGATACACATCTAGTTTGACATATGGTCTAGTTTTTAAGTCATTAGGATGTCTTTTAACCCCTCCAATTTTTTTAGAAAGTTTTGTATAGTTTATGAGAAAAATTTATGATTTATTGATCAAACCTAAGGTCAGCAATTTAGTGATGTCATGGCCCCTATGGGCAGAGTCTAGGTCAGACTCTGGGACCCAGGGCATTGTGAGTCAAGACTTATCTCCCTTCACTCGACTCATGTCCTCTCTGTACTCCATAGTCCCTGCAACCTATTTTATCTCTGCTCTCTTGCTCCACATGATGCCAGATCTAGAAGGAGTCCTCGTTAGCTTCCCCTCATCCTTACAATTAGTTTGATCAATGGTTTCTTAGGAATTCATGTCCTAGAGCTCCTGAACTCTTGCAGCCACTAGAGACCTCCCCTATTTTAACCTCCGAGGGGCACCAGAGCCTCCCCAAGCCTTCATATATATAAAGGACCCTCTAAAATCAACTAGGGGAAGACCAAGAGGGTTTCCCCAATACCTAGATGTTGGGAAATAAGGCTATGAGATAGGAAACAAAAATAATAAAAAAATTATCTACCTTGTTCCCCTTAATCAGCAGACCGCGTCAATAACTATAATGTGGGAGGGATGCTATCTAGAATATACTTGGTCCTAGATCAAGTACAGAGACATCTCCTCATTGTCATTGATTCACAACTATCTTGGACGATGTTTGTGAAGCTCCTTCCTACACTGATACCTATCTAACTGTTGCGCCCTCTGATCTACACCTCAAGAAATAGGACTGATGCAACTCCTCCTGGTCACACCAGAGACTGCAGCCATGAATGTCTTCTCCTTCAGCAGTTCCTCTTATCACAGACTGTTGGATGATGTTGTCCTTCAAGCAACAAACAACAATCTCTCTCCTCTATGGTAGTCCACATGGACCATATAGAACTCTTTTCATCCTACTAGAATGGATAGGAAGACATTGTCCCTCCTGTTGGTGTACTAGTCACCAACTTGTTGTCCCATGACAATGATCTCAAATGCTCTTTCCCTTGCTATCCCTCCATAGTTTGGTAAGACTTGCTTTGGCTATCATGGTTACTACAATCAGAGATGACAATGTTTGTTAGAGCAACTGATTCTCAATTGTCTGTGTTGTACTCTAGGAAGCCCCCAATACCCATCTATTTATAGGTGGGGTTTGGGTCCAGGTTCCCAGTCTATGAGGGAATGGAAAGGACCAGAAGATCTCACATTTTTGCAACAATTATGGAAATTACGTAACTTACGACAGTTGAAATGGTCATCTTGTAGTTTCCCAGTTGTACGCGAATTTGGAAAATAAATTCCCATTAATGTTAGACATTGATTTCCTTGTGCAACAAATATTTCTCAAGAGAAATGAATAGGGAAAATTCTAGAACCTTCCCTGACCAAATTGGACCATCTTGCCCACGCAATATGTCCATCTCAGTCACCCAGACGTTCATCTGGTGACCCCACTTGAGCCAGTTTGGTTGGGTCAGTTTGTTCCTTTCCAATTTCAATTCAAAACTAGGCGTGACACCCAGACACCTATCTTACACTTGAGGTGACCGTTTGGCACTTCCAAACGACCGTCTCAATACTTGAGATGGGTGTTTGGTAGTGTTTTTAGCATGTTTGTTGCATGAATCAAATGCCTAAACACTTTAGCACTTAATTCAAATGTCATTCAAGATTTGAACTCCTCTTCTAGGTTGAGACATTTGTGTGTGACCCTATAGGTCCCATATCATGTTGTCTATTAATGTCCATAACAACTTATGACATCACAAGTAGAGAGTGGTGACTAGTCACACATTAGTGCTACCCAAGTGAATGGAAACTTGGAGAACAACTTTAACCTACAATTTGTGTATGGTGTTATAGTGTTTGTATAGTTCCTTTGTCACTGATGTCCAGATTCAACTAGAGGTGTGGAACAACCACTGTCATCATTATTCAATCTTGTTTCTTGAACCAATAGAAGACTATTTGAGATATATGTAAGCTCAATATCACATATTGACTCACATGTGCATGGCCATTCTCTTCTTAGTCTCGCTTGTCAAGAGACCTAGAACATCACACTCCCATAGGAGGGACAAATCCCATATCCATTACTCACAGTCAATCCCCATGTGTCAAAGTCACCCTATAATCACTATCATAACAACCCATGTTTCACGACTGTGTTTCATGATGTTAAAGTGCACCCAATGACATGTGATCAGTGTAGCAATTTTAGGTCTAAGAACTACAACCACCACCATCACTGTGAGACCTGACTATGACTTCCATTATAATGGCTTCCATGTGTTAGTCTCATGGTGGGTCTGTCTGATTCACTATTCTCTAACATGTATCTATTTGATTTGTTTGATATTGCCATATCATGACTCATGAGACTCAGTCATCAACCAACTCACACTCTGATCTTATGTGTTATTGTTGTCTATCAACCTTCCACAATAACATCCGATTTGGGACATAATGAGAGTATGTATATGTACTCTTAACATTTGTATGATCTCATTTCCCATGTCCTCAACCTTAAGACACACATCATTGAGTAATATTACTCTCTAGACAATTATTTTCTTATTTCATTATCTCATAACTAAACAAACAGAATAAATTGGAAGCTTTCCTTCTATTAATAATCAAATAGTTCACATTTATGTCATTATAATCATCACATGATTGGCTCTCTAGGCATACATACCAACAGATTCCCACTTGCACTTAGAGACAATCACCTATGAATCACATTCCAAGTGATCTAACATTTCCATCATGCTTCTGTTGTGAAAGTACCTTTGTTAAGGTATCAACAACATTGTTTCCAGTTGGTACTTTGCAAATCTTTACATATCCTCATTGTACGATCTCTCGTATGAGATGATACTACCTTTGTATATGCTCTGAGTGTTGATGCAATTTGGGTTCCTTAGCTTGGGAAATAGCTCCATTGTTTTCACACAATATAGCTCTGCCTCATTGATGCTTGGAACAACCTCGTGTTTTATAATGAACTTCTTGATGCATACAACCTCCTTTGTTGCATTCGATGCAGCAATATAATTGGCCTCTTTTGTAGAATCGGCAACCATTTCTCGCTTAGAACTCTTCCAACTCATAACTGCATTGTTGAGGTAGAACATGAATCTGGATAGCAATTTGTTATCATCTTGATTAGTCTGGAAGCTTACATCAGTGTAACCTTTTACCACTAACTCTTCCTCTCCGTTTTAGACCAAGAACTGATCCTTAGTCCTTCTTAAGTACTTGAGGATGTTCTTCATGGCTATCCAATGAGCATCACCTAGATCTGATTGATATCTGCTCATCATGCTCAAGGCATACGAGACGTCTGGATGGGTACATAACATTGCATACACGGTCGATCCAATTGATGAGGCATATGGAATCAAAATCATGTGTTCCCTTTCTTCACAAGAACTGGTACATTGAGCTCTAGAGATGGGGACACCATGGCACGCAGGCAAGTTTTCTCTCTTTGAGTTCTCCGTGTTGAACTACTTCAACACTTTGTCAATGTATGTGATCTAACTTAGTCTAAGAATCCTTTTGGATCTATTTCTATAGATCTTTATCCACAAGATGTAGGATCCTTCTCCCAAGTCTTTCATAGAGAATGTATTTCCAAGCCATGTCTTTACCTTTTGTAAAGTAGGGATGTCATTCCCCATCAATAGTATGTCATCTACATACAATATGAGGAATGCCACTATACTCCCACTAACCTTTTTGTAAACACAAGGTTCATCTTCATTTTGAGCAAAGTCAAACCCTTTGAATGTCTCATCAAAATGAAGATTCCAGCTTCGAGATACTTTCTTCAATCCATAGATTGAACTTTGTAGCTTACAAACTTTATTTGCAAATTTTAGATCTATAAACCCCTCGTGTTGTGTCATATACATTTTAGAACTATAAACCCCTCCAGTTCTGATTAAGGAATGTGTTTTTAACATCCATTTGCCAAATCTCATAGTCATGATAAGCTGCAATAGCAAGCATGATCCTTATGGATTTAACCATGGCCAATGGAGAAAAGGTTTTGTCATAGTTAACACCTTGAACTTGTTTGAAACCCTTTTCAACCAATCTTCCCTTATAGGTTTGTACCTTTCCATCCATGTTGGTCTTCTTCATGAAGAGCCACTTGTGCCCTATGGGTTTTACCCTTTCAGGTGGATCAAATAAAGTTCATACTTTGTTTGTATACATGGATACCATCATAGATCTCATGGCCTCAAGCCATTTCTCAGACTCTAGTCCCTCAATAGCATCCTTGTAGGATATTGGCTCATCATCTATGACCAATTTACTACCTTCCCGATTCATAAGATATCCATATCTCTTAGGATCAAGGTGTGTCCTATTATATCTATAAGGTTTCTATATTACCTAAGGAATTGGAGTCTCCACAACACTTTGTGATTCTCCTTGTTCCTCTGGTTCATCTATGAGTTCTATGTTTTCTTGTTGGTCCCGAACTTCTTCAACTTCTACTTTCCTCCCCACGGATTCCTTTGGAAATAAATTGTCTTTCAAGGAATACAGTTGTCCTGGCAACAAACACTTTGTTTTTAGATGGAGTATAAAAATAGTATCCCCTTGTTTCTTTGGGATATCCAATAAAATAATATTTATCATACTTAGGGCCAAGCTTTTCAAGAAACATTTTCCTAACATTAGCTTCACATCCCCAAATCTTCATAAAAGACACATCGGGACATTTCCCATGCCAACTGATTTAGATGGTACGCATTTAAGTGTAAATGCGGAGGTTTCAAGATAATAACCCCAAAAGGAAGTCAGAAGATCAATAAAACTCATCATAGATCACACCATATCTAACAATGTGTGATTCCTTCTTTCTAATACACTATTATGTTGTGGAATTCCAGGTGGAGTCCACTGGGATACAATCCCATGGGCTCTTAGAAGGTCCTCAAACTCTTGTCTTAAGTATTTTCCACCTCAATCAGATCAAACTGGCTTAATACTTTTACCAAGTTGGTTCTATACTTCGTTCATAAACTCTCTAAACTTTTCAAGAGTTTCTAACTTATGTCTCATCAGGTAGACATAGCCATACCTACTGAAGTCATCAGTGAAGGTAATGAAGTACTCGCACCCACCTCTAGCATCTGTTCTAAAAGGGTCACATACATTAGTATGTATGAGTCCTAATAGATCACTAGCCCTTTCACTATTACCAATAAACTGAGTCTTGGTCATCTTGCCCCACAAACAAGATTCACATGACTCTATTGATTCAAGATCAAAAGAGTCCTGATAACCATCCTTATGGAGTTTGGATATGTGTTTCTCATTTATGTGCCCTAGACAACAATGCCAAAGGTATTTTTGGTTTAAGTCATTGAGTTTTTGTTTTTTGATATTTACATTATATACCCTTGTATCTAGATCTATCAAATATAGACCATAAGACATTGGGGCACTGCCATAAACGATCCTATTTTTACTAATGGAACATCTTCCATTATTTATAAGAAATTCAAATTGGTTCTTGTCCAAACAAGATACATATATGATGTTCCTATTAATGGCAGGTATGTAATAGAAGTTCTCTAACTCTATCACAAGCCCACTTGGCAGAGATAACTCATAGGTTCCAACTATGCTGACCGCGACTCTTGCACCATTTGCAACACACACTTCAACCTCATCTTTCTCCAAAGGTCTACTTCTTTTCAGTTCCTTTACATTTGAGCAAATGTGTGATCCACATCTGGTATCTATTACCAATGACGAGGAAGTAGTGAAGTCAACCTCAATAACGTATACACTAGAAGTAGAGATCTCAATCCCTTTTTTAATTTCTAGGATCCCTTATCCATCTCCTAATTTTAAGTGTTGAAGATTTGGACCTTAGCTTAGCCACATAACGCTTCTTGGCCTTGACTTTGTCCTTGGACTCAACTCCACTAATCATCATCACATGTTTATCCTACTTCATTTGTGCTTTGACACCTATCAAGATGTCAAGAAACTCTGACAGCAGTCTAGCCATGTTACTCAAGTGATAACACTCGATAAACTGGCTATATGATTTAGGCAAAGACTGTAAAATCATATATGTGGCCAACTCTTATCCTAAAGGAAATCCCAGAGTCTCAAGATGCTTCATATGCCCAATCATATTGAGCACATGAGGCTCTAATGGATATCCTTTTATCAGTTTGCACTCAAATAGAGCCTTAGAGACATTATACCTTTCATACTTATCATATTGTTTAAGCAACTCATATTTCATACAGCCCAGCATAAGGTTCTTGATTTTCACAACATCATTGGCATCCTTCAAAGAAGCACCCATGTCAGTCTTAGGAAAATATGGATTGGATACTGGTACTAGCATTTTAGGATCATGAAGAACACTTTTCAAGGTCCTGAATCAATTGTGAAAATAAACCTTATTTAATTCATCCAATCACAATGCAAATTTGTTGGTTATTTGATTCTACAAGAGAAAATTTGCATTTGTCAAAAACCCTTTTTGATTTGGTTTTGTTTCAAAATTTGATATTATTAGGTCTTTAATTAATTATTGATTCCACTGTTTTATTTCAAATTGATAGCCCTCACATATCAATTTAGAATATAGAAACGTACAATATTCTAGGGGGCCAAGATCCAAAATAATTTAACTACTACCCAGCCTACACCAGCGTCCATAGTCAATTATCAAGGTAGGAAATCATGCCAATTTCATCATATGAAACTCTTGGATAGATGATATGCGCAACTCCTTTCCATAATCATCTGCATTCTTTCAGGCTTAGACTCTTTAAGAATCACCAATTAAATCTAGCCCAAAAACTGACATGATAATAATGCAACTCGCTAGGGAGGAAACTACATTATTTCCATCACACTTACATGAGATAGATGGTGCACCATGCTAGGGCATAAACTATGCTTGGTTGATCAAGCTTTTCATGTGTGTCACTTTTGGAAAACATCTAAGACTTAATATTTTAATTGAGGGAGTTTGTATAAATACATATACTCTATCCAATCACCACATATATAGTACATATCATATACATGCTATATCCCACAATGAAAACATGAAATAAACAAAAGTAATGGTTATGGCCAGTCCTAATGTAATCCATTGGAACCACAAGGAATTATGTCATCTAGGTCTACATCACATGAAGAAACATGTTGTTGATGAAGATTCATGCTTTTCGATCTGGGTTGATCGGTTCAACCCTTGAACTGATGGGCTCACCTCTTGTTCAGTTATTAGGTTATCTCATCAGTCGTATGGTCCTTCTATCCACCATGGATGGCACCTCCAACTGAGCAGTCAGGTGCATTAGGCGATCGGTCCGGCTTATCCACCATGTCCTCCTAGGTCCTTTAGTTGGTCTATTAGTCTTCGAGACATCTTCATCTTCGTCATAACAGAAAGTAAACTTTCTTACTTTTACATGATTATAGGGAAACCTTGAGTTACATTCAAGGGGAGAAAAGGTAGGAGAAAATTAACTTTACATTAGGAAGATAAGATAGAGGCTCAGTATGCAGACCGAGATAAATAGATAAACCAACCACACACAACCATGTACAGATAGGGGTTATTACCATGCTATACATACACCATCAAAACCACTTTTAGGGTGATGCATGTAAATTACATTATATATATATATATATATATATAAGGTTGGGATTATTGTGGTATTGGGTTTGACAAGATATTATTTGCATTGTGTGCAATAATAGAATGAAAAAACCAAAATCTGATCATATTGAATATCCTATAAAATAGTAATTTGACGTTAGTTCTGATGCCACTATTGGGAAATAAGGCTACGATATAGGCAGCGGAAAAAAAATTATCTATCTTATTCCCCTAAATCAACAGATCACGTCAATAACTATAATGTGTGAAGGATGCAATCGAGGATATACCCAATCCTGGAGCAAGTCCATCGACATCTCTGTTGGATAAATTGGATATTATGATAAATCCCTTTGTTTTGATTATGACAAACATTTCATTCCTATTTATCTGACGAGCTACTTGAGTGTGCAGGATGACAAAACTATAAGGAAAATTCAACAAGAAGTATTTATATTTTTCATGCAAATGTAATCATTGTAAAAACTTGTACAGAAATATAATGTACAAGTACTTAGAATCGCATGTAAATCAAGCATTGGATTTTCCCTAGCTAAACACCTTAGTCATCCATTCAATAGGATCACCTATGCACACTCACACACATAATTAATGCCTAACTTGAAATCTTAAAACAGGATCTATCTCGGTCGACCAACTCCTCGACCGAGACACTCTCGGTCGACAAACTCCTCGACTGAGAAAGATCCAATGTAGCCGTTAGACACAACTGACAAGTTAGTTGGCAGTTGCAAATGAACGTTAATCCAGAGAGCCTGTCGGTCGACAAAACTTCGACCGAGTAGGTGTCTCGGTCGACCATTCCTCGACCGAGACGATCTCTGACAGAAACTGCAGAGTAAAGTAATTAGCCGTTGTTAAAGCAAAAACTTTGTACCTAACGGCTAGTTAAGCACTTAGAAACCCCTAAAAGTTGTCTAGAACGTCCTTAAGCATACTTAGGCCATTCCTATAAATAGGACAAGCCATAGGACACTAGTATTCACTTCTTACACTTGATATACTTGAGAAAATACTTGAGCCCTCTTGTGCAATCTGTGTGAACTGAGCTTTGTGATCAATTGGCCATTTTTCCTTTAGCTCAAGCTCGTCCTATAGGCTAGATTTTCCTAACCCTAGCAATCACAAGTCCATCATATTGTCTAGGAAAATCCAAACGCTTGATCTAGGGAAATCAAGCCTTGAGCTACAAGGATAAGTTGTATTTTCTTTTATTCCTTTCTTGTTCCTTGTATTACTTGTACTCTCCTTGCTACTCCAGGTAGGAGGCTGCGGATTGGAGAGGGTGAAGCTCTTCGTGGTGAAGAGGAAGACTTTGGACTACTTCAGAAGGCTGTCTTGATGGGAAGCTACTTCGGGAGGAAGGCTACTTCAAGGGGGAGCTTGAAGTTACTTCAAGGAAGGCTGCTTCGAGGTTGGCAAGACTACTTCAAGGTGAAGGCTGTCCAAAGGGTGTTTAGAAAGTATTGTAAATTTTATGTAACATCCTTGAGAGGTAATAAAATTTAGTACTTTCAAAATCCCGGTTGGGTAAGCAACCGGGTAGTGGACTGACTCCTTAGTATTTGCTAAGGTGGAACCACTCTAAACACCTGTGTTCCTCTTCTAAATCTTTACTTTGGTTGTTTGAGTTTAAATTACTTTAAAATCATTATAAAACTCTATTCACCCCCCCCCCTCTAGAGGTTTTCAATTGGTATCAGAGCAGGCTTCAAGGAGCCCTAACAAGGTCTTGAAGAGATAAAGGGAGGAGGTGACTACAACCACAAGAAAAAGAGCATGGACCAATGTGCGACAAGTTGCAATTGGTGCTTAGGAACAAAGCACTCTACTTCTAGATGTCCATGGAGGTCAAAGAAAGAAGATACACATAAAGAATGTTTCGTTGCTACAATAAGTGAGGAAGAAGAAGAAGAGGTAAGCTTGCTTGATTTACCTAAAGAAGAGTTAGTTACTATTATTGAAGAAACACATAACAAATATGTTGAATACAAAAAGAAATTAAAGAAATCAAATAAAGAAAATGATGATCTAAATGCTAGACTTCTTGAGCTTACATCCGAAAATGATGATTTATATGCTAAATTGAATACTCTTGGTTTTGAAAAAGATAGCATTATGTCTGACAATCGTACTTTGAAATCATCTCTAAGTAATAGTGAAGTGAAAATTTTCACTCTAGAGACTAACTATGATCTTCTATGTCAAGAAAAGACTGAATTGCTTGCAAAGTTAAATGATATTAAAAAACAACCTATATTGTGCACCCATGTAGATTATGACAATATAGTGAAAGAAAGAAATATGTTATCATCCAATCTAGATCAAGCAAAATTAGATATCAAGAAAAGAATGGATGAGATCGTTAAGTTGCAACAAGAAGTTAGTAAGTTAAGCAACAATGGAATCCTTGATAAAATATTAGAAAATTCCTATCATCAAATAGGGAGAAGAGGACTAGGTTATAAGCCTAAGGAGAAATCCTATCAACAACCTAGTTGGAGAAGGACACAAGCAAGTCAATCCATGAATGTACATAGAGGCAAATATACTTTTGTACCAAAGAACAACCTAGACCAAAATCATAGAAAGAGATATGAGGTTGATTCTATATGTTGCCACTATTGTTCACGTCTTGGACATTACTCCTTCTCATGCCCATACAAGAAAAAGAATGATGAGATGGTATGGGTTCCAAAATCCCCAAATTGATTCGATTAGACTAAGTTGAGATATGTCCAAAGTCTCAAAATTTGCATACATCTTTGTTAAATCTTGGACATTTTATATATTTTCTTAGTATTCAAACTTTCATTTGAGATATCTATCTAAGGGGGAGCAAAGCATAAGAAAAAGGGGGAGATTATCAAAACTTTGACCATTTGATTGAAAAAGCTTCCAAAAATATTGTAATCACTATGTGTAGCTGAAAATTTTCAAGAAATTTATGAATTTATTGAAAATGGTATCTTGTATTTACAGGAATTCTCTACCCAAAATAGGGCTTTTGGATGGAGACATTTTTATGTAATCTAAGCTTAGAGGATTCTCATTTAATCTAGGGCTTAACATCCTTTGATTCATGAGAAATCAATATACATTCATCATATGCTTAAAGGAATCTCATATCATTTCAAGGCTTAACATCCTTTGCAAATGATTGAGAAACAAATTGAGGATAAATTAGATAAAAATCCATGTTTCTAATAGGATCTCTAATTAAGGGGGAGCATTATATTAAGGGGGAGAAGAAAAATAAAACATTCAACTTGGATATCTTTTTGAAATGACAAAGGGGGAGAAAGAATATAAAAAATCAAAAATATAAATGAGTTTCATCACATCTTGGCCAGCACTCACTTGCAAAATATAAATGGCTACAAAAGGTAAATTTTCAGGTATGAAACTCACATGCTTTATATTTCCTTATTTCATAGTTAGGAAATGTTTGTCATCTTCAAAAAGGGGGAGATTGTTGGATAAATTGGATATTATGATAAATCCCTTTGTTTTGATTATGACAAACATTTCATTCCTATTTATCTGACGAGCTACTTGAGTGTGCAGGATGACAAAACTATAAGGAAAATTCAACAAGAAGTATTTATATTTTTCATGCAAATGTAATCATTGTAAAAACTTGTACAGAAATATAATGTACAAGTACTTAGAATCGCATGTAAATCAAGCATTGGATTTTCCCTAGCTAAACACCTTAGTCATCCATTCAATAGGATCACCTATGCACACTCACACACATAATTAATGCCTAACTTGAAATCTTAAAACAGGATCTATCTCGGTCGACCAACTCCTCGACCGAGACACTCTCGGTCGACAAACTCCTCGACCGAGAAAGATCCAATGTAGCCGTTAGACACAACTGACAAGTTAGTTGGCAGTTGCAAATGAACGTTAATCCAGAGAGCCTGTCGGTCGACAAAACTTCGACCGAGTAGGTGTCTCGGTCGACCATTCCTCGACCGAGACGATCTCTGACAGAAACTGCAGAGTAAAGTAATTAGCCGTTGTTAAAGCAACAACTTTGTACCTAACGGCTAGTTAAGCACTTAGAAACCCCTAGAAGTTGTCTAGAACGTCCTTAAGCATACTTAGGCCATTCCTATAAATAGGACAAGCCATAGGACACTAGTATTCACTTCTTACACTTGATATACTTGAGAAAATACTTGAGCCCTCTTGTGCAATCTGTGTGAACTGAGGTTTGTGATCAATTGGCCATTTTTCCTTTAGCTCAAGCTCGTCCTATAGGCTAGATTTTCCTAACCCTAGCAATCACAAGTCCATCATATTGGCTAGGAAAATCCAAACGCTTGATCTAGGGAAATCAAGCCTTGAGCTACAAGGATAAGTTGTATTTTCTTTTATTCCTTTCTTGTTCCTTGTATTACTTGTACTCTCCTTGCTACTCCAGGTAGGAGGCTGCGGATTGGAGAGGGTGAAGCTCTTCGTGGTGAAGAGGAAGACTTTGGACTACTTCAGAAGGCTGTCTTGACGGGAAGCTACTTCGGGAGGAAGGCTACTTCAAGGGGGAGCTTGAAGTTACTTCAAGGAAGGCTGCTTCGAGGTTGGCAAGACTACTTCAAGGTGAAGGCTGTCCAAAGGGTGTTTAGAAAGTATTGTAAATTTTATGTAACATCCTTGAGAGGTAATAAAATTTAGTACTTTCAAAATCCCGGTTGGGTAAGCAACCGGGTAGTGGACTGACTCCTTAGTATTTGCTAAGGTGGAACCACTCTAAACACATGTGTTCCTCTTCTAAATCTTTACTTTGGTTGTTTGAGTTTAAATTACTTTAAAATCATTATAAAACTCTATTCACCCCTTCCTCTAGAGGTTTTCAATCTCCTCATCATCATTGACTCGCAACTATCTTGGATGGTGTGTATGTAGCTCCTTGTTGTACTGGGACTCATTTGAATGCTATTCCCTTTGATCTGCACCTCATGCAGTAGGACTACTACAACTCCTCCTAGTCGCACCAGAGATTGTAGCCACAAACATCATCTCCTTCACCAGTTCCTCTTGTCATGGACTGCTAGCTAAAGTTGTCCTCCAAGTGATAGACAACAACCTCTCGCCTCTATGGTACTCTTCACGGACCTCCTAGAACACCTTTAATCCTACTAGAATGGACAGTAAGGACTTGTCCCTCCCATTGGTGTACTAGTCACCAACTTGCTCTCCCATGACAATGATCTCAATTGCTCTTTCCCTTGATATCCCTCCCTAGTCGGGTATGACTTGCTTGGGCTCTCGTGTTTATCACAACTAGAGAGGAGAATGTTTGTCAGAACAACTAATTCTCAATTGTCTATGTTATACTCTGGGAAGCCCCTAGTAACCCTCTATTTACATGTGGGTTTTGGGTCCAGGTTCCCAGTCTATGTAGGAGTGGAAGGGACCAGAAGATCTCGAATTTTCACAACAATTTTGGAAACTACACAACTTGTGACAACTCAAATGGTCATCTTGCAAGCAAGACGGTTGTCCCATATTGTGATACGGTTGTCTCATACTGTGAGACGGTCATCTCAAAGTTTCCCAGTTGTACAGGAATTTGACAAATCAATTTCCATAATGTTAGACATTGATTTCCTTGTGCAACAAGTATTGCTCAAGTGAAACAAATAGGGAAAAGTCTAGAACCTTCTCTGACCGAATTGGACCATATTGGCCATGTGAGACAGATGTCTCAGTCACCGACACAGTCATTTAGTGACCTTACTCAAGCCAGCTTGGTTGGGTTGGTTTGTTCCTTGCCAATTTCAACTCAAAACCTGGCTTGACACCCAAACTCCCGTCTCACCACTTGAGACGACCGTTTAGCACTTCCAGACGACTGCCTTGACACTTGAAATGGGAGTTTGTTAGTGTTGTCAGCATGTTTGTTGCGTGAATAAAATGCCTAAATACTTTAGCACTTAATTCAAATGACATTCAAGATCTAAACTCCTCTTCTAGGTCGAGACCTATGTGTGTGACCCTATAGGTCCCATATCATGTTGGCAGTGAATGTCCATAAAAACTTATGACATTACAAGCAGAGAGTGGTGTCTACTTGCACATTCAGTGCTACTCAAATGAATGGAAAGTTGGAGAACAACTTCAACTTACAATTTGTGTATGGTGTTACAGTGTTTGTATAGTTCCTTTCTTACTGATGTCCAGATTGAACTAGAGGCATGGATCAATCACCCTCATTATTATTGAGTCTTGTTTCTTGAACCAAGAGCAGACTGTCTGAGATATATGTAATCTCAATATCACATATTGACTCACATGTGTATGGCCATGCTTTTCTCAGTCTCACTTATCAAGAAGCCTAGGACATCACTCTCCCATAGGAGGGACAAATCCCATATCTATCACTCATAGTCAATCCCCATGTGTCAAAGTCACCCAATCATCACTGTTATAACAACCCATTTTTAGGATTGCATTTGATGATGTCAAAGTGCACCCAACGACATGTGATGAGTGCAGTGATTTTAGGTATAAGAACCACAACCACCACCATCACTGTGAGGTCTGACTATGACTTCCATTATGATGGCTTCCATGTGTCAGTCTCATGGTGGGTCTGTCTAATACACTATTCTCTAACATGTATCTGTGTGATTGGTTTGATATCATCATATCATGATCAATGAGACTCAATCATCAACCAACTCACACTCTGATCTTATGTGTTATTATTTTCTATCAACCTTCCATAATAACATCCGATCAGGGACATGATGAGAGTATGTATATGTACTCTTAACATTCGTATGATCTTATTTCTCAGGTCCTCAACCTGAAGACATATGTAATTGAGTAATATTACTCTCTAGACATTTGTTTTGTTATTTCATTATCTCATAACTGAACAAACAGAATAACTTAGAATCTTGCCTTTTATTAATAATCAAATCATTTACATTTATTCCATTATAATCATCACATGATTGGCTCTATGGTCATACATACCAACACCAGATACTCTCTTTTCACCTACAACTCATCAACGATTTCTCACTTAGCTTGCAAGCATGTCAGAGTCGCGTTGTAGCATTCTGGAAGTCTTGACTTCTAAAAAATAAATCAAAATCAATCTTTAGTCACCTACAAATCTTTGAAGCTCATAAATTTGACATCTTCTTCTATAAGTCATGTTTTCCCCTTTTCACTTTGTTTTTACTTTTCTTCATAACAATTAAATTCCTGCTATTTCTAGTGTTATCTGCACGTGTTTTAGTCTCCTTAACCTTCTTCAAGGTGCCCCGAATCCACACAGGCTATTAGTTCTTCTCACATGTGGGAAATTTCTAAATTCCTACTTCTTTCCTTCACTAGTTGTCATGGCATAGAAATAACTTGATTCTCTAGATATATTAGCCATCATTTGGCCCCAGAATAGTTCTATGGCTTCAGTTTGAGGCAAAGATCACATTTTTGTTCTATTCTTATGGTTTTGGTTGAGTTTTGTGAGAGTTTGGGGTTGAGATTTCTCCCCCCAATTCTTTGTTTTTGTGAGTTCCGTCTCACTGACATCAGTAGGATTGTTGGTGTTTGCATGATGAATCAGAGAAGGTTGACGATATTTTACCCTCAGATAAATTTTGATTGTCACACTTAGCCATGGGCAAAGTTGTACTTACCACTTCTGTTTTGATTGATATCATGGATAGCCACGGATTTTATCCCTGGACACTATAGCTTAGCTCAATCGGTCCAATTAAGTGAGTGTCTGTGGTTTTTGGATTATAAATACCCACATGGATTTTCCTCTCTTTCTAAATTGCCAATGCATGCAAATTCATATATTTTAATTGGTAGATCGGATGGGGTCGATCCTTATATGGATTTTGTTCAATTTTTTGAGATCTAGCTAATAGTCTAGGTTTCAGGACCTATTTTAACTTTGGTTTTACAAAGATTCAGATAGTCGTATAATTAGGGTTTAGGATGGTATATAAGGTGATATTAATAGAAATCATGTAAAATTTTAGGAACTTAGGAGTTGACTCAAGACCAAAGAAACTAAATTAAGATTTTCTTTGCTCTAGGTAATTGGGTCAAGCCACTATACATATGTACCTTGGTTGAATTGTATGGTATGTATGATTTAGGATTATGCTTTAATTTCCAAGTTAATAAATGAAATTAAGATAATGATCATGTCTCAGATAATATTATTGCATTTTTTTGTTATATCCATACAGTCATATGTTTATCATAGATGTACATTAGCTTAAAGTTATAATCATCTAATGATTAAGACATTGAGGAAAGAATCATGTAATATTAAGATTATGCGGAACAAATCCCATTACAGATTTAATTTTCAAAATCACACTAATGTTCATTTTAAGAATCATGTTATAAGAATTTAATTAGGCTTTATATGCTCTAACCATCATGGACATCAAGGGGTCGTTATGGGCATTCGTGTCAATTGTGGGATTTCATAGCGAATCATGGACCTCAAGGGGTCGTTATGAGCTTTTAGCTAAATCATGGGTGTTCGTTCCAATTATGGGCTCTTGAGTGGGAAAATCATTAAGAGTGCATATTTTACTTATTCAATTCTTATTTATGCCAAGAAATTATTTCAAGAATGCTTAAGTCAAATTCATGTCAAGATTTTATCTCAAGTCAATTATATGTACTTTCTTTTCTTATGATGTGTATAGTGTCGCTTATTGATGTATGTCTCTATTTCGGCATGGTCGTGGGATAATAAGTCCCTAGATCAAGGAGCAAAAGAGAACTAAAGTGAGCCCTTCAGAGTAGTTAACATCAAGGAGACTTTAGGTTGGTGGAAGTTGTCTACCACTTTGTAGATTTTCTAGTCTAGTTTTATTTCATGCTTTAGATTTGCTTAGCCTACATTTATTAGGTTTGAGAATAAGATGAGACAGATTATGTTTTCCTTTTGAGAGCAATGTATGAATCTATATTTCCAATTAATGCATGGTGTTTCATTTATCTTGTTGCTATTGAATATCATTTATGTAATGTTACTCCATGCCAAGTGACCCATGGTATGGACAACATAGGGTTTGCTTCCACTGACTATATGTGCTTGGAGGGGCATTACAATATGGTATCAGAGCAACAAGTAGATGGCCACTAAGATAAAAATTCACATGTTCTAACCTAGGTATACCTTTTTTTTAGATGGGTCCTAAGAAATTTGACAAGGGAAAGGATAATGATGGTGCTACCTCTTATAGTGAGGGAAGTGGACGAAGAAGGAATCTTAAGGCAACCTTAGAGGACTTAGTCCAAATGCTCACCAATACCCTAGGACAAGGACAACATCAACCTAGACACCATGAGTTGACTTTAGTGGACTTCTTGAAGATTAGACCCGACTATGTTGTTGGAGAAGGAGAAGATGATGTATCCACCAAGGGAGAAGAATGTATTAGGAGCATGGAGCATTGTTTTCATGACATGGAATGCCCTCAACAGTCTAGGGTTCACTTTGTAACTCACATGTTGAAGGGAGCAGCCCGTACATGGTGGGAGAACTTCCTCAACTTAAGGTCAGTTGATGCACATGCAATCACATGGGAAGAATTTGTTGAAGCCTTCCAAGAGCACTATGTGTCTGAAGCCATGATAGAGAAGGAGTTAGAGTTTGCCAATCTAGCTCAGGTTGGTGACATGACGGTGACCTCATGTAGAAGTATGGTTATGATTATGATGAGTGACGTAAAAATAAATAAGTTTATCCGAGGACTCAAGCCCGACTTAAGCTTTGCCTTATCAAGAAGAGGTCATAAGACCCTTCAGGCTGCTTTGGATGCATCCCTAGAGCTAGAAGACTACCCTGGAAGGTCCTACAAGTAGGAAGCTCCCCAGAAGAACAACCAGTATCAACATCAACCTCCCAACAACTGTAAGAGGAAGGCACCTGAGCCTGCTGTATAAGTTGAGAAGCCCTTATGCCCAATATGTAAAAATAATTATGCAGGCCCATGTAGGTATGGTACATGAGCATGCTTCTACCGTGGGGAGAATGGACACCTTAGGTCGAGTTGGCCAAAGCTACTGAAGAAGGATGCAATTTCAAATCAGAATAGAAACCAAAAACCTCCACCTAAGAGTCAAGCTAGGGTTTTTGCCATGAACTTAGAAGATGATGATCAAGGTAACCTTTAGTTCATATATTGCATGCCCTAAATGTTGCATATGTGCTTTTATGAAAAGTTATGAAACTTAAGAAGGGATAACTGAAAACCTTAAGGGGGGTAGTAGACCATGAAAAATTTGAGGACGAAATTTATTTAAGGTGGGTAGAATTGTAACATCCCAAATTTGTAAATAAAACAAGTTTTAGGTCTTTATTACAAATTTCAACTTTTCCTTCAAAATCCTAATCATGGATGCAAGTTACCATATTATAATGAATTATTCCATCATACCTTGAATTTTGATTCAAAATATAACACACCAAGGAAAAGATAATTCATTATAATTCATATACATTAAGATAATGACCTTTATGAAATTGATGGACAAAAGGTTATCAAAACCTAAATCTAAATGTATAGGAAGATTGTAGACTTCTTGTTTGACATATGGTCCAATTTTGAAGTCATTAGAACTTCATTTAACGCAACGAATTTAAAAGTTTGTATATCTTGAGCAAAATTTAATTGATTTAATGATCTAACCTAAGGTCTGCAATTTAGTGATGTCACAACCCGTTTGGGTAGAGTCCGATTCAGACTCTCAGACTTAGTGCATTGCGAGTCAGAACTTATCCCTTCACCTGGCTCCTACCCTCTCTGGACTCTATAGTCCCTGCAATTTATTTTATCTCTTCTCTCTCACTCTCTCTACATGATCCTAGATCTAGAGGGGCTCCTCGTTAGCTTCCCCTCATCCTTATGATCAGTTTGATCCATGGTTTCCTAGAACTTCATCTCCTAGAGCTCCTGAGCTCTCACAACCACTAGAGACCTCCCCTATTTCAACATCCGAGGGGCACCCGAGCCTCCCTAAACCTTCATCTATATAAAGGACCCTCTGAAATCAATCGGGGGAAGACTAGGATGGTTTCCCCTGTGCCAAGATACTCTCTTTTTTCTTGCAACTCATCACCGGTTTCTCACTTTCCTTGTAAGACTTCCAGAGCTGTGTTGTAGCATTCTATAAGTCTTTACTTCTGGAAAAAAAAGCAAAATCCATATCCAGTCTCCTACAAATCTTTGGAGATCATAAATTGGACATCTTCTTCTATAAGTCATGTTTTCCCCTTTTGTTCATTTTTACTATATTCTTCATCGAGATTTAATTCCCACTGTTTCTAGTGTCATCTGTGCATGTTTTAGCCTCCTCCACCTTCACCAAGGTGCCTGAAGTCCACACACGCTATTAGTTCTTCTCATAAGTGGGTGATTTCTTGATTCTTGCTTCTTGCCGGCACTGGTTGCCATGGCACGGAAACAGCTTGGTTCTCCTGATATCTCGGCCATCATTTGACCCTGAAATAGTTCTATGGATTTGGTTTGATGCAAAGATCACATTTTGGATCTGTTCTTATGGTTTTGGTCAAGTGTTGTGAGATTTTGGGGTGGAGATTCCTCTCCAAATTCTTTGTTTTCTGCAAGTTTCATCTCACTGGAATCAGCGAGATTATTGGTGTTTGCACAATGAATTAGAAAAGGTTGATGATTTTTTACCCTCGGATAAATTTTGATTGTCACACTTAGCCATGGGCAAAGTTGTCCTTTCCACTTCTATTTTGATTTCCATCCCAGATGGCCACAAATTTTATCCCTGGACACCGTGGCCGAGCACAATTGGTCCAACTAAGTCGAGCGACTGTGGTTTTTGGATTATAGATGCCCACATGGATTTTTCTCTCTTTGTGAATGGCCAATGCATGAAAATTCATATCTTTTAATTGGTAGATCGGATGGGGTCGATCCTTATATGGACTTTGTTCAATTTTTCAAGATCTAGCTCATAGTCAAGGTTTCAAGACCTATTTTGTTTTGGTTTTACAAAGAGTTGGAGAGTTGTATAATTAGGGGTTTAGGATGGTATATGAGGTGATATTAATAGAAATCATGTAAAATTTCAGGAACTTAGGAGTTGACTCAAGACAAAAGAAATTAATTTAGGATTTGTTTAGCTCCTGGTAAGCGAGTCATGCCACTATACATATGTATCTTGGTTGAATTGTATGTTATGTATGATTTATGATTATGCTTTAATTTCCAAGTTAATGAATGAATTTATGATAATGATCATGTCTTAGATAATATACTACATGTTGTTTGTTATATTCATAAAGTCCAATGTTTATCACAGATGCACATCATCTTAATGTTATGATCATGTAATGATTAAGACATTGAGGAAAGAATCATGTAATATTAAGATTATGAGGCATAAATCCCATTATAGATTTAATGTTCAAGATCATACTAATGTTCATTTTAAGAATCATGTTATAAGAATTTGATTAAGTTTGATATACTCTCTCCATCATGGACCTCAAGGGGTCGTTATGTAGCATTCGTGTCAATTATGGGCTTTCATAGCCAATCATGGACCTCAAGGGGTTGTTATGAGCTTTTAGCCAAATCATGGACATTCATGCCAATTATGGGCTCTTAAGTGGGCAAATCATAGAGAGTGCATATTTTCCTTATTCAATTCTTATTTATGCCAAGAAATTATTTCAAGAATGCTTAAAAAGATTTTCTCTCAAGTCAGTTTTATGTACTTTCTTTTCATATAATGTGTATAGTGTCGCTTACTGATGTATGTCTCTGTTTTTGCATGGCTATGGGACAAGAAGTCCCTAGATCAAGGAGCAAAGGAGAACTGAAGTGAGCCCTTCAGAGTAGTTGGCATCAAGGAGACTTTAGCTTGGTGGGGTGTCGTCTACCACTCTATAGATTGTCTAGTATAGTTTTATTTCATGCTTTAGATTTTCTTAGCCTACATGTATTAAGTTTGAGATTAGGATGAGACACTTTATGTTTTCTCTTTCGATAACAATGTATGAATCTATATTTCCAACTAATGCATGGTGTTTCATTTATCTTTTTGCTATGAATATCATGTCTTGTAATTTTCCTTCAAGCCAAGTGACCCATGTTATGGACATCATAGGGTTTGCTTCCATTGATATATATGTGCTTGAAGGGGCATTACAAGAGACCATAATGATCAATATCATCTCTTACGACCGCAACACATCATTATTTGTAGTGACCATATGGTTACATAATAGTGTGGCGACCGTAAGGAATTAGGGTTAGCACTTAGCCATGTAGAGACTATTGAAGAACAAAGCCAAAAGTAGCGACCACACCAACTGAAATAAGTGTTGTGACCTAAAGAAACTAGATGTAGCGACCATCCTTACAAGGGTGAGGGTTGTTGCGATCGCAACACAAAATCAACCACAGATAGAGACCCTAAGAGAGTATATACATATGTAGTGACCTAAAGCTAAAACCAGGTGTAGCGTCCAACACTAAGGTCAACATGTAGTGACCATCACAAGGGTCAACATGTAGCGACCAACACAACAACTTATGTAGCGACCATAGTGGCTTAGGGTTAGGATCATGGTGACCAAACCAAAACTCTAGTACACCATCAACATGGTCAAAAAAACTCCAATAAACTAAGGAAAGCATGTCAACCGAATCAAACACTCAACATCAAGAATTCAAGCGTCACCAAGATGAAACCCAAGAAAGGATGAGCATCAAAACACTAAAAAGATCATTATTAAAACCAACAAGGAACCATGCTAAGAGGGAGATAACCAATGGCCTACACATGCACATAAGAACCAAAAACCTCCATCTAATATATGATGGCCGAAAACAAAAACATCATGATAGAACCAACAATCGAGATGCATTTAAAAATCAACAACTCCATCAACACATAACTTTTGAGTACATAAATTAGGGTTAAGAGAAAGAGCAATCTGATCAAGAATATTCATAATCTTAAACCCTAAAACAAGATAACATCATCAATCAAATTATGATCACGTTTTAGATATTAAACAATAGCATGCAAGTATGTTATAAGTGCAACAATATTAGAGGAGAAAGTTATATAACCCGCCTTGAGGTGTAGATCACTCCAAAGCCACAAGCTCTAAGAGAAAGAAGAAAACACTTGGCTTGAATCAACTCCACGCCCAAGCAAGATCACCTCAAGAGAAGAACACACCAAGGTCCAATGTTGCTTAAAAGAGATAGGGTAAAAACCCTAGGCTGAAAAGGAAAGGAGAAAGAAGAAAGCTTCATCTCACTTAGATACTCCCATGGAAAACCATGGATCTCGACCTCTATGAAGAGAAGTTCCTCAAGATAGCCACCATGGTAACCCATAATCTAACAACCAAGAGAAGAGAGAGAGATAGGGTTCAAGAAAAATGAGATCAAGGAGAGATAACAACTTACCAAGGTCAAGGATCACAAGAACCACCACAAAGAAGATGATCAAGCCCCAGATCACCACATGCAAGAGGGAAAACAAACACCTTCTCCAAGATCAACACCTCCATTTGCACCACCAAGCTCAAGGATGAACTCAAGCAAGAGGAGAGAAAGAAGAGAGATAAAGGGGATACTTGCATGTGAAAGGAAGGGTATATATTTAAAGGTAGGAGAAAGGTAGAGGTTATGAGGTGTCAAGATATACGATCCTCTCATGATACTTGTTCCTCAAACCCACATCCATGCAAGCACTCTAGACATGCATGCATCAAAGGGTGATAAAACCAAGGTAGTGTAGATACCACTTAGGTCCACTACACCCTTCGGTCAAAGAAAAACACTAAGCTATCGGCCACAAGAAAAAGCCAACCAACGTATGGTTCGCAACATATCAAAACATGTTGACCAAGATAAAAAAAAAGGGCATCAGTCGAAGAACTCTCAAGAATGCAAAACACATGGTCGCTACACTTAAGGAACACAACATGGTCAACACCACCATCCAAGCAAAACCATGCACACCCTAGCTCAACACTCATGATGCCACCACATCAATCAAAGTCCAACAAGACACCCCAAAGCATCATTATCTCTCTCATGATGCCAAATCACAAGGGTCACATCCAACATGTGACAAATTGCAAGATAAGCCCTCAATATGGGTAAATTGTAACTTGGTCAAAAAGCAACGTACATGTAGCATAGCTAGCTCAAACATCAACCAAACTGGATAAAACTAAAAACATAAGCATGTCACATGTTATTAAGGTGCATCACGTCATTAGATTAATGATTAAGCATCTTATTAAGACAAACAAGCAAGATCAATCACTAATCTAGGTCAAAGGTCTTACAAGTTGTGTGATGTATATGGCATTGTAAACTATCCCTTATGGGGAAGTTGTTTAATGGCAGTTACATCTATCATGTTCTTGTCAAAGATCTGATCTTCATGTTTTGTCATGTACATGGACTATGACCTTTCAATCTAATTTTAGGCCATGACTCACCCTCTATGGAAGAACCTAGCAAAGGTCATTCTCAGTTTTGTTTCATCGAAATTGCGAAGGCACTCCCTTGAAGGTGGAATGCTCCCTTGTTGATATTTCACATCGATATTAATAGTCATCAATTCCCGTCATTATGTGTTCAATTGTCAAAGACCACAACATTAACAATTCATCAGGTGCCCCCAATGCGGAATGGAATGGGGTATGATTTCCATTGTTTTTGAAAAGTGAAAATTCATCAATCCTTGATAGATGCATTCTCATTCCATTAAAAAGAACCACTTCTACAACCAATATGATTTACAAAATTAGGAATTAAATTCCATCAATATCAATAATTTTGGTTAGAAGTATTTCTACCAAGTACAAGTCACTTTATATCTTGGTCGTGATATTTAAATTTGAATAGATTCAATTTCTCATTATCAGACAACCAACATATGGGGTAGAAGTGATGGCACATTCTCTTACCTAGAGTTTGTTAGTTTGACCCTTAGGGGGAGCAATTTTCAGCCCACAAGGACTTCCCCTATCCTAGTCAGCTTCATCTGGTTGTGGGTTCATATGAGAGCATGAGTTTAGACCCTTGTTGGAGGAAACGCCAGGACTCGACAAAATAGAAAGTATCATGGTACGTCGTCCTTCACTGAAATGGAACTCGAATGCGTCCCTAAGTAAAATTTATAAAAGAAATGTCCAACACAAAGTGAAGAATGTTATATCTTGAGTATATGTTAGAAAAGTGGATATTTCCTATGGCAGAATAACTGGTTTCGTTTATTATAACTCCCACTCACATTGTATATAACATGATGCATACAAGAACAAATCACTAACAAGCACGCCAATTAATTATACCCAATGAACAATTGCATATTATAGAAAAATTGCTCAATGTGCTTTAGATATAAAACCACCAAGACAAACTCAAGATGAGATGATAAATTGGTAGTTAACTTTCGAGAGCTATCGTGAGAGTCATCTATGATACATTAGTGAAGAAACTAGAAGGACAATGAGTAGTTGCAAGAACCAAATAACTTTCTCAATTTGCTTTTGGAATTACTAGAGTAATCAACTTAAGGACATTCTCTTTACACACTCATTTAGACTTCCAATGACACTTTCAAGCTTTCTCTTTTTCCTTCTTTTTCATTGAGTGAGTCTTTCGTCATTCTTTCTTCTTCGCTAGAAAATGAATGTTCTAGAGGTTCCTTAAGCACTACTTGATCTTTGTCTTTGCCCCACAACAGCAGATAAAGGCCACTAATAACAGCAACGGCTCCTATTATGCTGGAAAAAATAACAATTCACAACACGAAAATTTGTCAAACTTTTAATCATGATAATAGGTAGTTGAGTACAATCAATCGAGTGAAACATGATTTATGTATCATATCTAAAAGTAGGCATGGAAGTCTTTCAGAACAATAAAATGCTATGTGCATGCAGTGGTCAAAGTGGAAGCCTCATCATTTTAAGTATAGAACCATTGACATGACAATTGCTCATACATAAGGTTACATAGAACACAACAAAGAGAACCTTGCCAGATGATCTTGAAAGAATTTTCTCAAATTGGTTGTTCCATTCTTATGATATGAAGTTAATTGTATTACTTCATTATGATTCTACTTTCACATATTATAATGGCTACTAAAACTCAAATAAACAAAAGAAGTATAGTTTGTCCAACAAGATAATTGTGGAGTTCAAATAGCACATCTATTCTTATTTCATTATGATGCATGCCAACAGTTGAAGTTTGCAGCTAATTGTATAATCAACTTGTAGTAGGGAAATAGGCAAAATTTCCTATTTAATGTATTTCTTTTGGTGACAAACGAAAAATGACTGAAAGTTGATTTGAATCATTGAAATTGAAATCTAAAAGTCTATGTTAGATCGCATACTTTAAGTTCTTACGAAATATGATTGTATGATCCGAAACCGTATATGAAATTGATTGTATCACAGAGCTAACTAAATTAGAAGCATATTAACGGTCATTCATGATAATTCCAGATCTAATGATTTGCTTGGTTTGCATTATTTCGTATCAAACAATTATAGAATTCTAAGGTAACAAGATTTTCCTACAAATAATTATAAAGATCACATTTCACATGTGCGACAACTGTATATAAACATATTACAGTGAACAAACAATGCACATGCCCACGCACATGAGGAGAGTTGTATATCAAACTTTCAAGTTCTAAAAACTCATAAAGTCCAAGAACAAGTTATCACATATTTATTGTTTAAAACTCAACAATATAGGCTGAAAATTGAAATACAGATACTTAAATGTGGTTCTACATGGAGTGGAAGACTTGGATTTAGAATACTTATATAAGCATGTATCTGAAAGTTACAAAATCGAAATTGTCAAATCTATTGATTACCTTCCTGTGTACAACTTTTCTCCGAGAACAAAGAATCCAAGAACCGCTACCATAATTGTTGATAGGGGATTAAACATTGTTACAAAGACTGGTCCTCTTTTATCAGTGACCCACAATTGTGCGAAAACAATGACACCAGAGCATACAACTCCCTGCGATCAAAATCCTTAAGTTATAAAGAACATACAAAGGAATCATTTATGGGTAAACTCACATCCAGAAACTTTAAGTTCACAATCTGAGTTCAGTACTTACACCATACATAATGCTCCAAAAATCAATGTTGAAGCCAATAGTCCATGCTTGTGGCTTATGCTCTACTATAACCGTAAAAGCTGCAGACTGCGCTGCCCCAACTAAGCTCATCCATGTTGTAAGGGAAAGTTGCGCTGGGTATTTCTTTAATGTATAGGCCTGCAGCAGTGAAATAGTTGGCAAAGTCAGCACTTTGCCTACACATTTTCATATTACTTGACTAAGCATCAGTAACAACTATAAATATCATAACACATGGAAAGCGACACAAAACCCGGCATGAACATCTTATATGAGCTAAACTTTGACGACATGATGTGAAATTCTGTTACTGATTGACAAAGTATGCTTCAACTTATCAAAAAAGGCCTTATAGTATGGTGTTATATGGGCATATCAAGAAAAATATTATATAGCACAAGGAATGAATACGTCTATATATTAACCTCATCCTTGAAAGTCATATTAAGTCATCAATTTTGGTAACCTGTTTATAATTTGTTCTGAATGATGAAATGGAAGGAATCAATCATGTGAAACATTCAGAATATTTTGGAGCAACATCTTATTCATATGCAGACTATAAATGTTTTATATTTTCTGACACCTTTATATATATATATATATATATATATATATATATATATATATATATATATATATATATATATATATATATATATATATATATATGCTCACACCTTTGATAAAATAGTTTTGCACTTTGATGTTGGTAAAAGACATAATTACTATCAACAGCAAGAAGCAGCTTTTCAGAACTTATTCTTATAAAACTCAGTCCTCAAAAACTAGATTGACTATTTTTTTATAGTTAAGTAGTGATTGGATGCTTTGTGATTTATAGATATTCAGAAAGTACCAAAAAAGTGGCTTAATTAAATTTTATTGAATAACCTTTTTTAAGGCAATGGACTCTTTAATGGGTATAGGAGCAACATATTGAAGAAAGCTGTATGATTGCTGGCGAACTTTTAAAATTTGAAAAACTAAAGTTACAAGTCTATGATACTCATTGATGAGTGCTTAGCTATTGAGCTCATTGTTATATACTATACGAAACTTGAGGTCCATGAGGGTCATTGCAATTATCTTTTACTACCATATTACAACTAAACCAGCTATATTTCATCCAACACAGAAAGCTAGAGTTGGTAAATGCCAAATAGAATTACAATTTCGTGAGTGAAAAATACCTGCATAATATACCACGCAGCCCACGCGAGGCAGCTTGCTATTGTCAGTATCGAACCCTTTACCCAATCTTCATGAACAACATTTCCATGGATGTGAATCAAAGCATGTCCTATACTCCTTACCTCTGGTCCTTTATACAAAGTCATGACCATAACACCTGTCAAGGAAACTAGTGTTCCAACAACTTTTGCTATTCCTCGTGCACTCCTCATGTCAAGGATCTCCAAACTGAAGTTGATAATCAAAACACAAATCACCATCACTATTTGTCACTACATCTGTGCCATTTAAATCTATGAATTCAGAACCAGTTACGATTGAATGAACATCCTTCTTACCCAATCAGGACAGCAAGAACAAAGGTCAAGGATGCAACAGTGTTCACCATGGAGGCCAGGAAGGTTGGAGATGTATACTTTAAGCTTGTGAAATACATATTTAAGCTGAGGCTACAGCTGTTTCAAAACAAGTAACAATTTTCAGTGCTGTTTTACATCACTGTAACTTGAAATCTTAGTTTGTATACACCATTACTCACCCTAAGAGAGAGAGAACAAATATCTCTATGAATATCCTCCATGTCAGCTTTGGCCTCAATTTTCTGCAGGAAAATGATAATGTTGGTATCTAATATAAAGGATAAAATACACAGCTGGGGAAATATTTTCCATCTTTTCACTGTGGAACTGCTATTTTCTACTGTAACAGTCAGTACTCAACAGCATCTCATCTGTTAGTACTGAAAGCACAATTCAGCTGAAAATTTTGCATTTTTGTAGCAGAAGGTAAACCTATGTCTGCATGTTACCTTTCAAGTAAGTACGCAAAGGGCCACAAGGCTAATCCAGCTACGATGTTCCGGTACGTGATGTAAACAAAAGTATTCAGTCCATGGTTGAATGAAGCTTCCGTTATGAAGTATAAGAATGTATAACCCAACTGAGCTAGAACCATGATAATGTGTGGTTTGAACCTTGTGCACAAACCCATCAATTGTAAAGCTCCCTTAGCCATAGTTTCTAAACGAAAAGCGTGGAGGGTCTATGAAATTCTTAGAATGTGCGAGACAAGATGGAAGCCGTGGTTATTGGGATATATAGGTGTACTGGCCTGACAGAGTGAGATTGAAGCCGCTTTGACTTATATTCTGGAATTTTATTGCGTCATGTTCATCAGTGGTCTCACTTGCTAGTGGTGAAAGCTAAAGGAACCAGGCTTTGGTTGCAATGATCGTGCTTAAGGAAAAAGTGGAGTTTGAAGCAATTGAGAACTGTAACACTCTGATCAATCATGGAATACCTAACAATCAAAGGAGATTAACGAAATCAGATGCTCTATTGCGCCATGAAGGAAAGTAAGTAAACTTTAGTTTATTAGCAAAGTGGAAGGCAGGATAGATTCAGCGTATAGTGTTTTGTCTGATATCTTAGCTCCACCGAGCGTTCCGGATATCCATTTCAGAAAAATGAATACAAACATCTGCCGTGTATCGCAAGTGGTAGAAGCACATTTGCAAAGTATGTTTATTTGTGTCTGTAACGTTTGTGAAAGACAAACTAAGCACTTAAGGAAAAGCTCTGCACTGAGTCTCCTTTTAATTTATTTAACATATAATAAAGGGGGATTTTGAAAACTATGATAAAAGCCGTACAGCAATTAAAGATGACACATTAGGCAACAAGATTTATGATGCCCGCGGGTTTTACTTAGTGCTGGGTGATATCAGCAAGTGAGTTCTATGGCCCATCAGCAGTTTCACTCCCTTGGTTCTCCATGCTTATCCATTGTCTTAACTCTAACCAGCTTATCCATTGGCAGCATCTCTTTTTGTGCATCGAATGTTCCAGCAAACTGCAGTTAATTCATAATCATCAGAGTGACTGATTACACACTATCAGGAAAAATGCATTCCCAAAGTTGTAACTTGCGGCTATCCACGTCCTAATTCATAATTCATAATCAATTAGAGTGATGCTGAGTGTCGCTCCGGCCTACCTATCAACCAGTGTCTTCCCGACAGTTGATGCCATGTCAAAAGCACATATTGCCATTTCCCCTGCGCCCCATGCCGAACCGTATCAATTCATCATATCTTGGAAAGGAGTATGACAAACTATGTTCTGGTTCGTATGGCAAAACCGTAATATTTGGAGAACAAATGCGGATTCCCCACTGAACCAAAAAGGAATTCACTTGGAATCGTCTGCCACGTCAATGGAATATAAAATTCTTGTCACATGCAGCTTATTCCATCTATTCCCCACGTTAGAGGCTCTCAACTCTCGATTGTATCAGCTAACGCCAATTTGGATCCTTAGATTCTTGTTCATTTCTTGTGAGAAACAAGGCCGATAGCCTTGTGGCTATCGTCTGCATTGTTGCTAAAGACAGATGGAATCATTTAGCTACCCCGCTTGCGAAATGCATTGACACAGTTGCCTGAAAACTTCCCAGTCAGAATAACCACCCGAACAGCCGAACGCTCATGGAACCTGTACAACCATGCAGTCTAGCCACTCTGTTGCTGAAGAAGTCCAGCCCACCAGAGGCCTCACCGAAGAAGCTGAAATCGCCTGTTCCCGCTTCGCCGGCAGGACAGTTAGGGGAACGACCATGGTGGGCCGCCTACGGGGGTAGAACGCCGGGTGAAGGCTGCGAGACGCCGCTCCACCACATGGCAATGCCGAAAGGACAGAGGCAGCTCATGGCCCTAGGCTTCAGGACCCCGCAGCGCGTCAGCCCCGACGACAGAGAGAAGAAGGCCATGCTGCAGTTCCTCACGCCGCAGCACCACTCCTCATCAGGACGCGGCGGCCGCTGGGTCGGCAGTTCCCCGATAAACCCTGCGAACGTGCCCAAGGAGTCCATGGACCGCAGGATGTACCTCAGACTCCAGTCCCCAGTCGCAACCGATTGGGAGGGGTTCTCCTGCGGCGGGGACAAGGGCAGCTATGAAGCGTCGCTGGCAGCGGAAGTCGGGCATGGCAGAGGGGCGAAAAGGGGAAGGCGGGGCAAGTGGCTGCTGGGTTTGTTCGGGAGGGCTAGGAAGAGTGAAGCAGCGACGCTCGGGAGCGAGAAGAAGGGCGAGAAGGGCATGCGCAGGATCTTCCGGACACGCGACTACCGGAATAGATGGCCGCAGGGCTGGTGTTGAGTTGAGGTAGGTGTTCGACGGAAGTCCCCATTCTCTACGTGTCAGGACTAATCTCATTGATGGTCATAAGCGATTGCTAGTGTTCATTGTTTTAACTGCCTCGTGGTGCGATGTGTTTTAGAAAAGTTAGGGCTCTATTCAGCTCAAGCCATGGGCAATTAGAGCACTCATAAACATTTCCGCACCTTTGAGTCTTAGTCTATGGGACTCCAAAATGCTAGATGTGTGTTTAGATTTTGTCAGTCTAGATAAGGAGTTCAAAAGCCGGTCCTAATTGAAACATGTCTATTGGTTTTAACAAAGTAGCATCACGATTAATATGTATTACAGACTGTTTTAGACTTTGAGCATTATTTCTCATGATTAAGCATTACCATCATCGTAATACGGTACTAACTAGTAAAAATACAAGTATCATGTATAATATATTTTAGCAATAACTATCTCAAAGGCGATGAGCATTTTTCGAATTTGGTTATAGTTTTGGGTCAAAGTTATAGATTTACTTAGAGGGTTGAGAGGTTGGATTTCATTCTAGCTCTAAATCAATCTTTGCATTAAACAACTTAAGATTCATGTATTGGTAGTCAAAAATGAACAAAAGAATATATTTTTTCATCCCTATAGGCAACAAGTCTATATATACTAGGGATATCTCGTGCAGTGCACAGATATGAGAATATTCGAGTACTTTGAAAGACACAAACATGGTGTTTGATCTCATTATTTAGCTAAAGAAAGAAAAATAATGTTAATAGGTAATTATGTTGTAAGTAAGATAGAGGGGAAGGAAGACATCCTTTGAAACTTTTTTTGATTAAGGTTGCACCATAAGGAAGAAGAATATATACAACCTTAGTAGAATACACAAGGTCTAATTAGTAATTATGGTGGTAGATACAACTTTAGTAGGACACATAAGGCCTAACTAGTAATTATAAAAAAAACAGATTAAAAAATCCATGAAATCATTCCCATACCAAAAGACAAGGGCCAATTTGGAATTTCAAAATATTAAAAACAAAAATTACATTCAATCCTTCTATGACCTTTCATATAACCTTATTGGGATATATAAGGATCAATTTGTAATTTTAAAATTAAAAAGAAAAAAGAATCCAACCTCTTTTATGCTCTTGCATGGCTTCCTTCTTAGAATAAAGATATTTTCTAACTAAAAGTACATATACAAATTGAACATCATACCTTCTTGTCCTTTCATATATATTATATATTAGAATGCATGGACTATTTGAGAATCAGGAAAATAGAAGAGAAAATGTAGAAAAAAAGGTATATCCAAATCCTTCTATGTTCTTGTATGGATACCTTCTCAGAATAAGTCTAATTTCTAACTAAAGTTATAAAACAAGGAATATACCAAACCTTCCACACTCATATATATATATATATATATATATATATATATACATACATATATATATATATATATAAAGAATGTTAGGATTAGTTTGTCATTTCACAAAAATAGAAGAAAAAGGTACAGAGAAAATTCTCGATTGGCTTTCTTATATATATATATATATATATATATATATATATATATATATATATATATATATATATATATATATATATATATATATATATATATATATATATATATATATATAAGTGACAGGAAATTTCTCCCGCAGACCATAGTAGAGGTCGGATGCCTAGGAGGGTGCTAAATCGAGAAATGCTTGTATGTGTGGTTCGAGTCCAGATCTAGGGACCATCAATTCATCAACCACAATGTCCCTCGTTGGCTGACTCTCTCTCTCTCTATGTGTGTGTATATTTACACACATAGATACATATATACATATACATTTACATTATATATATATATATATATATATATAATATATCTCTCTCTGTGTGTATATATATATATATATATATAGAGAGAGAGAGAGAGAGAGAATACAGTCAAGTGTATAGGCTGCACTAAACACCCCAATGGTGTTTGTCTATCTAGATTATTTTTACATAAAATATAAACCCTTGATCTTCATTGTCATAATAAAAATAGGAGACTTATAAGTTGATCTTCATTTTCATAATAAAAATAAGAGACCTACAATATTTGAGCCATTTGGATGAGTAAGTCACTCATGCAAGGACAACAAAATTGACGCACATAAGTAATTTAAAATGCATCATTTTTGTTGTTAATATGCGTGACCGATAAGTGCCTGAATTATCTCAAATTATATATATAAGTTATTTATAAGATGTTTAAGAAGATCAAAATTTTGCATTCTGAAAAGATAAATATCGCATGATGTAAAAACATTAAGGTGTATGGTGTGCTCTATACACTCCAGTGTATTCTCCCATGAATATAATATAATAAATATAATATAATATAATATAATATAATATAATATAATATAATATAATATATATGTATATAATGTGTATACAACTACTTCAATGGAAGACTTTCACTTGTTAGAGCAATGATTAAGGGTTGAGCTTGTCTACTTTAGCCATTGTGTTGCAGCTAATGACTAAATTATTGTTGATATATATATATATATATATATATATATATATATATATATATATATATATATATATATATATATATATATATATATATATATATATATATATATATATATATATATATATATAGTCAGGCTAGAATACACTCGAGTGTACAGATTATGCCGTACACCTCAATGGTTTAGCATTTTAAAAAAGTCACTGCATCTTCAAAAATGACTGAGGTGTATGGTGCCTCCAGTACACTCGAGTGCATACTAGCCTGACTCATATATATATATATAAATATATATATATATATAGTAGTAAGATTAGAGTATCTCTCTAAACAATTACTATTGATATATATATACACTCTAAACTTGCTACTATACATGACTAATATTGTAACATACTGAAACCAAGGAATTAATCTTATTCCAGGGTTAATAGCTTAGAACCCTTAGTTTTTGGAGGTTTAGCTAAATAAGGATTAGTATATGCTCTGTAGTGACCTTAAATATATTAATGCAATCATAAATCACATTAAAATGAAGAGTATAAATTAATATTACCCAATACCTTCAAATTAATCATAAAATCAATAAAAGGTACATAAGATATGTGCATAAAGGGAAAAATGTTCATAATTAAGAATAATGAGTTATAATTCCACAAAATGTGAAATAAATAATCTTATGTGGGATAATGGTGGTGTAGATTCGTTCTAGATCCTTCCTATACCTTAGGGTGCAAGGAAGAGAAAAAGGAAATCAAAGATAATGCTTAAAACATGAATAATGAGATATTAGATTATTAATGGGAGAAATAATAGAAATAATGAATAATATGTTAAAAGGAAAATTTCTTGGATAATAATAACCTCAAATTCGTTTTCTTGATATATGCCTTGGCTTTGAGGCCAAGTTTCACCAATTTAGAATAATAATAACTATATATATTCTATTTTGAAAAGAAAAGGGTGTTTTACCTTACAAATATTAAAAAAATTAATGATGCCAAAAGTGGAAAATAATTTTAGATTTGTAATCTACATAATAAAATATGCCTTTGGGTGAATTTACACTCAATTTGGAGAAAGTTTGATTAAAAGATGAAATCAGGAGAGAGAAAGTGTGTAGAACCTTCAAAATATTAAATAATTACAAAAATAACTTTAACACCTAAAATTGATAGCAAATTCGTATCCAACATGTTAAATATGACTTGTGTATCAAGTTTCATATTTTTTGGATAATCCTAATGTCATTAATGAAGGAGGAAAGAGAAAACAGTAATTTATTTATTTGACACATTAAAAGGTATCAAAAGGCAAATCTAATTTTATATTCAGATTCTACATATCAGTATTAACCTCTGTGCAAAATTTTAGACAATTAAGAATTTGTTTGAGCCATTAAATGAAGAGAGAGAAATTCATTTAAAACTTTATGTAATTGATTTTGAATTTGGATAAGGTTTTCATTTTATCCCAGCCGTTGGTTTTTAATCCGACGATTCTCAAATAATCTCCTACCCGTGGTTGGCCAGTGCCGTCGGGTGGGTTGCTCAGAGAATCCCAATTTTCTCGGACTATGTACATCCTTTTTCCGCGATTTCTTTTGCATTGAATTCGTCAAGATGTCCCACACACAACAAACTCTTACTCGAGTTCTATTTCTTCAGATCCAAGAAACGTCCAAAGTTGGCCTCATAGCTCTCCTACGGCCATAGAGGTTACACCCTAAAGCTCTACACTATATATAGGGGACTTCACCCCTGGTTTCGCGACACCATACCCTAATATTCCCTAGTTTCAATTTCTTTGTTGCTCGCTCTTATCTCTGTCGACGGCCAGGTTTGTGAGTTTGGCTTGCAGCAGCCTGTTCTCCTCCAACTCGGCATCTTCAACCCGATTACTGGCGTCGGTAAGATTGGTGTATCCCCTTCTTCGTTTCTATGATCTCAGTTATTGATTTCATCGTGATGTGATGGTTCGCCCAAAATCCGCCAAAGCAGCAGCTTGACTGCTCGCAGCCATGGCGCTACGGGGTGGAGGGGAAGAAACTTCCCTATGTTTTCCCCGTTTTGCCCTCTTCTTCCCCGTTCCTTAGTTTTCTCAATAAGGGGCAAATTGGTCATTTAGCCATGTTTGATTTTGTATTGGGCAAGGTCAACCATGGAGTTGACTGGTGACGCGGCCAGTTCTTATTGGGCCAAGTCACATGGGCCCATCTATCTCACTCTCTCTCTCTCTCTCGAGTTATTTAGTTGGCTTTTTGTTGAATTCTGATCGGTCGATCTTTGACAATCCATAACTAATTAATCCTTAATCAGAAAAATATGCATAAATAGTCAATAAAATGAGAAAATTGGAAGCTTTCTTTTGGTAAGGGTTTTTTTTTGCCTAAATCCAATATTTTATGATGAGCGATTTTAATAGATCTAATTAATAAGTTAATAATTTTTAAAATTCATAACTAATAAACCCTTGGGCCAAAATTGAAAGTAAAACATGTTCTAGACTCAAAAAAATATCATCTACCTAGTAAAAATAAATTTGATGTCTGGTTTTGAGTTTTTTGAAAAAGTATTTTTGAGGATGATTTAATTAATGAAAAATCATTATAAATAACCCTAAAAGTCTATATCTTCAAAATACTTAGTATTATATGTTATTTTGATAAGAAAACCCTAAATAATACAATGGTGATGTTTTCAAGACCTAAATCAGTGGTTTGTAGAAAAAGTTGACAACTTTAGGGTTTTGAGTTCTTAATGAATGCATATAATGCTAATACATGTATATGGTTATTATAACAGGACAAGTGGACTCTAATCTTGCTTAGAATTTTGGAAAGTGTTGTTTTAAGACTCTATGAGAGGTATGTTAGCATCTCCTATTTTTCTTTATTGAGCAATAACCTAAATTGTCTTTCTCTTGGTCCTATGGACAATAACCTAAAAACCATATCTTTTCCTTTTAAAAATGATGCTTCATGTGAAGTACCCTACTTGTTAGTGATCTTGTGATCATAATATCTTCTTGACTTTCTTTTGGAATCTTTATTATGCCTTGTTCATTTTGTAACTCAAATTGTTGTTATATATCCACTTTGTGGAGGATAATATTGATGATCACTTTTGTGGTGATTAAATTGTGAAATCTGACCATACTTGTTACTTGCCTCCCCATTAAGCATGTTGTGTGACTCAGTAGCCCTAGAGTAATATAATGTGCATTGGTTTTGGGTTATGTGCCCTTATTGTTTATTTTGGGATGGTGGTTATGTGCCCCATACCCAGGTTTCAGCTTTATGGGGGTTGGCCCAATTTTTAAATATATTGGGATTTTGGTTATGTGCCAAATCTCTATCATGTTTCACCTTTATGAGGGTTGGCCGCCAATTGTTGTTTATGTTGTTCTAGTTCTATGTTTATCTCACCTACATGCAGGTTGTTATGGGTTTTGTGCCGTAAAATCTTTATGAGTGCTTTTGTGGCACCACTTTTATTATTGTTTTTAATGGCAAGTATTCCTTTTATCATATGTTTGATAATCTTTCCTTTTATACCCAATTGGGTAGTCCTTATCTTTTTGCATGGTAAGCCTTCTCTACTTGATGTACCTTTTCCTTAAAATATATATAATGCTCAATTCCTTTTTAGCATGCTTATACCAACATTTTGTTGATATCCTCTTTTCTTTTCCTTTTATGGGGTACGCTTCCAACCCCAGGTGTTGGATAAGGAGGAGGAGATCTAGAAAGACCCGGCCACAACAAGGATAGCTGACTTTGTGGGAGACCTCGCTTGAAGTTGTTAGGTGATCCTCAGCTAGTTCTACATATGTAGTTAGTTTTCCTTTATGTCACTCTGTGTGGTGAAAGTTTAGTATGATAAGTTTCCATGTAATGGTTAGATATATCTTTCAATTCTGCTGCTAGTTTCTGTTATGATACAATCATGAATAAATAAATTTGGTTTGATCCCCTCTTGAGAAAAATTTTATTGGTGGATGTTGCCCTCTTTATATTTAGTAGGGAGTGGATCTCTATGGGATCCCACTCCTTACAGCATGGTATCAGAGCCTATAGCTGTCGGTTATCTAACTATTTCAAACATGTCTCCCTTATGATGTTTACCCTTATCTTAGGTTGGTTATACCTAGTACCTTACCTTGTGCATGCAAAACCCTAATGGCGGGAGATAACTCTACTGTTGACAACCAGTACGGTTACGAGACATCCCAAACCCTTAGGTTTGGTCAGGGGACCTCAACTTCTGCTAGTTCGGGAGTATCTATGACTCTAGAGTAAGAGTTGGCCATGTTTCGACAACTCTTTGCTTCTTCCATGGTGGGAAAGATGAAAGACCCTTCTGCACCTAAGAAGCCTAAGGAGTTCTCAATCATGGAGTTCATAAAGATGCAACCACCTTCCTTTAAGGGTGAATGTGAGATAGAGATGGTTGACAAAGTTGATGATTGGGTGTTAGCCATAGAGAGGACTTTTGATGGTATGGCTTGTCCTCCACATCAGAAGGTTAGGTTTGCTTCATATGTTTTAGATGGCCCTGCAAGAGTTTGGTGGAATGGGATTGCAAGGACTAGAGATATCTCAACCATGTCTTGGGAGGAATTTTTGGCTCTCTTTCGTGGGAAGTACATCTGTACTGCTACTTTGAAGAAGAAAGAGGCAGAGTTCTACAGCTTGAAGCAAGGGTCCTTATCTATTTCTGCTTATGTGCAAAAGTTTCTACTATTAGAACGTTACAAAGTTGGTTTGCGTGAGGAACGTAGGGCTTACCTATTCCTCCAAGGGCTCAACTACAATGTTGGACGTGCTCTTATCCCATAACTGCCCTTGACCTTTCAGCAAATGGTCGATAAGGCCTTGGCCGTGGAGTCATACCCAGGGTTTCAACCTAGGGAGTTTGATAAGAAGAGGAAACCTTCACGAGATGAGTAGAGAAAAGACAAGTGTGCTAAGTGCAATGGTTACCATCTTCCAGGAAAGTGCTCTCAAGAAAAGAACCAGCCTGACTATCGGGTTGTGTGCCATCATTACAATGAACCTGGACATATTCGCCCTAGGTGCCCTCAGCTTCTTAATGGACATGTGCCATCTCAACAACAACAACATCAAGTGCCTCATCAGAACAATGGTAACAACAATTGTAAGAGACATGTGGAAAGGCGAGCTGGAAGAGTTTTTGCTTTGGATGGTGAAGAAGTTCATGATGATGATCAAGTTGAAGGTAACCCTTAGTCCTATAGTAGACTTTCAAGTTATGTTTCCTTTTGCATGATATATAGGAAAGAAGTTACCTTTGTACCTATAGATTTTTTTATCTTATTAAGATACACATTTTAAGGGGTGGTAGATAGCTGTTCAGATTTTGAGGAGAAATCTCTTTAAGGGGTGGTATGCTGTAACATATTGAAACCTAGGAATTAATCTTATTCCAGGGTTAATAACTTTGAACCCTTAGTTTTTGGAGGTTTAGACAAACAAGGATTAGTATATGATCTTTAGTGACCTTAATATATTAATTCAAGCATAAATCACATTAAAATGAAGAGTATAAATTTATATTACCCAATACCTTCAAATTAATCATAAAATCAATAAAAGGTACATAAGATATGTGCATAAAGGGAAAAGTATTCATAATTGAGAATAATGAGTTATAATTCCACAAAATGCAAAATAAATAATCTTATGTGGGATAATGGTGGTGTAGATTCGTTCTAGATCCTTCCTATGCCTTAGGGTGCAAGGAAGAGAAAAAGGAAATCAAAGATAATGCTTAAAACATGAATAATGAGATATTAGATTATTAATGGGAGAAATAATCGAAATAATGAATAATATGTTAAAAGGAAAATTTCTTGGATAATAATGACCTCAAATTCGTTTTATTGATATATGCCTTGGCTTGGAGGCCAAATTTCACCAATTTAGAATAATAATAACTATATAAATTCTATTTTGAAAAGAAAAGGGTGTTTTACGTTACAAATATAAAATAAAATATTTAGTGACACCAAAAGTGGAAAATAGTTTTAGATTCATAATCTACATAATAAAATATGGCTTTGGGTGAATTTTTACTCAATTTGGAGAAAGGTTGATTAAAAGATGAAATTAGGAGAGAGAAAGTGTGTAGAACTTCAAAATATTAAATAATTACAAAAAAACTTCAACACCTAAAATTGATGGCAAATTCGTATCCAACATGTTAAATATGACTTGTGTGTCAAATTTTTGGATAATCCTAATGTCATTAATTAAGGAGGAAAGAGAAAATAGTAATTAATTTATTTGACACATTAAAAGTTATCAAAAGGCAAATCTAATTATATATTCGGATTCTACATATCAATATTAACCTCTGTGCAAAATTTTAGACAATTTGGAATTTGTTTGAGCCATTAAACGAAGACAGAGAAATTCATTTAAAACTATATGTAATTGATTTTGAATTTCGATAAGGTTTTCCTTTTTGATTTGGTGCGTGGATCCCAGCCATTTATTTTTGATCCGATGATTCTTGGATCATCTCCTACCCGCGGTCGGCCTGTTGTATTGCCACTGGGTGGGTTGCTCAGAGAATCCCAATTTTTTCAGACTATGTACATCCTTTTTCTGTGATTGTTTTTGCATTGAATTCGTCGAGATGTCCCGCACACAACAAACTCTTATCGAGTTCTATTTCTTCAGATCTAAGAAATGCCCAAAGTTGGCCTCATAGCTCTCCCACGGTCATAGAGGTTACACCCTAAAGCTCTACACTATATATAGGGGACTTCACCCCTGGTTTCACAACACCATACCCTAATATTCCCTAGTTTTAATTTCTTTGTTGCTCACTCTTATCTCTGTCGACGGATATGTTTGTGAGTTTGGCTTGCGGCGGCCTGTTCTCCTCCAACTCAGCATCTCCGACCCAATTACTGGCCTCGGTAAGATTGGTGTATCCCCTTCTTCGTTTCTATGATCTTATTTATTGAGTTCATCGTGATGTGATGGTTTGCCCAAAATCTACCAAAGCAGCAACTTGGTTGCTCGCAGCCATGGCGCTGTGGGGTGGAGGGGAAGAAACTCCCCTATGTTTTCCCCATTTTGCCCTCTTCTTCCCCATTCCTTAGTTTTCTCGATAAGGGGCAAATTGGTCATTTAGCCATGTTTGCTTTTGTGTTGCGCAAGGTCAACCATGGAGTTGACTGGTGACGTAGCCAGTTCTTATTGGGCCAAGTCATGCGGGCCCAACTATCTCACTCTCTCTCGAGTTATTTAGTTGGCTTTTCGATGAATTCTGATTGGTCGATCTTTCACAATCCATAACTAATTAATCATTAATCATAAAAATATGAATAAATAGTCAATAAAATGAGAAAAATGTAAGCTTTCTTTTGGTAAGGGTTTTGTTGCCTAAATCCAATGTTTTATGATGAATGATTTTAATAGATCTAATTAATAAGTTAATAATTTGTAAAATTCATAACTAATAAACCCTTGGGCCAAAATTGAAAGTAAAATATGTTCCAGACTCAGAAAAATATGATCTATCTAGTAAAAATAAATTTGATGCCTAGTTCTATGTTTTTTGAAAAAAAAAGTATTTTTTAGGATGATTTAATTAACGAAAAATCACTAAAAATAACCCTAAAACTCTGTATCTTCAAAATACTTAGTATTATATGTTATATTGATCAGAAAATCCTAAATAAGACAATGACAATGTTTTTAAGACCTAAATCGGTGGTTTGTAGAAAAAGTTGACAACTTTAGGGTTTTGAGTTCTTAATGAATGCATATAATGCTAATACATGTATATGGTTATTATAATAGGACAAGTGGACTCTAATCTTGCTTAGAATTTTAGAAAGTGTTGTTTTATGACTCTATGAGAGGTATGTTAGCATCTCCTATTTTTCTTTATTGAGCAATAACCTAAATTATCTTTCTCTTGGTCCTATGGACAATAACCTAAAAACCATATTTTTTTCCTTTTGAAAACGATGCTTCATGTGAAGTATCCTACTTGTTAGTGATCTTGTGATCATAATATCTTCTTGACTTTCTTTTGGAATCTTTATTATGCCTTGTTCATTTTATAACTCAAATTGTTGTTATATATCCACTTTGTGGAGGATAATATTGATGATCACTTTTGTGGTGATTAAATTGTGAAATCTGACCATACTTGTTACTTGCCTCCCTATTAAGAATGTTTTGTGACTTAGTAGCTCTAAAGTAATATCATTTACATTGGTTTTGGGTTATGTGCCCTTATTGTTTATTTTGAGATGGTGGTTGAGTGCCCCATACCCGGGTTTCAGCTTTATGGGGGTTGGCCCAATTTTCAAATATCACTACAACAAATATTAGATTTCCCGACATAATGACATGCTGTAAAAACTGCATAACTATGCCAGTATTGTATTTATTCGGCATTTTTCAATATGCCGGAAAAATGCCGTTGAAAAGCGTGCCGCCAAAAGTTTCACGGCATATTAAGAATTGCCGTAAATAATATCAAAATCGGCATTATGTCCATGCCGGGGATAAATGGTTATCGCCGGAAAATGATGCCAAACCCGACATTCTAATATGTCGGGAAGATGTTTATAGACGTGCCACTACCAGATTCTCAGTATTTTCAAATTGCCTGGAAATAATGCTACACCCAGCATTACATACATGCTGATAAATAGCATGAACAACATTACAAAGTTGCCTCAAAGAAACAGACCCGGCATTTCCAAGATGCCAGGAAATTAACGTATCATTATTTTAGATTCAATATTAGTTGGGTAAAGACATTAGAAAGTTTGGACTGTGCATTTGGTGAAATTAGGCTGAGAACTCATTTATACATGTGCACCACATTGATCGAATAAAAATCCAGAATCATGTCATCCACTTCATATTTTCTTCTATACAAAGCTTAATCTTGTTTTTTTTGTATTCTTAATAAAGACATAAGTTAATGACTCTTACAAACCCTCGTGTAACTTATACAACACTCTTACAATTGCCTCATTGGCAGGCTAAGACAATAACCTTGCACTACCTATTTCTCTTCCCAAGATACAGCAAATTTAAGCCGTAAAATTACAACATTAGAAGTTATGTGTCTCAATGAGGCAGATGCCGCTTCCTGTATTGCTGGTGAACTATGCTTTGCAAAAGTCACCAACTCGTTAGAAGAAAACCAGTCTGTAATATTATCTTCATATAAGCATGTTCAACTTTACTTGTACTGGTTGCCGTGAAAAAATTGAACACCTTGTAGATGCCTCATGACTAATTAAAGGATCATCCTCTAGTGATGCTCTGCCAGAAGTTAGTGGATGTCTATTCACATATGGCTTCAACTGAAAGCTTCTTCATGGTACCCGGGCATGGGTCTCCTCCAAAAACATCAGAAGCTACGTTTACGGAACATTTTCTCTGGCCGTTGCAGTTCTGCAACAAAAATATTTAATCAATTTTTTCAGAAGATATCAAAGAAAACACGACACAAGCTTTTAAGTTACCAATTTGCAATAAATATGATGAGACAACATCGGTTTCAGGGAGAGCAAACACAGTACTTACGGTCTGAAGAGCATTATACGATTTGTGGGCATGACAATTCCCCTCTGAGTAACTTCCGCATGTTCCCATTGGCGTTCCAAAACTTGCAAATTTTATCTGGGAAATCCTTTGACCAGGTGCCCTCTGGCTACTCCCCTGCATAAGAATCAAATTCATAACGTGTGTCACATTCTTTGTATCTTCTGGATAGAAGTAAAAAAAAACTGACAGACATTTTATATTTGGATAATTATAGAAGTCAATTTATTATAGAGCAATCACCTGCAACTGTCCACATCATATGGCATTCATGTATGTCAATTTCTTTTGGCATGTATGGCCCACAAAATAGCATTTTCGTAGCAAAGAATGCGGGAGCAATACTTCAATGTTTATTGCACTAGCAATGGCACAAAATAATATATGTTGTACAAGAATATGATCCAGCATCAACTGCATTATAAAAATTTTCATTGTGGCAGCATAACACACACATTATCATTTTACATAGCAGCAAAATCAGCAGCATTACATGCAATAATACTCTTTGAGACAGAAACAAATGAACTGTGTTAGAAGACATTATATCACGTAGAAAATAGAAAATATTTCATTAATATATGTGGTGTTCAATACATATTCATATAGCATGCTCAAAACATTGTTATATCATTGTTTTTTACTACATGATTAGGACAAAGAGTAAAACGGCATGTACATCAAAATAAGAGTGACATCCATTACAATGGAAGCATCTTCTTCAGCTGCATATGAAAAAGAAGTATTCGATTCCATATACATCCCAAAAGGTACAAGTCGCTTCATTAAGACATGATCCACGTTGATTGTAACTTTCTTCTTTCACAAAATTACACAAAACTTCAAGGTGGAAGCATGCTATATCTGTACAAAGAAAGAAACATATAATTCAATTCTCAAATCTATAAAGTAGACACATTACTATACACAAGGTACACGTACAAAGTGGTAGTAACTGCAAAAATAAACTGTCTATCAAATGACTTCATATCAAACAATGCTCGTTGCATATACATGAGAGACTATAAATATGAAAATATAGTAGAGACGACATATTTGTGAATCAGTTTAAGGTACATATCCATTAGAATGTCGTGGGAACTTAAGTGGTATGACAACAACTTAAAGATTAAAATCTAATCAACGTGTTACATGCATGTATTGTCATAAATTAAAGTCATCTAATTGCTGATCCAGATTTTCAAAATCTGTAAAACTGCTACAATTAGAATTTCTGAGGTCTATATTATACATATCATAGTCCTTAATAAAATCTTTAGAAATAAAAGCAAATTTGTATATTAAAATGTCACATCTTTAAAGATTGGTATGATGAAACTCATATTAGATCAAAACAAATGAAGATGCACATCAAATCTATGTAAAATAGTACATAATTCCGCTGAACACTTACATAGATATAATTTCATCACATGAACTAGTGTCATCTTTGGATACATTTCTTTAAAGTTGTATATTGATATTTATATCTAGCACACGTCATTATCTCATTTAAATCATATTTATGAAGCAAAAACACTTATCAAATGTTGTTGTGGCCATATTCAACACGTTCCCAGCATATTCCTAACATGGACACACCTTAGACATGGGTAGAAAATTATTGCACTACTGGATATGGATCAAACATGTCGTAGACACACACAAGACATGCCAATGGAACCCACTTATCTATAATTGTATTATAAAACCCCTGAGGCAGCTCCCATTTCCCTCTTATTTCACATTGGTCTTCCATATCTCCTACTAACTTTTCTAACCCCCCATTCTTCTTGCTCATCCTCCTGAAAAAGTAGCATGTACTTTCCTCTTAAATTCATTGGGATTTCTTCTTCCTTCCCTAGTTAGTTAAATTATGGAATTATCATGACTACCACTGCAAACAATTAAGTCTTTCAATCATAAACCATGTTTCCACAAATATCTATGTATGGTTTTTTCTTCAAAGAAAAGACAATAATTTCTTTCTTTAGGGAGTGGAGCAAAGGGGTGGCATATTAAGGAAAAATAAAGGAACGTCATAGTAATATCAATGCAATATGTGATTTAGCAAATAAAAGATGTAGCATAGAAAATCTCACCAGTTACAACTTGGAGAGTTTCTTTATGTTGATGATAATGATAATAACCCATGTTGCAATTCCCAAAAAAGATAATCATATCATCAAAGCCATCTGGGTGTCATAATTAGGATATTGTAGAGACAAGATATATTCCTACAGAGATAAATAATACAAACTCACACACACAAAATAAATTATATCTAGTTTTTTTATGAATATCAATGTTGATAAATGTACCTGACTACCATTGCAACTACTTGAAGTTTGCAAATGATGAGCTGAATTACCAGTTCCTCCTTGCAAATGATATATTTGTTCTTTTAAGCTAGAGACTTCTTCTTCTAGTTGATGTATTCGAGATTGATGCTTATAATATGGTTGCATGTTTGCACGCTGCAAATGAGATTGCTTTAATCTTCTTCTAGAAACCCCACCACCATACCCCCTCTCATACCCACCACTATATGGACCGATTATGTCATCAAGTATCTGATTAAAATGTAAGTTATTCCTTGACATTTCAAGCTGTTGTTCTTCACATTTCTTGGAAATTTCCTCCTGTGATAAAATTTTGAGTGATATACCAATGGTTGACTAACTTAAAACAACCACATCAATGTTTCTTGAACTTACACATTTCTATTTGGTGAATTCATTTAGATGACGACCCTTTTTATCTTGATGGCACTTAAGATACGCTTCACAATCATTTGATACAACTTTCTTTTCAACCTATAAAAATGCAAAGATATTGAATATAGTTAAGCGGTAAAAGAATTAAAGTTGGGGATGTGTAGATGTACATACCATATCATAATAACATCGTGCATATGATTTTGCCCCCGTAGTATGAGTGGGATGAGGGGCATTATGACTAGCTTTATTTCTTTGACACTCATTCTACATTAAAAAATATATATATAATTGGTAAACACATACTTATATGTAGAAATAAACATGAATCCACAATGCTAACCGTTTTTTCAGGTGACTTTCAATACTCTAATAATTTTGCTACCACTTACTCAAATATTATGCACATAGTGAAGTCACCTTGTTGTTAATTTGCTGCAACTAGAATAGCATACATTAACCAAGTCGACTAACGCCTATTAAGAATCTATTGAGTAGATATGTATATCTAGCTTGCCATGCAATTGAATACATTGCATGTGGAAAGGACATCGAGAGCATGTGCACAAGGACCACTTTAGAAGATGTGAAAACGTAAAAATCATTGCTTTCACCAACATGACCAATATACCAGGTTGATGAACCATTTTTTCTCATGTGAAAATATGACACTTGAAATTTACACAACTATTAAATATTCAAAGATAGAGTACATATACAGCCATATAGTGTGTGAATATCCTAAGACAAAAAAGGTATGTGACTATGCATGTGTATATGAAGTCATCACATGCAGGGGCAGACCTAGTTAGAGATAGGTGTGCGTCTTTTGTCTCAGAATATTCTTAGTTAAAATATAATATCATTGGTTTATTACATTTCTGCCAGCACAAACAAAATAAAGTTGCAACATGTTAGAAAGTATTATTAGTTAATAGGTTCATTTGTAATATGAGACTAATTATCTTAACCCATTAGGATTATGTCCACTGGCTTTTGAGGTTGATAAGCAAACAAAAATAAAAGAAACAAAAATAATAGAGCAGGTAGGAAGCAAAGATCTCAACACTATGAATACATCTAAAGATGAAAATTAGAGGAGAGGGTGACCTAACCAGTGAGCCCTTTTATCAATCAACTGCAGAGCAATGTCGATTGAATCAGTGAACCTCTATGTGATTACTGCATGAGTCAACAAAAACAATAGAGAATGTAGGAAGCAGAGATATCAACACTACAAATACATCTAAAGATGAAAATCAGAGGAGAGGGTGACCTAACCAGCGAGCCCTTTTATCAATCAACTGTAGAGCAATGTCGATTGAATCAGTGAACCTCTAGTTGATTACTGCATGAGTCAATCTGTCTCTGAGCTGTTCCTGTGACCAGAATGAAAAAAAGAAAATGGATTGGTTGGGTATATGTGGAAACAAAGAGATGAGAAGTGATGAACATGAAATCGGAAATCTGTAGAAAGTAAATATCCTTACTGACATTTTCCACAAAAAGAGTAGCTACCAGATTCAGATATGAGAATGAACTTCACTTTGGACACCTCCCTCCCATAAGCTCTATGGCATCCCTGGTTGCACTTGATCATTTGATCTTAAGCACAGACATCCCCTTGATCACCTCACCATAAATTGTGCCTCCAAACAGCTTGAGAAGCTTTAACTGCAGGGTTCAGGAACTCCTTGTCTTGAAACACCTACATGATGTTTTCAAGTGGAACAACATTACTAGATAAGCTTGCAGATAAGAAAGATGTGCTTCATGTGAATTAACTGAAGTGTAGATACATGCAAGTATAGTTGAATTATAAGTATATACTTGAAAAGCTTTGACGGGAGTTATGCAAATCCAAGAGCACCATCACACCAGCGAACCATTATATCATTGCTCATCCAGGCTCTGCTTCATAGCATGGGAGTTCCTTTTTGGAGGGTGATGTTGAATCATGTATTTCCATTAAGATAAACTACTTGGTGATGGATCGCTAAACAAAGAATACAAGAAATTTGTAGTTCATAGTGACAACAAAACAAAACTTACCTTCAACAGCTGTGTTTCTAGTGTTGAAGTAGTCAATGTGTATAAATGAACAAAATATTTACTACTTAATTCCAAATATATGAAACATAACCAACCACACCATGCATTCATTCCGATCATATATAATACCTTTACTAATTCTACGAACCAGTTTGTGAGATATTTTCCAAATCAAAACCAAGTACCAATGCACTTCTTTATAAATGCCTAAGCTTGATGGATGCAACAAGGCTATATATATATTTAAAAGAATGATCCTAAATTAGTCATCTAAAAGACTGATTACCATCCTCTTCATTCCAATTACTAGAAGTTTTGTCTTAACTACAAAAAAGTAGTCAGGTAATACACTGTCAATATTAAATTAAAAACATTTATGTATTATTTACAAATAAGATAATAAAAAAATGATCATCTATGAGGTCCAATGCTTGATTGTGTCATCTAAAGAATGAGTTCCATAAGTCCATGAGTAATAGGAACTCCCATCTTACTCCAAAACCTGTAAATAAATAGTGTTATTAATATGACCTATGGTTATAAATAAACAATGACTTCCATAAGTCCATGAGTTATAGGAAATACCTCATCATTAGGGTTGTCGATATTCATGCCATCTATAATCCTGCTAGACTTTATTACATTGAATAACTCTCTGATGTAAGTGTGAGCTTTTTCAGCTTTCTGATCAACTTGTTCAGCTCTAGCTCTAGCATCTGCTGCAACTTTTTCTGCTTGTTCAACTCTAGCTCGTGCATCATTTGCTTGTTTCTTATATTTTTCAATCTCCTTCATATAAATTGGATTTCTATAGAGAAAATGACCTGCAACTGTACTTCACCGCATACGTACATGGCCTGGTCTTTCGGGTCCAAAGACCTTCAAGCATATTTCATCGTCGCTAATTTCAATTGTTCCATGTTCACGTTGAGACAACAAATATGTGATTTGTGCCTAAACAACAAATTAAATTGTTAGATTTTTCAATTTGCAAATTTGTTGACATTTATGTCGAGCTATAATCATGGTTACCATCTTTTCTTCAGCAACAACATCTACAAGCTTTTTGTCTTTCCTCATTCGAGTCTTTTCAAACATCCTCATGCGACTTGGTACAACTCCATAGTTATTCATAGTCTGTATTTTCATAAAATAGATTATGAAATATGAAGTATAACCTTATACTATAAAAATAGGAACAATAAGAACAAATTTCATACTTCCTCATGTTCTATAACACTAAATCGAGTCCTTCCAGTACAGTGAAGCATTGACTGTTTAGAACGACTGATCTTGTTACGAGTACTTGCAGCCTTGCAAATAAACATAAAATAAGATCAATGGATAAAAACATAAAGATAAGTAAAAAAAATGCTACAAGAAAATATCAATAATAAAGAGAGTATGATCATTGTATAGACTCAGAAATTTATTTCAAATTTACCTGAAAATAGTCACTTTTCCAGTATTTTTTCACCAGCGGGGGAGAAAGAGATCGTGCGTGAAGGGTCGCAATCGGTTATTTTGAGATAATATAATTAGAAGATAATTACTAATCCCTGGCGCGAGAGTGATCAGGATGTGAAGCGGGATGCGTGGCCGCGCGTGATGGCGTGAGTCCTGTTAACCGCAAATTATACTTTGTGGCAACTACCTATTAAAATGCCGTAATAAAATGTCAGATAATCTAAGTTCTGTTGTAGTGAGGAGAGAGGAGGGATCTAGTAATTGGGTGGTTAGTATTTACGATAATTATAAACTGTGATAATCCATTTAGAATCTGCTACAAGTGAGAGAGACCGTGCGACATTACCAACTTAATATGTCAGAGAAGAATGGTGTCGTACCCAGTATTTATTGTTGTGACTTTTTCATACATGCCAATAAGTAAACAACAACTAGCATGGTCATGTACACTACCTCACAAAGGCATAAATGTGCTTTAGAAATATTTTCTTGAACACAATAGACCATGAAAAGATGATTCATATGAGAAAATAAGTATTCAGAAATAGTTTACCATAGACATGAACTGAAAAAGTAAAACAGATGGTTTGAGATACATGGTAGTGAAAAATATATTTGTGTAAGATTTCTATTTGTCCGTGATAATGATGTAAGGTTGTTGGCCCTGAAAATGTGAACACAAGTGCATATTTGTTTATAAGGGATCTAGTTGAATACCATACTATTTGTTGTAACAAACGTAAAATATGAAGACCCCCTCCCCTTTCTAAGGAAGATAATGAAGAAAATATGCCTTCAGAAAGAAATATGGTGAATAGTTTATATGCTAGTCAATTTTCTATGTCCTATTGTTGTTTCCCGCATAAACAAAATCGTACGATCATACACACACTACACAGTGAGTTTAATGAATATAATCTTACTCAAAATTTCCTTGAATAGTATGTACAATAAAGATTAGAAATAGAATCATGTGTCATGTGTGGGCGGACACAAGGACAGAGTAAACAAAATTGTACTTGATATCTATTAAGACCTATATCGTATTTTTCTTTCTCTTCTCATTGAATGTCCGTAGTAGCAACTAGATTATCTTCTTGGTGTAGAGGTGACAATCTCTGTGGGTCATTCAAAATTGATATTAGGACTTAGGTGTAGGGGACGAGCTCCCAACGCAGCTTTGGCGACGAGAATCATTAACATACAGCCACGCAAACTAGTTGTGGAGGCCGCATTAGATGTCTGTTCTACAACACCACAAACAAACACGACGATTGTGGGTTGTGAAGGGGAAGAGCAACCGACAATTTCTCTAGTCGCGCGCAGTCCACAGTACGAAAAATATGAGGAAGACATTTGGGGCAGAAGTGAGAAAGAGGAAAGGGCATTGACTGCTCTATTTTTTGATATTTGGAAAAAAAATCTAGAATAAAGGTGGAACATGTCCCCGCTCGTGGGGAGGCTTGGCACGGTACCCCCACACGCAGTGCTGGCTGAGTTTTTTTTTACTTCTGGCATTATCTTCTAAAACTACAATGAAAAATATCGACCCATATCTATTATGTTGTAGTGTATCCACGTGCATATTTTAGAAATAACAAGTAAGGAACATAGTACCTACTTGTAGTACCATAGACGTTATATGAAAGATAAGTAATACATAAATGCTAAATAATTAACAGTTGAAAGAATGTCCTATGTGTTGTATAGATGAAGTTTGAACTAACAAACCTACGGGTATAAAAGCTTACTAGTGGAAATATTTTGATGTTGAAATAAGCATTTATGACTTATGCTTTAATGCAACCAAATATTTTATCACAATGATGATGAATGAGACAAATTCAAAATGTAATCAGTGTCTAAAAATGTTTGCATTGATGCTTCCTCACGAGGTTGAAAAAGTATCACCATTTTCCCATACTTAGAATGTGGTAATATTATTTTGACATAACATGCACAAGTTTCCATTGAACAATAACTATTGTTGTGTACAATATTTTTATGTGGAAGAAATACTTATCTTTAAATACTTATTCCGTTAATTCTAAAAAAAAATATTGTATGGTTCTTATGCATGACAATATTACACATTTAATCCTTTTCATGTTTAATATTATTGACTTGAACACATTTTTATATGCTAAACTAATATCTAATTTTTTATTTTGTATCCATTTTAGTTCATGACCCCCTCTAATTTGTTTGTTTTACTCACTGCCTTCGGGAAACAAGATATATGCTATCAAAAAATTGAATATAGGTTTGAGTGAGTTCAAAATATTATCTTAATAAAGGTGGGTCTCCATTGATTAGACATATTCAGTCTACAATTCTACTTTTTGATGGATAGATTATAACACACTTCAACTATGAATAGGGTTCTAATCATGTTTATAGAAACTACGAAGGAATTCATGATATATGTTCAGTTCATCATTGTTGTACAGAATTAGCATGTATTATCTAACTATCGAATTCATTTTAACCAAGTTAAGAACTAAATTCTATCTTTGTTTGAAGTATATAACAATATCATGAATAGTGTGTGACATTAATAGGAATATATTCCATGTTTCCAACTCTAGAGAAACTACTCCCAGATCTAAAGAAAAATAACTGTTTAACGGTAATGGTCAGGCTCCTTATATCAATGGTTACACGAGTCAAACTAACATTTAGCTATAAAGCCTTTACTTTTAGAAGCATATACGGACTGGGTGAAGGGAAAGATACAATTTGAAGTGCTCTTTTATAAAGAGAAACAACAATGAATAATAAAATATGTGATAGACTAGAATCCCTCTTTAGCTCTTCTATCGACTATGAGCACTTATAGCAACCTTCTTTGTTTCATAGATTAATTGTTGGCTTTGTCCTCCACGTGCTATGAGAAAGTTCTCACTGTTGGCAAACTCGTAAGCTTGAATAGATGGGAGAGCAACAACAATTGTTATATAAGGAAGATGTATTATTCAATTACTAACGATTCCTATATCATCTTGTACCCTGCTCGGCGCAAAGAAAGCAAGTCACCCATGTGTTTAATCGTAAATAAAAAATTTTGATTAACTTTGACCGGAGAAAAGCTTGGAACAAAGCGGCGTATATCTTACTCAAGAAAATGACATCGGATCGCCCAAACCTATATAGGGCATGTTTGGTTTACCGTGTTCGTCTGTATTGGATTGTATATCTAGGTCCAGCTAGTAAAAGATTATGTTTGTTTAGCAGGAAAGGGAAAAAGCAAAGAATCATGGACATCTAATCGTAATGAAAACGCTGTATTTTGGTTTCCATTTCAAAAGTGATGGACGCCGACATCCTACAACGGCACGCTCAAGGCATGGTTGGTTGTTTCATAGCTATCACCCCGTTAAAAGCGGCTCCATGTACCACCACTTTCTACCTACACCCCACTGCTACAAAGATTGTTGTACATAATGTTGCTCTGTTCCTGACTAACTCAAGAATACAGCAAACGAATACTGTTAAACCAAAACTAAGCAATATTTTTTTCAGAATCCAAAATCCTAGCGGCTTCTGTTTCCTCGATGCCGGAAATGCAGATTTAAGAAAATCCGACTGTATCCCCCAAAACAAACGTGCCCATAGACGGAAGGGGAACTGCATTTGGGGAAAGTAATCGCCTGAAAGAAAATGACATCGGAGAAAAGCTTGGAACAAAGCGGCGTATATCTTACTCAAGAAAATGACATCGGATCTCCCAAACCTATATAGACGGAAGGGGAACTGCATTTGGGGAAAGTAATCGCCTGAAAGAAATGATCGTCAAAGCGAAGGGGACCTGTCCAGCAATAGATGATTAACAGAAATAAATAATTGCATACGGGGGTCCACGGAGATCGCCGGTTGTGTGCGTCGTCTGGGGTGAAGCGAAGGGGACTTGATCGCTCGCTGTGTCAGGGATTGAGGTATAAAAACGGGAAAGGGGAAGGAACGGTGTTGCCGAAGGGAACGGAGATAACTTTTGTTGTAACTAACTTTATAATAAAGTGGGGACAAAAATACAAGAGACGTTCTTTTTTTATTCAGTTGTCTTTTGGAGCGCGCTAAAAGTTTGGTGCTATCGAATTTTTAGGATAGCATTTAGAGATAATTGCGACACTACCTTTTCATAATGCCGAGAAAATAAGTCGGTGTATGTGATATTTGTTGTAGTGTATATTGGGATTTTGGTTGTGTCAAATCTCTATCAGGTTTCAACTTTATGAGGGTTGTCCGCCAATTGTTGTTTATGTTGTTCTAGTGCTATGTTTATCTCACCTACATGAATGTTGTTATGAGTTTTGTGCCCTAAAATCTTTATGAGTACTTTTGTGGCACCACATTTATTATTGTTTTTAATGGCAAGTATTCCTTTTATCATATGTTTGATAATTTTTCCTTTTATGCTCAATTCGGTAGTCCTTATCTTTTTGCATGGGAAGCCTTCTCTACTTGATGTACCTTTTCCTTAAAATATATATAATGCTCAATTCTTTTTTAGCATGTTCATACCAGCATTTTGCTGATATCCTCTTTTCTTTTCCTTTTATGGGGTACGCTTCCAACCCCAGGTGTTGGACACGGAGGAGGAGATCCAGAAAGACCCGAACCACAACAAGGATAGCTGACTTTGTGGGAGACCTCGCTTGAAGTTGTTAGGTGATCCTCAGCTAGTTCTACATATGTAGTTAGTTTTCCTTTATGTCACCCTACGTGGTGAAAGTTTAGTATGATAAGTTGCCTTGTAATGGTTAGATATATCTTTCAATTCCGCTGCTACTTTGTGTTATGATACAAGAATGAATAAATAAATTTGGTTTCATCCCCTCTTGAGAAAAAATAGATTGGTGGATGTTGCCCTCTTTATTTTAGTAGGGAGTGGATCCCTATGGGATCACACTCCTTACAAATATACATATATATATATATATATATATATATATATATAATGTGTGTGTGTATTAACTCAAACCAAAGGCTTTCTCTTGTTAGAGCAATGTTAAAGAGATGAGCTTTCTTTAGCCATTTTTTGCAACTAATGGATAAAATGTTGTTGCTTCTGACTGTGGATGCAAAGAAAAAGGGAAAAAGTGTTGAGAAAACATCATAGCTACTGTATTTTTGTATTAATACTTGTATCAGACTTGTAAAATTTGAACTTAAAATGAGGAATAGTGGTAGTTGATATGTGAAAGCTAGATCTAATAAAAAATCAAGATGGGAATATTAGCCATGTATAGTAGCAAGTTTAGAGTGTATGCTTAAGAAAAGAACAATTTTTCTAAACTCCAATCCTATTCAACAAATTGGAGAAGGCAATAAAAAGGGAATATATATTATTCAATATATGACATGTGCACCTATTTAGATAAATTAGTATAAGTGTCTTACATAGAGATTATAGTTTGTTGGTTTTTCTTTACCAATTTAATAATGCAACGATCCTCTCTCTCCCTATTGTGCACACAATATGTTCTCAAGTTCTTTATGCATAGTGGTCTATATATATGATACTAAAATAATTCTTAAAGCTTTACTATTGTTACATATAATACATATTCCTAGTTTTACAATTACTATGTAAATTTTCCCTTATACATTGGTCAAAATAATAATTCTATTTTTCTTCTCTTACCAAGTACGGTGAGCAATGATATTGCCGCAAACCCTTAAAAAATACCACAAACACCCAGGGTGTATGTGTTCCTAATTGGTTGAATTTATGGAGTGTATAATTATTAGGTTGCATTCTTCCATATGTATCCATTCTATGGTGTACTACAAAAGATGGATTATTGTAAAGATATTTGTGAACGATCTTTGTCTAAAACATGGAATAGCCAAATTTTACCTTTTTATTGAGTCATGATTGACTCTTTACCTAGTAGGTAGTTAGTTATTTTAACTAATAGATTCCCAAGTTGGCTAAAGAATTTTTCATTTCTACTAGATATTACCTATCTCGTTCTAATTTTTTCACTAATAGAAAATAGTTTGGAATAAATCTTTTTTACTATGCATGCCATATTTACACGTTAAGAATGTTCCACATTAACATTTTTTTATTTAGCAAAAATTGTCTAATGCACTATTATAAAAGAATTAATATTGAGTATCATTTCTATTAACATCTAACCTGAAGTTAAAGTTATTGTACATTTTTTTATTAGTAAGCGTGCTACTCTTCTCATTCCAAACCAAACAACCATATAGGTAGTTACATTGGTGACAACTTTCAAAAAAAGAAAACCTATTTGTACAATATGATCTCTATGTCTATCAAAATTTCCTACCACACTACTGACAGTTTGCATTCTATTCTCACAAAAAATTCTGGTTCCTAGCATACCAGATATGACTTATAGAAGCAACTATAATATTTTTCTTTTTTGTATCTTCATATCTCAGAATATCGACCTTGTGTTTCAATTGAATGTCAGCTTTGCTCCAAACCTGGTCGGCGAACCCATACTCCCAAAGAATATGGTTGTTTGTTTTTCTATCTTGTTTGCACAAGCTATACCAGGAGGCCAGTGCAAATCTTCTTTTCTAGAGTAGATCTTCGGTCATCAGCTTCTCGTGTATTGTTTTCCAGTAAATGATGAGGAATCAGGGGGGCTTTTGAGCTCCATTGCCAGTTCGCCCAATCCTGTGTGGGATTTTTTATTCTGCATATGTCCCAGGCACCTGTGAGGGTGAAGGATCTCATATCTTCAAAATAGTATCGATCATGTTCCTTGCCAAGCCTTCAGGGCCTCAGTGCCTCCGACTTTTGGGATGTGACATCTCCCTTCTTTGATGATGGAGTCGACCTTCTTAGAAATATCGAATTCAGACCTTCACTTAAGCCCTGAACCGATGCAATCAGCTAGGAAATGGCCATTGACCCATGGGTAGAGCCATAGAGAAGCAGATGTCCTTGTTCTAATGGAGTATCTCACCAGATGACGCATTCTATCTTTGCATTTGATTAGAGACCTCGAGTATCAGGTATTATGAGGTTTGGCAGCACAAAACCAAATAGTAGTCCCCTGGATATATTTGTTGTGAACCAAATATTCATTAGATAAAGATGGAAATTTGTTTAAAAACGTATGGTCATGCATATATTTTATTTCAGTGGTAAGAATTGTCATCAAAATATGCATTGGCATCTGATTTTGGATAAAATTTATGTTGGTGTACACACACATCTATACTGCTATAAAAAGAATGAATCCTTTTAGCTAATTACAATTATACCATTTTCCCCACTACCAAAATCGTCTGGCCAATCAGATTGCTCCATTTTAAAAATACTGTGGTCAGGTTAAGTGTTTCTCTTCTCAGGTTGTTTTGGTCTCTTTTTGCGTTTCTGTTTTGTTTCTGTATTTTCAAAACTAACCACGTTCTGCCCCACGAAAGTCCACTGCACGTAATCATTCAAACAAACTCTCCACGTCCAACGCCGATAATATGGAACGTGGAACATTACATGAACAACAGTGTAACCACCTCTTTTGTGCCCCCTGCTCTCGGTATATCTTTTATCTCTTGGAAAAAAAACCAAATAGTTACTGTATAAATAATTACTAGAATAGCACATTTCCTAACTTATTTTCCGAAATAGCACACTTTCAGCATAAAGTGCCACTTTAATTGACGTTTTACAGTTGCCGGGTTATAAAGCGCCACACAATGTGGCGTTTTCAAGCTTGAGGGCCTAAAAGCGCCAAACAATGTGGCGTTTTCTAGAAAAGCGCCAACTAATTTGGTGTTTACTTACTCGAGGACCCAGAAACGCCAAATTAAGTGGCGTTTTATGCTAGGATTATAAACCAAAATAGCACGATTTCATAAAAATATGTACTGAAATAGCACCATAGTCATCTTAATTCCCGAAATAGCCCACTTTCCAGAGAAAGCGCCAGCACTTTTGGCGTTTTACTGTATCCGGGGGCCAAAAGCGCCAAAAAAATGGCGTTTTTAGCTGAAAGCGCCAAAAAAATGGCGTTTTCAGCTGAAAGCGCCAAGTTTTTGGCGTTTTTCATGCAAAAGCGCCAAAAAATTGGCGTTTTTTTTTTTTTTTTTTTTTTTTTTAACGCTTTTACATTGAAAACGCCAAAAACTTGGCGCTTTCAGCTGAAAACGCCATTTTTTTGGCGCTTTCAGCTGAAAACGCCATTTTTTTGGCGCTTTCAGCTGAAAACGCCATTTTTTTTGCGCTTTTGGCCCCCGGATACAGTAAAACGCCAAAAGTGCTGGCGCTTTCTCTGGAAAGTGGGCTATTTCGGGAATTAAGATGACTATGGTGCTATTTCAGTACATATTTTTATGAAATCGTGCTATTTTGGTTTATAATCCTTTATGCTAACATATGGGTAAAACTTACGAGTGGGTGGGAGATGCATGTTTATGAAATGATCAACGACTCCGGGGTTGTACCCTTTCTTACTTCTTACCTAGCTCGAGGGTGTGCACGGGCGGGCCAGACCTCGCGCTGTACGATGACCGGTGCGCAGCGTGCCAGAGCGCGGTGATCAAGTCCGTTATCGGGCTGCTCAATACTACGGCGTGTAAGGCGTTCTGCCGTGCATCATGGCTGCAACGATAGGAATTTGATTCCGCTCCTACGCTCCCCTTATTTCCCCGACCCCGTCCGATTCCGCTCCTACGCTCTATGCTTCAGGTCCTGGAGAACGTCGGCAATCTCGGCACGGCGGATATAGTCCCCACACCTCCACTGCCGCCTACCTCCGCGGTATCCTTCAACTGTACGGTTTTCGTCAACAATCCTCCGTCCCCGTCAAATGATGCCCGACGGCGTCGGATCATTACTGCCGTGTTCGCATCCGCCGGCGGGGTTCTTCTCGTCATCGTGGCCAGGAAGGAACAGCAGCGCCGCCGTAGGAACCGCAAAGGATTCAAACTGCCTGCTACTGGCCGTGGTGATACCTATGCGGGATCTTGTACCCCTCTTTCAAGGGACGGTCTCTACATCTTCAGCAAGAGCAAGCTCCGGCACGCCACCAATGGGTACAACGCCGGAATCATTGATCATTTAATAAACATGCATCTTCCACCCACTCGTCAATTTTACCCATAATCCTTCATTATGAACGATTATGCTATGATAGTATAAAACATCACTTTGTTTGGCGTTTCTAGGTCCTCGAGCAAGTAAACGCCAGATTAGTTGGCGCTTTTCTGGAAAACGCCACATTATTTGGCGCTTTTAAATCTTCAAGCTTGAAAACGCCACATTGTGTGACGCTTTATAACCCGACAACAGTAAAACGCCAATTAAAGTAGCGCTTTAGGCAGAAAGTGTGCTATTTCGGGAAATAATAAGTTAGGAAAAATGCTATAATGGTAAATATTTATACAGTATGCTATTTGGTTTTTTTTCCTTATCTCTTTCTCCCATCCCTCCATCTTCCGTATCTTCCTCTCCCAAACGCCAGCCATTACACATCGTTGGACGACCCAGTATGATGGTCAGGCAGCGAGGTGGTGTGCTGATGGGAGGGTTGGGATGTGAGTTAGGGCGACGTAGAAGAATAGGGAGATAAGGCGAGGTCGACGATGACTTAGGAGAAGGACCGGATGGAGTGGCAGAAGCAATGTGGTGGGATGGCGCTCTTGATCTGGAATAGGGTGAAGGGTGGTTTGATGACTGGGACTCGGCTGATGGGTGGTTGTGCCTTCTTATGGCCGTTGGTTTTGCAGTCTTCCCGTTTCAGCTTCTCCCTCTCGACGTCATACATGCGGCCGCCGACACTCGTCGTGGCTGGATGGATGGACAAATGGAGTGGCTCTAGATGGATGGGTGGTGGAGTGAAGGAGAGAGTAAGAGGGAGACCGCAATGCCAGGTAACTGCCGAGTGAGGGGGCAGTGAGGGCGTCAGGGGATGGTTGGGCAGCGGCGGCAGTGAGAGTGTTGCATGGCCAGGGGAGTTGAGGCGCTGGGGCGACTGACGAGGTCAAACTGCAATGGGGGCGTCGACATTGTTGCGGATGTGGGGATCGGGTTCGGATCGAATCTTGTGGGAGGTCGCTCGTGCAATGGAGAGGTGATGAAATAGGTCGGGAACTGCGTAGTACATGACAACAAAGCATTAGGACAAGAGAGGTGAGGAAATAGGGTATTGTTGGCTGACCATCTGGTTATGCATCAAAGGGAGGCCGGAGGAGATATCATTGTGCCAAAGATTGATGAATCACCAACATTGTTGTATGCTAGCTGTTCTCAGAAACTATAGAGTAGGCCGCCATACACTAACCACCTCCTGCTATGTATTTTTTGTCGCCTTCTTCATCCACCTTGATCCACCCCGTCATGGTACTGGTACATTTGGTCATCCCTACCATCGTAGGATACCCTCTGCTTTACGATCTGCAGACCTCCACTTGAATCTCCTCTACGACGTCGCTGCCGCAACAAGAACTGCCCCTGTGTGACAGAGGAACTTGTTTGCTCTAATTCGATAGAAACCCATCTCTCATAGAAGTGAAGTGAGCCAAAGCGGGGAGGGGAGAGAGAGAGATCATTGCAGGAAGTCAAGCAAGGACGCAGGCAGGAAAAAGCAAGCATAGATGGAAGAAAATGGTGCAGCGAAACATTCACTCAACCATCACAACCTATCATAGGTGAGCAGTTTAACATGAGATGTGCTTCCTATCGTTGGAATCTTGAGCCCTACAATAGTAAAACCCTTTTTGTTTTAAACCTCCTCTTTGCTGACTACTGTTCGACAATCTTTCCACAGATTATGTATATTTTCCTGATCATTACATAAATGACTAAAATATTTATTATTATTTAATTTATTTGTTTTGATATGGCTTAGCTACTATGTGAAATTGATTAATCCAGATTTAAGATCTATAGGTTTTTTCTACAGGCATCAAATAATCCTCTCAATATTATTTTCCCAAGTCCCAATATGTCATCCAACGGTTTGTGTACACAAAACAGATGCATTAACTTGAGAAATCCAAAGGTATTACATTGCCATTTTTAGTGCCAATACTCTTGGATTCATTCCTTTTGCCGCATCAACCCCCTCCCCCCACACTCTTTCCTGATTGACGATGAGATTTTTGTCATTTAAGCACATGCAAAAATGCAGAATCAGAAAATTATACGTAATGGACTACTAGAAAAACAACATGCAAAAGAATGTTTTAGGTACTTATGAAATTTTTATTGCGGACAAGGATTATTATACATGATACATTGACCTTTTTTGGCTTTCGTAGATATGTTTTCTTTCATTTCTCCTCGACTTATCAATTATCTCTTGATAGTTTTTACATCTATTTTAGAGAATCTCACACATGACGATAAGGTTTCTCTCTGCAATCTCAATAAATGTCAATTAGACAATAGGAGATTTCCTTGTAAAATTAAATCACTGTAAAACGAAGGCATTTAACGGGTACATTTATTGTGATGAACTTTGACTTAATATCTAATTTGAAGGATGATATGATTTATTAACATATTCATTTTGAAAATAAAGCTAATTTCAGCACCGTTGAATTCCTAAAGTATTGAACGAACTTGATTCTTAGTAACGATGTCATATTAGTTATGAATATAGACTTTGATTATATATGTTAAAATTAAGGTTTACAAAATATCTATAGTACGAGTCAATTATTTCTTTCATTTACAGTTATGCCACTAAACGATCATATTAAAATATTTTCAAAATATTGAATATTTTTTTACTCTCTCTCTCTCTCTCTCTTCATTCCCTTTTTTTCAAAATTTTAAAACTTTTTTACTTTTTTTGTAACCTCATCCCCTGTTCTCTTCCCCACAATACTCGAGATCGTGAGACATTTTTTGCACAAAATTTGAAAGATTCATGCTGTTAAACAAACTCTCCGCACTTTCCATCTTCCGCTCATTCATGACCTCTAAGTTTTTGAATTCATTCCTTAATCGCTCCCACGATGCCATGTAGCTTGTCCTGATCCCTCACCCTCTCGCATAATAGTCGGCAGGATAACTGTATCTAAAAGAAAATATCCTATTTATAGTATCAGTTTTAATATTTTATTTTTAATGCCTATTATTTAACTCATTGACGTTAATTTGTTCACCACTATTAATTTCATATTCTTAACGGTTCTTAAATAGCAACCTCCCACCACTCTGAATGATGTATCTCCGAAAAAATTACAACCTTTCTCTCCATATAACAGTCACAATATCCAATAATCTCATTCCCTTTATTCAATTGAAAATAGTCATTATCATTTAACTCCCAAGACTCCACGTTTCTCACAGTTCTTTTCTTAACTGCTCTCACGATGCCCCTTATGTCGCCCAAATCCCTCACCCTCTCCCTTTAATGGCGGTAGGATAACTATATCTAAAAGAAAATATCCGATTTTTTTGGCAGTGTCAATTTTGATTTTTTTTTAATGCCCTATCATTTAACTCAGTCACATTAACTTATTAACCACTCTTAATTCTATGTTCCTAACTCTCAAATGTGATACCCACCACCACTTTCATTCTGTCGATGTATCTTAGAAAACAATTCTTAGCACTTTCTCCATGTAATATTAATAGTATCCAATAATCTTATTCTCCCCTTATTCAATTAAAAACGTTCATTCAACAGTTCACTTCCACAATATTCAATTTTTTTTCATCTATGTTATTATTAAAAGAATTAATGTTGTTCACTTACAATAATGCTATCACCGAACAGATTGTACCCTCTCTTTTCTCCTTTTTTCAATGGATTTCATTTCTTTTAGTAATATTTTTCCTCATCTCCAGAAACTACCGCTCTCTACCATCCCTCTCAACCCATTTACTAGCTATAACTCCTATAATCCTCTCCCTTCTCTTTCACCACCCACTCATAACTTAATATCTCTTAGTTCTCGTAAAGAAAAAAATATATTTTAATATTCGTCAATCCATCTATTTTTTCAATATTCGTCAATTCATCTACTTTCTTCAAATGCTCGCATGTTTTTTTTTTTCACAACAGACTTCTCGTTCTCCTCCTGACATGTCAACACCCTCACTCTTTTCATATATTATTACATCTTCTGGATTCACAATTCACTGTCGAATATGTTATTAAAATTGATTAATAGATTGACCATGTCAAATTGCTCCCTCTTGGCCATCATCTACTCTCTCTTATCATGTTTATCATGATTAATGATATAAGTATAATTGTCTCATCATTCTTCTCAAGTAACTATAATGCCACAATTATCTTCGTAATATATATACTATGCCATCAATCACCACAACGGAAGAAATGGGAGTGGTTGATAACAACTTTTAACTTTAATGTATATAATTTCACTTATTAATAGCTATGCTAACTATAAAAAGAGTGATATCATTTATTGAATTCATTATATGTCATTATCTATTTTTTCAAAATTATCCGACCAATCTTTCCTAAAAAGATTATCCAACCAGTCAAATAACATTATTCTAGAGTTGTCGTGAACTCCACACTTTTTCTCCCTTTTCTCCTTTATTTAATGAGTTTAGCTTTTGTTTACACGATTATATTGTCTTTTCTCGATTAACTTCATTTGCTCCACAATTCGTGGTCATGTTGAGGGGGGGGGGGGCAATCCACTTCCTCCGATCTATACGACTAAATAACTGACTAGATATGATAATATGTTATAGTTTATTTTGATCATTAAAAAAAAATAAACTCTTACAGATCTTGTTCTATAACTTTTTTTTAAATTATTTTATAAAAACTACAGATTGACTATTTTGATTTCTTAGTTGGCAAATGTATGTGCTTTTAAATCTTTCTTAAATTAATTGATTGTTCTTTATAAAAAAATTACAATTAAAAATCAGTTATAGTGATAGTCACTCAAGACATTTGTCATTCATCAAATTTGGATATGACTTTAACTTAATGAATATATTATTTTCCAGACATAACATTTTTTCTTCATCATAGTTGAAAGAAAACGTTATCCAAAAATTTAATAATTGAAATAAAAGATATTGACATTCAATTGCAAATAAATGTTTATATGATTTTATATTCAACCATCAAGCACAAAGATCAATAAAGTTTCTTTGAGCTAATTTAATATTTTAAATAATGATATTATATGAAGAAAATCAACCAACCAAATATTTTATCACTTTCTCAAACTGGCACAATACATCACTTTATATTTTTGTTTTGACAATTGGAGGAATAATATTGATTTACATTTTTTTACATAATCATAACTTTAAGGTGTAGGACAACCCTTTTTATGAAACATTGAATTATTACTTATTTTTACCTCACTTGGCACTACCTCTAAATAATATCATCAAAAAGTTAAAAAATGCTCTGTCACAATTATTATTTTAATTTTTACTCAGACTTTGATATTATCTATAATTGAGCTTTATATATATATATATCATAGTCATAAACCTAAAATTTATTAAGTTTAGCATGTCACGTGCATGTGTACGTGTGTGTTTACTAGTATATATACACACACACACATAGTCAGGCTAAAATACACTCGATTGTACAGATTGCATGAATACACTCATGTGTGTTTATATATCAAGACTATTTTTTGCAAAATATAAACTATCGATCTTCACCGTCATACTATAGCTACGCTACATATAAATTTTGAGCCCATTTAGATGAGTGTAAGTCACTCATCTAAGGACAACAAAATCAACATGTGAAACTAATTTGAAATGCATAATTTTTACTGTCTTTATAACCTGACCTATAATGTCCAAATGTGCTCAAATTTTGCATATGAGTTATTCACAAGATGTTTAAGAAGATCAACGGATTAGATTTTTGAAAAAAATATTTCATCATGAAAAATTACTTGAGTGTATTCTTTTTAGAATACACTCGAGTGTATTCCAACCTGACTCTATACACACATACACACACACACACACAGATATATATATATATATATATATATATATATATATATATATATATATATATATATATATATATATATATATATATATGGCTAAAAGAAATGTGTACCTGAGTACATATAGCTTACATGTACCATTCTTCATTTATGATGATTGTAAAATTTTGCTAAATAATCAAACCTTATGGATGTAAAATATACCTATTAGATAAGATGTATACATAAAAGCACCACAATATGATATTCATAGATCATCTAAAGAAAGAAAATGTGTATTTTCTTATCTACGGTAAGTTGTAGAAATTTTGAATGATATATTGTGATATCTTGTGATATATATCAGATATGGTTATGATTTTTAAACACATCTATGTTGGGAATAAGAAAAGGATATGACTTATGTCCAATTGGATTTGGACTTAAGTAGGAGTTTGCATGTGCTACCAATCCTAATAGGAGTCAAATCTAAAAGGAAAAGAAGATGGTTTCCTATGTGCAACATGGAGCTGGACTCAGAGTTGGATTCGGAGTTGGATTCTTAATTGCAACCACATATCATAGAAGCCTATAAATAGAGGCCCTGGGGGAGGCCATTGAGTCATCCCACCGGTTGAGGTGTGATCCCTCCAGTTACTTATTGGTACCTTCTATGGTAGAAGGTGCCAGAGAACAAGAACAACTGGAGGAGCTCTCTTGGTTGAATAAGAGAGGGTCACCGACTTTACCTTGAAGCGAAGTAGCCGCTGACAGTCAGTGACACATTGGGTGCACTGACAGAGCAGCTCTCTTAGTTGATAAGAGAGGGTTAGCGACTTTACCATGAATCAAAGTAGCGGTTGGAAGTTAAAGTCATAATGTTGCCATAGCGGCAATGATCTGGCCCAGTCAACGATTACAACGACATCAAATAGTCCCCAGCAACGACAGCGGTCTCCTGAGGAGATCAAGTAAAGAGGGAGATTTTATACACATTGGGTGTGATTCTCTTCTTCCTCATCTTTGTTCTCATGTGGGGAGGGCTATCTGGATTTAAGGGTAATTAAATACAGGTAGTGTGAGTTGTAATCTTAATTACATAGTGCTTGTTGGCCGGGATTGCCCCGTGATTTTTCTCTCCTTGCCTTGGGGAGAGTTTTCCACATTAAATCTGGTGTTTCTTCTTTGGGTTTATAAGCTCGTCGGTAACACTTGTGCAATAAGTTTTCCTCACATCCCCAATAAGTGGCATCAGAGCGCACACTGTAGATACTGGTCTAGATGGAGAGGGATGAAGATGCGACAATGATAAAGTTGACAAGAACAAATGGGCATATTTGGAAATCCTAGATGGAGGATATTCTCTATTACAAAGATCTGTACGATTCGATAGAGGGAAAAAACCAGAGAGTAGACTAATGCGGAGTGGAAGAAATCAAAGAGAAAAACTATTGGAACAGTTTGAAATTGACTCGACATTTCTATGTTCCATCACGTCTCAGAAAAGACCAATGCCAAAGATCTGTGGAAGAAGCTAAGAAGTTATATGAGCATAAGACTGCCACAAATAAATCTTTCTTGATTAGAAAGTTGGTGAACCTCAAGTACTGGGATGGTACAAGCATTGTCGAGTATATGAATGAATTCCAAAGCCTCATAAATCAACTGGGGTCCATGAAGATGGTTCTTGATGATGAACTCCAGGCTCTACTTCTTCTGAGATCATTACCTGACAGCTGGGAGATGCGCGTAGTGACAGTCAATAATTTTGTACATGAAGACAAGTTGACACTTGACCAGGTGAAGAGCAGTCTATTGAACGAAGAGACTCAGAGACGAGCCTCAGGCAACAATGGATCAGAGGTGCACTTCACAAAGAGTAGAGGTGTTGATAGAGAGAGATAATGTGGAAGATCTAAGAGCAACGATGAGTCCCAGAACCACAACAAGTCTCATGGTAGATCCAAGTCAAAGAGTACTAGAGGGTGCTTCCATTGCGGAAAGCCATGTCATTTCAAAAGGGATTGCAAGGTTTGGAAAAGGAAACATGGATCTGAAGCCAAAGACAAGAAGATGATGACAAGAATACTGCAGTGGCAATCTCAAATGACATGGATGATGATGATGATGTGGTCTTAATAATCTAAGAGCAGTGTTTGCATGTTGAGGATGATGATTCTGAGTGGGTGGTGGATACTATAGCTTCTTATCATGCTTCACTGAGTAAGGAATTCTTCATTTCATATAGGAGGGGATATTTCGGGAGGGTGATCATAGGAAATTCTAGCTTCACCAGAATAATCAAGATTTGAGACATTTGTGTTCAAACAAGTGTTAGTTGCATGCTCACACTGAAGGATGTTGGTCACGTTCAAGATCTGCGGCTCAGTTTGAAATCTGGTTCATTCTTTAATAGAGAAGGTTGTCATCTGGATTTTAGTGGTGGCAAATGCAAGATCACCAAGGGGGCCTTGGTTATTGTGCGGGGCAAATTATGTCACACATTGTATAAGACCCAACTTAAGGTGCTCAAAGACAGCCATATATATGTAGTTGAGGATCACCAGATAGATCTATGGCAGAGATGACTAGGACACATGAGCGAGAAAGTCTTGAAGCTTTTATCAAAGCAGAGATTGATTCCTTATGGAAAGGATACTGGTCTCAGTTCATGTGATGCATGTCAAACAGGAAAGAATCGATGTGTTTCTTTCAAGACAATATCAAAGGTGAAGTCACAGCTTCTGCAATTGGTTCATTTGGATGTCTGCGGTCTGTTTGTGGTGGCTTCACTGGGTGGAAATAGGTATTTTGTTACATTCATTGATGATGCATCTAGGAAGGTGTGGGACTACTTGTTGAAGACCAAGGATCAGGTCTTTCAATATTTTTAGAAATTTCATGCTATGGTGGAGTGAGAGACAAAGAAAAAGTTGAAGTGTATCCACACAGAAAATGGAGGAGGGTACACCTCCAGGGAGTTCCAGGATTATTGCGTGCAACATGGAACACAACGTGAAAGGACAGAGCTTGACACACCACAACACAATTATACAACTGAGAGGATGGACCGAACCATAGTGGATAAATTTAGATGCATGTTGAAGACTACAAAGTTTCTAAGAACATTCTAGGGCGAGGGAGTGTGTTGCCTACTATCTGATTAATCGATCTCCATTAGTTCCTTTGGATTCTGATATACTTGAGAAGGTATGGACATGCAAGGATGCATCCTATGCTCATCTGAGAGTATTTGGGTGTAAGGCTTATGCACATGTTCCAAAGGAAAAGAGACAAAAGCTAGATGATAAAGTGGTGTTGTAACATACCAGATCTTGGACCCTATCCTAAAACTTTGACCTTTTGGGTTTGACCAAACAAGGTTGAGGTTAGAATGATCCTAATAATCAAATGCATGAATAATGTAATCTAATATGTCATATAATTCATTTGATGATAATAAGATGATAAATAACTTAATTGGATGCATAATGATGTTAATGGGCCTCTAATCGGCCTAATGGCATAATATATGTATTAAAGTCTCAAAATAAATAATAGACTTCAAATTCGTAATCTACACATCAAAATAAGCCTACATGTCAATTTTCATTTAATTTGGACCACCTTGAAATAATATGGTAAGTTAGGAGAGAGAAATTGCCTAAAAGGTGTAATTAATAAATAAATATAATAAATGACTCCGAAAGTGGAAAATAATCTTATATTCGTAATCTTCATAATAAATATAGCCTTTGTGTAAATTTTTATCCAATTTGTAGAAAGTTTGCTTAAAAAGGTGAAATCAGGAGAGAGAACGTGTGTAGAATCTTCAAAATATTAAATAAATAATTAAATAACTTCAATATGTAAGATTGATGACAAATTTGTATCCAACACATTAAATAAAAATTGTGGGTCAAGTTTCATCAAATTTTGATAATCCTAAAGCCATTAATGAAGAAGGAAAGAGAAAATGATATTTGATTTATTTAACCCATTAAAAGTTTCCAAAAGGCAAAACTAAGTGCATAATCGGAATTTCCATGCCTTATTTGGCCTCTGTGTCAAATTTCATATCAATTGGATAATGTTTGGACCCGCAAATAAATAAGGAAAGAATGGATATGCTTTGAATGTTTAATATTCAGAATATTTAGCAATAATCTTAGTTTTCCTAAAGTAGGCACATTATATTGGTCACGTGGGGTTTTCTTTTCCTTCCTTTGGTGCAGATTTATCTCCAGCCTTAGGATCCAGATCCTACAATATCTGCTTTGTCACTTTCCTTCCGCGTTGGGTTCTCGTAGGCGATGGCCTGGTCTTTCCTTCTCCGACTTTCTCACTTCTCTCTCCCTCCCCCTTCTTCCTTTTCCTCCATTTTCCTCTCCCTGACCTTCCTCTTCTTTTTCCACACTCAAGCATCTTGTATATATATGGGCTTCTGTCTTATGCACCTCTTTGTAGAGTTATCTTCTTCTTCCCCTATTTCTTCCCTGCTTCTCGTTTCTTTTCTATCTCCTCGCGAACCCTGGTCATCGGACCACTAAGAAGACCCTTCTTCACCTTTGTTGAGACCCCAACTTCAATCTGCTAGGCTTGGTTTGGCCTGGTCACCTCTGTTTATGGTTCGCATGCTCCGGCGATCTTCCTGTACAACTTAGCCATCGACGGCGAGCTCTTGGGACCGGGCGGGAGTCCCTCCAAAGGGATATAGTCCCTGCGAGGCTCTGTGTTTGGTAGAGTTGTTCCTAGTGACTCGCTGTGCGTCAGATGCTTTCAATCTCTCCCTAACCAAGTGTAAGATGTTTTCCCCTTTTCTTTCATAGGTTCTGGGATTCATACGCCATGTCGAGATCCTCGTAGTCGTCCTTTGTGTTTTCTCCTTCATCGACTCCGGCACGGGCACCTGAACTAACCATGACTAATTCTGGGTTGGTTCTGTCCTTAATTCGTGAAGTTGGTTCATGGTTTGTATCTGCGTCGACAACAAGCATCGTTGTTTCTCTGTGAGCGAAGGAGATGACCGAAGTGTTTTACAATGCTACCCTTATTCTGATTTTTGTTTATTTTTTTTCATCAAGGGCATTTTGGACCTTTCATGCGGTGTTGGTTTCTTTTTCTCGCAATGAGTTGGCGATGGGCTAGTCCTGCTGGCCACCCATTACTGGCCCAGGTCACCTGGGCGGGCCTCTCCATTCCCCTCTTGCTCTCTCTCTCTGTCTTTCTCTTATGATTCGCTGACATGGATTTTTCTTGGTTTCTCATTGGTCGATTTTATAAAATCGATAACTAATTCTAATCTGATCAGAAAAATACAAATAAATACTCATTGGATTCAGAAAATGAAGGGCTTTCTAGTGGTATAAGTTTTGATGGATAAATATAATGTTTAATAATAGGTGTTTTAATGGATCTAATTAATAATGAATTAACTTGTAAAAATCATAACTAATTATATATAAGTCAGAAAAATACAAGAAAAAAAAAGTTTTGGACTCCTAATAATATATACTAAAATATGGCATGGTTTTGGAAACCTAATTCACATAATGGTAAAAAGGTGGTTTTTAGGGTTTATGAAATCAATATAAATCTAACCCTAATCCCATATATATGCTAATAGGTGCTTTGGATGTCTAGGCTTGGACCTAGATGTGACTTTGGATCTGTTTGACTCTGAAGTTGAGGTATGATTGCATCCCACATTAATTTTGTATTGAGCAATTTCTTATTCATCTCCCTTGATGTATATTTACATCCCCGATTATTCTTCTTGAGCAATTATCCTATTTTATTCTTTCTTTTGGTCCTATGGACATTAGCCTACACATTGTCTTGTTCTTTTGAAATCATGCTTCATGTGAAGTATCTTATTTTGTTATTGATCTTGTGATCACATATATTCTCTTGGAATCTTATCTTATTGCCTTGGTGCAAGTTGGACTTTTGATACTATACACCCACTGTGATGTGGAAGTTTATTTGGTGATATATGCCCACTTTGAAGTGGATTGTTATATGTTGTGTTGACCATTGTGTGATGGCAACATTATTTAATCGGACTATACTTTCTACTTGCCTCTACATTAATCATGCTATGTGATTCAGTAGAACTAGAGTAGTGTAATTGCATTGGTTTTGGGGTTATGTGCCCTTTATTCTTTTGGTATGGAGGTTATGTGCCCCATACCCGGGTTTCAGCTTTATGGGGGTTGGCCCAATTTCATATATATTGGGAGTTTGGTTATGTGCCATTCTCTATCAGGCTTCAACTTTATGGGGGTTGGCCGCCATTGTCTTTATATTGTTCTAGGGCTATGCTTATCTCACATGCATGCAGGTTGATGATTATATGTGCTTTGTTTCCCACCATGGTAGTGGATATTCACATTGATAGCACATTCTTATTATTTGTTATTTTATGGCAAGTATCCCTTTTGTTATGTTACTTTTATCTTGATACCCGTTTGGGTGATACTTATCTCTTGCATGGGAAGCCTTTTATTTTTATGTCCCTTATTCTTTATAAATTGCTCAACTTGCTTTTTAGTATGCACATACCAGCCTTTGTTGATGTTTCCTATTGTTTTTCTTTTGCTGGGGTATGCTTCCAACCCTATGTGGAAGACTTGGATGCATGGCATGTTGACCTGGACTTAGTTTGTGATGATGAAGGTTGGAGACAATCTTGAGGTGGTTTAGATTTCCTCTACATGGATCCTTGTGATGTAAGTTTAAGTTGTAACCCTTTATTTTATAATTGAATATAGTCATGTTTTTATTCCGCTGCTATACTTTGGTCTTTTGTTACCATTATATAAAGATTTGAAAATTTTACACCCACTCCAACATACCTTCTGAGTGTGTTTGGACTGGAGGTTTTATTGTTCAAATTTTTAGTAAGGATGTATTTTCACTTCTTTACAACATGGTTTCAGAGCCCATGGTAGTCGGAATCGACTATTCCAATTTTGTCTCCCTTTAGAACCCTTGACTTAGTTAGTTACCTTTAAGTGAGATGTTGACCCTAGATTTGATCAATGATGATCTTCTTCTGCAAGACGGCTCAGTTTGAGGATGAGATTAAGAAGTCTTAATATGGAAAAGTTGTGACTTGGTTTTCGCATTGAGTTTTGGCCAACTATTTGTTTTCACCTCGCAGTGATTCTTATCTCAAAAAAAAATTATTTTCTTACTACTATACGTACAAAAGTTTTCTCAGGTTTGTCGATGTTTTCTCAAACTAAGTCACAATGAAGAGAAACTCTAGTTTGGGTAGAATCTAACCCTAGTTTTGTAACTAGGATCGAGATAAAGGTATAGTTGACCTACCCTATGACTTTTGGATGTTCATGTAGGGTTGATAGGTTAGAGACACAAGGACCTAAAAACTCAGCCCTAGACGGTGACTTGATAGTTGGATACATGAAAAATATAAATCTCTAAAACTTTTACAAACTAAGAGATGTGGGTAGCTCTAAAAAAGTTGTTTAGTACGACTTGTTAGATGGAACCTTTTTAAGGGGTGGAGAGTAGTTGGTAGTTGATGTTTGATCTATAGATTTTGAGGAAGAAATCCTTTTAAGGGGTGGAGTGTTGTAACATACCAGATCTTGGACCCTATCCTAGAACTTTGACCTTTTGGGTTTGACCAAACAAAGTTGAGGTTAGAATGATCCTAATAATCAAATGCATGAATAATGTAATCTAATATGTTATATAATTCATTTGGTGATAATAAGATGATAAATAACTTAATTGGATGCATAATGATGTTAATGAGCCTCTAATGGGCCTAATGGCATAATCTATGTAATAAAGTCTCAAAATAAATAAAAGACTTCAAATTCGTAATCTACACATCAAAATCAGCCTACATGTCAATTTTCATTTAATTTGGACAACCTTGAAATAATATGGTAAGTTAGGAGAGAGAAATTGCCTAAAAGGTGTAATTAATAAATAAATATAATAAATGACTCTGAAAGTAGAAAATAATCTTATATTTGTAATTTACATAATAAATATAGCCTTTGGGTAAATTTTTATCCAATTTGGAGAAAGTTTGCTTTAAAAGGTGAAATCAGGAGAGAGAATGTGTGTAGAATCTTCAAAATATTAAATAAATAAATAAATAACTTCAATATGTAAAATTGATGACAAGTTCGTATCCAACACATTAAATACAACTTGTGGGTCAAGTTTCATCAAATTTTGATAATCCTAAAGCCATTAATGAAGAAGGAAAGAGAAAATGATATTTGATTTATTTAACCCATTAAAAGTTTCCAAAAGGCAAAACTAAGTGCATAATCGGAATTTGCATGCCTTATTTGGCCTCTGTGTCAAATTTCATATCAATTGGATAATGTTTGGACCCGCAAATAAACAAGGAAAGAATGGATATGCTTTGAATGTTTAATATTCAGAATATTTAGCAATAATCTTAGTTTTCCTAAAGTAGGCACATTATATTGGTCACGCGGGGTTTTCTTTTCCTTCCTTTGGTGCAGATTTATCTCCAGCCTTAGGATCTAGATCCTACGATATTTGCTTTGTCACTTTCCTTCTGCGTTGGGTTCTCGCAGGCGATGGCCTGGTCTTTCCTTCTCCGACTTTCTCACTTCTCTCTCCCTCCCCCTTCTTCCTTTTCCTCCATTTTCCTCTCCCTGACCTTCCTCTTCTTTTTCCACGCTCAAGCATCCTGTATATATATGCGCTTCTGTCTTATGCACCTCTTTGCAGAGTTATCTTCTTCTTCCCCTATTTCTTCCCTGCTTCTCGTTTCTTTTCTATCTCCTCGTGAACCCCGGTCATCAGACCACTAAGAAGACACTTCTTCACCTCCGTTGAGACCCCAACTTCAATCTGCTAGCCTCGGTTTGGCCTGGTCGCCTCTTTTTATGGGTCGCGTGCTCCGGCGGTCTTCCTGTACAACTTAGCCATCGACGGCGAGCTCTTGGGACCGGGCGGGAGTCCCTCCAAAGGGATCTAGTCGCTGCGAGGCACTGTGTTTGGTAGAGTTGTTCCTGGTGACTCGTTGTGCGTCAGATGCTTTCAATCTCTCCCTAACCAAGTGTAAGATGTTTTCCCCTTTTCTTTCATAGGTTCTGGGATTCATACGCCATGTCGAGATCCTCGTAGTCTTCCTTTGTGTTTTCTCCTTCATCGACTCCGGCACGGGCACCTGAACTAACCTTGACTAATTCTGGGTTGGTTCTATCCTTAATTCGTGAAGTTGGTTCATGGTTCATATCTGCATCGGCAGCAAGCATCGTTGTTTCTCTACAAGCAAAGGAGATGACCGAAGTGTTTTACAATGCTACCCTTGTTCTGATTTTTGTTTTGTTTGTTTTCATCAAGGGCATTTTGGACCTTTCATGCGGTGTTGGTTTCTTTTTCTCGCAATGAGTTGGTGATGGGCTAGTCCAGCTGGCCACCCATTACTAGACCAGGTCACCTGGGTGGGCCTCTCTGTTCCCCTCTTGCTCTCTCTCTCTGTCTTTCTCTTATGATTCGCTGACATGGATTTTTCTTGGTTTCTCATTGGTCGATTTTGTAAAATCGATAACTAATTCTAAACTGATCAGAAAAATACAAATAAATACTCGTTGGATTCAGAAAATGAAGGGCTTTCTAGTGGTATAAGTTTTGATGGCTAAATATAATGTTTAATAATAGGTTTTTTAATGAATCTAGTTAATAATGTATTAACTTGTAAAAATCATAACTAATTATCTATAAGTCAGAAAAATACAATAAAATATGTTTTGGACTCCTAATAATATATACTAAAATATGGCATGGTTTTGGAAACCTAATTCTTATAATGGTAAAAAGGTGGTTTTTAGGGTTTATGAAATCAATATAAATCTAACCCTAATCCCATATATATGCTAATAGGTGCTTTGGATGTCTAGGCTTGGACCAAGATGTGACTTTGGATCTGTTTGACTTTGAAGTTGAGGTATGATTGCATCCCACATTAATTTTGTATTGAGCAATTTATTATTCATCTCCCTTGATGTATATTTGCATCCCCGATTATTCTTCTTGAGCAATTATCCTATTTTATTCTTTCTTTTGGTCCTATGGACATTAGCCTACACATTGTCTTGTTCTTTTGAAATCATGCTTCATGTGAAGTATCTTATTTTTCTATTGATCTTGTGATGAAATATATTCTCTTAGAATCTTATCTTATTGCCTTGGTGCAAGTTGGACTTTTGATACTATATGCCCACTATGATGTGGAAGTTTACTTGGTGATATATGCCCACTTTGAAGTGGATTGTTATATGTTGTATTGACTATTATGTGATGGCAACATTGTTTAATCTGACTATACATTCTACTTGCCTCTACATTAATCATGCTATGTGATTCAGTAGCACTAGAGTAGTGTAATTGCATTGGTTTTGGGGTTACGTGCCCTTTATTCTTTTGGGATGGAGGTTATGTGCCCCATACCCAGGTTTCAGCTTTATGGGGGTTGGCCCAATTTCATATATATTGGGAGTTTGGTTATGTGCCATTCTCTATCAGGCTTCAACTTTATGGGGGTTGGCCGCCATTGTCTTTATATTGTTCTAGGGCTATGCTTATCTCACATGCATGCAGGTTGATGATTATATGTGCTTTGTTTCTCATCATGGTAGTGGATATTCACATTGATATCACATTCTTATTATTTGTTATTTTATGGCAAGTATCCCTTTTGTTATGTTACTTTTCTCTTGATACTCGTTTGGGTGATACTTATCTCTTGCATGGGAAGCCTTTTATTTTAATGTCCCTTATTCTTTATAAATTGCTCAAATTTCTTTTTAGTATGCACATACCAGCCTTTGCTGATGTTTCCTATTGTTTTTCTTTTACTGGGGTATGCTTCCAACCCTAGGTGGAAGACTTGGATGCATGGCATGTTGACCTGGACTTAGTTTGTGATGATGAAGGTTGGAGACAATCTTGAGGTGGTTTAGATTTCCTATACATGGATCCTTGTGATGTAAGTTTAAGTTGTAACCCTTTATTTTATAATTGAATATAGTCATGTTTTTATTCCGCTACTATACTTTGGTCTTTTGTTACCATTATATAAAGATTTGAAAATTTTACACCCACTCCAACATACCTTCTGAGTGTGTTTGGACTGGAGGTTTTATTGTTCAAATTTTTAGTAAGGAGGTATTTTCACTTCTTTACAGGTGCCATGTATCTTTCTTGGCTATGAAGATCATCAGTTTGGCTACAGGTTATGGGATCCTGTAAAAAGGACCATGAGCAGACACAAATATGTGACTTTCAGTGAGAGTCAGATAGTTACAAAGCCTAAGAGTGATGATGCAGAGGCTATGGGATCATGTGATAGTTCTTTTGATGATGAGTATGAGGATGCTTCCGATTCTTTACAGGTGCAGTCTTCAGATGATGAAGAAGAGAATCAAGATCAACTTGTGCAGCAGAGTGAGAGTACATCGAGTGTTCCTATTCCAAATGCACAATTGAGTGATTCGAATTCATAATCAGAGACTCTGGACATGAGGATCATCATCACAGGGTTTTAGAACCTTGGTACAGAAGGTCAAAAATAAGGTTTTCATCCAGGATGGCTCGACTTACCAGTCAAAGGAAGCCAACAAAGTTCTAGGTCTGGGCATGGAGAGAGAAGCGGTGCTATTAGGATTCTTCTTCTCAGTTGCTTGGGAAAAAAGTGAAGTCAGGATGGGACTTCAAGAAGATGGGTGAAAATGACAAGATGTTGACATGTTTGATGAGAGTGGATCAATCACAAGTTGTGATGAGGTCCACAAGCTACTCTAGATGATTATTGAAGACAACGTCTCCCTCATAGAAATAGGAAAAGGATTCGGCTCATGTCCAATTGGATTTGGACTTAAGAAGTTGGCTTGTACTACCAATCTTAATAGGATTCAAATCTAAAAGGGAAAGAAGTTGGTTTCCTATGTGCAACATGGGGTTGGACTCAGATTTGGATTCAGAGCTGGATAAGGATTCTTCGTTGCAACCACTTGTCATGGAGGCCTATAACTAGAGGCCCTAGGGGAGGCCATTGAGTCATCCCGCTGGTTGAGGTGTGATACCTCAAGTTTCTTATTAGTGCCTTCTGTAGTAGAGGGTTCTAGAGAGCAAGAATAACTAGAGGATCTCTCTTGGTTGAATAAGAGAGGGTCAACAACTTTGCCTTAAAGTGAAGTAGCGGCTGACAGTCGGTGACACATTGGGTGCACTAACAGAGCTGGTCTCTTGGTTATAAGAGAGGGCTAGTGACTTTGCGTTGAAGCAAAGTAGCAATTGGCAGTTACAAACACAGTGTTTCCATAGCAGAAATGGTCCGTCCCAGTCAGCGATCACAGCGGCATCAAGCAGTGCCTAGCAAATACAGCGGCCTCAGGGTGAGATCAAGTAAAGAGGGAGATTTTGTACACACTGGGTGTGATTCTCTTCTTTCTCATCTTTGTTCTCGTGTGAGGAGGGCTATCTGGATTTAAGGGTAATTAAATCCAGGAAGTGTGAGTTGTAATCTTAATTACATAGTTCTTGTTGGTCAGGATTTCCCCGTGGTTTTTCTCTCCTTGTCTTGGAAAAAGTTTTCCACGTTAAATCTGGTGTTTCTTATTTGGGTTTATACACTTGTCGGCAATGCTTCCGCAATAAATTTTCATCACATCCGAGACTGTATCAGTATAAAATCCCCAACAATATAATCTATATAGTAATGAATCAATCTATATAATAAGATTTTATCAACATATTCCACAGGTGCTATTTTAATGGCTGATGCATGTAAGTTACATGTACCAGTTGGTAAACACTTCCTAACCTATATATATACACACATACATATGTGTGTGTGTTTTCAGTGTATAAAAAAAATTAGCAATTAGTTACACTATGGTACCTCAAGATTAAATTACAAGAACTTAAATAGGTTTAGTGAGATGTATTCACAAACATCTGGAGTGGACATATTAAGAATACCAAGATGTATGCTAAATAAGTTAACTTAGTTTAAATTCCAAAACTAAAGATATTTATATTTGACTATTTTTTAGCATGAGTTTACATATAGGAAGTAAAAGAAGAGGCAATGTTATTTTACTAAATTATCATATTAATTAAACTCTCACAGAGACCTATAAAATATAAATGATAAATTTAAGATCACCATTGTGGGCCATCGATGCATGATCAAGTCATTGATAATATGTTTTATTTATATCCAGATGTTGTGTTGTTGTAAGGAGTGGGACCCGAGAGGGGATCTACTCCTCACTTAAATTAAATAAGAGTCATCATCCATATCAAACACACATAAATTTTTGTAATGGATGAGCAACTTTTATTTAATCTTTCATAAAAGGATTTCATAAAGATCAAAGTATAGCAACAAAAATAAATGTAATGATTATATTCAATTTACAATAGTACAAGATATTATCCCACTTGAGGCTTAAATGAAGTAACATGTTCAAGATCAAAGTAGAGGAATATTCAAGCTATTTCGAGTCTTTCTCCTAAGGGTTAGATCCACTGAGTCAAGCACTGGTCATTATGTCAAGTCCTCCATGTCATTTACCTAAGGGGTTGGAAGCATACCCACATGAGAAGACAGGTGAAATTTTTCAGCACAAAAATGTCGGTGTGTGCATATAAATAAGAATGAGAAATATAAGGGAAAAAGGATGACAAATATAACTTTACCAAGGCTTCCATCAAAAAGGGAAAGAAAACATCAAACTATGTATTAAAGAAACATGTAAAGAATATAGACAATAAGAGACTTCTTTCCATAATAAATTTCCATCAAAGACATCACAACATCACAAATATAAATAGTGCACGAATATAACATTAAAATTATTTAAAGTAGGACTAGGAAATCATAGAATCTCAACCATAAAGTGGATTTAAAAACACACCCTGGGTGAAATAAGCATACCCTATTTATATGGTGGGTGGCATACTCTAGACGGAAAAAGTGTGCCCCTATGTATGGTTGTACTCATGTGCCATAACTAGAAATGAAATCAGTTTAAGCCATGCACAAATATAGAGGCAAGAAGTAAATTTATTCAATATCAAATAGGAGATGAGAACATCCCACTATTATTATATGGGATCAGGATACCCATGAAAAAAATCCAATAATACCCAGAAACAAGATACATCATAAGAAAACAAGAGGGTGTCACATTGGAAAATAATATTCCATTTCACAAATAGATCAATCTTGTCTCAAATATATAATAAGGGTACAAGTTAAAATAAGATGAATAAGATGTAACTTTAGAGTCCAACATGCAATATAAAAAGATAAATTTCATAATATAACCACTCATAAGAGTCAACACCTCTAAAGAGAGAGAAAGGGTATATATCTCAAAATAAAAATTAATAACACCCTTTTTGGGGTTATTTATGGCCTATATTTTGTTGTCAAAACTGCCCTCTAAACTATTTTTCCTATCAATTTTGTTTTGTTTTGAACAAAACTAAACTACGCTACGCTCTGACCAATTTTTGCATCTTTTTGTAGAGTTTTTCCTTGTCTTTCCACCAAAATGGCCCGTCCCGGCCCATGAACGGTGTTTTCCTGCATCGACCCTCCTACCAGCTGTCGCGCGACACGGGTGTGTCGTGCAAGAAGACCCCGTTGGGCGATACGCTGCTTACCCGACAGGGAGTTGTATTCGCCCTGACTACTCTCCCGATATAGCGTGTCGCACGATACGAGCCACCCACTGGCAGGCGCCCACCTGTCACGACTACCCGACATGGCACCCGTTGTGCCGGGCGACACACATGTCGGTCATCCCTGAAGTCGTGCTAATGGAGCCGATGGAAGACATGTGGTGCCCAGAGAACCACAAATTTTTCCAACTACTGCCTATATATCAGTGAGGGAGGTACTCATTTTGTCTTTCCTTTTTCTCTTAAACATACTCTGTGTATATATACATATACAAGTATGACACAATATAGTGCATATACAACCCCTTGCCTCTATACAATTGTACAAAGACACTCTATAGTAAAAATCTAATACAGCTTCTCCCAACTTGTTTTCTCTGTGTCTAAGGCGGTGCAGGTTTTCATTAAGACATCTCATTATTCGCTCAAACCCCTTGTTCGAAGACTATGTCGGGTTTCGAAGAAGTATCGCAAAACAAAGCCTTAAAATATGTACAGATTGATTGGGGACAATCAAAATGCTAAGTTTGGGGGAGTTGATAACACCCTTTTTGGGGTTATTTATGGCCTATATTTTGTTGTCAAAACTACCCTCTAAACTATTTTTCCTATCAATTTTGTTATGTTTTGAACAAAACTAAACTGCGCTACGCTCTGACCAATTTTTGCATCCTTTTGTAGAGTTTTTCCTTATCTTTCCACCAAAAAGGCACAGTCGGCCCATGAACGGCGTTTTCCTGCATCGGTCCTCCTACCAGCTGCCGTGCAACACGGGTGTGTCACGCAAGAAGACCCTGCCGGGCGATACGCCGCTTACCCGACAGGGAGCTGTACCTGCCACGACTACTCTCCCGATGTAGCGTGTCGTGCGATACGAGCCACCCACCGGCAGGCGCCCACCCGTCACGACTACCCGACACGCTTGCAACCCGACACCCGCTGTGTCGGGCGACACCCATGTCGATCATCCTCGAAGCCACACTAATGGAGCCGATGGAGGACACATGGTGCCTGGAGAATCCCAACTTCTTCCAACCGCTTCCTATAAATAGCAGCTACAGGACTCCGATGGGACGGGTCAGAACCCTAACGAAAGCTAACTTTGGAAAGCTTCATGAGCTAGTGTGACGCGTTCTAAGGGCATGCTGGGAGATACTAGGAGAGCACACCTCCTACCCGAGAGGGGCGGGAGTGGTTCACTTAGAACCTGTCTCGGTAGCCGCAACAGCCCAATATGACCAAGATGGCCACCCGATGTGCCGGGTTCCTAGATGGGCTCTTGTCTGAGATGGATCGCCCCTACACCCAATACAAGGAACCCGAGAACCTAAGATATATTTAACCCTGTACGATACTGAGCTCGATAAGGATTTCCCGTCATGACGTGCCGCCCGAGAGGGCGGCACCCCAATACGGCCGTATCAGGTAGTGAGCCTTGACCGTTATGCCTGCCCGACACTTCCTGTCGCCCGAGAGGGGCTGGCCTTCCAACACGGGCATATTGGTCAGAGCTCCCGCCCGGTATTAGGTTAGAGACACCTTAGGGGTCTGCTGCTGTATATCAGCCTCCTATATCAAGGAGGCGATACCTATCTTCCCTTTTTACAATCATTTACTCTCATTTATTACGCAATGTAACTAAAACTTTTTATACAATACTCATGCAAATGGAATTAGTGGAGTTTTAATACCTATTGTTCTGTGTTTGGCCCCCTTTTGTTGGATGATTTCTTTTTTTATCATCTGAACTCTAGCTTGTATGCTTGGATCATGTTTTGACTAGCTATCAAATCATGTTTCCCATTTGAACTCCCTCAAGAGAGGTGTTGTAACTCTAGCGTTTGGTCCGATCAGGTAGTACGAGAGTACCCAGGGTTGGAGTTGCTTCAGTTATCTTTCCACTCCAACCCAAGTCTGCTACCTTTGAGAGAGGGTGTTGGTGCTTAGTTGGAGGTACCCTCTTTGATAGAAGGGGTACTGGATGTCTTCTGCTGCCGCTTGTTATGCCTAAGTTTTCTTCCTTCGTTCCTTACCTAGGCAACAGTGTTATCTCCTCAGGTTCCGTTGCACAAAACTCCTAAAAATTGATGAAATGCCAAAACCTTAAATCTTCCTTGTAACTCCAGTTGGAGATAGCTTTTTCTTTATAACACTTTCTTGTGGCATTTTGTTTCCTTTTATTCTTTTGTTTTACTGTTCTTGAACTACCGTTCCCTTGGGAACATTTTCTTACCCTTCTTTTACCGGAGTGTAGAGTGTTTATTCCGCATTCTTAGCACGACCACCCTTGTCCCTGTGGTTCGACCCCGATCACTACTTCGGACCCCGTTATCGTTGTGGGGGCCTAAGAGTCGGGTTATTTAAAAGTCTGACTACTTCAAATCTGCTCCTTTTGGACGCACGATATAGGCCGGTCAACTTTTTGGCACCGTTGTCGGGGACAAGGAAAAATGGTACTGTTAATGAATTGGAATCCACTCACTACACTCCTGTGCCTCAAGCTTAGTAATAAGCATGACAGCACAGTTTCTTTTAGTCTTCTAACCTGAATGTGTACAGAATAGTTCATTTCATTAACACAGGTTTTCTAACTTGATCATACGTTCTATTCAGGCACTCAGGGAAGAAGCACTCTATTCGATTGAACACTGTTCATCATGCCACCTCGCGTGGAACCACCTCTTTCTGTAGATGAGAGAAATGTGAGAGTTAAATCACACCACCCACCTCCACCTGGAATAGAAGAAGATAGAAATGACTGTTACAATGACGACCTTCTTTACAAAGAGCCTGAAGATCCTAAACCAGAACAACCTGGGGATGATCATCATCATGAGGGACGTTGTCATCGCCGTAGGCACAGAAGGAATCATCATAATCAAGAGCGGAATCGTAGAGACAACGACAGTAAAGATTATGAATAAGAAGAAAAGACTCTCCGGGAGTTGGCAGCTATGAAAGCCAACAACTCAAGATGCCCAATGGTAATCCCAAGGTTTGATGTTGTAAACTTTGAGTTGAAGCCAACTGTGATCTCCATGATTCAAAATAAAATCTTTAGAGGACGTTCCAAGAATGAAAACCCCTACCATCACCTCGATGCTTTCAAAAATATATGTGACACCATCAAGATAAGGGGAGTGCTGCAAGAAGTGATCTAGTCAAGGGTTTCATTTTCTCCTTGGAGGATAAGGCACTACCATGGTACCTTGAACTGCCACATCAATCTCTGAACGGATGGAGTCCTTTAGCGGATGCTTTCGTAAACAAGTTCTACGCTACCGATAAGACCGTCAGGAATGGGCAGAAGATCACATCTTTCACCCAGAAGCCAACAGAAAACCTGCATGAAGCCTGGGAGAGATATCAGGAGTATCTGAGGGACTTCCCTCACCACAACTACAAGAAAGGTTTCCTGATAACAACATTCTATAATGGTCTGACTCCTGAAGAAAGAGTATCGCTAAATGGAGCTGAAGGAAGCGACTTTCTTGGGAAGAAGCCCAGTAGGTCTAAAAAGATCATTGAAAACATGGTTGAACTACAACCCGGGACTGAGTACGACAGGACCAACAGATGACATGTTAAGAAAGACACAAATGAAGGCTCGTCAATCGAATCCAAGTCTCTTGAGGCAATCACGTCTTAGATATAGAAAATAGCTACTGATGTCAGACAGCTAAAAGAGACAGGAGGAAAGGGCAAGAAACAGCTAGAGAAGGTGATGAAGTGTGTCACCTGTGGTGAAGGAGGACACGGAATAGATAACTGTGTATATACTCAACCTGAAGAGTCAAGCGATATCGAAACTGAAGAGGAGGAAGGTGAGAACGTCTCTTATGTCAATTTCAAGAGGCCTAATCACCCAGGTTTTAGCTATGGCAACAAGGATGCTGCAGAGAATTCACATCAATTGAATAATCGACCCAAGCAACCACCCAGTTTTGAGAAGAGAAGCGGACAAGGGCAATACGTCAAAACCAGATCTTTTCAGACAAACAAAGCTAGTTACCAAGGCCAAGGAAAGTTCCAACCCCATCAAGTAGCTAACACGAGTCAAGGGCAAGTACAAGCTCAAGGGAAAAGCCAGACGAAAAACAATAGCCAGCCGGACTTAGTGGGTCAGCTTTTTGACTTCAACAAGAGACAAGACACTATAAACAATCAGCTAGTGCAAAGTGCGCTATCAAACTCTGGTGTACTTAATACTATGCATGTCCAGATGGCAGATATGCAAACGCATCAACGCCAGATAGACCAACAGCTCGCTCAAATGGCAGAGTTGATGAATAATCCTTTAGGTAAGATACAATCTAACACGAAATCTGCCAAGATGGCAGTCTTAAGATCGGGAAAAATGGTGGAACGTCCTGAATCGGCCAGACCTAAAGAACTAGAGCCCGGAGTTGCTGTAGAAAAATCAGTTGAAGGAGGCAACAAACAAGCTTATGTCAGAGAATCAGAACTTATGGAGAACTTGTTCAGAAAAAGGAGTCAATACTCTCCGAGAGTGCCTTTCGCACACAAACTTATAAAAGCACATCTTAAGAAGAGATATGAAAGGTTTATGGAGTCGGTGAAAAAGCTCCATCTTGAGGTGCCATTTCTGGATACCTTGGAAGAAATGCCGACTTATGCCAAGTTTTTCAAGGACTTGGTCACAAAGAAAAGAAGAGGAGGAAGGATTGAAACGGTACACCTAGCCAGTATGTCTACGGCCTTCATTAAAGCTGATTTACCAACAAAGAAAAAGGATCCTGGAGCCTTCACTATACCCTTTGCTATAGGGGATAACACCGAAAGGAAGGGTCTAGCTAACTTAGTGGCTAGCATAAGCCTTATGCCCTTAAGCCTCGCATAACGATTGGGGATGACTGACATGGTCGGAACCAACATGAGAATTGAGTTGGCAGATCATTCCTTTAAAAGACCCATGGGGGTAGTTGAAGATGTTCCAATTCATGTAGGGAGGTTCTTCATCCCATGTGACATTGTTGTCATTGACACTGTTGAAGACCCAAAGTGCCCCATCATTTTTGGACGCCCTTTCTAGGCAACAGGGAGGGCACTGATTCATGTTGCTGAAGGTATCATAACTTTAAGAGTCGGAAATGACCACATTGATTTCAAAGTAAAGGACGCCATGAAGGGACCATCCCTGTTAGAGTTTGCTTACTTCATGGATAGCTACTACCAATACTGTGAAGAAATAAGAGAAGAGACTGCAGTTGTAGACCCTTTTATGAGGGCATTAAACAATTATGATTCAGAAACTGAAGATCCTGAGGTTGTTGAAATCCTTGATTACCTAAATCAAAATGAAGAAGATCTGAGTGAGGGTGAGTAAGTTATAGAGACAGTCAAATATGCTTCCCTAGAAATGACACCAGAAGAAGAGAAGGCACCTAAGCCCAAACCAGAGCTGAAACAGTTGCCGGATGGTTTGAAGTATGAGTTTCTCAATCAAGAGGAAAGAAATCCTATTATAGTTAACGCCAGTCTGACTGAAGAACAATTGGAAAGACTTCTCAAGGAATTGAGGCTCCATAAACAAGCTATAGGCTATTCCGTAGAGGATATCAAGGGACTTAACCCTGCTTTGTGCAAGCACCGCATAAATCTGGAAGAATCCGCCAAACCCTTGGTCCAACCCCAAAGAAAGCTGAACCAGATGTTGAAAGAGGTTGTAAAGAAGGAAGTTATCAAGCTGAGAGATGCATGTATTATCTACCCTATCAGCGATAGCAACTGGGTAAGCCCCATTCATGTTGTACCAAAGAAAGGGGGTATGATGGTTGTGAAAGGTGAAAAGGGTGATGAAGTAGCCATCCGTGCTGTCACCGGATGGAGAATGTGTATAGATTACAGGAAGCTAAATCAAGCAACAAAGAAAGATCATTACCCGCCTCCCTTCATCGACCAAGTGCTAGAAAGACTAGCACATCATGAGTATTTTTTATTTTTAAATGGTTATTCCGGGTTCTACTTGGTCCCTATCCTACCGAATGACTAGGAAAAGACCACGTTCACTTGTCTTTATGGTACCTATGCTTTTCGAAGAATGTCGTTTGGACTGTGCAATGCTCTGGCAACATTCCAATGTTGTATGATCTCAATGTTCTCAGATTTTCTGGAAGATATCGTAGAGGTCTTTATGGATGACTTTTTGGTTTATGGGAAAGACTTTGATGGTTGTTTGAAGAACCTATCATTGGTCCTGCAACGCTATAAAGAAAAGAACCTAGTTCTCAACTGGGAGAAGTGCCATTTCATGGTACAAGAGGGCATAGTGTCGGGCCATAAAGTCTCCAAGAAATACATTGAAGTGGATGTAAGAAAGGTTGAGGCTATTTCCAAACTACCCCCGCCAAAGTCTGTGATAGGGGCACGAAGCTTTCTTGGTCATGTCGGCTACCATAGAAGGTTCATCAAAGACTTCTCCAAAATATCAAAACCTCTTTCAAACTTGCTGGTCAAGGATGCAGAGTTTGTTTTTTCTGATGATTGTTTGAAGGCTTTCCAAATGCTGAAGGAAGCCCTAGTAACACCCCCTATTCTCCAAGCTCCGGATTGGGAGCTACCCTACGAATTAATGTGCGATGCTAGCAACTTCGTTGTAGGGGTTGTCCTAGGGCAAACAAAAGATAAGAAGCATCATGTAATTTGCTACGCCAGCCAAACTCTAGATGTGGCACAAGTAAATTACACCACAAAGAAAAAGAGATGCTAGCAATTGTCTTCACCTTTGACAAGTTCAAATATTATTTAATTGGGACCAAAGTGAAGGTTTACACTGACCACGGAGCAATACGATACCTAATGAAAAAGAAAGACACTAAACCTAGGCTGCTAAGGTGGGCTCTATTGCTCCAAGAATTTGATCATGAGATAATTGATAAGAAAGGCAAGGAAAATGTAGTTGCAGACCATCTCTCAAGGATAATCTGCAATGAAGAAGACCAGTTTCCTGTCAACGACAACTATGTTGATGAATCCCTGTTAATGGCTCGAACCGATGAGCCAAGTCTACCATGGTTTGCAGATATTTGTAATTACCTTGCTTGTGGGGAGTTACCTCTGGAAATAACGTACAATCAAAAGAAGAAACTCTTCTCAGATGTAAAGCATTATTATTGGGATGATCCTCTACTCTTTAAGAGGTGCTCAGATAATCTATATAGAAGATCTATTCTAGAGGAAGAGGTGCCAAACATTCTAAGGGAATGCCATTCCTCGCCTTATGGAGGACACTTGGGTGGCGGAAAGACTGCTTTTAAGGTCCTCCAGTCAGGCTTTTATTGGCCAACCTTGTTTAAGGATGCCCATGCTTTTGTAAGATCTTGCCACGAGCGCCAGCGAATGGGGAATATCTCCTGTCGAAATGAGATGCCACTCTCTGATTGGATTGAAGTTGAGATTTTTGATGTGTGGGACATTGACTAAATGGGCCCTTTTCCATCCTCTTTTGGCTTCAACTATATTCTTGTCACTGTCGACTATGTCTCCAAGTGGGTGGAAGCAATTCCTACCATGACTTGTGATGCAAAGGCAGTAATCAAACTTTTTACCAAGATCATCTTTCCGAGGTTTGGAGTTCTGAGGACCGTCATTAGCAATGGTGGCTCTCACTTTGCAGAAAGGCAGTTTGAATCGTTGCTATGCAAGTATGACATCCATCACAAGGTTGCAATTCTGTATCATCCCCAAACATCAGGGCGGGTTGAGGTCTCCAATCAGTAGATAAAGCAAATTTTAGAAAAGATAGTAGGCAAGTCCCGCAAGGACTGGTCAGCTAAGCTGGATGAAGCTTTATGGGAGTATCGAACAATTTTCAAGACATCGTTGGGAACCACACCCTACCGCTTGATTTATGAGAAAGCTTGCCATCTTCCCTTTGAACTGGAGCATAAGGCATTCTGGGTGATAAAATGCCTCAATACGGACCAGAAGCTAGCCGGGAAGAAAAGGTTTCTTCAGCTCCAGGAACTTAAAGAATTGAGACTTAGTGCTTATGAGAATGCCAGAATTTAAAAACGGAGGACAAAGGTGTGTCATGATGCCCACCTGAAGAAAAAGGATGTGAGTGAAGGTGATAAAGTTTTATTATTTAAATCCTCTATCCATATTTTTTCAGGAAAGCTACAAACTAGGTGGTCTGGACCCTTCACCGTGGCGAAGATCTATCCATCAGGGATGATGGAGCTATACGACAAAGACGATCCAGCGAAGGTCTTCCCGGTGAATGGGCACAGAGTCAAAAGATACTATGAAGATGAAGCGTTTGTGCGAAGATCGTAAATAGCACTGCAAGAAGCAGAAGGATCCATATAAAAGGACTTGAAGCCTATCGAGCTGATGAAGGAAACTACAACGCTCTTTGGGAGGAAGCCCAAAATTTTACTTTTCTTAGAATAGGATGTTATTTCCCTTTCTGAAAAATACTACAAACATTATCATTGTAATAAGACTCGAGTCAGTGCACACGCCACATGCACATACTCTCTTGTTTTATGGGCCACCGATTTAGTTTAATGAAGCTCTGATAGGTAATACTATCTGAGGCAGGGAGTCTTCTTTCCTACCAATGATGTTTTACCCACCAACACTCTCTTTACCTCTATTTTTCACCTCTACTTTCAATCTAAGTTTTACTCCTTTTTAATTTTTTGTATAGAATGCTCTTCATAACATTTTTCTACCTTGCTTCTTTAGCAATCTTGTCTTTTCTATCTGTATCGGGCATAGCTTACGCGCCAGCACAACACACTCATATCGGGTAGGAAGCCCCGTGTCGCGCAAATGGCGCTCGTATCAGGCAGGCATTCTTGTGTCGGGCAACGTATCGCGCGACATGCGAGCCGCGAGGCGGGAAGCGTGCTTAAGAAACCATATTGACTCTTGAAGTGATGGATTAGACCATGCATTGGGAATGATTTGTCTCTCTACACGACGCGTGCCCCATTTTTACTTAATTTACCCCTACTAGCTGTCGCTATAAATAGTGACTGCAGTAAACCGTGTCGGGCACTTGCATTTACTTTTCACATACTCCTGTATCACGCATTCAACTCTCTCGCTTCAGCTCTCGTGTTAGCCAACATTCCATCTGCTCCCGTGTCACCCGTCACGACCTTCAGACGATAAAGGTATAACCCGATACATGTATCGTGCGAGTTGCCCAACACACCTATCGTGTCGTGTAACTTGTGTCGGGCATAGCGTATCCCGTACTTTTTTGTTATACCCGTGTCAGGCGCAAGACTTGAGTTCTTTTTCATATCGCGCGACGCACGCTTGTCACACAAAACACATCTATCATGTGCCTGACCGATACCTGGTATCGGGCGGGACCCTTGTCGCCTAGTTTTGTTTTAATAAGGTTTTAGCATGTATCGCCTTTCAGTTCATCCGTATCAGGCGACACCTTTTTCATGAGATCGTATCGGGCAAATCTTTATTTTTACCATACCACCCCTATCGCACGATAAGTTTTGAGTTCTGACACCTGTAGCCATATCGGCCTCCGATCTTGTATCGGGCGACATGTGTATCACACAAGGGCCATATCGTGCAACCGTATTTGGCAGGTCCTGTTTTGTTGACGATGCACGATATTAGGCACCATATCGGCCAGACCCCTATCAGGCGATAATACTAATTTACCCCTGCTCGATATCGACTTGCTTATAACGGGCTTGGTGTAGTCTTAACCTATTTCGGTTTTTCAAAATATCACCTTCCTTGTATCGGGCGACACAACCTTGCCACCCGATATCAGACAAGGTGACCCATTCAGCAATAATATTACTTAACATACTTTTGTTTGATATTTACAGAAATGGCCCACACAAAGTAGACAGTCGTCCAAGTAGACGAGCACGACCAGAGGATCAACCCCGAGGCCACAGCAGAAGCCACTGCAGTCGGGCAGAAGCGCTCGAACCCCGACTCAGCAGGGACGTCTGGGGCCGAGAAGAGGCCAAGGAAAGAAGCGGCGGCAGCCCCTTCAACGGTAGCAGAACCTCTGGCTCACTCTCCAGGACGGTTCGTGCCCAGGGACGAAGAGCATCAACAGAGATACATGGGGTTGGCGGTCATGATGTACCAGCCAACCCGATTTACCCACCAACCATCCTTCCACCACCTCGATATCTTCAACTGACTGGACAATGTCTTGGGGGCTACAGGGCTGAAGACAATATGCTTCAGCCTATCTAGATTATATACAGAGCTCACAAAGGAGTTCATGTCCTCCCTCTAGTGAGTCCAGAATAGGCCAGTGGAAGTGGAGAGATTTGGAGGAGCAGACCGACTACAGAGACGGTTATACAACGCTGAGCACGAGATCTCAGAAAAGATGCTCAACAAAATATTCTCCTCCTCAGAAGCCGAGATGGAGATACTGAACAACAACGTCAATCTTGGTGAGGGTGATGGCTTCCACCCGATCAGTGTCTGGAAGAAACTGACCGGCGAATCAAACTACAAGCCAGGAAGCAAAGTGGCGGCCATCCACTCCTGCTTCTGGAGGATCATCCACAAGATTGTGGCTTGTATCCTTTTCAGCAAGTACGATATGAGCAACATCTACACCGAAGAACTCCATCTCATGTGGTACATGATGGAGGGCAAGGTGATCAATTTGGGACGCTTCTTGCTGAATAGGCTTTACCCCATAAAGGATGCCACCAAGGAGTATTGCATGTGTGGCGTCGTCAATCTGATCGTGGCAGGGTTGGGGTACCCAAGGGAGCCGCACAACCTGTCAAGAACCAGAGGTGATGATAGGATCAACATGAAGTTCTTGCAACGAGCAAACATTATCAAGAAGGAGGGCAGACGCTACTTCTACAAGTTTACAAGAACTTCCAAGCTTATTCCCCTCCGATTCTGCATCAACTATGATGTAGAAAAGCTAGTTTTCACCGAAGCAGAAGTCAAATCGTTAGACTTTGAAGCCGCTTACGCTGCCACCACCAGAATACAAGAAATGGTGGCTGCAACGGGAGGGCCAATCCCTCTCGATGCCCGGCAGGGAAAGTCCTCCCCAATTCATGTTGAGCTATCTATCACCTCTGTGCAACTAGAGGCTACCATATCTGAAGTCACCGTTGCTATTCCTGAGCCAGCCATGGCCGCCGAAAAGACAATAGCCGTGGCTACTGAGGAGGTGCTGGCGATAGTTGAAATCACCAAAATGACCGGGGCAGAAGCAATGACAACAGCCCCGGTGGGAGCTGCCGCAGAAGAAGCAGCTGCCGCTCCCGAACCTTCTATTGTGCCTTCAAAGGCAGAAGGGATGGTACAACCCGACGCCAGCAACAACGCATTTGCTGAGAGCTTAGAAGCAGAGCTCAGGGCTGTGTGGCACACACCGATGCTGCCACCAACGACGCCAGTGGAAGCTGCGGAGGAGGTCACCGACAACCGAGTGGTGGAGCAACAACCACCCACGCCACACCCTTCTCCACCACCACAAACAAGTGATTTAGTGGCAACCTCAAAGATACCAATGCCTCGATCAGAGGCGATGCCCTTGCGAATGGTACATATGGACTCGGACCCGCATGAAGCCAAATACTCATTAGGCCGATCTTCACACGCAAGGAGCATCACGAGGACGAGAGGGCGGTCAGACGCACCCCCTTTATCAATGGGGCAGATCTTGGGCCTGGAGTTTGACAACTTGTGGGAGGTAACATGCAACAACTCAGTAACTTTAGCTTCCCTTACCTACAAGTTTACTATCTTCCAAGAGAGGCTCAATGATCAAGAGCGGTAGCTGCTAACCCTAGTTGGCCTCTACGGCCTACTAGAGGCATTGAATAAGACGATGCTGCTTGTGCTCTAGCGCCTTGATGTCGTTGAGGAAAGGCTGAACAGGAGGGATGACCATCCGCATTCAAGACAGCCAAGGAGGTCTCCATCACCTCTTGGCTCAGGCTCCCAGCCCTCCTCGTCAGCATCCTCACCCAGGACGTCGTCTACTTCCTCCTCGAGTGGGCCATCCACAACGCCCGAGGAAGGGACGACAGATAAGATAGCCGATGGGGCTCCAACAGGACAGGCGAGCTCCTACGGCATGGAAGAAGCTGCTCCCTTAGCCTCCCTGGATGAAGCTAAAGACAACGACGAATCGATCAGCGTCGGGAAGGACTCTTCTGACAAATCAGAGGGAGAAAGGGGGGGGCATCTATTGTGTTAATGACAGACACCCCTTAGAAGAAGGAGTTCAACGGTAGATGTGTTTTCTACACCTTCGGAGATCCCTTCCTTCGAGATGGTAGAATTTGAAAGGAAAGCCATCGGATACTTGACGATCAGAGACTAGAAACTACTAAACAAGGTCCTGAGGTCGCAAGTTGATGAAGAAGACATCGTCTGGAGCAACGGGTACTTCTCCACATGTCGAGGGGAGCTGAGGAGAATATTCTGCTTGCTAGCCATCATCTCCAAGAAGCTGTTTAGGGTCCTGGAAGGCACTATATTTGAGAATCTCAGCGCCAGGACAGGCCGACAACCGATCTACACTGCCACCCTGACCTTGTCAAGAAGACTAATGATGGGGTCATACGATTCTGTGCTGGTGGCCAACATGCTGAAGCATATTGAAGACCACAATGCAAACCTGGTGTTGGCCCCTTACAAGCATAGAAAGAATTGGTTCCTGTGCGTGGCGGACCTCCAACATCATGACGTCTAGCTTCTCAGCTGCTACAATGAGGAGGTTCCACGCTCAGGACACACGTTCATACGCCCCGAAGACAAGATCTTGAGGCTCCTTCCATTGCGTCTTCTCCGAGCGATCAAATATGGAATCCAACGCCACTCCGGCGTTTGGAATTTCTTCAGCATCAGAGACTTCCCTGCCTAAGAAGAAGCAGGAAGTAGAAACAGTGCATTTATAGTACTCCATACCATAGAGTTGCTTCATGTCTTTGGATTCATAAGGCAACTCAGCAACCAGAACTTCTATCAGCTCAGGAGCATCTACGCGTTGATGCTGATCAAGGACAAGCACCATTTCTAAGACGCAGGCATCCGAGAAGAGTTGTTGGACATTGATTACGAAGCCGAATGCTCCCAACCCAGTAGCCCTCCAGAGGAAGCGGCCGAGATCGCCACGAATGTCTACAGGGCAGGCAAGCAGTTGGATTTTCTGTGTGAGATCCTTACAACTGAAGACTCTGCTTTGCATGATGTTTTAGAAGAAAGGATCAACAACTTTGACTGTTCCTCGTGTTCTACCCTAACTGAGGAATAGGTCAAGGAAATTTTGAATGAGCTGGCTGATTCTACCCCCATAGATGTCATATATGAGGCAGAAGACGTCATAGTCCCAGTCGATGATGTTCGGGATGTGATAAAGGCAGGAGGATGTTTGGCAATGTCGGTGGTGGAAACATACATCTAGATACTACAAAATAAGTTTGAACACACATACATTGCCCATCCAATGATGTTCAACGACATATTCCTAGCTGATGAGTCAGGAGAGAAGAAATCTTTTCTGGCAGAGATAGAGAGCATAATGCCACGTATCATCTTCTTCCCTATCCTGCACTACAACCACTGGACGCTCCTGATGATATACACTCGCCCATGAGCAGCAATCTTCTACAACAACTCAGATAGCAACAAAGATCATCTGGTGCAGTGTACATCAACCGTGTTGACACCCCTCGAGTGACTAGCAAGAAAATACTACATTGAGGTGGCAACACTGATCCATCCATTCCTGAAGGAAACATCGAACAAATGGCACGAGCTCCAATTCTTCCACAGTAGTCCACAACAAGCTCCACAATCCAACGACTGCGACATCTACATACTGGAACGGATCTATAGCTTGGTAGCACTGCAACAAACACCTGACAAGCTCCATCACATCGACTACCTCAACAAACACGGAGAATATGTGTGGGAGCTTATATTTGAAGGAAGCGCGCTCACCAGCTAAACCCTCACTGATTTATCACTATGCTCCTTTATTTATCTCACAACTCTGGGATAGAGTGTGGGGTAAGTTTGGGGGGGTACTATATATCAGTGAGGGAGGTACTCATTTTGTCTTTCCTTTTTCTATTAAACATACTCTGTGTATATATACATATACAAGTCTGATACAATATAGTGCATATACAACCCCTTAGCTCTATACAATTGTACAAAGACACTCTATAGTAAAAATCTGATACAACTTCTCCCAACTTGTTTTCTCTGTGTCTAAGGTGGGGCAACTTTTTCTGAAATTGCAGTCTCAAACGACAAAGGCTATAACTTTTCTATGCCAATTTCGAAAAATAATCTCGCAACAGCTAAGAGATGTGTATGTGAAGGAAAAAGCTGCCCAAACAGCAACTTGCTTTTGTTTCCCTACCCATCAAAAATCCCAAAAAGAGAGAAAATCCTTATGAGAGTGAATAAAAGCATGAGAGTTGTGCCAAAAAAAAAATACACACTTGTTTTTCCAAAAGTACCCATCTTTAGGCATGGTAGATCCAGGGCAGTGGTACGTAGGATGTGAAATCACTGCTCTAAAGCCATCTGGCTTGGACTGCAGGGACCACTCGTCCGTTAACAGACCTGTACCTAGATGGACTGATGGGAAACAAGAAAAACCCAAAAAGCCTTAAGCCTACACAAAAACCCAACTTTCTATTCCCAAAAGTTGTTTGGTGTGAAAACTAACTTCGGAATCATGCACCTAAGTCTCGACAAAGCTGAAGAGAGAATTTTTGCTTAAATAAGGCAGGAAAAATAAAGTCTGTTGTTCATAGTCAGAAAAAAATTTCATTAAGACATCTCATTATTCGCTCAAACCCCTTGTCCAAAGACTATGTCGGGTTCCGAAGAAGTATCGCAAAACAAAGCCTTAAAATATGTACAGATTGATTGGGGACAATCAAAATGCTAAGTTTGGGGAGTTGATAACACCCTTTTTGGGGTTATTTATGGCCTATATTTTGTCGTCAAAACTGCCCTCTAAATTGTTTTTCCTATCAATTTTGTTATGTTTTGAACAAAACTAAACTGTGCTACGCTCTGACCAAATTTTGCATCCTTTTGTAGAGTTTTTCCTTGTCTTTCCACCAAAAAGGCCCGTCCCGGCCCATGAATGACATTTTCCTGCATCGGCCCTCCTACCAGCTGTCACACGACACGAGTGTGTCATGCAAGAAGACCCCGTCGGGCGGTACGCCACTTACTCGACGGGGAGTTGTACCTGCCACGACTACTCTCCCGATGTTGCATGTCACGTGATATGAGCCACCCACCGGCGGGCGCCCACCCGTCACGACTACCCGACACACTTGCAACCCAATACCCACTGTGCCGGGTGACATGCATGTCGATCACCCCCGAAGCCGCACTAATGGAGCCAATGGAGGACACGTGGCACCCGAAGAACTGCAACTTTTTCCAACCGCTGCCTATAAATAGCAGCTACAGGACTTCGATGGGACGAGTCGGAACCCTAGCAAAAGCTAACTTTGGAAAGCTTCAGGAGCTAGTGTGACGTGTTCCAAGGGCGTGTCGGACGATACTAGGTGAGCACACCCCCTATCTGAGAGGGGAGGGAGTGGTTCACTTAGAACCCGTCCCGATAGCCGCAACAGCCCGATATGACCAAGAAGGCCACCTGATGTGCCAGGTTCCTATATGGGATCTTGCCTGAGATGGCTCGCCCCTACACCCGATACAAGGAACCCGAGAACCTAAGCTATCTTTAACCCGACACGATATCGAGCTCGATACAGATTTCCCGTCACGACGTGCCGCCCGAGAGGGTGTTACCCTGATACGGCCGTATCGGGTAGTGAGCCTTGACCGTTATGCCTACCCGTCACTGTCTGTCGCCCGAAGCGGGCATGTCAGTCAGAGCTCCCACCCGGTATCGGGTTAGAGACACCTTAGGGGTCTGCTGCTGTATATCACTGTTGGTATGTATGCCCATAGAGCAAGTCATATGATGATTGTAATGGGATACTTTGTAAATGATTTGAATAATAATAAAGGCAATTTCCAATCTATATGTTTAAACTGTTTCTGAGATGATGGTGTAACATGATAGATGTCTAAAGATTGTTTTACTCAATGACGTATGCTTTTGGGTTGAGGACCTAAACGATGAGATCATACGGATGCTAAGAGTATTCTTTCTTGTTTAGTCCCTAGTCGGTTGTTATTGTGGAAATAACCATAGACATCAATAACACTAAAGACTAGATTGTGTGTTGGTTGATGACAGAATCTCATTAGTCATGATATGGTGATATCAAACCAAGCACATAGGTACTTGTTAGAGAACAAGGTACCAGACAGACCCACCGTGAGAGTGACACATGGAACCATGACATGGTAGTCAAAGTCAACTCTCACAGTAATGGTGGTGAGTGTGATTCTTAGACCTCAAATCACTGCACTCAACACATGTCATTGGGTACACTTTGACATCATCAAACGCAGTCCTGAAACATGGGTTGTTATAAAGGTGATGATTGGGTGGCTTTGACACATGGGGCTTTTGAGGGGTGAGTGATAGATATGGGATTTGTCCCTCCTGAGGGAGTTTTATATCCTTGGCCACTTGATGAGTAGGATTGAGAAAGGCATGCACATGCACGTGTGAATCAATATGTGATATTGATGTCATACACATCTCACTCGGTCTACTCTGAGATCAAGGAAATGAATGAACATTGACAAGATGACTGTTCCATGCCTCGAGTTCATTCTGGATATCAGTGACAAAGGAATTATACATTCACTGTAACACCATTCACGGATTGTAGGATGAAAGTTGTTCTCCAACTTTCTACTTTCACTTGGGTAGCAATGATGTGTGACTAGGCACCGCTCTTTGCTTGTGAAGTCATAAGTGTTATGGACTTTCACTGCCAACGTGAAATGGACCTGCAGGGTCACACACATAGGATTTAACCTGGAAGAGGAGTTTTGTCCACAAAGCAATGTTTAGATTGATTACTAAAGGAGTTTAGTAGTTCAATTAAACACTCAATCAGTCGATGGCTCAATATCGTATGGTTCAAGGTGTTGGACACATTGATTGGAGTATCGGATTGATTGAAATCGCAATTGACTGATTTTTTCCCAACCTGTGCTCCCAACCGATCGGTTCATGTGATGAACCGGTCGGCTGAGGTTGCTGAACCGGTCGGCTGGAGTGTCCAGGCCGATCGGATCATGCCCAGGTTGAAACGACCGATTCAAGGGTTGAACCGATCGGCTCAACTGGTGCAACCGACCAATTGGGAAAAGTCCTGTCAGCAAGAATTTTCCTTTGGTTTCAAATTTCCCAATTCGATTGGGAATAACATTGGTATTCGATACCAATTGGGAACGAAACAAGGAAAGTCTTTTTGATCCGGATTAGGACTATGAACCGATCGGTTCAGGGCACCAACCGATCGGTTGGAGTGCCCCAAACGATCGGCTCAGGTCCAACCGATCGGCTCAATGGCCGAACCGATCGGTTCAGTTGTGAACCGATCATTTCAGGTTGCGAGATGGTTGCTTTTTGGTGGAAAATCCTGAACCCTTCTACTCCTGCTTTAGTCCCGTATTGCCGGGCACAGAGAACCCTGTCCCATGACCCGCCTATATATAGGGGTATTGGGGGCTTCTCAAGGTACAACTCAGTGCAAGTTGATTGCTCTGCAAAGTTGTCGCTCTCTCTGGTTTTGGTAACCGAGAGAGAGCCCGAGCAAGTGCTTCCCGCAAAGGGAGGTGCAGCAAGGGAAGGACAACTGTAGTTGCAATTGACAGTAGGAGAGTGTGTTGGCGACTAGTACGTCAACAGGAGGGTGCGACTCCTTCCACTTCCTTGTGGGACAAGGAGAGTGGAGTTCTGGGTGGTCCGTGTGGACTACTTCAGAGGCGGGAGGTCAATGCCACTCAGGAGGACAACTGTCATCCGACAGTCCGGTAGGAGGAGAAGTCTTCTGTCCCGGTGCGACCAGGAGCTGCACAGACACCGTCCAAGACCGGAGGTGAAGACCACACAAGGCGCGCGGTATTATCGTCGAGCAAGCCTCGGGACAAGGTATGATTCACAAACCATCTTTCCTATTATATAGATGTTGACGCGATTCCTTTTGTTCCAGGTTTTGGGGAGAAATTTTTTTTTGTTTCCGCTGCTTCTCTGCCTCCTCCATAACCCGACAGTGGTATCAGAGCCACATCAACCTCTCTATATTTTAGGATTATCGATATGATCGATTTTGGTTTGTCGCCTTTATTTATTGCATACGATGCGAATAATATCGACTTTATACATGTCCAATCCACAAATCCCTAATATACATATATGATATGTAATATTAATGCACTCGATACACGTCGCCCTTAAACGAGTTTTGTGGTGGATGTGTAGCATGATTATGGCCTATAAACCCCTATATCTGTGTATGGTTGTTTGTGTGGTTGCTTGCATCTCGGTCTGCGCACCGATTCCCTTTCTCATATTCCTGATGTAACTCGAAATAATTCGAGAATTCTTTTCCTACCTTTGCTCCCCCCAAATGTAACTCGGGGTTTCACAATTCAATTGTAAATAGGATAGATTTTATTTCTTGTTATGTCAAAGAACGGCGGACAACCTGAAGACGATCGGTTCAAGGAGTGAACCGATCAGTTGGTGATCCAGATGGCCGGTTCGAGGAACGAGATGAGCAGGTGACGACCTGAGGAGATGCACGATGATCGTTGGACCGATCGGCTGGAGGCGCCAGTCGATCGGCTGGTGGCACCCGGACAACCTACCTGATGGCGAGCCGATCAGTCATGGAGATGAGCTGATCAAACCCAGAAAGGCAGGCACAAATTTCATCTTGTACAGGTTGCATGTGATGTAGACCTAGATGACCGTGATTCCTCTTGGTTCGAGGAATCACAAATAGGATGGCCGTAATCATTGCTTTTATCGTTTATGCATGTTTTCTGTGGGATATAGCATGTATATGATATGTACTATATATTGTGGTGATTGGATATGTATATGTATATAAAAACCAAATCCCTCATTAAATATTAAGTCTTATATGCCTTCCATTAGCGACACACATGGCAAACTTGATCGACCAAGCGTAGGTTACGCCAAAGCATGGTGTGCCGTCTATCTTGTGGAAGTGTGAAGGGTCGACATGTAGGTTCTGCCAAAGCAGGGTGCATGTTTACCGTGTCGGCTTTTGGGTTAGACTTAACTGGTGATTCTTAGAGCGTCTAAGCCCAGAGGCACGGAATGTTCATGGCAAGGTGTTGTGCATGTTCATTCATCAAGAGTTGCATATGATGCAATTGGCAAGAGTTGCCTACCCGAAAGATCTGAGTTGTGGGTGACAGCCAAAGCTGGTCCATGGCTTAGAGGATTCTAGGATCTTGACCCACTAGAAGATTGTACGCTGCAATCTTCCGAATTGATGGTGAGGGCTATCAATTTGAGTCAAAATAGTGGGAGCGGTAATTAATTAAAGGCCTAATTAACTATCGTCAAATTTTATTCAAATCAAATCAAAAAGGTTTTGACAAATGAAAATTTTCTCTTGTAGAATGGAAAAAGAATCATCTTTTAAAATGGGCAAACTAATTGAGAATAAATTCCATAACTGGTTGAGGACTGTGAGAAGTGTTCTGCACAATCCAGATATACCAGGAGCCTTAGAATCCACTCTATGTACGCTTAATGCGTTGGTGAAGAAGAAAGTAGGTAAGGGAGAGAAGTTTTCTCTCGCCAAACCAATTTCTTCTACATGGAGAGGATGGAAGGAACAATGGAAGAAGAAGTCGGAGATAGAGATCTCTACTTCTGGTGTATACATGATAGAGATTAACTTTACTACTTCTTCGTCATGGGTACTTGATACCGAATGCGGATCTCACATTTGTTCAAATGTGAAGGATCTTAAGAGAAGTAGGCCTTTAGAGAAAGGCGAGGTTGAACTACGTGTTGCTAATGGGGCAAGAGTTGCCGCCAGTGCCGTAGGAACCTATGAGTTAACTCTACCTAGTGGGATAATAATAGAGTTGAAGAACTGCTATTATGTACCTGCCATAAATAGGAATATCATTTCTGTCTCTTGTTTGGACAAAGATGGATTTGAATTTCTTATTAAGAATGGAAAGTGTTCCATTTCTAAAGATGGATCTTTTATGGCAGTGCCCCTATGTCTTATGGTCTATACTTGATAGACTTGGAGACAAGTGTATACAATGTAAACACCAAAAAGAAAAAAACTCAACGACTCAAACAAAACATATCTCTGGCATTGTCGTCTAGGGAACATAAATGAGAAGTGCATTTCTAGACTCCATAAAGATGGTTATCTAGACTCTTTTGATTATGAATCAATAGAGACATGTGAATCTTGTTTGTTGGGCAAGATGACCAAGACTCCCTTTTCAGGTAAAGGTGAGAGAGCTAGTGATCTATTAGGACTCATACATACTGATGTATGTGGGCCTTTTAGAACTAATGCCAGAGGTGCGTATCAGTACTTCATTACCTTTACTGATGACTTCAGTAGGTATGGCTATGTGTACCTGATGAAACATAAGTCAGAAACCCTTGAAAGGTTCAAGGATTTCATGAATGAAGTACAGAACCAGCTTGGTAAAAGTATTAAGGCACTTCGTTCCGATCGAGGTGGAGAATACTTGAGCCAGGAGTTTGAGGACCTTCTGCGAGCCCGTGGTATTGTATCACAATGGACTCCGCCTGGAACACCACAACATAATGGTGTGTCTGAAAGAAGGAATCACACATTGTTAGATATGGTGCGATCTATGATGAGTTTTGCTGATCTTCGAATTTCTTTCTGGGTTATTCTCTTGAAACCGCCGCATTTACACTTAACCGTGTACCATCTAAATCGGTTCAAAAGACACCATATGAGATATGGACTGGGAAGCGTCCCAATTTGTCTTTTATGAAGATTTGGGGTTGTGGGGCTTACGTCAAGAAAATGTTTCCTGATAAGCTTGGACCCAAATCTGATAAATGTTACTTTGTTGGATATCCCAAGGAGACCAAGGGATACTATCTATACCACCCTACCGACAACAAAGTGTTTGTTGCCAGGGATGCTGTGTTCCTAGAGAAGGAATTTATTTCCAAAGGAAACAGTGGGAGGAATATAGAGCTTGAAGAGGTTCAAGCCCAACAAGAGAACATTGAACCGATAGATGTACCAGAGGAAAATGTAGATTCACAAGGTGTTGTGGAATCTCAGTCTCCTCAGGTAACACAAGGACCTCGTAGATCTAGTAGGACTCGCCTTGAACCTGAGAGGTTTGGATACCTTGTAACTCAGGAAGGTGGAGAGTTGATCATAGATGATGATCCAACTACCTACGTAGAGGCTATGGAGGGACACGATTATGAGAAATGGCTAGAAGCCATGAGATCCGAGATGGAATCCATGTACTCCAACAAAGTATGGACTTTGGTGGAACCACTCGAAGGGGTAAAAGCCATAGGGTGCAAGTGGGTCTTCAAGAAAAAGACCGACATGGATGGCAATGTGCAAACTTATAAAGGTAGATTGGTTGCAAAGGGTTTTCAACAAATTCAAGGTGTTGACTATGACGAAACCTTTTCTCCAGTTGCCATGATTAAGTCCATCAGGATCATGCTTGCTATTGCAGCTTACTATGACTATGAGATTTGGCAGATGGATGTTAAAACCGCATTCCTTAACGGGAATATTCATGAGGATGTGTACATGACACAGCCTGAAGGTTTTGTAGATCCAAAGAATGCCAATAAAGTTTGTAAACTGCAAAGGTCAATCTATGGATTGAAGCAAGCATCTCGGAGTTGGAATCTTTGATTTGATGAAGAAGTCAAAGTGTTTGGCTTTATTCAAAATGAAGATGAACCTTGTGTGTACAAGAAGGTTAGTGGGAGCTCGACAACATTTCTCATATTGTATGTGGATGACATACTTTTGATGGGGAATGATGTCTTAGCCTTAGAGAAGGTAAAGACTTGGCTTGGGAAAACTTTCTCAATGAAGGACTTAGGAGAAGCATCCTACATTCTAGGAATTAAGATCTATAGAGATAGATCTAGAAGGCTTCTCGGACTAAGTCAGAGCACGTACATTGACAAAGTGCTGAAGCAGTTCAGCATGGAGAACTCAAAGAGAGGCAACGTCCCTATGCTACATGGAGTTACCGTCTCTAGAGCTCAATGTCCCCAATCTTGTGAAGAGAGGGAGCGTATGAATGGGATCCCATATGCATCAGCCATTGGATCCATCATGTACGCTATGTTGTGCACACACCCAGATGTCTCATATGCTCTCAGCATGATGAGCAGGTACCAGTCAGATCCTGGGGATGCTCACTGGACAGCCGTGAAGAACATCCTCAAGTACTTGCGAAGGACTAAGGATCAGTTTCTTGTGTACGGCGGTGAGGAAGAGCTGGTTGTAAAGGGTTACACCGATGCAAGCTTCCAAACCGATAAAGATGATTACAGATCGCAGTCAGGATTTGTATTTTGCCTTAATAATGGAGCTGTGAGCTGGAAGAGTTCCAAGCAAGAAACAGTTGCCGATTCTACTACAGAGGCCGAGTATATTGCTGCTTCGCATGCAACAAAGGAGGCTGTGTGGATCAGGAAGTTCATTTCTGAACTTGGCGTAGTTCCCAGTAGCTGTGATGCAATTGAGCTTTATTGTGACAATAATGGAGCTATTTCACAAGCTAAGGAGCCCAGATCACATCAGCGGTCCAAGCACATACTGCGGCGCTTCCATCTCATATGAGAGATCGTACAGCGAGGAGATGTGAAGATTTGCAAAGTACCAACTGAAGACAACATAGCTGATCCACTAACTAAGGCCCTTTCTCAGCAGAAGCATGATGGTCATGCTAGGTCACAAGGACTGCGTTTCCTTGGTGACTGGCTCTAAGTGCAAGTGGGAGTCTGTTGGTATGTATGCCCATAGAGCAAGTCATATGATGATTGTAATGGGATACTTTGTAAATGATTTGAATAATAATAAAGGCAATTTACAATCTATATGTTTAAACTATTTCTGAGATGATGGTGTAACATGATAGATGTCTAAAGATTGTTTTACTCAATGACGTATGCTTTTGGGTTGAGGACCTAAACGATGAGATCATACATATGCTAAGAGTATTCTTTCTTGTTTAGTCCCTAGTCGGTTGTTATTGTGGAAATAACCATAGACATCAATAACACTAAAGACTAGATTGTGTGTTGGTTGATGACAGAATCTCATTAGTCATGATATGGTGATATCAAACCAAGCACATAGGTACTTGTTAGAGAACAAGGTACCGGACAGACCCACCGTGAGAGTGACACATGGAACCATGACATGGTAGTCAAAGTCAGCTCTCACAGTGATGGTGGTGAGTGTGATTCTTAGACCTGAAATCACTGCACTCAACACATGTCGTTGGGTACACTTTGACATCATCAAACGCAGTCCTGAAACATGGGTTGTTATAAAGGTGATGATTGGGTGGCTTTGACACATGGGGCTTTTGAGGGGTGAGTGATAGATATGGGATTTGTCCCTCCTGAGGGAGTTTGATATCCTTGGCCACTTGATGAGTAGGATTGAGAAAGGCATGCACATGCACGTGTGAATCAATATGTGATATTGATGTCATACACATCTAACTCGGTCTACTCTGAGATTAAGGAAATGAATGAACATTGACAGGATGACTGTTCCATGCCTCGAGTTCATTCTGGATATCAGTGACAAAGGAATTATACATTCACTGTAACACCATTCACGGATTGTAGGATGAAAGTTGTTCTCCAAGTTTCTACTTTCACTTGGGTAGCAATGATGTGTGACTAGGCACCGCTCTTTGCTTGTGAAGTCATAAGTGTTATGGACTTTCACTGCCAACATGAAATTGACCTGCAGGGTCACACACATAGGATTTAACCTGGAAGAGGAGTTTTGTCCACAAAGCAATGTTTAGATTGATTACTAAAGGAGTTTAGTAGTTCAATTAAACACTCAATCAGTCGATGGCTCAATATCATATGGTTCAAGGTGTTGGACGCATTGATTGGAGTATCAGATTGATTGAAATCGCAATTGACTGATTTTTTCCCAACCTGTGCTCCCAACCGATCGGTTCATGTGATGAACCGGTTGGCTGAGGTTGCTGAACCGGTCGGCTGGAGTGTCCAGGCCGATCGGCTCATGCCCAGGTTGAAACAACCGATTCAAGGGTTGAACTGATCGGCTCAACTGGTGCAACCGACCAGTTGGGAAAAGTCATGTCGGCAAGAATTTTCCTTTGGTTTCAAATTGCCCAATTCGATTGGGAATAACATTGGTATTCGATACCAATTGGGAACGAAACAAGGAAAGTCTTTTTGAGCCGGATTAGGACTATGAACCAATCGGTTCAGGGAAAAAACTGATCGGTTGGAGTGCCCCAAACGATCGACTCAGGTCCAACCGATCAGCTCAATGGCCGAACCGATCGGTTCAGTTGTGAACTGATCATTTCAGGTTGCGAGATGGTTGCTTTTTGGTGGAAAATCCTGAACCCTTCTACTCCTGCTTTAGTCCCGTATTGCCGGGCACAGAGAACCCTGTCCCATGACCCTCCTATATATATAGGGGTATTGGGGGCTTCTCAAGGTACAACTCAGTGCAAGTTGATTGCTCTGCAAAGTTGTCGTTCTCTCTGGTTTTGGTAACCGAGAGAGAGCCCGAGCAAGTGCTTCCCGCAAAGGGAGGTGCAGCAAGGGAAGGACAACTGCAGTTGCAATTGACAGCAGGAGAGTGTGTTGGCGACTAGTACGTCAAAAGGAGGGTGCGACTCCTTCCACTTCCTTGTGGGACAAAAAGAGTGGAGTTCTGGGTGGTCTGTGTGGACTACTTCAGAGGCGGGAGGTCACTGTCGCTCAGGAGGACAACTGTCATCCGACAGTCCGGTAGGAGGAGAAGTCTTCTGTCCCGGTGCGACCAGGAGCTGCACAGACACCGTCCAAGACCGGAGGTGAAGACCGCGCAAGGCGCGTGGTATTGTCACCGAGCAAGCCTCGGGACAAGGTATGATTCACAAACCATCTTTCCTATTATATAGATGTTGACGCGATTCCTTTTGTTCTGGGTTTTGGGGAGAAATTTTTTTTTGTTTCCGCTGCTTCTCTGCCTCCTCCATAAACCGACAATCACCATCCTATATCAAGGAGGCAATACCTATCTTCCCTTTTTACGGTCATTTACTTTCATTTATTATGCAATGTAACTAAAACCTTTTATACAATACTCATGTTAATGGAATTAGTGGAGTTTTAATACCTATTGTTCTTTGTTTTGCCCCCTTTTGTTGGATAATTTCTTTTTTTTAAGAATCTGAACTCTAGCTTGTATGCTTGGATCATGTTTTGACTAGCTACCGAATCGTGTTTCTCGTTTCAACTCCCTCGAGAGAGGTGTTGTAACTCTAGCATTTGGTCCGATCAGGGAGTACGAGAGTACCCAGGGTCAAAGTTACTTCAGTTATCTTTCCACTCCAACCCAAGTCCGCTACCTTTGAGAGAGGGGGTTGGTGCTTAGTGGGGGTACCCTCTTTGAGAGAAGGGGTACTGGATGTCTTCTGCTGCCGCTTGTTAAGCCTAAGTTTTCTTCCTTCATTCCTTACCTAGGCAATAATGTTTTCTGCTCAGGTTCTGTTGCACAAAACTCCTAAAAATTGATGAAATGCCAAAACCTTAAATCTTCCTTGTAACTCCAGTTGGAGATAGGTTTTTCTTTATAATTCTTTCTTGTGGCATTTTGTTTCCTTTTATTCTTTTGTTTTACCGTTCTTGATCTACCGTTCCCTTGGGAACATTTTCTTACCCTTCTTTTACCGGAGTGTAGAGTGTTGATTCCGCGTTCTTAGCGCGACAACCCTTGTCCCTTGCTTCAGTTATCTTTCCACTCCAACCCAAGTCCGCTACCTTTGAGAGAGGGGGTTGGTGCTTAGTGGGGGTACCCTCTTTGAGAGAAGGGGTACTGGATGTCTTCTGCTGCCGCTTGTTATGCCTAAGTTTTCTTCCTTCATTCCTTACCTAGGCAATAATGTTTTCTGCTCAGGTTCTGTTGCACAAAACTCCTAAAAATTGATGAAATGCCAAAACCTTAAATCTTCCTTGTAACTCCAGTTGGAGATAGGTTTTTCTTTATAATGCTTTCTTGTGGCATTTTGTTTCCTTTTATTCTTTTTTTTTACCGTTCTTGATCTACCGTTCCCTTGGGAACATTTTCTTACCCTTCTTTTACCGGAGTGTAGAGTGTTGATTCCGCGTTCTTAGCGCGACAACCCTTGTCCCTGTGATTCGACCCCGATCACTACTTCAGACCCTGTTATCGTTGCGGGGGCCTAAGAGTCAGGTTATTTAAAAGTCCGACTACTTCAAATCCACTCCTTTTGGATGTGCGATTTAGGCCGGTCAAAAATGAGCATGGATAATTGATCAATATGGAATTTTAGAATGCAACATACCTCAGATCAAGTGTACATATATATAGGTTCAACCCTAGTTCCAGATAAGGGTCACATGCCTCCTATTAGAAAAATAAATAAACTAGGGTTCAGTTCACATTAATTGCATAAATCCTAAAGTCACATGTTAATGTATATTGAATAAGGTTATCAAAACCAAACCATCTTATATATTATATTTTCTTGAGTTCATAGAATATTTAATTTTTTTTACTTATAAAATTATTAGATATATTTTTTTATAAATTGTAAACAATTAGGAAAGTTTTTGGAAAATCAAATATTTATTATATATGATTAATGTGATGAGAACAATACCAGTCGATAGAATATAATTTCTTGATTCCAAAGCATACTTTATTTTATTTTTTCATCTATAAAAAATTTATTTCAAATTGTGTAAATGTTGACCGATCAAAAAATTATAACATGCCACATATATAACATAATCTATTTTAAAAGTTCAACTCAATTTTCTATCTTTGTGTTGGATAGTTGACCCAGGCCTACCACCAAGCAGGCATACAATTTATTGAAAAAGGATCAAAAGAAGAATCAAAACATCAGTTTTGCCACTCATGGTATGACCAAAAAAAAGGTCAAAGCAACGGAAGATATGTACAAGCTCATCAATCATCTTCCTAACGCAAGTAAGTAGAACAATACAAACACAACGACTTTAGAAACTCAACTTGGTGAAGATGGAAGACTACCAAATCATTCTAACACCAACAACTAGGGTTCCCACTATCTTCCAAATTAGATGGTGGTCTCAGGGAACCAAACCTTTTGGGGGATTCACGGGATGGCCAGAAGCCTCTTAAATTCTCCCACCATTGTTTCATGAAAATGGGCTCTAAAGTGGCACCGAGATGAAAACCAAAGGGAAAACAATATAAGGAATCTACTTTGGGGGAAATAGGTGAATCAAGAAGCAAAAGACCTGCATGAGAGTTCTCTGACCTTTATTAAACAAATAGAACCTAGAAACTCAAAGGAATGAGGGGATTTTGAAAGTGAAGATCTACATATTGTAGACGAAGTGCAGGGTTCTAGTTGGATTCTAATACTCTTACTGAGAAGAATGATGCCTTTTACATGCTTCGAGGTGCCATGAAGAGCCCTAGATATCAAACATTGATGACCATGGTAAACTCAAGTTGTGCATGTCAGATGGACAAGGCCCGAGAGGTATAAAGGTGCCATAGGGTTTAGGGTGCAAGGAAGAAGGTGATGGTGTAGGTAGTTGAACTACTATAGAGCATATAGGTAAATCCAACCCGACGACTACTTTGGGAAGATGAGAGAGGTTAGGAAAGAAGAATATGACACCTGTGAAATTGACTGGGAAAAACATTGTCTTCGGAGCTAGAGATGCCCCAAAACCGAACTTATATACCTCTATGGTGTGGTGGCATCTGGTGTACAGGCTGAGAAAAAAAAATTAGGATTTAACCAGAAGGATTAATAAGTATGGAAAGTTAGGATCACAGTGATCTCAATGTCTTTCATGTACATGCATCACGGTCTCCTACCCAAGGTCGGAGACATGTTGCTATATGTTTGATCTGAATCCAATCGTCCAGTTGGTGGTCGAGCTCACAAAGAAAAGGAAAACTAGGAACTTTATGAAATTGTGATATTAGATTCTTTCCATATACTATTATCTAAATTTTTATTACTATTCTTTCTTAATTTATTTGAGGGCCCAACAAAGTTCAATTGATACCGAAATTGACATTTAGGCTAATTTTGACACATAGAATTAGATTTTCTCATTAATTTCCACTTTTGGGTTGTTTATTATTTTATTTAATATTTTATGCTTTACATTATTTTTCCTTTCCTAACTAAAATTAAGACATCTAAGTTTATTCATTTAGTCTCAAACTTGGCACCCAAGGAATACAATTTTGGAGTTATATTTCACTTTTAGATTTCCTTTTACAAGTTACTAACAAAATTGGGGTTTAGTCTTATTATTTTCATATTTGTGATAATATAATATCTTTATCATCAAGATTCATTATATCGATTCCTATTAACTTCAGATTGCTACATAAATGGTTATTCTATACTATTATGCATGTATTACGTTATTGTACTCAATTACTCACTAACATCAATAATATAAATATTAACTTATATAATGTCATATTATTGCTATTCATTTATATGACAACTCTAATTATTATTATGTTTCATATAATATGCACGTCATACATCTCATTAGTCATATTTTGTTATTATGTATGCATTAGAGAATAAAGAAGTATATATGACTTATTTAAAGGTGTTACTTACATATTAAGCATCATTTCATTTATTAGGTCTAATTTTATTCTTATTAAGATATCTTAGGTTATTATGACACCTAATGATGCTAATGCATCACAAGAGGTAACAACATGGGCATATTAGGTTAGCCAACTACAAACTAGGATTTAGGTTCATATATGTATAGGCATTCTCTCCCCCTCTCCCATGCCCGTGAAGGAGGCCAAACGTCCTAGAGGGTGTTAAACTAAGGAGGCAGTTGGGATTCATATATATATATATATATATATATATATATATATATATATATATATATATATATATATACATACATACATACATACATACATACATACATACATATATATAAGCATTCTCTCCCCTCTCTCATGCCTATGACAAAGACCGAACATCCTGGGGGGTGGTAAACCAAGGCGAGAGATGGAATTCAAACATGGTTCCTTTTGTTAAGGGACACCGTGCTTGACCACTTGAGCAACTCCTTGTTGGTTGGCTGTATATGTGTATGTATAAATGTATGTATGTATATATATATATTCTTTTCATCAATTTAAGAGGGTTTATAGATCTAGGGTATTATTATACTCTCATGTATAGTTAGGTAGGGCTTCTCTCTAAGTTACTCATTATATATGCAATTATTCTACATTAGGGTACATGAGCGTATTAGATTTATTTGTATCCTTATTTAACCAAAACTAGATGTCTAATCATATAAACATTCTACCAAAGGGATTAGGATTTCTTGAATTAGAAGGTCAGGCTTTCATATGTCATAGTTGCATTGCACTCATGCCAAAGTTTGGAACCAAATTCCTTCCACACCCACAATACCATATCATGGTAATACACACTTGGATTTTACTTCTATTACCCTTACAATAGAAATGATCCTAACACCCTAATAGATAAATTTAAATAAAAGAAATTAGTTGGAAAAACTTTGATCCTTGTAAAATCTTAAACTTGCTTGTGCATGATAAACAAAGTTGATGTGGTAAATACATGAAAGTTGTTCAAAATTCATTGCTTCAAAAACTGACACTAGCGTTCATACATACTAAGAACCACAAAATAAGTATAGTTCCAATCATTGTTCAGGAAAGCGGTATGCGGTGTATGGGCGGTGGGGGTACTGCACAAAGTATATGCACTATGTGGGAGTATATATGGGAGTATATGCGGTTTTGGATTTTTTTTCCAATAAACTAATTACATATAAAATGGTGTATTGAGATTATAAATATATATAGTAGGCACTTATATGTGTTTACATATAAACATATTGATATGCATATATGATGTGCTTATATATGTATACATGTCTATATATGGAATGTGTTTGTAATATATGTACAAATACTAAAATGCACGTGTATCAATATAGAAATATGTGTAGGGTGTGTGTATAAATGTGAAGAAATCAAAATGTATATACTTATGTACAAATATGTGTTTGTATTTGTAGGTCTATTGTATATGTATGTATATATTTATATCAAAAGGTATCCATATCAATGTACAAATGTGTTTGGAAATTGTTATATGTATTACAATGTATACATATAAATCAATGACTATATATAAATTTTTTAATATATAATGCAATGTGTGTTTATATGCATGCATGTATGTATGAAATGCATGTACATAGGTTGTGGGATTTTCAAAAAGTGGAGTTTAATCGGTCGCTTAATCGGCCAAGTGGGAGTATATGCGGCCCATGACCGCTTAGTGGACCGATTAGAAATATGCGGTACAATAGGGTGACTGAATAGGTATATGTGGGAGTATATGCGGTCGTGTGGACTGATTTCCCGAAAAGTGGTTCCAATATGTTTAAACAAATACATAAGTTTTAATAATTCACATACAAATCTCATGACTTTGACTTTCTTTATTGCAAAACCATGGCCTTCCAGAGAGATCTAATACCATAACATCAATAATCTATAATAATAAATATTTCTAGCATTGGGTATAGTTCACCTAATGTAAATACTTAATCTTGAAATTTATCATGTGACTACCTCATATTTTTATGCTTTAACAAAGTATGTGACATCTAAATTGAAACCCTTGCTAAGTGAGAATCTTGGCTTCAAACATCACAAACTAGGTCAAGAAGAGGGAAATCAGAGGAAGTTGGAATGAAATATAATCATGCAGAAACATACTAGCTTGTGCACATGAAAGAAGACAAGTCAAGAGATATGAAACTCACCATGCAACATATATTTACAAAGTGTAGTATTAGAATTTGAGATCATGTATTCAATAGAAAAATTTTACATATGTGCATGATATTTTTCTATTAAATAGATTGCATCATATAAAAAATTCATACAACATCAACAAAAAGACCTATTGTGATATCAGATCAATAATAAGGGTATGACCACAACACGATGATGAGACAGGAAATAGGTACAATGCTTTAGTTCAAATTCCAAGCTGGCGCGCATGAAAGTAGATTTTCAAAAGAATACCTCCTCAATCTTGGTCATCTTTCATTCAGAAAATACCCCAATAACTCATACATAAACTGGAATGACCGATCCCAGAGTAGAATTCATACATCTTAATCAATTTATATTCGGGGGTTGATACACTCACCAACACAAATCTATAAAAGAATATGGTATCGAGGGGGACCCCAACAAAAGAACTAGATCTAGCAAAAAAATAGATCCAGTCAACCTCTAAGGGAGGACATTAGCAAGAATGGAGATAAATGGCCACTGAGTGGTGAGTAACAGGAGCATTCCCCTGCTTGGGAAATTAAAAGACAAAATGAACAAAAAGCAAGCTAATAGCCGAAAAGAAGTAAAAGGAAAGGGGGAAAGGATCTGGCCCTACATGAACAACATCGTGGTGGACTCTAGTGAGTGTCAGACTCATTGAGGAGTGTTGAAGCCACTCCACACACACCTCATTGCATCCTAGCCACCCAATGTCGAGATCTAGTCTTTAGTGGTTCCCAACCACAAAAGTAGTCGAATGAAGACCAAAGTAGGCCTTGATTACAAACACTGAGAAGGCAAGCCCTAGCAGGGCCACAAAAAACTACCGAGGATGAGCACTGATAAGAAAAAGGATATCGGGGGGAGAGAGCCCATGGGGAGACCGTTAGGGCACACTGGTCACCACCCTCCCCCCAGGCAGAAAGAGCATAACCTAGCATGATCGCCTGATCACCAGAGTGGGGAGATGGAGTGTTTAGTGGCTTGTTCACATATGCACATACTATATTAACTAGAAAATGTTCTACATGATAGGTCCATGTACATCCACCTAACACACAACTCTAACAAGCATCATCATGGTCATACATCACAACACCTAAAATAACTAAAAGTGGTAAGAGACAACACAATTGTCCTGAGTCCATCAATGAAGATCATAAACCTCTTTATGAAATATAAATTGGTAGTATAATATAATTAAAGCATTTATGAACCAAAGTCTATACTAACAAAAGATAAAATACATTCTATTATACATTTCTATTATATACCAATATTGATCAATATTCTACCAAAGAGATTTAGCACCTTTATAAAAAAATTATTCTACTTAAGAGCTTAGAGTACACATTTACTATTCTACCCAAGATATCTAGTACTTTCAAAAGTATTATTCTTCTAAAAATATTTAGTGCTCACATTGAGTGGATGTTTCATGTGGTAAACCTTATATATAGGAAATCAAACAAGGTAACACATATGCATACTTGCTTCGACTAATATTATGTGCCAAGTCTTCTATAGACATATAATATATCCATACAAAATAGTAGGTCATGTAAGTGGTAAAATATTATCTTAAATCAAGATATACTAATTCAAATATTCTTGAGTCAACTCTCATAGCCTTATTACATCCATACTATATAGTAGGTTAAGTAAGAGGTAAACACTGGTCAACCCCTAACTAAGACAAGATCACATTATATACATTTGGTTTGTCACCTTTAACCCTAGTTAGATCGATATATGGTTTTAGCTTAGCTCATTAAGATATTTTCATAATTACTATTATTTTATATGTCTTAGATTAATGTTGTAAAATTATAGATTGAGGCCACTTCTATAGATCATTATATTTCAATTCCATAATTTATTATTGCATGTGCTCGTTGCCCCTAACAATACATGCATGCCAACTTAGGATTCATTACTATGGGATCCACCATCATTTAGCATGAGTTTAAGTTATCATTTTTGTACTCACATATTAGTTCCAGAAATTAATATGAAGATACAATGTAAATTCCATTATTCATTATAAAATCTATTTTATCTATATTTTAAAATTCCATCATTTTTTATAACTAATGTTTTTTCTATATTTTGTTTAGGTTAAATTGTTCTACTTATCAACATTAAGATATTTACATGAATTTTATATAAGGTCATTATCTTATACATCACATGAGTTATTACATGTTCATGGAGTTATTAAGGAATTTTTGAAACATTTAATCGATGAATAATTGTTATAAAAGATAAGGCCATTTTACATCTTACATGAAATCATCCTATTTGAGGCATAAATATATTGATGCTAGAATTCTACAGTGTGCCTCTCCTTTTTCTAAAAACTTTAGTACTAATTTCTGGATAAACAAACAAAATTCTATGAAGGATACCAAGTTATGTGTAGGTTCTAAGTATTTACCTATTTAGTAAAAGATGGACTACAAGTTGGTTGTGGGTTAGGCTAGTCTGCTAGATGGGTTGCCTAGTTGGCCTGAATCAAGGACCAACAGGATCTGTCTGACAGTCCTCCCTCTCATTGACTCTCTCTTGCATTTGTGCAATCTTGCTACACTCTGATCCCTGTGTGGCACCGCTGTGGAGCAAAGGTCTGGTGAGAAATCAAGCACCACATTCTCCTTCTCGTGTGAATATATATATCTATCTTTGACTTCGAGGTGCCTCAAAGGTAACAAGAAGTGATATTTACATATTTGTTTGTCCCCAAGTCTCTGACTTGTGATTCACCTCAGACTTGCTGTCAGAGAGGCGGGAGAGATCAATGATGTGAAAGTGATGTTTGTATAAACAACCCCATAACCTTTGTATTTGTACACCATGATCTGCGCTCAAACTTCCTCAATCCGCAATCTGATGGGGTGTGTGATCATGTTGTCCCCAATTCGATGTACTTATTTCTTTTCCTGTGGCTAGCTTTTGCTACAACCGCCCCTCAACCTTTGTATTCTCCCCTCTTATTTTGTTAGTGATCAACAGTGAAGATGACGAAGGGAGTGGGATCTCGTTCTCTCCCCATACTTCACTAACTACCACATTCTAGGGTTCATAGGACACCTTACGACAAGCCAAGTGTAATTTCTTTGATGAGAACCACCCTCAACCCTTGACTAATGATTGCGGTGTCTAGTTATCACATGAGTTGAACTACCCATAGCATCGTATTTGAACACAAGTCAGAGATGGGTCAAGGACAACTCGATCCTTACTCTTAGTTATTAGGATTTCCACACATCATTTCTCCACTGCAGCCATCCAATAAAAAGTTGCACCTACCACATAATATTTGCAAGTAGTGTGACCTATGATGTCACACCATCTTAGCCCAAAGCAATGTTAAACCGCACTTTTAAGTTGGTTTAACTAACAAACTTCATCTCTAGCATGTCAGAGGTTTGATAGTCAACTAGTTTATAATCAGGGTCAGAGCCAGCCGGATCTCGAAGGGGGGGCATAATTATAGATAAAATTAGTCATTAACTAAAATTTAAAAAAATCCAATAATATTAGTAGTTGTCAACTAATATCTGAAACACACTCAAATTACAATATTTGGATATGAATACATTTTGTAATACAAATATAATTCTTTTACTCATACTTTAAATCAAGTTCTCATTCCATGGAATTATTCACCTATAACTTTATTGTCAATGGTCTCAAAAAATTACTTTTTATTATAGGAAACCATTGAATCATTGAGTCACTTATCATTCATCATGTTGCGTCAATGATTTTAATAGCCCACATGATAAAAATTGATACATGCATTGTTGATGTTGCCACTAGTAATGTCAATGCTAATCTTATTGACTGATATACATCAGTATGGACTTTGTGCTTTCTATATGATACATGAACAATAAACAACTTCCAGAGAAGCACTATACTCCACCCATGTTGAGGATTCAGAAAATCATACTTTGTTAAATCTTCACAATTTACTACCAATCATATTTTGAGGAAAGTTGTGATTATATAGTCAAAATGACCCTTTTGTGGATACAACCTTTATATTTCATCTCTTTTTATAGTATATTCATATAATTTAGGTTGTAATCCAAGATAAGTTTCAATCTCCTTCATGCTAATTTCTATTGTACTCCTTTTTGATAGAAAGCTAGCATGCATCTTCGTTCTGTTGTATACAAATATCTCTTTATATCTTATAGTCTTAAGCTTGTATTGATCTAATCAAATAAAGTGAATAACAAAATTACACACAATTTATATTAAATATTATGAGAGTTTTTATTTACCAATATCTCAAAATTTAACAAGAATAAACAAGTAAATAGTGGAATATCCAATACATAATCTACCAATATGTTTAGTTTATGATAGTTGTTATATTGATTATATTATAGTGATGTTAATACTAGTAGTTGAAACAACTAACAAGAATATACAAGAATGTACCTATTGCTCCGTGAGTTGATCAAAATCTTGATAGTACTTGTCAACTGTCAAAATAACGAATGGTTGAAATATAAATGATCATTTGATGCTGGTAGCAATGGACACAATATTAGGATACACAAGCATCAAGTGCATTTGGCTCAAGATAACAAGAATGTATAGGTTATGATGATTGGCACAAAATAAACTATAAACCTCATATTTTTACTAAAAAGACAATTTTTCATACGACAAGTGTTGACACAACTACAAGTAACGATTACTTACACAATATAATTAATTATGCATTTGAATCTTAAATACAATATTGAAATATTTTTATTTAAATCAGGATCATATTTGAGACTCACTCTGTCTACCACAAATCACACTAAAAATGTATTTGCTTGCTATCGATTATACCATATTTCAATATTTATGTAGTATGCATTTTTTATGTAAGCATTATCAAGAAAATGTGCTTTTGATAAACTTTCTCACACATATTTTGTTAAAACTAAATAGTCACATGTAGTCAAGTCAACACAATTTAATTTTCTAGATTTTCTATTGAGGTAGTAATTTTTGTATTACCTTGTTTGAGTTCAATGTTGAAGACTATATCAGAAAAAGCATGCATCTAATACACTTTTTCATGTCCATTTTGCATAAAATAAGCAATAACAATCATATTAGTCAACATAATTTAATTTTATCGAATGAATCCAAATTGAATAGAGTGGTTTTTAGAGTTAAATTTTTTGAGTCAATTGTTTAGAGTATTGGTGATCAAAGTTATTATTGGTTATTGAAGTTTATGGCACATTTTGTACTACTATTTCAAAAATTCCATTTTTGAGGGGGGACATTTGCTGCTACTATTAAAAAAATTGTGAAGTTGAGGGGCATTTACTACTACTATTTAGAAATTTTCCTAGAGTTGAGGGGGGTACTTGCCCTTTTGTGACTCCCCCTCCACCAATGTGTATAATGAAGGGTAGTCATATAAGTTGGTTTAACTGACGAACATTATGATATTATAACCATAACTTTATCATCACTCCATTCACATTCTATACAATTTTGATAGTAAAAACTATTATTTAACTAGTCAATTGTGGGACCCATCCTAGTCCTATGAATAGGTCAAAAACTAAGTTGGTCATATGCACCATTTAAATTGCTCATTTATTTGCCTCAATAATTTTGTCCTGGAACATGCACATATTATGAAACTCCAACCACAATTTTATCATCACTCAGTTCACATTCTCTACAATTTTGATAGTAAAAAAATAGTTATACAACTAGACAACTGAGGGATCCCCTTATAGTCACATTAATAGGTCAAAAGAAAACCTTGGACATATGCATCATTTGAATTATTCATTCATTCAAATTCAAAACTCAATAAATTTCTTTAGGAACGTCCACACTTTGTGAAACTTTAACCACAACATCATCATCACAAAATTTAATTTTATGCAATTTTAATGATAAAAGGCAATTGTTTAACTAGTCAACTAATTATTCCAAAGTGACTAAAAATCAAGACTATTAAATATACTATCTACATCAAACAACATCTGAACTTAAACTAACAATAAATACAAAGTTTGGTATAATCATGCCATCTATCAAAAACATCCATTTGATCATACGAAACCATGTGAACTCCACATTCTTAATCAATTTCATAGTACATGAAACCAATCAAGGTGACATCATCACCACACATGTCCATGTATATATCTCAAAATTCATTTCAACTTTCTAAATCATGACTTCATGTATCCAACTATCCCAAAAGTTTAGTCCAATAGAGTTCATTTACATAATTTTCATTACACTACCACACAACAAGTAGATAATGTGGCAGATGTATGTAGCTTCGGAAAATAATATGAGAAACAACATTCCAACATCATTACAACATAAATACAATTACATGAGTAATATGCTAATGCACCTCATGTGATGATGAATCCTACCGACTGTTTCCTACTTCATTCTATTATTGTACATAACCTCCATTTTTACTTCATTAACTCTAAAGTCATGTTCATGCCTTATTTTTTCATGATTTTAGTCATTTCTTACATTTCATTACTTTCTTGGGACCATCTAATGTAATTGGCAAACATAAGAGGAATTCTTTCCTAGAATTCCCTTGGAAAAAATTTCCTTTCCTAGGTTGACCGCACAAACATTCATAGTATACGAGGTATTGTTTCCTAAGATTTCCTCACATAGAGGTATCTTGGCCCAAGAGCAAAACATGCATGAAACTACTCATTAACAGATGTGATGAAATTTGGACATAAGATTATATATTTCCATGCCATAACTTTCATTGTATATGATCAATAAACAATATTCAACAAGAGTCTTGTAAATCATTATTATTATCATATTTTTAAGCATCATATATCTTGATTCTCATATTAAATAATCATTTATTCATTTGGAAAACTTAAGGCTTAAGTATCAAATCAGTATTTCGAGCTAAAGCTTGTCGCTCATTAGACATGGAATGCATAATCAATCATTGGTGAATAACCGAGCACGATCATCTCCAACTTGTATTGCGCATAGAGTTGTTTGAAGGGTGTGGTGAGTTTACATATAGTGGTTTTTAAATCTTTGACTTGCGCTCTAGCTTTACTTCACTAAAGCCATTGAGTACCTGAAGAGGGCACAATAGGATGGTATAGGTCATATTCGTATTTTCCTTTAAATATATTAAGTTAGCATTTCTTCCATCATTATCATTGAATTCATTCCTCATTTCTTACTTCCTCTCTAATAATGTTTTACGTTAATTATGATTCATTAAACCTTAGATTAGATATGATTTCTCATTAACCTTGTTGGGTTCCAAATAATATTAACTTACCATTTGTCATTAGTCATATTTAGCGTCTCTTCTCATTATTTATATTTTATGTATTCTCAAACCCAATAATAAACAAAACTTCGTACTTGATCTAATAATATTTTAAGTAGCATGACTATCTACATATATGTTACTAATAGGTGTCCATGAAATAGGTTCATGATATTCATAAAAATCTCATTTTTCTTCTTTTATATAGTGTTACTAGCAAGTATGGGTGTTCATTCGATTAATTCAGTCGGTTATGGTTAATTCAGTTTGGTTAAATTGCTACTGTCTAATTTGAGATTTTAACCATTAACCTAACTAAATTAGTGTCGGTTAATTCGGTTATGGTTAATAGGTTAATGGTTAATTTTGTCAGTTAATTCAGTTAACTAAATAACACTCTTTGAATAATATTATATGAAAATACTCATGAAATTTGGAACCATTGTTAAATTACAATAGTATTGCATATAAATATAATGCTATATAGTTCATAAAAACTTGATTACTATATAAATTTATAAGTTTTTTGAATTAAAAGTACAACTATACATGTATTTATATGTGCAAAATATTTTTTTTTAATAAATCGTGTCTATTCGGTAAATTTGGCTAACCAAACAGAAAATATGTTTGACTGAAAAATTAATCATTCAACCAATTAACTAAAATAAATTTATTGAATTGACCGAATTAATCAAATTGTCCAAATAGAATTAGCCAATGAATTTCAACCATTCGATTAATCAGTTATTAACAAAATTTTGCTCACCCCTACCAGCAAGGAGTAGTTCGGTAGTTAATAGGTGGGCTCAAATCAATGAACTTGAGATCAAACCCCATTCTGTGCATCGTAGAAATAAAATGATCTCACAAAGGGTGACCCATGTGTGAATTTAAACATCCCACCCATTGTGTGAGTTTAGAAACCCCCCCCCCCCTAGTATGTTGGTACTTGAGGGCTAGGGATTTACATTGTCATGGGAGTCAAGAAGAGGCTCGTCATAGGCCATTCCCTTGCAGAAAAAGTGATTTAGTTATTGGTAATTATCAACTTTATTGTGGAAATTGTCATTTAACCCCTGACACTGACACAATACTAGCTATTGTGGTTAAATTATAAAGGTATAATAAGTTAGCAATAATAGAGTAACGTGATTTTATATTATCACACCTCATATCATACAAATTGAACTTGAGTTTCTCATTATTATACCAAATATACTTATATTTGGTAAGTCTAACTACATTATATGTGAGTACGATCTGATTTGGTATTCATATAATCAATAAAAATACAATCAAACTCAAGATGTGAATCAACATTATAATTTCAAAATTATGGACATAAAATTTGGTAGTTTTGGTGCTTGTTTGATTTTATAAATATTCAGATAATAAATCATTAGTATTACTTCTTATATTCTACTAATATATCTAACAATAATAGTTTCTTAATTTTGCATTTTTGTTATATCTTATGCATTGAGAGATATCCAGGAATATGTTCTCTCTTATTCTTTAAACATCATATTCAAAGATGATAAAGCCAAATTGTCTTTCTTTGCTTTAACATATGTGTTTTTTGTTGTTCAGAATCATGGAATCAAATTGATCTATCCCCCTCAACCTCATTATGGGATCTAACTCATGATTTGTATGCATAAAAGATGTCATACTTTTAGCCCTAACCCTCTCCTTGTTTCTCAATATGAATGTAGATCCTATGAGCACCCTTTCTAGTGAGTCTATAGTCTTGTGTAGCACCCCACTTTTTGAAATATATCCATTATTGAGTGGTAAACATATTTCTTAAGGGGTATATCAAAAAATAATCATGATCGCATAAAAGTATGTAGTTTATTGAACTATGACAGATACAATTTTAGTTTCTCACATATTATGGTCGTAATATGAAATTCACACTTACAAGTAATATATGCTTCTCACAACTTGGAAGGAAATATAAAGGGATATTTCTATTATTGTTGGCACCCCACCATGTCCTTCCTTCTTGAATATCCTCAAACTAGACCTTGCACGTCAGATAGCTCCACTCCCCTACGCTTGCTCCTTACCTACGAGAATCACACCCCCAACTATGCATCAAGTAAATTGGTAATTGGAGTTGAGCATCTTATATCTTAAAGAAAGTATATAAACTGACAATAGACTTTAAACATTAAACATTAGAAAAGATACACAAGTTAATTTTAAATCATTTATTTTATCTTGACCAAATAAGAATCCTCAAGTTTGTACATAAGTGTGTCTTCTCTTATAGACCGTAGTGCCTCTTGGGTTGCACATAGGTACCTCTTCCCTTACACATCAAAGTGCCTCTTAGTTTTTTTTGGAGCCTCTTGGTGAGGATCTTATATAAGTTATCTTTTATCATTATCTTCCTCTTGAAAACTCTTAACTTGCTCTTATATCTTACTTATAACCTTATCTTTAACATGCATGAAAATTATACAATATCTATTCACAATAAAAAAGACATTCAATTCAATATAATCCATTGACTTTTACCAATTTAATAAGTAGATAATACATTTGTATCATTATTTTTACATACATACTTAAAATCAACCATTACTTATGTTTAAAGTACATGGACCACTTACCTTTCTCTTAGAGAAGACCCTAGTTTCTCTATTTAGGTTGAGTAGATTCTAATCATGATCTTAGGTTTGATGAACCCAATTTACCTTGTTTAAAATATTTAACATATATTAATGATTAATACTTACTTGATTTCAAGGGTTTTGTTGTTCCTTAAAAAATTAGAAAAAACTAGAGTCAATACACGTTGCACAACCATGTTAAAATTATTTGTTGTTATATCATATTTCCTACAATCATTTTTGCAAATAGTTTGTTATGATATTTGAAGTATTAACCATAAAAACTTATAAAAAATGGATAAAATGATATCTATGATCAGTAGAGTGGCCCAATGTTGAGTTGGCCAAATTGGGTTTTTCCAATCAGCAAAGAGACCCATGTAATCCAGTGTGTGTGTGACAAAGATTGATTAGAATATTGAAGTCCAAAATTGCCCATGAGGGTGTGACACATCAAACATCGGAATCGGGGAAAAGCAAGAAAATATGATCCCTTATGTTCACTAAATGCAATAATGAACCAAAGATTCTTGTAGCTCGAACCAAAGGAGGGACTCTTGATCAAACTCCTACAAGCAGGATTGTCAACCAAAAATCAATGGAACTGTGAGCTTCCTTGTTAACCTTTAGTCCCAATAAGCCCATTTTGGGCCATACAAAGACTAGAAACTCAAAAACGCCCCTTCTCTTTTATCAGTGAGGGTGGATATTTGGGTGACTGCAACCATTCAAACGCAACAAAAATGACTTTTAGGAAACACGTCCTGACACCAATACTAAAACTATCCACATATTGAATAGGTGAAAAGGTGACCAAAACTCCAAAACTGATTCCCAGGTCGAACTACAAGGAGGAAAAGGAACACAAATTTACATGTGTTTGGGTCGAAAATGACCTTCCTAGAGGTTCATTTGGGGGGGGGGTAATGGTCATTCTCGGGTGTCTTTGCACAAAAGAGGCTCCAAAAGTGACCTCTAAATGTAGGTCTCTGGTGAAAGGTCTGAGCTCAATAAGCCAAAGAATCCAAGATAGCTTGGGGGTCGCAAGTTGTATGTCTAGGGTTTTTTATCATTTCTAAAGGGTTCCTTTTATAGCTGGTATCCTGAAGGGATGAGGAGGTAGAGAGCGAGAGGGTAGTCTCACATACTGTAGACTCTCGCTAGCCCCAAAAATCAGGTGAAAGATATGAGCCCCAACCACTGCCTTGTAGATCTCATAGTCAACACAGAGGAAGACTTTGTCTACATGATGCATGAAACAATTAAGTAACAGACCATATGAAACCATGTGGTATAAATCAAATAATAGGAAGTTTTAGGTCTAGATATTATGTATTTATTTTCAAAAAAAATTGAGGTTTCATATGAGGTTAGATTAGCCTCAAAATTCGACCATATGTGTATATTGTGGTCAAGAACATTTGTATGTGGTTACTTTCCAAATTTGATGTTTGATGGATGAATTATTCTTAGAATGTTATTAGTATCTCTAATGAATATTTATTGAATGTGATTGATTCCTAATTGATTTAACCTTCCATTTGTGGTCACTTACGATTTATATTAGTTGTATTGAATCCGTTGGATGAAACTAAGCCAATTAGGGTTCACATTCTTATTGATGATAATGAGACTACATTACAGAGAGAGAAAGAGGTATTAAATTGGAATTTTTGACTTGTTTGAACATATTTCAATAAAAAGAACATTGAATTAACTATCATTATGAAGAAGGAAAGAGAGTGATATTATGTTACTCATCTTTGTAATATTGAAGGGAAAATTTTGATCTACTTGGATAATTTGCTTTGAGGTCCAAAATATAGATTGGTGAGAAATTTCATAAAAGCCTAAACTTATTTCAATAAAATTTGGGATGTTACAATTCTACCCACCTTGATTAAATTTTGTACTCAAAATTTTCACATACTACACACCTTAGGGTTTTATTTGTAGTTTTATGGTGATACATATACATGAAATAAATACTTCTGTCTAATTCAAGGTAAGGTTTGAACTTGGCCATACATTCATTATCTTCATCCTCAATCTAACCTCAAAGTTTGGGGTTTATAAGGATGAATCAAATCTCTACTATATTAAAGCATTAGGTTTAGGTGGATACCTAATTTAGGTCTTCTATATTAGCTCTCTTGATGGTACCTCTGATTTTTTTCTTAGACAAACACAAATCTAAAGATGTTAGAATTCATTATGTTGATGATCAAGATCTTACTAGCATACATATCTCGTACGAAATATGCTAGTAAGAAGAAGACCATATGCATAATAAGTCTTTTATGCTCTTGACATTTCCTCTAAAATTCTTAATTAGTTGGCCATCACCATTAAGAATAAGAGAGGACATGTCACTAGCCATATGGAGTTAAAACAAAGGGTCCAAATTATATAATTTCCTATCACTAACACATATGTCCATAGATATTTCTTCAAACTTGTATTTCTTATAGGATTCTTAACTCTCAAGTAAAACGGATCCACATTCTAACTGCTTGGCTTCTGATCCTTTATACATATGTTTTCAATTATTAATGGAGGAGTGTGAGAACTACCCAGGAAATCATGAGAAAAGTCGGGTGCCTAACTAAATTTTTAGCTCAGATACAATTATTGTAACACCCCAATTTTTCAAACATATCAACTACTTATCATATGCATAACTCTTAAGAGGGATGTCACAAACATGGTAATCATCACATAAAAATGTAATTTATTGACCCAACATAGGATACTCTTTTAATTTCTCACATATTAAGGTCATAATATGAATTTCACACTCAAAACTAATACATGAGTCTCACAATTTCAAAGAAAATCTAAAGTCATTGTTCAATTATAGTTGGTGCCCCACCAGGTTCATCCTTCTTGAAGATCCTCGAACTAGTCCTTGTCTGCAAGATATCTCCACTCCTCTATGCGTGATCCTTACATGTGGGCATCATGCTTCTAGGCATGCATCAAACAAATTGGTAAGTGGAATTAAACATATTAATCTTAAATAACATATGTAACTGAAAATAAATTAAATATTAAACATGTTAGAAAAGAGAAGCGATTTGCTTTTAAATCATTTATTTTATCTTGACCCATATGTGAATTCTTGGGTTTACACATAATTGTCGTGACTTGTGGGTTGCAGATAAGTGCCTCTTCTCTTATGTACTAGAGTGCCTCTTAGTTTTTTCTGAGGATCCTCTCGGTGAGGATCTTAATAAGTTATTTTTTTCATTATTTTTCTCTTGAAAACTCTTAACATGCTCTTATATCTTACTTGTAACTTAATCTCTAACATGCATGAAAGATTATATGATATCTATTGACAATAAATATGACATTCAATTCATTATAAATCCATTGACTTTTAATAATTGAAATGGTAGACAATACATTTATAGCATTCCTTGTACATACATACTTAAAATAAACCAATCCATATGTTTAAAGTGCATGGACCACTTACCTCTCTCTTATAGAAGATCCTAGTTGCTATTGTTTGGTTAATGAAATCCTAATCCTGATATTAGGTTTGATGGACCCAAATTACCCAGTTTAAAACATTTGACATTCCATAATCATTAATACTTACTTCAATTCTAGGTTTTTGTAATTTTTTAAAATAGGGAAAATTAAAGTCAAAATAGGCTTCAAAACCATGTTATTATTATTTTTTTCTCTTTCTAGCGAGTATTTCAACAAAAAAATTGATCTACAAATAATTTGTTATGATATTTCAAAGTATTGACCAATCAGAAACTCAAAGAAATTGATAAATTGAATATATATGATCAACAAAGTGGTTGGGCATTGAGTTGAAACAAATGGGCTTTGGAAACTAGAAAATAGACCCACTTAATCATGTGTGTGACAAAGAGTGAAGGGAACAATAAATTTTGGAATTGCCCACGAGGGCATGACACATCAAACATCAGAACCTGGGAAGAAATGAGAAAATATGATCCCTTTTGTTCATCAAACGTGACGATGAACTAGAGCTTCATGTAAACTGAATTAAAGGGGGAACTCTTGATCAAACACATGCAACAAGGATTGTTGACCAAGAATTAATGTTATTGTGAGCTTCCACGTTTACCTATGGTCCCAACAAGCCCAATTTTGGGCCTTAAAAAGACCAGACGCTCAAAAATTCCCCATCACCATTATCGATGAGAGTGGAGGTTTAGGGTACTACAACCATTTAAAAGCAACAAAAATGACTAGTAGGAAACACTTCCTGACACCACTTCTAGACTATCTACAAGTCGAACATGAAAAAAGGTGACCAAAACTCCAAAATTGATTCCATGGGTCAAACTGTAAGAAGGAAGTGGAACACAAATCTACCTACCTTTAGGGAAAAAGTGAGTGTAGTGTGACCTTTTTGGAGATATCTATGGTGGAAATGATGTTTCTCGGGCATATATGCACAATAGAGGATCCAAGACCAACATCTAGTTGTAGGTTTCTAGTAAAAGGTTTGGGATTTATAAGCTAGAGAGAAAAAATAGGGGTCACAAACTGTCTGTCTAGGGTTTTGATCATTTATTAAGGGTTCCTTTTATAGGTGGGGGTTTAAAGAAATGGGAATGTCGAGATCTGGAGGGGAGTTTCATGTACCACAGAGTCCTGCTAGCTCCATAATTCATAATAAAGAGATGAGAGCATGCACCTACTCCCTCCCCCCACCCCGCCCCCACCCGTGTGGATATGAGATTCAGACACAAAGGGTTCTATAGGTCACGTAACACAATTAAGTCAAGGTCCACATGCAACCTTGTGGTAGAAATCAAGTAATAGGAAAATTTAGGTCTAGATCTTATGTATTTCTTTCCCAAAAGATTAGAGGGGCCATATTATAGGTCAGATGGGCCTCAAATTTCAACCATATGTGTATATGAGGGTCTATACACATGTTTTCCAAATTGGATGATCAAAAGATGAATTTTTACTTTAATTTTATTAGTATCTCTGATGCATATTCAATTATTTTGATTGAATTCTAATTGATGTAACCTTCCATTTGTGCTCATTTATGGTTTATATCCTTTGTATTGAATCTATTGGACGAAATTAGGCCAATTAGGGTTCATATACTTATTGATGACGAAGGGACTACATTAAGGAGATATAGAGGCATTAAATTATAATATTTGACCTATTTGAACATATTTTCAATAAAAAAGATATTGAATTAACTATCATCATAAAAATGAAAGAGATACAAAATATTTTACTCATCTTTCATAATATTCAAGGGAAATCTTTTACTTGGATTACTTGCATTGAGGTTCAAAACTTCAATTTCATTAGTGATAAATTTCATAAAACCCAAACTTATTTTAATCAAAATTTTGGGTTACAATTCTACCTGTTTTAATTAAATTTTATCCTTGAAATTCCCACATACTACCCACCTTAGGGTGTTACTGGTATCTAGATTGTGATACATATACATGACATAAACACTTCCATATATCTCAAGATAGGGTTTGAACTTGGTCATACCTTCATTATCTTCATGTCAATTTCACCTCAGAGTTTGGGGTTTCTAACCATGAATTAAATATCTACTATCCAAATACATTAGGTTTAGGTGGATACCTAATTTAGGTAATTTATATCAGCTCTCTTAGTAGCACATGTGGATTTGTGTTGGTCAGACACAAATCTAAAGATGTGAGAACTCATGAGTACATAGATATCCCATACTACATATGCTATCAAGGAGAAGATCATATACATAATAAGTCTTTGATGTTCTTGAAATATCCTCTAAAATTCTCAATTAGTTGGCCATAACCATTGAGAATAAGAGAGTACATGCCACTAGCTATATGGAATTAACACAAAGGATCCTAATTGGATAATTTCCTATCCCTAACACATCTATCAAAAGATATTTATCTTAACTTGTATTTCTTTTAGAGTTATTACCTCTTAAGTAAAAGGGATCTACATTCTAAGTCATCGACTTTATGTCATTTATACATATGTTTTCAATCATTAAAGGAGGGATTCAAGAACTAGTTAGGAAATCATGAGAAAAGTCATGTTGCCAGCTATGTTTTTTTCTCTGACACCATCATTGTAACACTCCACTTTCTCAAACATTAAATATATGAGCAGAAGCATAATTCTCAAGGGGGGTGTCACAAACCTGATGATCATCGCATGAAAATATAATTTAATGAACAAATACATGATACAATTTCAATTTATCACATCTTAAGGTCATAACATGAAATTCACACTTAAAACAATACATGCTTCTTACAAATTGGAAGGAATTATAAAGGGGTCGTTCTATTATTATTTGACACCCCAACAGGTCCTTCCTTCTTGAAGATCCTTGAAGTAGTCATTAAACATCAGATAGCTCCACTCCTCTATGGTTACTCATTACAGGTGGGCATAGCACCCCCATCCATGCATCAGAGAAATTGTTAAGTGGAATTGAATATATTGTATCTTAAAGAAAGTATGTAAACTAAAAGCAAACATTAAACCTTTGAAAAGAGACACAATTTCTTTTCAATCATTTATTTTATCTTGATATATATAAGAATCCTCGAGTTTACACATAAGCACCTCTTCTCTTGTATACCAAAGTGCCGCTTGGGTTGCACATAAGTGCATCTTGTCTTATGCAGCAAGTGCCTCTTAGTTTTTCTCTGAAGAGCCTCTTGGTAGGATCTTATATAATATCTTTTATCATTATGTTTATCTTAAAAACTCTTAACTTACTCTTAGATCTTACTTGTAACTTTATCTTTAATGTGCATGATAGATGATACAATAGCTATTGACAATAAACATGACATTCAATCCATTATCAATCCATTGAATTTTAATAATTGAAATAGTATATAATGTATTCATAGAATTCATTATGTAACATCCCAAGTTTCATGCCTAATTTTAAACTTTAATAGGGTTCTCCCTAATAAGATTCCACCGATGGATCCAATAAACCTGACCATGGTTTCATATGTAATTAGTTCATAGAAGACGTGTTATATGCCACTTGGCTCACCAATAATTAGTAATCGAGCGTGTATGAATATAGATGAATGAACAATAATGTCACTAATGGTCATGGTTTGATAATTATTGATGTTTAACATAAGTGAATGTAAATAAATGAGTTGGATATAACTTTATATTGAATCAACCAAGGCAACGACCTTGATGAGTAACTATTACAATTCATGTCAAAAAAATGTCATGTAGCTTTATTAGAAGTAATATGATGATTATGGGATCCTAGACCCTAAATATTGAGTATTAATGTGAAGCATAGGAGTGATATCAAAATAATTGAGCTAAAACCTAATTGTAGTAACACTCATATAAGATAACATTATAAGTTATATACAAATCTAAAATAGAAATCTACATGGTATATTTAGCCTCTATGTCAAGTTTTGACTTAATCAGATTATAGTTGCTATACCAAATTGATTAAATGAGATAATCCTCTTATATGTGCTATTCCCTATCATCAAACTTTGTTTGATTGGATTTAATTGAAATACATGTCACATGCCTGATATTTTCTCGATTTCCTATGTATTTCTGTGTCATGGGTAGGTTAACAGTACTCAGATCTTTCACCATCGTCAGATTGAAATTGAAGGGCAGAGCCCTCATCTCCTACCTCCCGTGGCACATTGGACTCTGCAAGTCCCACAATCACCCGATGACCCCACAGATTTCTTTGATTTGGGTTCTCTTCATAACAAACTGAGAGTCCCAATCGACCAAGAAGTCAATTGTAAATCTATTAATACCCCGGGTCTAACACTAGCTTCCCCGGGCAGAAAAACACCCAATTTAGTGCTTTTCTTCCTCTTCACGACCAGTTGTAGATGGGTGTCCCCACCCCCTCGATGCCAAGGTTACACCAATGAAGCTTTGTGATGCACATAGGGATCTTTTCCCATTGCCAATTTTGGTTGAATCTTCCTGAGATGAAGCTACAGATCTAGGTTTCATCTCTGGTAATGGAAGTGTGGTCTTCTCAACTCTGGTCACCCTAGTTCAAATTGAGATCATGGTAAGCTTCCATGATCACCAAGCTTCATTTCCATGCCCTGATTTGTCTGCTATGCCCAACTGTCGGGTTGACGAACTCGGTTGAACTAGCAGTAATGGTGAGTGCCTTTGGGCCTGTCCTACTAGGTTTCTTCCCCAAATCTTCTCTGCTACACTTTTGGTTGATCATCGCAAAGTTTCCTATGGGATTGGTTTGTGCTTTTTTCACCTCCATTTAAGCAAGGCTGACTTTGAGTTTTGTTGCTCGATTTTTGCCATGGTTGTTTTGGCTTATCAGCACCATTGTACCCTCCACCCGGGTTCTTCTTGACCGAAAGAGGTCGACGAACTTGATGGGAGTACTTCCCAATTATGATCGGGAGTGGCTTGCGAGTTCCTTTCACACCTTGAGTCTCTGAAGTGATGAAGTTGTGCTTCATCTCATGCTGAAGGAGAGGGGAGAAGATTCCCAGGGACGACTTTCCCTTTTTGCCCTTTTTCTTTTAATAGTCTGATCGCATATGCAAGGGGCGTTTCTGGGATTTGGCATTCTAGTGACTCACTGCTCGTCTGACTGGTCTTGTGAGCACACCTCCAGAGTGGTGGCTCTGGGTTGGCCCAGCTAAGCTAGCTAACACTAGTTCAGGATAATGCCAACGTGGTTTTTCTTTGCCTTCTGATTGGCCCACCTTTAATAAATTATAGAAAATAAGTGATACATCGTATGGGGTCAATCCTTATATGAATTTTGCTCAGGTTTTTGAGATCTAGATGATGGCCTAGGTTTCAGAACCTGATTTGACTCTGTTTTTTCCCTGATTCACTAAAGAGCTATGAAATCTTAGAAATCAAGTTAAGGATCAATTATTAATGAATGATTATTGAATGAACATGGCAATTAGGGTTTCTTAACCCCATGAACGTGATAGGGTTTCATCAAACTAAGAAGAACAACTAAGATCTTCTCTAAGAGAGAGGTAAGCGAGTCCATGCACTTGGAGTATTTAGTATTGGTTTTCATCGCTTTATGATTATCATAATAATCAAGTAAAACTATATTAGAGCCATGTACCTCAATTTGAATATTTCTTGCACCATTGCTATTATGTGATTCTTATGCTCCCAAGTTTTATTTCAATATTTATGTCAGTGTTAATGATGAATCGTGTAATGAGTTGCATTATTATGTCCTCATCATGTTAATGAGGAGCCTATGGGCCTTATGAGCACCATTGGTGCATAAGTGTCGAGGACACTATAATCAACCACCAAGATTAAGATTATGAGAATCTAAGTCTACTATTCAATTATTTTCATGCTTTTCCTTATTGCCAAGTTATTCTATTGCTATAATAATACTTAATGTTGCTTACTCTAACGTGGTTTTTATTGCATGCATGGCTGGGGCCGTAATGCCCGCAGGTACCAAGCAACTTCCAGGAAAGGGATATATGAAGGTCATCTTATGGAATAGATCAAAGTTTCCAAAAGACATATACAGTGGGGTGCCGTCTACCATAGAAGGTCCTAATGTTTATAGATAACTTCATGTAAAAAAAAAGTTCAATCATGTTTGGTTAGTTAGTTTCAATTCAAGAACTCAATTAAAAACAATGTATGAATCAAGTTCAATTTTAATGCATGGTGTTTCATTTATCTTATTACAATGCTTATCATGTTTTGTAATGTTCATCCAAGACAAGTGACCCATGTTATGAACAACATAGGGTTTGCTTCTGTTGACGTATTTATGTGCTTGGAGGGGTGTTATAATATGGTATCAGAGTAATGAGTAGATGGCCACTAAGCTAAAGATTCACATTATTCTAAGCCCTAGATATAGAAGATTAAGTTTAAGATATGGGAAACCAAAGTAGGGGTCTAGTCAGAAGACATAAGTTAGACAAGGGTTAGGGTTATGTGCCTAGATATTTTGGATTTTTGTGTTAACTCTAGAATTGTACATAGCATGCTCTCTCTTCTTCCCACTTGTTTGTGGTATGGGACGTAGGCTCATGGGGTTTTGTAGAGGGAATGTTATGTGCATATTATCATGCTTGCCTTGCCATTTTGAATGCATGTGGTATGGGATATGTGCATGAGGGAGGTTCTAAGATAAGCATGAAAAAAATATATAAGAGTTGACATTAAAGTTTGATACATATAGTCACCTAAACCTAATTAGTTACATAATAATACCTAGCATGAATACAAAGGGTAGATAATTTGACATGGGAAAAGAAAATTCATGCACATGCTACTAAACAATGTTCTCTACTATTTTATGATTATGTGTTTGAATTGAACATCATGTATTGCTGCTATGCTTATGAATTATGACATTATGAAAATCATATCTAAGTATAAGAAATCATGTTATGTTGATATTATCCTCTCCATCATCTTATGTGAGCCTTAATTGGCCTTATGAGCTCTATGGGAGCATTATGTGAGCCTTAACTGGCCTTATGTGAGCTGTAATTGGCCTTATGAGCTCTGTGGGAGCATTATGTGAACCTAAACTGGTCTTATGTGAGCCTTAATCGGCCTTATGTGAGCCTTAACCGGCCTTATGAGAACTATGGGTGCAATCAGGAGAGTGACTATATCAAATCAAGTAAAAATCCATCTTATTATGAAATCATGTCAAGTTGACCAAGTTCTCATTTTGTTAAGTATGAGTAAGTCACGTATTAAGTATGCTTATGAGACTACAAGGTTTAGTTTTCAAGATTTATTGGAAACTCATGCGCTCATTTTACTAGTCATGTTAGAATACCATTTCATGATTATGTTAGTTCTTCCTTAAGATAAGATATCATCGGATGATGAGTTAGTGTACATGTATGTGAAACCCTAAGGTGGGTAGTACCTTTATATGACATGAAAATTTCGAGGGAAAAATTTCTTTAAGGTGAGTAGAAATGTAACATCCCAAGTTTCATGCCTAATTTTAAACTTTAATGTGGTTCTTCCTAATAAGATTCCACCGAGGGATCCAATAAACCTGACCATGGTTTAATATGTAATTAGTTCATAAAAGATGTGTTATATGACACCTAGCTCACCAATAATTAGTAATCGAGCATGTATGAATATAGATGAATGAACAATAATGTCACTAATGGTCATGGTTTGATAATTAATGACGTTTAACATAAGTGAAGGTAAATAAATGAGTTGGATATAACTTATATTGAATCAACCAAGGCAACAACCTTGATGAATAACTATTGCAATTCATGTCAAAAAATGTCATGTAGCTTTGTTAGAAGTAATATGATGATTATGGGATCCTAGACCCTAAATATTGAGTATTAATGTGAAGTATAGGAGTGATATCAAAATAATTGAGCTAAAACCTAATTGTAGTAACACTCATATAAGATAACATTATAAGTTATATACAACTCCAAAATAGAAATCCACATGGTATATTTAGCTTCTATGTCAAGTTTCGACTTAATTAGATTATAGTTGTTATACCAAATTGATTAAATGAGATAATCCTCTTATATGTATTATTCCCTATCATCAAACTTTGTTTAATAGGATTTAATTGAAATACATGTCACAAGCCTAATAGTTTATCAGTTTTCCTATGTATTTCTATGTCACAGGTAGGTTCACAGTACCTGGATCATTCACCATCATCAGATTGAAATCAAAGGTCCGAGCCCTCATCTCCTACCTCCTGTGGCACGTTGGACTCTGTGAGTCCTACAATCACCTAATGACCCCATAGATTTCTTTGATTTGGGTTCTCTTCATCACAAACTAAGAGTCCTAATCAAACTAGGAGTCGATTGTGAATCTATGAATACCCCAGGTCTAACCCTAGATTCCCCAGGTGGCAAAATACCCAATTTAGTGCTTTTCTTCCTCTTCACAACCAATTGCAGATGGGTGTCCCCGCCCCCGTGACGCTAAGGTTACACCAAGTAAGCTTCATGATGGACATAGGGATCTTTTCCCGTTGTGAATTTTGGTTGAATCTTCCTGAGATGAAGCTACAAATCTAGGTTTCGTCTCTGGCAATGGCAGCATGGTCTTCTCAACTCTGGTCACCCTGCTTCAAATTGAGAGCACGATAAGCTTCCATGACCACCAAGATTCATTTCCACACCCTGAGTTCTTAGTCTTCTATGCCCAACCGCTGGGTCGACGAACTCGGTTGAACTAGCAATAATGGCAAGTGTCTTTGGGTCTGTCCTACTAGGTTTCTTCCTCAAATCTTCTCTACTACACTTCTAGTGGATCGTCATGAAGTTTCCTATAGGATTGATTTGTGCTTTTTCATATCCATTTAAGAAAGGTTGACTTTGAGTTTTGTTGCTCGGTTTTTGCCATGGCTGTTTTGGCTTCTCGGCTCCGTTGTACCATCCACCTGGGTTCTTCTTGGCCAAAAGAGGTCGACGAACTTGATGGGAGTACTTCCCAGTTCTGATCGAGAGTGGCTTGCAAGCTCATTTCACACCTTGAGTCTCTGAAGCAATGAAGTTGTGCTTCATCTCACGCTGAAGGAGGGGGAGAGAAGATTCCCAGAGACAAACTTCCCTTTCCCCTTTTTTCTTTTTATAGTCCGATTGCACATGCAAGGGGCATTTCTAGGTTTTGGCATTTTGGTGACTCACTACTTGTCTGATTGGTCATGTGAGCATGCCTTGAAAGTGGCAGCTCTAGGTTGGCCTAGCTAACCTAGCCAACACGGGTTCAGGATAATGCCAGTGTGGTTTTTCATTGCCTTCTGATTGGCCAACCTTCTATAAATTATAGAAAATAAGTGATACATTGTATGGGGTCAATCCTTATATGAACTTTGCTCAATTTTTCTAGATCTAGATGATGGACTAGGATTCAGAACCTGATTTGACTTTATTTTTCCCCTGATTCACTAAAGAGCTATGAAACCCTAGAAATCAAGTTAAGATCAATTATTAATGAATGATTATTGAATGAATAGGGCAGTTAGGGTTTCTTAACCCCATGAACGTGATAGGGTTTCATCAAACTAAGAAGAATAACTAAGATCTTCTCTAAGAGAGAGGTAAGTGAGTCCATGCACTTAAGGTATTTAGTATTGGTTTTCATCACTTTATGATTATCTTGATAATCAAGTTAAACTATATTAGAGCCATGTACCTCAATTTGAATATTTCTTGCACCATTGCTATTATGTGATTCTTACACTCCCAAGTTTTATTTCAATATTTATAGTCATGTTTATGGGAAATCCAAGTCAATTCTATTATGTCAAGTTAATGATGAATCATGTAATGAGTTGCATTATTATGTCTTCATCATGTTAATGATGAGCCTACGGGCCTTATGAGCACCATTGGTGCATAAGTGTCGAGGGCACTATAATCAACCACCAGGATTAAGATTATTAGAATCTAAGTCTACTATTCAATTAGTTTCATGCTTTTCCTTATTGCCAAGTTATTTTGTTTCGATAAGAATACTCAATGTCACTTACTCTAATGTGGTTTTTATTGCATGCATGGCTGGGGGAGTGATGCTCGCAGGTACCAAGCAACTTCCAAGAAAGGGATATATGAAGGCCATCTTAAGGAATAGATCAAGGTTTCCAAAAGACATATACAGTGGGGTGCCATCTACCATAGAAGGTCCTAATGTTTATAGATAAATTCATGTAAAAAAATGTTCAATCATGTTTGGTTAGTTAGTTTCAATTCAAGAACTCAATTGTAAACAATGTATGAATCAAGTTCAATTTTAATGCATGGTGTTTCACTTATCTTGTTGCAATTCTTATCATGTTTTTTAATGTTCCTCCAAGCCAAGTGACCCATATTATGGACAACATAGGGTTTGCTTCCACTGACGTATATATGTGCTTGGAGGGGTGTTACACATTGTGCATAAATACCTCAAATCAACTGGTACTTCTATTCAATGTGCATGGTATTCAAAGTGCATAGATGTAAATCAGAGTGTCATATGTTGACTGGGAAAATGTATGTGTCAACCCTAGAAACTGCTCATTGTTTCCTTGCAAGGTGTTGTTGGCCATGGCTTGCTAGTGGTCAACATAAAAGTTGACCCTGGCTTCCCACCTCAATCCGTTGAACCTAAGTCCATGGTTATGTGTAGTATCATCATATAAATTAGGATATGCCTTTTTGGGTTGGCACAGATGCACAAGGAGACTCCATTCTAGGCTAGATAGGACGAGGATGAGAAGAAACACGGTATGAAGGAATAAACTAGGTTTTTGAAAATTACTCAGAATTAGAGTGTGATGTGGGTCAGATTTGATTGTAAAGGCCTAAAGAAGCCATCACTCTACTCATCTTTGAGAAGGATCCCTCCAAGTAATGTATCAGAGTCCAATTTGCATGTCCTCATCATTGCTCAGTGGGGAAAGACTCCACACAGACTTGTGCCAAGTTCGTATCACAAGGGTCATTGGTTTATCCACATGAGGGGGGGACAAGGAATCAATTCCTCATATTTGGTGAAGAGTAATGCGGGTCTGGGTTGCAAGAAGACTAAATCGAATTGGGGTGAAGGTAGGGCTTTTTACTACAATTGAAGTTCCTCTATATACTATATGCAACAGTGATTTTTTAAGCTTCGTTTAGGTCATGGGAAACTGGAAGTCCATTGTTGCTCCAAGTCCCAGATATCCCTTATGGTCTCAGATTGGTTATTATTTTATCTTGCGAAAATCCTAGGAGTTATGGGGTTCTTGAGTTAGTTAGGATGATAGCAATTGATTGAAGGAAGTTTTTTGGTGTTTAGTGCAAAATAGGCCAAGATCAGGGTTGAGAGAGGTAGAGCTTGTTATTTGTGGGACTCCCTAAGAGAGTCTGGGCAAAGAGAGTTATCTCTTGGCCCTTGGCTCTACCTACAACCCAAGTTCTAGGTCCTACGGGTAGTCCTAACTTGTGATATCATCTACTAGTAGTTCATATACATGTAGTTCTAACCTTGTTTATAATTAGCATCTTTGCTCATCTATATGCTATGCTTGTATCTTGTCTCATACATACTCAAGCTTGTTCCTTGAATTGCATATCTACTATCTTGAGTTGCTTGCATAACATTTTGATGCATGGTACATAGATCTACATTATATGTAGAAATTGGAGTATTTTTGGATTTTATGCGGACTTTGCTCCAGTTTCATTTTTTGGTGCAAGACTAGTGTTTTTTATGCAGAAACAACCTTCTGAGAAAGACTCATGCTTTGCGATGAGCTCTAATGGTTTTTGGTCAAATTCTGTCGTCTTGAGGGCCAAAATTATGTTTTATTATTTTTTCTGCAGCACTTTATCTTGCTTTTTGGGTTGTTCAAGTATATGCTTTAACTTGCTTTTCTTTCTATGCTTGGACAAGACCCTATCTGTGATCTTCTACTCTCCTTATATATATTTTTGTTATCTCCTTTCTCTTTAACAAGTGATGTTTCTTATTTCTTCATAACCCCACTTTTTGAAATGACAAAATGGGAGAAAGGTATGTCTTCTTTTAAAAGAGGAAGAAGGCATGTCTTACATGAAGAGGAGAAGTATGTCCATGTAAAAGGGGAGAAGGTAAATGGGAGAAGACATATATGTGTAGAACATATATGAGTAGAAGACATAGTATTCTATAAATGTTATGAAAGCTAACCATGCAGGAGAAATAACATCAATTGAGGGGGAGTATGAGAACTCCATGCGCATCAATTGAGGGGGAGCATATGAGCTCAGTCTTGTTGAAACCCCTTGGTTTCTCCGAAGGTATGATTTTACTTGAAATATTTCAATACATTTATGGAATGGTTTGTCATCTTCAAAAGGGGGAGAATGTTGACTCAAGGTCAATTAGGTCAATGTTGACTCACGTCTAAATTGACTAAACCCATGTTTTGATGATGACTAACCATTCAACATATTGGTGTCTAATGTCTCTACTTGAGTGATTTCAGATTAGGTATAGACACACTCCAAATGCCCTAACTTGCGCATCTCAAATTGGAGAAAAGACAATTCAAAATCCATACAAGTGCATGTTTTTGTAATATGATGTAAATCCATTAGAACCATATTGTAAATCACTTGTAATGATTGTATGACTTGAAATTAAGCTTAGAAAAAATTGGGAGCACTTAGAACGAATGTTAGATCACTTTAGATGCAACTTTGAAAATTGATTACATGAACTTTGTTGGTCGAGTTTCCCAGCCTGAAAACTCGACCGATCATCCTTGATCAATTTTCTGGAGATTGCATTGGTCGAGTTGTGTTTACACAGAACTCGAACGATCAAGTAACTGACCATTTCGATTCCTAATTGTCGGTCAAGTTTTTTCAGGACAAACTCGACCGATCATTTGAGTATTGGCCTTGTCATTTACTTGATCGGTCGAGTTACCCTTATAGAAACTCGACCGATTGCACTGTATGGAAAAGTGCAGAAAAGTGCTTCTAGCCATTGTGGAGTTGCAACAAGTGAAAATAGATCTGCTGCAAGCCACAAAACGGCTAGTTTTCATTCTCAAGTGTTCCCAAAGGCTAAGAGGCATCCCCAGCTATAAATAGGACCCCTTGGGCTTCATTCCAAGGTTGAGCATTCAATGCAAACTCTGAGGTTCCTATTCTATAGTTGAGTGCTTCCTACAACCTCCCCTCTCTCTCTCTAAGCTTAATCACTTGCTACATCCATTAGAGTGAGTACGAAATTGGTAAGAGAGCTAGTCCTACATGTATATCTTGTGAGGCTCTCACTTCCACCACCTCCCTTTCTCTCATTTCAATCATGAAGATGAAGGTTCTCTCTCTTGTCCAAGAGAGGTAAAGAAGAACAAGGGAAGGAGTCCCTTGGTGAAGATCAAGGCTGAAGACTTGGAGAAAGAGTGGGTAAGCCCTTGGTGAAGGCAGAAGACTCCTTGCTCAAGTGGGTAAGTCCTTGGTGGAAGCTTCTCCGAGTGAAGGTGAAGTCAAAGGCGGAAGATCCAAGAAGAGTGGGTAATTCCTACAAGGCTGAAGAGTTGTGAAAGAGTAGGTAAGTCCTTGGAAGAAGGCAGAAGACTCCTTGCAAAGTGGGTAAGTCCTTGGTAAGGTTGAAGACACTTTATATTGGATAGGTAAGTCCTTTGTTTGGTCATGTATTGTAAGTCTTATGAATATAAGAATGCAATGGTTAGGAAATCCTAGAGGTTGACCTCTCTAGGTAAGTGGACTGACATACTTCTAGTTTGAAGTATGGAACCACTCTAAATAGCTTGTCTACTTGTGTTTTCTCAATCTCTCTCTCCCTTGCTATGCATGTTTTAGTTGTACTTAAATTACCTATTTAGCAACCTTATCTTATCATATATCTTGAAGGTCTAATGAATTTTTTTTAAGTGCATTCAGCTCTATTCACCCCCCTCTAGAGCATCTAATCACCCATCTAGGATCCAACAAATATTAGCATGAAACACCTAAGTCTTAATTTGTGTCTCAACGTACTATTTGTAAACTCAAAAAGAGTACAATTGGGCTTAATTGAATTTTAGAGACCATGGTTCAAACCTAGGCCCATCTAATGAATCTAAAGGCTCTACAATATTCCCACCCTAATTAAGGCTCTAACTTACTATAAGTAGCTTAGTTGGAGTCTTAACTTAGTATATTTGTAAATTAATCCCAAAATTATTAAAAACTCAATCTATGTCTACAACTCAAAAACATCAACCAAATTCATAGTATTTCAAATATGATTTTCTCATAATATTCTTGAGTTAAAACTAAACCTTACAAAGTTTGTGGTTATCACGTTTATTGATACCAAATATATAGTATGTGATATCCTAGTATGTGAAACCCTAAAGGAATGTTTACTTGACACACATTGAGATGAAGGAGGACTTGAATCGTCAAACACATATCCCCAAATCACTTAGGGGACTTATATAGTGTATTATTTTCATCCACTCAGACAATTTTTACACATGGCTTTTTTTTATTTATCACAACAAAGGAGAATGTGCCTGCAAAATAGAAATTGGTATACATGAACATGGAGAAGAGATTTCCTTAATTCAACATGGTATTCAAGGTCAATTTGTCATGCTCTAACTGCAACATATGAGGGAGGTGAATCTATTCCATTATAGTCTCCATGACCCCTTTGGTGACATGAGGGCATCTCCTTGGACTTTTTGGATCTGTGGTATATATTCTCAAACATAATTTAAATGCTAAGGGGAGTTCATTCCTTGTTGTTCCCATTCTAAATCTAACATGGATCATATTCCTTATGTTCTATGCTCACTTAGGAATAGAATATATATGAAACACAAATAATTTGTCAATATCCAAATATATCTTTGGTTGATCCAATTTCAAGTCTACACTTTCTGCACTTATTGAAATTACCAAATAAAGTTCAAAAAAATTATTACAAAATCTACTTTTGTGGTCCTAAACTGTCATGGTCCCCAAAGAAATCAAATTAGAAACCAATTCCAACAAATCAGTTTTGCATTAACTCATTATTATACTAATTAAAGAAATGTTAAATATAATTAAAAACTCCCCAAAAGTAATCATCCTCCCTTTGCGATATAGCTTGACCAATATCTACTTCAATATATGACCGGATTACAAAGCATAAAATTGAAACCCATCATTTTCTTATTTATCAATGACAATATTGATATAGAATTCCTTTCCTATATTATATCTCAATCAATATCAATTCGGAAAAAGAGCACTATATCTTCTATTACCTTTGTTGAACAAATAAACAATAATCTTTTTCTTAGTTATGGAATCGACTCAAACATTTATTTCATTATTTTTTATCCATCAATGAATATATTTTATTCTAAATACATAAACCACCAATACCAGTCATGCTTCCATATTTAAATTTTTAAATCACTATACAACTCCTACATATCCCTATGAATTCATAAAAGTAGAAGCAAATGGTATAGAATTTGAACTCGGATCTAACTTGAAAAATGTAAAAATGTATCTGATAATTGATCCAAAATATAATAGATGTCATACTTATACATTTGATCCATTTGAATACTTTTAAATTTTATAAATTTCTTATTAAAATATATAGTAATATGTTTGAATCTAATAAATGAACTGAATATATAAAGTACAAATATTCTAATACATGAAAGATAAATGTTAATATTTACATATATGTAAGTTCTAATAGTTTGTAATAATTTAAGAATGACAAGGATTTTGTAACTGAGTTTAGGAGGTATTGGGTTTGGATATAATTTTTAGTATATATGTACATTGTATAAAATCGTTTTTCCCAAATTAGATGTGATAACATATAATATCTCATGTATAATCTTTGGATCCAAAGTTTGATATCCACAACCCAACCAAACCCACTATATATTGGATCTTTTAGAAAAATAAAATGCATATCCAAATTGAATATTAGGATTTTGGATATCCATATATATGTCTAGTCTACATATATATACTTAAAATACAATCAAGCATGTCTCTTTTGAGTGAATTACATAACAATTTGATAAAATACTAGTTTTAGACCCTAATGAGAATTTTGGCTATGATCTTAACCCCTATGTTTTATACGATTGAGAGTAAGGTTACGAGACTAATTTATTCATTTAAGTGATGGTATTCATGATATGTGGGTAATATAAATGTTAATAACATCATGGTTTTGTACATTGTTTGCTTTACATGGAAAATTGTATAATTATATTATAATTAGGTTTTTGATAAGATCATGGGCCTTTTATGATGCAATTAGCACCAATATCTCAAACGTCCTTTATTTATACTTTTGAAAAATACTTCACTTATTTTTTATAGTTTGACTAGGTCATGTTCTAGGGTATTACACCCCTACCAAGGAAACATTTTATACCTATACATTTTCTCAAATGCCATGTACCTGACTTCGGCTCAATCTAGTCGTCATTGGTGTAGATGAGATTGAGCTATATTTCAATACCTTAATATGACCCACCTAACAATCTTAATGGACCCAGTATATCCTATTATCTCAAATAGATTTCCAATTCCCATACTGAAAAAACTCATCCCCTCATCTAGAGGACTCCCATTAAGATCAAGGTAGGTTGGTTTAAAACCCCTAAGCCATCCTAGAAACTCAAAAACATTCCATTAGCTTTGCCTTATCATGGTTAATAATAACTATTAAAAGTATTGAATAAATAAGTCACATAAATGAAATCCCCCACTTCATATCCATCAATGCATCTCCACAAAGTAGATAATAAGAAGTTACAATAACATCCATTGGTCTTTGTTGGATACCAAACCCCTACATGGCACGATACAATTCCCTCTTTCCTAGTAGTAAGAATGATAACATCACTTCTACAAAGTTGCAATCTTTTTTATCCTTCAAGTCTAGTAAACTTGTCCAAAGAGAATGTTAATATTTCAAGTATATGTATGATCTTGGGGACTAAACTAAAAAATTTAACACAGTTTAATGTTCAGAGTTAAATGATACATAACAATTTCCATGCCTACTTTGTGATATTTTCTTATATTCCCCATACATAATATGAGTACAAGAACTGATCTAAGATTATTCACATTTGAATTGTAAATTTATTTACAAAAAGTATAAAAATATATATGAGACTAAAGAATAATCAATCAAGACACATGTTAGATAATACACAAAGACATCATATTGACCCATTTCATAATTATAGCAGGTAATATTTCAAAAATACCAAATACAAGACATCGAAGACGATGTCAAGAAAATCGTAAAATTGTATAGTGGATTGGTTATAACCAAATCAACACGAGGTGCTACTTTGAATATATGATTTTACTCACAATATAGTCTGATGATTTTCCTATATTGTACAAAAAGGAAGATAAACAATAAGTAAAAACATAATAAGAACAATAAAATATGTATAACTTAATAAGTAATTATGTGACCATAGCATAATTATGAAGTTTGACTAACTTGAGATAACATTGCCAATTTGGTAACTAAGAAATCTAAATTTTGTATGATTTCTAGAAATTGTGGAATCTTTCTAGGTAGTTTATGATGTATATAAATTCATAAACCATGTTTAGTGATATAATGTTAATTGTTATCCATTATTTTATATATTTGGTACAAATACATTTGGGTAAGAACATTGTGAATAATTGGAAAAATGTCTAGAAACATAACGTTGACAATGATATGACTCTAAAATTAGACTATGATTTTTTATCCAGCTCTAAGATTGTTAAACTTATGTGATTCATTTACGTTGGTCAAGTTTCATTTATTGATATATCAAATCACAAAACAAAATACAAACAACATCTAAAATATGAAAGTATTATTAAACTAAAATATATCTATAAGAGGCAACATTAATCTTTTGAAATTCCAATATACTTCAATTAATGTACTACATTGTTGATTATATTTTCTTAAAAAGTATGAAGTGTTCATTTATTTGCACATCACGGGTATAAGTTTTGAATGTTGTTGTGGTGGAAACTCATTTCTACTACCTAAATATACTCTTTGTACATAAATTAGAAAATAAAATATAGCATGGGACAAAACAAGAGTGTGAAGATTAGGATATTATGGAAATGATGAGGTTATAATAATATATCAAAGCCACGAGTATAAGTTTTGAATGTTGTTGTGGTGGAAACTCATTTTTGCTACCTAAATATACCCTTTGTACATAAATTGGAAAATAAAACATAACATGGGACAAAACAAGAGTGTGAAGATTACGATATTATGGAAATGATGAGGTTATAATAATATATCAAAGGAAAAATGAAATTTGAACTTTGTTCTGATAGTAAAATAATATATGGTCATTACATTCATAGAGAGTTCATTGGACTTGATTTAAGTTTATGGACTATCTTGGTGTTCACACATATCATGTATCTTTTCTATTATTTAAATCATTGGGACTCTTACCTCTTGTTGTCATATACATATATCCTTTCTGGAAACATTTCTTTCTAGAACTTTTTTTGTAGTAATGCACTATATTCATAACCAGAAAGTAGAAATGTTACACCCAAGAGCAAAAAGAATGTGTCCATCTACAAGAAGTGTCTACCTACATGTTTTTATATGGATTAACACTCCGAAATCCTAAAACCTTTTGGCCTGCAAATTGTGGAGCATTGACTTATTAGTCACGAATGTTTAGTATTACTTGCTTTGTTGTTACTTTTATTGTTGGCATTATATATGATTTAGCTCCAATGTAATTACTTTGTGGGTTAAATTGAATATGATAACCAAATCAAATAACTTTATGTGGGGATAAGCCTATCTCTTACACACTTGGTTATTGAAAATTGTATATCAATATGCCTAACCCCATTATGCCACAATTTATGTTATGTTATTATATTGTCATATTAAATTCCTTAAGAACTTTCCATTGCATACACACTTTAAACACTCCCTTGTATGGAAATATAATAGAGAAGATCTTATTAGCTTTAGTTCCCTTTTGGAACATAGCATCTATAGTTCCATACATGAGTAGGAAATCTCTAATTTGGAAAGATACCAGTCTTGATTGAATAATACATTCAATGTCTTGTACTTTCTGTTGTGTGTTAGTGAATAGGTGAGGAGAATTAGAGAACTACTTCTGAGGACCTTGGACCTTGATTGAAGACATGGATAGGTGGTTCATGTTGGATATTGTCCTCCTTTTGATTCTAGTTTCTTTATCTCTCTTTGAAGAATGACGGCGTGTACCAAAAGTGATATCATTTGAATATTAGTTTGAATGTCAATGTGGTTCTTGGTAAACATTAGTATATTTAATGTTTTATTTGTTGTTGTTAAAATTTATATATTACATTGCATCTTTGGGACTATCCGCACATTGGAAAAAATGCACACTTGTCTAAATAAAAAAAAGTGGTTTGATCACACTATAAGTCAAAATCAAGGTTTGAGGCTTGTGTCATATTCATCCTAGATATGATCTCACATATCTTGTCATAGGAAACTTATAATCTCTCTCACACGACTACGCTTTTATTATTTCTCAATCATTTGTTTTGTCTTTATCAATTTCAACTCATTGAGAACACATGACATGTACTTTAAACTCCTTGTTTAACTGTGAAAATGATGTTTTGTAATATAAAGGTTACATTGACCACTTCCCATATTTTCACTGCTTTGGTAAAAAAATTAAACAATCACTAATGTTGAATTAGTTGACACTTCCATATCGCTTGAATACAAATATAGGCGTATGCTAAATAGCCACAAAGTGATCTATGAAATATAATTGACTTGTATGGATAAAGATAGATATTTCTCTCAATAGAAAGGGTGTATAGAGGTTTCTATTAAGATTTTGAATAACCGCCAAGATATAGAAAAGGTAGTGACTAGAAATCTTTCTATGATTCAATTAATAAATTGAAGGGTGTATGTTCCTTTTAGGTGGCTTTATTTTGATTCATATGTAATGTACCATGTGATAGTGCATGTGGGTATCATATGATTGCTCCAATGATATACAATAGTGACACATCCCTTCATCAGTTCAACGTAAACTACATTAACCTAATTACTATCCATGTAAGGTAAATTACACATGAATACAAGGGTTTAAGAACTTCCTTCTCTTAGAATCACTTCCATATTTGAATGCAAATGACTTAAGTGTTGAGTGGAAGACTTATAAGCGTCCTTATAGAATAATTTGATGCATATAATTGGAAGAATCAATATCTTTGATATCATCACTTGAATGACTTAACATTTTTTGTAGTATTGTCTCATTTAAGAGTATAAGATTATATTTTCAATAATAAAAAATTATATTACGAATACTAAATAAATATTTGGTTCAAGATATTCATACCTCATTCCATTAGAAGATTTTTCATGCTACTTGATTTTTTATACTAGTATACTTATATTTTGATGAGTTTGTAATTGAATATGACTATACTTGGTGTGCTTAGAATTTTAGATTAACTCACTTCTGGATTGTACAATATGGCATATTTACTCCTATATTGTAAAGTCCCCATTGATAAGATATTACATTCATCCATAATCAAATTAGCACAAGGGGTTAAATTTAGGTCAAATAGAAAAAATTCTCATGCTAAACATGGGTTGTACATTATAATTTTGTACAAATTAATATTCCAATAGAAGATAAAATAAATTTCCCCACATAGTTGAGTTATCTAGACGCGAGCCAGTATGAAAAGTGAACATGTCCTTAGTTAAAATTTAGACTCTAGATAGTTTGATCAATACATGAGGATAGACCCTACTTGAATGGGTGATGTTGGAGGTAAAGTCAGTACAAGGCATAAGCAAGATCTAACACATCAATTTCTTGGTTTTGATCATCAAGACTGAATAAGGAATCTATTATTCTTCATCTACTTTACTTAGGAATCTATCTATGTGATCTTTGATGGCACTTGAAGTACATATGTTTATGCCTAAGTGTTGACCAATTGACATGTCAGTAATTTCAATTGATAGACATTATCATCAATCAAGTGAAAGTTTATAGAATCTTCACTTTGATCAATCTTTTAGGGGAGAACAAGATAATTATAATGATAAGTCAAAATTAATATCCTACCAACCTAGTATAAGTTAGCAATCTAAGCATACTTTGTCACTAAGAGGTACTGATTCATATAGATAGTGTTCTTTTTAGATGTTAAGAGTCCCAAAACCCTTTCTAAACTTATTAAAGCTAAGATCTAATCTTATATCATAAACCCTAGTTAGTATAACATGATCTATAGCATACCAGAATTTGCTACCAAATCAAAATTTGAGCCACTTTGCTTAGTACTCTTGACTTGAAAATTCTTTATTTCTAAATCCTTATGCATATTTTAGAACTTGATCAATTTCTCAAAATTGAATGTCTAAAATGCAGTTATCCCTAACTTTGATCAAATCACCCCTCTTGAGGCCCACAGCTAAATAATGGAACATCAATATGAATTTTTGCTTTGAAACACATAAAAAGACATTATTAATATTTAGATATTAATATTAAATTAATTGTAAGAATAAATATTTTAGCCATCTTAGACTCATAAATCAAGAAGTTAATAATTTTATGATCTAGAGTGATTATAATTAGACTTTTTTAAAATCCCAAAGGAAATGGATGTGTAGAATAGGAAATAAAAATGTGAAGTAAATAGGAATTTATAGCAAAATTGGAATTAAATTGCAATGTTATTAATTGGTCAAAACCCAGGTTGCCCAACCCTAAACCCCGCTAACCCTACCACTCTCACCTTCACGTCCATAGTTCTAGAGGGGAAACGATGAGTCTTTCCTCCCCTTCCTCCCAATTGTTCTCAATGAATTCAATGGTATTGAAGATCCCATCTTTGCACAAACCTGAACCGTACTGAATAGAAAGAACTAGACACCTAAGAACTAAAAACGTCGGCCACCCACACCATTTTACAACATGTAGGAGAAACAATAAAGGAGAAATAAACCCTGGAACAAACACTTCAGACCCCTGTCATCTCCTCTCCGCTCCCCATGCATCAAACCCTAGAGTCAGTGACCCTATAAATGCCCCTAGTGTAGGAAAGTATGACTATAGAGTAGGCAACGAAAACAAAAATATTCATCTACCATATTCCCCATAACCATCAGATCGCATCAATAACTATAAGATGGGAAGGATGGTTTCAAGGATATACCTGGTCCTGGAGCAAGTCCAGTGACAATCCTCATCGTTTTAGTTGCACAACTCTAATTCTTGGTTGTACTGGGACTCGTCTGACTACTCCTCTACAAACAGCAGACTCAAACATTGTCTTCTGCAACAACTCTTGTCATCATGAACTACTGGTTGATGATGCCCCCAAGCGGCATACAACAGCCTCCCACCTCTAGAGAAGTCTTCACAGGCCACCTAGAACTCATGTCATCTTGTTAGAATAGATAGGAAGGAGTCGTCCCTTCCGTTGGTGTACTAGTCACCAACTTACTCTCCCACAACAATGATCTCAGTTGTTCTCTCCCTTGCTATCCCTCTCTAGTCGGGTAGGACTTGCTTGGGCTATCTTGATTACTACAACTAGAGAGGACAACAATTATCAGAATAACTAATTCTCAATTGTTTATGTTGTGCTTTGGGAAGCCCCCAATACTCTATTTATAGGAGGGGTTTGGGTCTAGGTTCCCAGTCTATGCGGGAGTGGAAGGGACTTGAAGATCTTAAATTTTCACAACCTATGACCATCGAAATGGCTATCTGGCACACTAGATGATCGTCTGGCATGCGAGATGGTTGTTTCACAGTTTCTCAATCGTATACAAAATTGACAATTTGTTTCCCATTAATGCCAAGCATCAATTCCTTGCACAACAAGTAATGTGCAATTGAAATGAATACAAAAAGTATCTGGAACCTTTCTTCAGCTAAACTGATCAATCTCACCCATGTGAGACAACCTTCACAGTCACCCAGATGGTCGTCTAGTGACCCAAGCCGATCCGGTCAATTCGGTCAGTTCGCACCTTAGCTAATTTCAACTCAAATTAGTTTGACACTTCCAAACGCCCATCTCAACCCTTAATACAACAGCGTGGCACTCTAGATGGGAGTTTGGTAGTGCTCTCTGGCTATTTGTTGCATGAATCGAATACCTAAATTCTTTAGTAATCAATTCAACTGTCATTCAAGATTAAACTCCACTTCTAGGTCGAGACCTTTGTGTATGACCCTATAGGTCCCATATTATGTTGGCAGTGAATGTCTATAACAACTTATGACATCACAAGCAATGAGCAGTGCCTAGTCGCACATCAATGCTACCCAAGTGAATGGAAAGTTGGAGAACAACTTCAACCTACAATCTATGTATGGTGTTCCAGTGTTTGTATAGTTCCATTGTCACTGATGTCCAGATTGAGTCGAGGGATTGAGCAGTCATTATCTTCATCATTCAATCTGGTTTCTTGAACCAAAGAAGACTATCTGAGATATATGAAAGCTCAATATCACATATTGACTCACATGCGCATGGCCATACATTTCTCAATCCTACTAATCAAGAGGCCTAGAACATCAAACTTTTGTAGAAGGGACGAATCTCATTTCTATCACTCACAGTCTATCCCCATGTGTCAAAGTCACCCAATCATCACCTTTATAACAACCCATGTTTCAGGATGAGTTTGATGATGTTAAAGCATATCTAATGACATGTGATGAGTGCAGTGATTTTAGGTCTAAGAACCAAAACCACCACCATCACTATGAGAGCTGACTATGACTTCCATGATGATGGCTTCCATGTGTCAGTCTCACGGTGGGTCTATCTGATACACTTTCTCTAACATGTATCTATGTGTTTGATTTTATATAGGCATATCATGACTAATGAGATTATGTCATCAACCAACTCACTCATTGATATTATGTGTCATTGTTGTCTATCAACCTTCCACAATGACAACTGGCCAGGGACATAATGGGATTATGTATATGTACTCTTAACATTCGTATGATCTCATTTATCCAAGTTTTATACTTGAATATATATGTCATCGAGTAATATTATTCTCTAGACATTTATAATGTTCCTCATTGTCTCATAATTGAACTAAACAGAATAAATTGGAAGGTTGACTTTATTCATTAATTATAAGTTATTTCATTACAATCGTCATATCATTGGCCTCTAGGCATACATACCAACATCTAGTTGCCCTGCCAATAGACCAATTCTTGCATCAGTTTTGGCAGCGCCTTTCTCCTAGACTTGGACCTTCAGACTTCTCCCAACCCCTCCTTTTTTTCTGTCAAAGATTGTAGCACGTTGTCATGTGCTCGCTAAACTTTCATGGGGCCTTCACCATCACCCCTCCTCTAGCCTCACTTCCTCCATGAAACTTATTGCATTGTTGGTCTGTGTTGCACTGCAACCTTCTATCGCAAAGCAGTGCCATGACTTTTGACCCTTCAACCTACTAAGCGGGGATGCATGACCGGTTAGCAATGGCTCTCATCACTTCGTTCTCTTGTTCATTTGCTTCAGCAAAGACAACCACCCCAGCACCAATCAGTTCTAGATGTGAAGACTGAGGCAGACAACACTGCATGGAATTGGTCAGTTCCCTCCTCACATGTTCCTGGTGGATATAGACCCTCAACACCAACTAGCCAACTCCTCGACCCCGGGAGGGAGTGCTATAAGCGTACCTACTGCTGCTAGGTACTTGACCATCATTGCTTCTTTTTAGCCCTACGAGTAAATGAAAGGAAATAGATAAATAACAGGTAATATTATCCTTTCTAGAACCTCATATTCTCTCTCTCTAGAGTTTCTACTCTAATCCCTCTCTTCATCTAGGGCAACATGGTGGGGGAGGGACGGAGGTTGTCGTTCTCCTAGGTGAGGTGGTCGGTGTTGCTGGGATCGACAAATGGAGCACTCCTGGGGCTGATGTCACGGTGGCTAGGGCTTGGGCCAATGCGGTTGAAGGACCTACGATGCAAAATTGTGGCAGTGTCGCCGCTGATCCTAAGAAGCATTTTAGCAAATAAGGAGACAAGCGGAGGTGGACTAGGTTCACACAACCAATCATGAAAGAGATGGACGAGTATCACCAGTTCTCCGCAATCGTTCAAATTGTGGGGACCTCGGTGAATGTGATGCAACTCAAAGGCTGGATGATCAGGTCTTGGCAGCTGAGGGGCGAATTGGAGGTGTTTACTTTGACGGATGGTCTTATTCTCACTCGATTCACCAATGGGAAGGATCTCCAAGTGGCAATGAGCAAGGGACCATGGTTGTTCGACGACCAGTTGGTGCTGGTCAGACCCTGGTCCTCGGAGGCGGATATCAGACGAACCGCTCTGAAGACGGCCCCGGTCTAGGTGTCACTGCCGGATGTGGGGAAGCATTGGTCGGCTAGGGCAAACAATGTAATTGTGCATGCCATCGGGGAACCAAGGGCCATTGATAGAAAGTTGGATGTCTTGCTGCTTGGTTGCGCCCAATTTTGTGTTGATATCTCTACTGATGAGGGGATGCCACCTGAGGTTATGGTCGAATTACCTGAAGGTGGTGAATGGGAGGTCAAAGTCAGATATGAGGCCTTGCCAGATCGCTGTGACACCTGCAAGGTGTTCAGTCACAACAATGGGGGATGCCCTGGGGAGAGACGGGCCTCACCGCTCCTTTCACCCCCCATCGTCACCCCTGAGACAAGGTGATCACAGAAAATGGGACAACAACCCCCTAAGAGGAATGCCAGCCTTCACTGGGTTCAAGCAAACCTTGTGAGGTGATCGGAGAAGGTGCCTGCCACCAATAAGAACAAAGACGTTCTTGTGGTCATCGAGGATGGTGAATTCCAACATGACGAGGAAGAACCCAGTGGATTAAAAGATAATGGAGCGGAACCAGGTGACGGGTCTGCTGACTTGTTGATCGACAAACCGGCAACTGAGTAGGCTGCTACGACGAATGACTCTGTTGGGGCTGCCAAGCTTACAGTAGGTAATCAGTTCGAGGTCATTAGCCAGGACCAAGAAGTTGATGCCAATGGAGGTACAGGGGGTTCCTGTAGCTGGAGTCCTCGAAACACTAGAAGCTTGACAGCCAAGCCCAAGGGAAGACCCAAATCCAAATCAGTTGGAGGAGGGTTGACCAACCAGACAAATTAAAGATGACCATTCTAGCTTGGAATGTTAGAGGAGCTTCCTTGCCTGGTTCACAATGCAGGCTAAGGAAAATTCTCAACAACATCAAAGCTGAGATTGTGTGCTACTTCGAGACCAGAATAAGAAGGATAACAATGGAGAGAGTAAGTTCCATTTTCCCTAACCATTGGGACTACGTTTCAGACCTGCACAAAGCTAATGGAGGAAGGATTGTCATTGGGTGGGATACCAACCAATGGCAGATCAATTCGATCAATTCCACAGACCAAATCATCACTGTGAGTTGCTTTAATAATGGTGGGTTTTCTTGTATACTATCTACGATATATGGTGAAAATCTTGAGAAGGATCGGGATAGGTTATGGCCTGCTATAGAGGCCACAACAAAAGGTCAAGTCCCCTGGTTGGTACTGGGGGACTTCAACGCCACAAGGAGCGCCAAAGAGAAGGTGGGAGGCAAGAGGGTCCCTGATAGAATCCTAAACAAATTCAACTATACCATGGATAAGGTGGGTCTTCATCAACTCAACACCATCGGGGGGATGACAACCTGGTCTAATAAGCAGGCTCCAAGAAGATGGATATCAAGCATGCTAGACAGAGGTCTTGTGAACACAGCCTGGTTGGACATGTTTCCTAATGTGGCCATCAAGCTTGGGTCACACCACTTCAGTGACCACGCCTGGATGCAGGTACATATTAAAAACTCCTCCCATCCTAACCGCCCTTTCAGGTTCCTCAACTTGTGGTGCGAATGGGATGGCTTCAAAGAAGCAGTGGAGGAAGCTTGGCAAACACATATAGATGGTAATCCTCTTTATGTTGTGTTGAAGAAGCTTCAGTGTACGAAGAAAGCAATTAAGAGATGGTCGAAAGAGAAGGTGAACCTGCCCAACCTCCTCCACAAAGCTAGAGGCGACTATGACAAGGTTGCAATGGATCTGAGGCTGAATCCTACTTCCTAGATGGCTATGGAAGCTGAGATGAAGATGGAGGACAGAGTAAAGAAATTAGAGAAAGTAGAGGAACTGCTTCTATGGCAAAGGAGCAGGTTAAAGTGGATCGCGGATGGAGATTGCAACACCAAGGTGTATCATGCTGCCATTAGGAAGAAAGAATTGCAAGACACCATTTATGAGATGATTGATGATAAAGGTGAAATGGTCGACAGTTGGGTGGAGATTGCTGATCAGGCTACTCTCTTCTTTAAGAACTTGTACAATAAAGGCACCAACAACCTGCTTTCAGCCGGGATTAATGATGGGAACCTGAGTAGAAAAGTCACGGATGATATGAATGAATCCCTCTACAAAGATGCCACAGATGAGGAAATCAAGGAAGCCACCTTCTCAATTCATTACTCAAAGGCCCCTCGGCCTAACGACTTTAATGGAGGTTTCTTCCAAATGATGTGGACAACAATAAGAAAAGACATGTGCAATGCAGTGAGATGATTTCTGCGTGGAGAGGCCATTGTTAGGGATGTAAGTCATTCTTTTATCAAGTTGATACCAAAGACCAAAAATGCTAAAGAGATAACTGATTGTAGGCCTATCGCCTGCACTCTATAAGGTCATCGCCAAGCTCCTTGCCAAACGTCTGAGCAGAGTTTTACCCCACATTATATCATCGAACCAGAATGCTTTCGTCAAAGGTAGGAGTATGTCAGACTGCTCCCTTCTAGCCACGGTGTTTCTAAATGACTTCAACAGGAAAGATTCTACATCCAAGGCATGCATGAAGGTTGATATTAGCAAATCCTATGATCATGTGAATTGGGGCTACTTGTGGGGTATCATGGAGGTTATGGGGTTCAACCCTGGTTGGATTTTGGTGATCAAAAAATGAGTCACAACTTGCTCTTTCTCGGTGTTGGTGAATGGTTCCCCTGCTAGTCTATTCCCTTCATCCAATGGGTTGCGCCAAGGCAACCCTCTATCCCCCCTCTTATTCACCTTGGTCATGGAGGGGTTGATAGGTCTTATTAACCGTGCACAAGAAAGAGGGAACATCAAATCCTACAAAGTCAAGGGAGTTAAGGTGATGACACATATTGTTTTTGTGGATGATGACCTACTATTCTCTGTGGGCAATGTCAAGAGACTCAAAGAACATAGCTTGGTCCTTCACAAGTTTGGTAGGCTTACATGGCTTTACATCAATGCCATTAAATCATGTGCCTTCTTCTCTAAATTTTGTGATAATATGAGGGGTAGGCTTAAGGATGTCATTGGCATGAAGAGTGGGCATTCCCGACTAAATATCTGGGGTACCCACTCATGGTAGGCAGGGGCTCAACCTTAGACTTTAAAGATTGCCTTGATAGTGCCAGATGCAAAGTCGACAATTGGAGCGGGCTACACATATCGATGGTTGGGCGGTTGGTTCTGGTCCGAACCGTGCTTTAGGCTACGGTTAGATTTTAGGCTAGCCGGCACCGGTGGCACATACAATAAGGTCCATCACCACAAACTTCATATGGACAGGGAAGACCCACTCCATTGCTTGGGACAAGATTGCAAGACCGTACATTGAAGGGGGCCTACAGATCTTGGGACCTGAGGAAATCTTGCACATGGGGACTAGTAAAAGAGTCGAGAAATTCATGAAAGAAAAGGAGAACAGTTGGGTTAGCTGGATGAGTAGACGGTATGGGTAGAGCTTTCTTAGTCAAGAGAATACTAGACCTTCCCGGGTCTGGAGGGTGATATGCAGGATGGTTTAGGATAACAGGGACCAAAATTGTCACATCCGTAACCTGGGTTATGAATTAACCCTAGGTGTTTTGCCTAAATATGTAATTAAATCCTTGTGATTATCTTTTGGCATGTAATTAAGTTCCTAAGGAACATACATTTTCATTTCTGTCCTTTTTAAACAATGATTGTAGTATTGTTTGGTAATACAGGGACCTATGTGCAAATTAACCAATTGGAGGGGTTAACTTGCAAATTACACAGGTTAAGGTGTTCCTCTAACAAAGAGACATCATATGAATTAATATGATGAGGTATGATGGATTTCCCAAGTTTGGGCACCAAGGTGCAGCTTGTGGAGCAATCCTTGTGCTTAAAACCCTAATTTTGGTGTAAAAGTGCAATTTACCCAAAATGAGGGGTGCAACTTGTGATATACACTTTCTAGAATATCTTTTATGACTTTTGACATCATTTAAAGTTATAATAATGAAGGAGGCACTTCATTTGAATAATCATATTATAAGAAATACCTTTGTAATTAAACCACCAAAGTTGTAAGTAAAGGAGACCCTTATATGTATATGTGCACCATAGTGACAAGTTGACCTTCCTTGCCTTTAGTCCTTGGTCTTAGAAGAAGTTTTACCTTAGATATGAAGAGGAGGGACGTGCCTAAAAGAAAGGAAGGATCTAGTTGTGAAAAGGAGGAGTAAGTTGTCCTTATGATGAAAATAACCTCAAAGTATATATGATCCTTTCCTTTGCAACCAAAGGCAACATTTCCTTTCTTCCCTTCTTATTCCCTTGCTTAGACTGACTTAGGACAGATCTCAGGAGTAGAGGAAGATGACCAAGTTCATCTAGGTAAGCTTTTATCATCATCTTGCTCAAATTCATGGAGGAAACCAGGTTACAAGGTTGGTTTCATGGTTATCTTACTTAGCTTTCTCTTCCTAGTCGATCCTTCCCAACTTTTCCTTGAAGAAACAACCTTGGATGACCTGTGGAGCTCAAGCCACCATTAAAGTTTCGAAGCTTGGAAGCTTGGAGTTCTAGGAACAACGTTTGAGGCGGGTTTTATAACTCTACACCTTGCTTTGTTATGCACACTTTTATTCTTGCTAATAATAGTTAGTTCTTCTTCTTCCCCATATTTCTTTGCACTCTTGCAAGCTTTTTCGTGAAGAACAGACCTTGGTTTCAAGGTTGAAGATGAAGGGCGTTAATACCTATGTTGGTCCTTATCCAACTTTACTAAACGATCTTGGACCAATAAGTCTAAACAGTTTGCACTCGTTTCAACCCAAATGGGTTCACACTCATTTCAACCCAAATGGGTTCACACTCGTTTCAACTCAAATGGGTTCACACTCATTTCAACTCAAATGGGTTCACACTCGTTTCAACCCAAATGGGTTTACACTCGTTTCAACCCAAATGGGTTCACACTCATTTCAACTCAAATGGGTTCACACTCGTTTCAACTCAAATGGGTTCACACTCATTTCAACCCAAATGGGTTTACACTCGTTTCAACTCAAATGGGTTCACACTCGTTTCAACTCAAATGGGTTCACACACGTTTCAACCCAAATGGGTTCACACTCATTTCAACTCAAATGGGTTCACACTCGTTTCAACCCAAATGGGTTCACACTCGTTTCAACTCAAATGGGTTCACACTCGTTTCAACTCAAATGGGTTCACACTCGTTTCAACTCAAATGGATTCACACTCATTTCAGCTCAAATGGGTTCACACTCGTTTCAACTTAAATGGGTTCAATTAAAGGATACCTTGTTTTATGTAAACCCTAATGACATGATAGTGGTGATTTGGTTTATGTTAATCAATAAGGACTTAACCCAACCCTATCTAGAGTGATGTAATCACCATCCATTAGTAAGGAGAGAGAGAGAAAGTTTCATTTATGGTTAAAACTCAAATAAAGTACCTTCAATGTATATGAATATGCAGGATTAGGGTATGATCCACTTATGAGAGAATCATGAAAACCCTAATTAAGATAATTGATTAGTCTTAACCTAATTTGAAAGCATCAATGATGATGTTTCTCATTCATGATGATGCTATGAGCTCATTTCACTATGAAGTGAATAGTAAACCCTAATTCTAGGGTAATCATGAGTAATGTGAATAGTAAACCCTAGTTCATAGTAATATGTTGAAATGAACAATAAACTCTAAACTCATGTTATTCCTTTAAGCATGAATTGTATGATCAAGATATGAGATGAGGAATTATTATTCCCAATCATAATGCAAGGGGTGAATAACCCTAAATGATGTAAACAAGGGAATCTTACCCTTTGTAAGGACATAAAAGTATAACCTTTGAATTGAAGGGTTAATTCTGTCTTATTGACTGCTGATCTGATTATGAATTGTTGATTATTATCAATTGAATTAATCATGCAGGTTCTTATAAGAGAATAATCATATCCAGGTAAGGATCATGACGTCATATTCATTGAAAGCATGTCAATATCTTATGAACGGAAATAACTATGTTGCCTAGATGCAAGTGGCATCATATGAAACTGATATGCCTTAAGGGCCATGAATGACATCAAGGTCATGCTAATAGATGACTTGATGCTGACATGTCATGTGATAGCAAGTGTTATTATGATATAAGGGTGTGAACACCCATGTTCCTGAATTATAGTGATAAGATGATTAAGAATTGATATCCATCTGATAAAGGATATGAGTAATACCTGTTACATTTAGTATTCTTCTGTTATAGCCATGTTTAGTACTTAAATGTTTGGAAACATGTATGATGCTAAAAGAATACTGAAATGTACCTAATAATCAAGTATAATCATATCATGTAGAGCCCTGATCATAGATCCATAATTGTCAGAGTTTAAATGATGGTGAAATAGGTTTTCCTAAGGGAACTCCTGGATCACATACTTTAGAGTATGTGGGGAATATGGATGTGTATATCCTTACATCCTAGTGTAGGAGTTGATTTGGATGTATCTTAATCCATCAGCCCTTCACTATATGCTTATACCGGGATGATGTAACACTATTCTCCCAAAGGAATCTTTATACCGCATCGATGAGAGATAAACATGAAATCTTTCGATAGTGAAGAGAGTGCAGAATGCCACTGTGACTCTAATAGCGAAGTACCAGAATACCCTGGTGAGCTATATTAGCAGAGACACTAGATGTCCTGCATGTTTATCCTCATTCTGACTGAGGTAGTTGAAGGTCATGAGAATCCAGCTCTTTCAATGACCTAGTATGATACCGATGCGACTTACTAGTGATCAGTTGGATCATGAGCGGTATACCTCATCTCCGCAGGGCATAATGATGTTTGTAAAACATAATCAACCACGTAGCATAACTGCTTAGGTTGAACTACGAGGAACATTGATTGATATTACAATGCTTGCATTTAATATCCTATTCAAGTATTAGTATACATGTTCTTCATATTCCTTAATAAAGATGAGTAATTGTTATCAAGCCTGATGTGAGTATTCTAAGTTACCTGCTCATGATATTCCTTGATTGCTTTTAACAAAGTTTCTGGCGGAGAGTTATAACTCTCGCTGGGACAATTATTTAAAATTGTCTCACCCCGTAGATTTTCTACCTTTAGGTGGACGTCGTGGTCGAAGGAACCAATCTGCAGGTGGACAGCAGCAGCAGCGGAAAAACCAGGAGCAGCAGTGATTTCAGGTGGAAACACTGTGCTGTCTAGTCTTGTAGATAGAATAGTCTTATGTCGTCTCTGTACACTCAGGTCCTAGGAGTTTGTTGATTTGAGAATTTTGAAGTCTTGAGATTTTGTATCACAATGTATATAATCACTCGAGAAGTGATTTATTAGAGATGTAAACAGTTCATCTTACTTTTATGAAAGGAGTTTCAAGTTTTCGAGATCTCATTTTCGAAAGGTTTTAATTTATCATGATTTTTCGTATTCCGTTGTTAATCGAACCGCTTCCACTACGTTTATCTTGTGTTTTAGAGATCAGAGCCCACAATTAGTGGTATCAGAGCTCTAGGTTCGCTGAGTCTATAGAGACATAGGACTTAGAGTGTCAAGTCTATCCTTAGTACTTCTTTCTTATCTAATAGAGTCTTCTGCTCCTCAGGAGAAGAAGATAATTAAGGATGTATGGACCACAGGAGGAGTACGAGGCCAAAAGTAGTGTTTCTACACCTCGATAAGGTGCAAGGAACCTAGAAATAGAGCAACCTGTACCTGAGCCACCTATGGAGCCACCTCAGTTTGACCCAGCTGACATGGGAAACCCAGCTGTTCAGACCATGTTTGGGCAGTTTATGACTGCCATGACACACATAACAGATAGGATGCCTATGCCTGCACCTAGGGCACCTACCCAACCTGAAGGACAAGGTATCGGTAAGACGTTCGAGCGACTTCGTCGTGTCAGAGCAACCGAATACTTTGGAACAGCTGATCCGGAAGATGCCGATCTCTGGTTAACTGAGTTGGAGAAAGCTTTCCGAATCCTCAACATCCCCGAAGGTGAGAAGGTTAGACATGCTGTCTATCTTCTCAAAGGCAGTGCTGGTCACTGGTGGACCATGGAAGAGCAGAAGAGGCCTGGGATAGAGATCTCGTGGGAAGACTTTCATCGGGAATTTGTCCACAAATATTTTCCAAAGACTTTCCTGGATGAGAAGATCTCTCAGTTTGAGAGACTGAGGTAGGGTATGATGAACATTAGCGAGTATGAGGCTAAGTTCATGGAGTTGTTGCAATTATGTCCGCATATGGCTACCACAGATGAAGAAAGGATTAGGAGGTTTGAGAAGGGTTTGAATGCCGACATGACTACTCCTGTGTCTGCACTAGAAAACCGGGAGAAATTCTCTACCTTTGTTGAGTCAGTCCGAAGGATAGAGAGATCCGTAGTCGAGAAAAGACAAACCCAAAAGAGATATCCACAGTTCCAGGGATCTTCATCTAGAGACTTTAAGAAGCCTAGATTCTCTGCATCTACACCTCCACCACCCGGATCTAGTTCTCAGACTCAGTGGTCCCCAAGTAGAGGTAGAGGACGAGATTTACCGCCACGAGAGACTCATAGTTCAGCATCAATGTCGGTCACATGACCACCAAGACCACAACAACTGGAAAGAAGTTGTTACAACTGTGGGAAGGTGGGACATCTGATGAAGGACTGCAGGTCTAGGTCTGTCAGTGTGACACAGCCTCTGAGGAAGAATCAACATGGATCAAAGAGAAGGCAGTCTCAAGGAGCAGCTAGAGGACGTGGGCAAGCGTCTCAGGCTGGATCGTCAGCACCAACTCAACCTCAGGCGACAGCAAGGTTCTATGCTATGAACCCACCAGAAGCAGTGGTCAATCCACGGGTTGTGGCAGGTCAGATGGAACTTTTATATTCTGATGTGTCTAAATCTTGTGTGGTATCTGTTTTGATTGACCCGGGTGCTACACACTCTTTTATCACTCGAAGAGTGATTCGTAACTGCAATATGACAGTTAGTCATAGGGCAGATAGCTTATTGCTTGAAACTCCATTGAGAGGTTCTGCTGTTTTGCAAGAGGTATGCTCTCCCTACATTCTCTTCTTTTCTGATCATCGCATTCAAGTGGATCTTATACCACTTGATATACAAGGATTTGATATAATCCTTGGAATGGATACCTTAGAAAGGTATAGAGTTGTCTTGGGTTGTGAATCCAAGCAGGTTGTGTTTGCTGATAAGAGCAACACATGGATCTTTCAAGGAGAGAGAAAGATTCTACCCACCTATCTTGTGTCTGCTATGGTTGCTAATAAGCTGATGAGGCAAGGATGTTATGCATTCTTGGCCCATGTGATAGATACCACCATGAAGAGTCCTAACCTTGCTGAATTTCCTATAGTCAGGGAATTTGAAGATGTATTTCCTAAAGAACTTCCAGGTATGCCACCGCCTCGGGAAATTGATTTTGAAATCAATTTGATCCCAGATACCCAACCCATAGCACAAACACCATATAGGATGGCGCCTGCTGAGATGGCAGAACTCAAGAAACAGCTTCAAGAATTGCTTGAGAAAGGTTTTATTCGACCAAGTACTTCACCTTGGGATGCTCCGGTCTTGTTTGTTAAAAAGAAGGATGGATCAATGCGGTTGTGCATTGATTACAGACAACTAAATAAAGTAATGATAAATAATAAGTACCCTCTGCCGAGAATTGATGATCTTTTTGACCAGTTGCGTAGTGCAACCATCTTCTCGAAGATAGACTTGAGTTTTGGATGCCGGAGTTATCTTTTCTTGGACATGTGGTATCTGCCTCGAGAATTCGTGTTGACCCTAAAAAGGTAGAGTCTGTTCTACAATGGGAACAACCAAAGACACCGATGGAGATTCGTAGTTTCTTAGGGTTGGCTGGCTATTATCGAAGGTTCATTAAGAACTTCAGTTCTATAGCCCTACCCTTGACGAAGTTGACCCGGAAAGATGTTTCTTTTACTTGGAGTGACAAGTGTCAACAGTCCTTTCAGTTATTGAAGGAAAGATTGACAAGTGCACCTGTACTTGTGTTACCTGAGAAAGGCAAAGGATACATAGTTTTCTGTGATGCCTCCAAGAATGGACTCGGATGTGTGCTGATGCAGGATAAGCATGTGATTTCTTTTGCTTCTCGACAACTTAAGAAACATGAGGAGAATTATCCGACACATGATTTAGAGTTAGCAACTGTGGTTCATGCCTTGAAAATATGGAGACACTATTTATATGGAGAAGCATTCCAGGTTTTCACTGATAATAAGAATCTTAAGTATATCTTCTCTCAGCATGACCTTAACATGAGGAAACGTCGCTGGATGGAGTTAATTAAGGATTATGATTGTACGATAGATTACCATTCAGGGAAGGCCAATGTAGTTGCAGATGCCTTGAGTAGGAAATCAGTAACATCATCCTCTGATAGGGCACAATTAAATTCTTTAGTATTCCCTAGGAGAGATATGTTTATCTCCTTAAGGCAAGACAATGTACAGATGAAGGTGTCATGGATTGCCGGGTTGTTGGCTGAGATGCATATCAAACCCACCCTAAGAGAGCAGATTAAGGATGCACAGCAAGTTGATGCTGCAGTGCAGCAGATCAAATCAGATGATCAAGTGGCATGCTATCATGGGAAAATGATAGTGCCAGATGTGGATAACCTGAGGAAGATAGTCCTGGAGGAAGCTCATACTTCTATGTATGCTATGCATCCAGGAAGCACCAAGATATATCGAAACTTGAAAGATATGTATTGGTGGCCTGGGATGAAGAAGGATGTAGCTGAGTTTGTTCTGAGGTGTCTGGTGTGTCAGCAAGTTAAAGATGAACACCAGAAGCCTGTAGGAACAATGCAACCTTTTCCCATACCACAGTGGAAGTGGGATCATGTAACCATGGACTTTGTTGTTGGCCTACCTAGGACAAACAAAGGACATGATTCCATTTGGGTAATTGTTGATAGGTTGACTAAGACAGCGCATTTCTTACCTGTCAAAACAACCTATTCTGCTGAAAGGTTATCCCAGTTATATGTTCAAGAGATAGTGCGTTTTCACGGAGTTCCTGTCACCATAGTTTCTGACAGAGGTCCTCAGTTTACAAGTAGTTTTTGGGAACAGCTACATAGGGAACTAGGCACCCAATTAAGGTTTAGTACAGCCTTTCATCCACAGACTAATGGACAGTCGGAAAGGACTATACAGACCTTGGAAGACTTATTGAGAGCATGTGTTCTCCAGTTCACAGGAAGTTGGGATCTGCACCTAAGCTTGATAAAGTTTGCCTATAACAATAGCTATCAACATAGTATTGATATGGCACCTTATGAAGCCTTGTATGGTAGACGTTGTAGATCACCCTTATGCTGGTATGAGACTGGTGAACATCAGTTGTTAGGTCCTGATCTTGTACAGCAGACTACGGAGAAGATTAAAGTAATACAACAACAGATTAAGACTGCACAGGTTAGGCAGAATTCATATGCTGACAAGCGTCGTAGACCGTTGGAGTTCCAGGTTGGAGACAGAGTGTATCTCAAGGTCTCGCCTTGGAAAGGAGTCCTTCGCTTTGGAAGGAAAGAGAAGTTAGCTCCTAGATTTATGGGGCCTTATCCAATCATTGAACGGATTGGAAAGGTAGCCTATAGACTAGAGTTACCACCAGAATTACAAAAACTACACCCTGTGTTTCACATTTCTATGTTAAGGAAATGTCATCCTGATACCGAGTCAGTTCTACAACCTATGGAAATAGAATTGAACGAAGATATAACTTATGAGGAAGGACCAGTGTCAATCCTTGATAACAGAATTAAAAAGCTAAAGAAGAAAAATATAAGTCTTGTAAAAGTCCTCTAGAATCACCGTGGTGTTGAAGAAGCCACTTGGGAACTAGAGGAAGAGATAAGAAGGAAATACTCTGCTCTTTTCTCTTAATATGTTTTATCGATTTCGGGGATGAAATCCTTGTAAGGGGTGGATAATTTGTAACATCCCTAACCTGGGTTATGAATTAACCCTAGGTGTTTTGCCTAAATATGTAATTAAATCCTTGTGATTATCTTTTGGCATTAATTAAGTTCCTAAGGAACATACATTTTCATTTCTGTCCTTTTTAAACAATGATTGTAGTATTGTTTGGTAATACAGGGACCTATGTGCAAATTAACCAATTGGAGGGGTTAACTTGCAAATTACACAGGTTAAGGTGTTCCTCTAACAAAGAGACATCATATGAATGAATATGATGAGGTATTATGGATTTCCCAAGTTTGGGCACCAAGGTGCAGCTTGTGGAGCAATCCTTGTGCTTAAAACCCTAATTTTGGTGTAAAAGTGCAATTTACCCAAAATGAGGGGTGCAACTTGTGATATACACTTTCTGGAATATCTTTTATGACTTTTGACATTATTTAAAGTTATAATAATGAAGGAGGCACTTCATTTGAATAATCATATTATAAGAAATACCTTTGTAATTAAACCACCAAAGTTGTAAGTAAAGGAGACCCTTATATGTGTATGTGCACCATAGTGACAAGTTGACCTTCCTTGCCTTTAGTCCTTGGTCTTAGAAGAAGTTTTGCCTTAGATATGAAGAGGAGGGACGTGCCTAAAAGAAAGGAAGGACCTAGTTGTGAAAAGGAGGAGTAAGTTGTCCTTATGATGAAAATAACCTCAAAGTATATATGATCCTTTCCTTTGCAACCAAAGGCAACGTTTCCTTTCTTCCCTTCTTATTCCCTTGCTTAGACTGACTTAGGACAGAGCTCAGGAGTAGAGGAAGATGACCAAGTTCATCTAGGTAATCTTTTATCATCATCTTGCTCGAATTCATGGAGGAAACCAGGTTACAAGGTTGGTTTCATGGTTATCTTACTTAGCTTTCTCTTCCTAGCCGATCCTTCCCAACTTTTCCTTGAAGAAACAACCTTGGATGACCTGTGGAGCTCAAGCCACCATTAAAGTTTCGAAGCTTGGAAGCTTGGAGTTCTAGGAACAACGTTTGAGGTGGGTTTTATAACTCTACACCTTGCTTTGTTATGCATACTTTTATTCTTGCAAATAATAGTTAGTTCTTCTTCTTCCCCATCTTTCTTTGCACTCTTGCAAGCTTTTTCGTGAAGAACAGACCTTGGTTTCAAGGTTGAAGATGAAGGGCATTAATACCTATGTTGGTCCTTATTCAACTTTACTAAACGATCTTGGACCAATAAGTCTAAACAGTTTGCACTCGTTTCAACCCAAATGGGTTCACACTCGTTTGTGTTGGTATGTATGCCCTGAGAGCCAATCATGGGATGATTGGTGGGATACATTAAGATTGATTTGATAAACATCAAAGGCAAGCTTCCAATTCATTCTGGTTCAGTCATATGAGATAGTGATAGAACAGATTGAATGTCTAGAGAATGACAGTACTCAATGACGTATGCCTTCAGGTTGAGGACCTCAACGATGAGATCATACGGATGCTAAGAGTTTGTACATTCTTGTTATGTCCCTAGTCGGATGTCATTGTGGAAGGTAGATAGACAGCAATGACACACAAGACTAGATTGTGGTGTTGGTTGATGACAGAATCTCATTAGTCATGATATAGAGATATCAAACCAAACACATAGGTACTTGTTAGAGAACAAGGTACCAGACAGACCCACCGTGAGTTTGACACATGGAACCATGAGATGGTAGTCACAGTCAGTACTCACAGTGATGGTGGTGAGTGTGATTCTTAGACCTGAAATCACTACACTAAACACATGTCGTTGGGCACACTTTGACATCATCAAACGCAGTCCTGAAACATGGGTTGTTATAAAGGTGATGATTGGGTGGCTTTGACACATGGGGCTATTGAGGGGTGAGTGATAGATATGGGATTTGTCCCTCCTGAGGGAGTTTGATATCCAAGGCCACTTGATGAGTAGGATTGAGATAGGCGTGCGCACGCATGTGTGAATCAGTATGTGATATTGATGTCATACATATCTCCTTCAATCTACTATGAGATCAAGAAAGTGAATGAACGTTGACAGGATGACTGTTCCATGCCTTGAGTTCATTCGAGATATCAGTGAAAAAGGAATTATACATTCACTGTAACACCATTCACGGATTGTAGGATGAAAGTTGTTCTCCAACTTTCTACTTTCACTTGGGTAGCACTGATGTGTGACTAGGCACCGCTCTTTGCTTGTGAAGTCATAAGTGTTATGGACTTTCACTGCCAACGTGAAATGGACCTGCAGGGTCACACACATAGGATTTAACCTGGAAGAGGAGTTTTATCCAAAAGCAATGTTTAGATTGATTACTAAAGGAGTTTAGTAGTTCAATTAAACACTCAATCAGTCGATAGCTCAATATCATATGGTTCAAGGTGTTGGACGCATTGATTGGAGTATCAGATTGATTGGAATCACAATTGACTGATTTTGCCCAACCTGTGCTCCCAACCGATCGGCTCATGTGATGAACCGGTCGGCTGAGGTGCTGAACCGGTCGGCTGGAGTGTCCAGGCTGATCGGCTCATGCCCAGGTTGAAACGACCGGTTCAAGAGTTGAACCGATCGGCTCAACTGGTGCAACCGACCAGTTGGGAAAGTCATGTCGGCAAGAATTTTCCTTTGGTTTCAAATTGCCCAATTCGATTGGGAAGAACATTGGTATACGATACCAATTGAGAACGAAACAAGGAAAGTCTTTTTGATCCGGATTAGGACCATGAACCGATCGGTTCAGGGCACCAACCGATCGGTTGGAGTGCCCCAAACGATCGGCTCAGGTCCAACCGATCGGCTCAATGGCCGAACCGATCGGTTCAGTTGTGAACCGATCATTTCAAGTTGCGAACCGGTTGCCTTTTGTTGAAAATTCTCGAACCCTTCTACTCCTGCTTTAGTCCCATATTGCCGGGCACAGAGAACCCTGTCCCATGACCCGCCTATATATATAGGGGTATTGGGGGCTTCTCAAAGTACAACTCAATGCAAGCCGGTTGCTTTGCGAAGTTGTCGTTCTCTCTGGTTTTGGTAACCGTGAGAGATCCCGAGCAAGTGCTTCCCACAAAAGGGAGGTGCATCAAGGGAAGGACAACTGCAGTTGCAACTGGTAGCAGGAGAGTGTGTTGGCGACTAGTACGTCAACAGAAGGGTGCGACTCCTTCCACTTCCTTGTGGGACAAGGAGAGTGGAGTTCCAGGTGGTCCCTGTGGACTACTACTGAGGCGGGAGGACACTGCCGCTCAGGAGGACAACTGTCATCCGACAGTCTGGTAGGAGGAGGAGTCGTCAGTCTCGGTGCGACCAGGAGCTGCACAGACACCGTCCAAGACCGGAGTTGAAGACCGCGCATTGCGCGAGGTATTGTCGCCGAGCAAGCCTTGGGACAAGGTATGATTCCATAAACCATCCTTTCCTATTATATAGACGTTGACGCGTTTGCTCGGTATGGGTTGGGGGAGAAATTTTTTTTGTTTCCGCTGCCTTCTCTGTCTCCCCTAAAACCCAACAGTGGTATCAGAGCCACATCAACTGCTCTATATTTTAGGAATATCGATATGATCGATTTTGGTTTGTCGCCTTTATTTATTGCATACGATGCGAATAATATTGGCTTTATGCATGTCCAATCCTAAATCCACAAATCCCAAATTACATATATGATATGTATTATTAATGCACTCGATACGCGTCACCCTTAAACGAGTTTTGTGGTGGATGCGTGTAGCATGATTATGGCCTATAAACCCCTATCTGTGTGTGGTTGTTTGTGGTTGCTTGCATCTCGGTCTGCGCACCGATCTTCCCTCTCTTATTCCTGATGTAACTCGAAATAATTCGAGATTCTTTCCTACCTTTGCTCCCCCCGAATGTAACTCGGGGTTTCTTCTTTTAAAGCAATGTAATAATTAGGATAGATTTTTATTTCCTGTTATGTCGAAGACCGGTGGACATCAAGACGACAGCTGAAACGATCGGTTCAAGGCGTGAACCGATCGGTTGACGTTCCAGACGGTCGGTTCAAGGAGTGAACCGATCGGTTGATGACCGGTTCGAGGAGCGAGACAAGTGGGTGGCGGACATGACGAGATGCACGACGACCAGGTGAACCGATCGGTTGGAGGAGCCAACCGATCGGCTGGTGGCACCCAGACGACCGACTGGAGAGTACAGATCATTCATGTGATGAGTTGATCAACTCGGATGGAAAGGCACAGAGTTCATCTTGTACAAGTTGCATGTGATGTAGACCTAGATGACCGTGATTCCTCTTGGCTCGAGGAATCACATTAGGATGGCCATAATCATCACTTTTTATCATTTGTGCATGTTTTCTGTGGGATATAGCATGTATATGATATGTACTATGTATTGTGGTGATTGGATATGTATATGTATATAAAACCAAATCCCTCATTAAAATATTAAGTTTTAGATGCCTTCCAAATGCGACACACGTGAAAAACTTGTTCGACCAAGTGTGGGCACGCCCTAGCGTGGTGCACCGTCTACCTCGTGGAAGCGTGAAGGATGAATGTGTGGGTCTGCCCTAGCAGGGTGCACGTTCATCGTGTTTGCTTTGGGTCAGACTTAACAAGGTGATCTAGATGGGATCTAGTACCTTGAGGCATGGAGATGATCATTGCAAAGAGTTGTATATGACATCTTATCAAGAGTTGCATATGATGCAATTGGCAACAGTTGCCTACCTGAAAGATCTATGTTGTGGGTGATAGCCCTAGCTGGTCCATGGCTTAGAGGATTTTAGGATCTTGCCCACTAGAAGGTTGTACGCTGCAATCTTCCGAATTGATGGTGAGGGCTATCAATTTGAAGTAAAATAGTGGGAGCGATAATTAATTAAAGGCCTAATTTTATCATCAACTTTTCAAATCAATCAAACAAGTCAAAAGAGTTTTGGACTAAAATTGCATATATTTCCTTTTGTTAATATAAATGGTTAATCAACAAATCACTTTATTTGCGATCGGTCTTTGAGACCAACAAATTAAATGGGAATAATTCCACGACTGGTTAGGACGATGAGAAGTGTTCTCAACAAGGAGAGAAAGCTCTAAGTCCTAGTTATACCAGAACCAGATGAACTCGATCCCACCACATCAATGGCTGAAAGTATGCTTATGGAAGCATACCAAGGATGACATTGATGAAGAGTGCTTGATGTTGTGTTCTCTGAACTGTGAGTTGCAGAGACAACATGAGACATATGATGTCTCCAAAACACTGTCCTAGTATGGCATGATAGAAGGAGATCCAGTAAGGTATTCACACACTCAATGTGATTGGGTATGTGGAAAGACCTGACTAAGAAGGATTCCATCTGAGCCAAGAGTTGGCTATTGGTGTGATACTGCAAATGTTGTGAGAATCATACAATTCATGATAATCTACAACATGAACAACTTTGACAAGCGTTGACAGAGTTGTTGGACATGTTGAGGATAGTAGAGGCAAAGATGAAGAAAGACATACCATAGTCTTTGATGTGATCAAAGAAAAGGTAATTCTTAAGGGCAAGGACAAGGGCAAAGCTAAGAAGTGTTCTGATGCTAGCCAGAAATCCAAGCTGTCTTCAGCCTCAAGGCACATGGGGAAAGGGTGTATGAGGGATTTCCCTCTATATCTGGAAGAACAAAAGAAGATGAAGGAGGGGATGGAGATCTCCAACTAAGGTATCATGAAATGAACCACTTCTTTATCCGAGGTATATGATACCAAGATATGGATATGTCATATATGATATGCAATATCCGCAAAGAAGTGATGGCCTTTGTGAAAGGACCAAGAAAGAAGTACCCATCATTGGAGCAAGTGTTGCTGCCATAGATAGGAGTACCTTTCAGTTCATTTCAGCCTAAAGGACACGAAATAGAGTTGAGAACTACTATTTCATATATTTCCAATAGATAGAAACACTTTATTATTGCATATTGTATGACAATGATGGCAATTAATAAAGTTGATGTTTCAATCTCAAAGATATGATCTTTGTGGCAATGCCTTGTTTATCTTGTAATACCTGGTATGTATAAGATAAAATGATACCTTGGAGCTATAGATAACTCAAACAATCAAATTAGCATCAATCATGAGAAATTCATTTCTAGTTTCCATATCATGGATAAATCTAGACTCTTTTGGTTAAAGAACCAGTAAGAGACATGAATCTCTTGTAAATGATTAATCAATCTTCACTAATGGTAGTGGGAGAATGATTGTCCTATTAGGTATAATACATGTGATGTATTTACATACCTATTGGAACAAATGCTAATACTTCAAACGGTGTTTAGAGAAATACCAATGTGAATATCTTGAAGTGTTCAAGATTATCATAGATGAAGTACAAATTTGGTAAAGTGTTAATTCTTGATGAGATCAATGAATGAAAGACTTGAACCAAATGTTTGAGATCCTTATGAGTGATTATGATAGTGTATCATAGTGAACTCATGATTAAGGCATAGTGATGTCTAAATCAAGAAGGAATCATACTCTAAGGAGTTAGAGAATGATTATCGAATAACTGAATTCTTCTTAATAAAAGAATGCCCCACACTAATAAAGGAAATTAAGAATCACAAGGGTTGTGAGTTCTTATATCCTTAACAGATACACCTCAATTATCTATGTGATTAGTTGTTCATGTGATGAGTCAACTATCTAGATGAATATGAGGAACCGAATCTTGAGTTATGGTTTATGACCATTACATCCTAAATGACATCCATGTGAACCATAAGGTATGACCTTGATGGTAGCACTCATTGGATCATATCCATAAGTGCAAATGAGTCTTAAGTGTTAAGACACAAGGATAACATTTTGAGAAGGATGATGCTTGTTGATTGCAACTTAATGACTAAGACATTTGGCATATGGATACTAAAACCGCATTCCTATGAGGAATAAAACCAGGATGTGTACGTGACACAGCCTATAAGGTTTATGAATACACTAATGTAAATGAAGTCTATAAGTTACAATGGACTTATCAATGTGATTGATTGAGTACAAGCAACTCAGAATTGGATCTTTACTTTGATGATATAGTCAAAGGGTTTGACTGATATGTCAAAGATAAAGAAGGGATCTGTGATTTAGTGGGAGCGTGTTCACATTCCACATGTTGATGTGAAATGTAAATGTTCTAGAATGGAAATCCAAAAGTGGAAATTATCTTTAAGGAAGATGGAGATGTTTCCTATGTGATAGGAATAGAGATCTATAGAGATAGTTCTTGACAAATCTCTTGACCTGGAAAAGAGAGAGCATACATTGGCAATCTGTACTGAAGGGTTCAGTATGCACAGATTCAGTGGGAGAAAATTTGTCCATGTTATATGGATATTAGTATCCCAAGGCCAAGTGTCCAATTCTTATAAAGAATGGGAACACTAAGAATAGATATGGATATATCATGTATGTAATCATCCCATTGTCTTGCATGTATGACATGGCAAGAATAAAATGCATTCATCATCTTGTATGTAGGACATGGCAATATGATGTGCTCATCCTGATAACTCGTATGTAGGACATGACGAGTGGATGTCTGTCTACTTCCAATAAGGGTTATTGGAATACCATAAGAACTTGATAAGTACTTGGGAAGTACTAGTTCTATGGAGATAAGGAAGAGTTTGATGTAAAGAGTTACATTGATGCGAACTTCCGAAAGGACAGAAAATAAATCGCAAAATATATATAGGATATATAAAAGTGAAAGTTTGTTGATAATTGGAAGTGTTCCAATAAAACCATTTAAAAGGGAAATGCCGAGTATCTGTGTGTTAGAGAACAGCAGTGGATACTATATGGATCTGAAGGTTCATGAGATGAACTTATATTCCACTCATTGATGACAAGTCTGGAATCCTTGATCATGCAATGTGGCTAAAGGTTAGCAATGGAATACTAGATCGCATATTACGGCAACTCCATCTCATACGTGTGACGTACAACGAAGAGATGAGAGACATGCAATTTATACGGACCTTGGCAAGGTGTTGCCATTACTCACTATGTTGGCACTAGAGCAGAGTGACATGTGGGACATGTTTAGAGATCACTATGAATATGATTCAAGGGTGATTGGCTCGCAGTGCAAGTGGGAGTCTGTTGGTATGTATGCCCTGAGAGCCAATCATGGGATGATTGGTGGGATACATTAAGATTGATTTGAAAAACATCAAAGGCAAGCTTCCAATTCATTCTGGTTCAGTCATATGAGATAGTGATAGAACAGATTGAATGTCTAGAGAATGACAGTACTCAATGACATATGCCTTCAGGTTGAGGACCTGAACGATGAGATCATACGGATGCTAAGAGTTTGTACATTCTTGTTATGTCCCTAGTCGGATGTCATTGTGGAAGGTAGATAGACAGCAATGACACACAAGACTAGATTGTGGTGTTGGTTGATGACAGAATCTCATTAGTCATGATATAGAGATATCAAACCAAACACATAGGTACTTGTTAGAGAACAAGGTACCAGACAGACCCACCGTGAGTTTGACACATGGAACCATGAGATGGTAGTCACAGTCAGTACTCACAGTGATGGTGGTGAGTGTGATTCTTAGAACTGAAATCACTACACTCAACACATGTCGTTGGGCACACTTTGACATCATCAAACGTAGTCCTGAAACATGGGTTGTTATAAAGGTGATGATTGGGTGGCTTTGACACATGGGGCTTTTGAGGGGTGAGTGATAGATATGGGATTTGTCCCTCCTGAGGGAGTTTGATATCCAAGGCCACTTGATGAGTAGGATTGAGATAGGCGTGCGCACACATGTGTGAATCAGTATGTGATATTGATGTCATACATATCTCCTTCAATCTACTCTGAGATCAAGAAAGTGAATGAACGTTGACAGGATGACTGTTCCATGCCTTGAGTTCATTCGGGATATCAGTGACAAAGGAATTATACATTCACTGTAACACCATTCACGGATTGTAGGATGAAAGTTGTTCTCCAACTTTCTACTTTCACTTGGGTAGCACTGATGTGTGACTAGGCACCGCTCTTTACTTGTGAAGTCATAAGTGTTATGGACTTTCACTGCCAACGTGAAATGGACCTGCAGGGTCACACACATAGGATTTAACCTGGAAGAGGAGTTTTATCCAAAAGCAATGTTTAGATTGATTACTAAAGGAGTTTAGTAGTTCAATTAAACACTCAATCAGTCGATAGCTCAATATCATATGGTTCAAGGTGTTGGACGCATTGATTGGAGTATCAGATTGATTGAAATCACAATTGACTGATTTTTCCCAACCTGTGCTCCCAACCGATCAGCTCATGTGATGAACCGGTCGGCTGAGGTGCTGAACCGGTCGGCTGGAGTGTCGAGGCTGATCGGCTCATGCCCAGGTTGAAATGACCGGTTCAAGAGTTGAACCGATCGGCTCAACTGGTGCAACCGACCAGTTGGGAAAGTCATGTCGGCAAGAATTTTCCTTTGGTTTCAAATTGCCCAATTCGATTGGGAAGAACATTGGTATACGATACCAATTGAGAACGAAACAAGGAAAGTCATTTTGAGCCGGATTAGGACCATGAACCGATCGGTTCAGGGCACCAACCGATCGGTTGGAGTGCCCTAAACGATCGGATCAGGTCCAACCGATCGGCTCAATGGCGGAACCGATCGGTTCAGTTGTGAACCGATCATTTCAAGTTGCGAACCGGTTGCCTTTTGTTGAAAATTCTCAAACCCTTCTACTCCTGCTTTAGTCCCGTATTGCCGGGCACAGAGAACCCTGTCCCATGACCCGCCTATATATATAGGGGTATTGGGGGCTTCTCAAAGTACAACTCAATGCAAGCCGGTTGCTTTGCGAAGTTGTCGTTCTCTCTGGTTTTGGTAACCGTGAGAGATCCCAAGCAAGTGCTTCCCGCAAAAGGGAGGTGCAGCAAGGGAAGGACATCTGCAGTTGCAACTGGTAGCAGGAGAGTGTGTTGGTGACTAGTACGTCAATAGGAGGGTGTGACTCCTTCCACTTCCTTGTGGGACAAGGAGAGTGGAGTTCCAGGTGGTCCGTGTGGACTACTACAGAGGCGGGAGGACACTGCCGCTCAGGAGGACAACTGTCATCCGACAGTCCGGTAGGAGGAGGAGTCGTCAGTCCCGGTGCGACCAGGAGCTGCACAAACACCGTCTAAGACTGGAGTTGAAGACCGCGCATTGCGCGAGGTATTGTCGCCGAGCAAGCCTCGGGACAAGGTATGATTCCACAAACCATCCTTTCCTATTATATAGACGTTGACGCGTTTCCTCGGTATGGGTTGGGGGAGAAAATTTTTTTGTTTCCACTGCCTTCTCTGTCTCCCCTAAAACCCAACAGTTTCAACCCAAATGGGTTCATACTCGTTTCAAATCAAATGGGTTCACACTCGTTTCAACTCAAATGGGTTCACACTCGTTTCAACCCAAATGGGTTTACACTCGTTTCAACCCAAATGGGTTCACACTCGTTTCAACCCAAATGGGTTCACACTCGTTTCAACTCAAATGGGTTCACACTCGTTTCAACTCAAATGGGTTCACACTCATTTCAACCCAAATGGGTTCACACTCGTTTCAACTCAAATGGGTTCACACTCGTTTCAACTCAAATGGGTTCACACTCGTTTCAACCCAAATGGGTTCACACTCGTTTCAACTCAAATGGGTTCACACTCGTTTCAACCCAAATGGGTTCACACTCATTTCAACTCAAATGGGTTCACACTCATTTCAACTCAAATGGGTTCACACTCGTTTCAACTCAAATGGGTTCACACTCGTTTCAGCTCAAATGGGTTCACACTCGTTTCAACTTAAATGGGTTCAATTAAAGGATACCTTGTTTTATGTAAACCCTAATGACATGATAGTGGTGATTTGGTTTATGTTAATCAATAAGGACTTAACCCAACCCTATCTAGAGTGATGTAATCACCATCCATTAGTAAGGAGAGAGAGAGAAAGTACCATTTATGGTTAAAACTCAAATAAAGTACCTTCAATGTATATGAATATGCAGGATTAGGGTATGATCCACTTATGAGAGAATCATGAAAACCCTAATTAAGATAATTGATGAGTCTTAACCTAATTTGAAAGCATCAATGATGATGTTTCTCATTCATGATGATGCTATGAGCTCATTTCACTATGAAGTGAATAGTAAACCCTAATTCTAGGGTAATCATGAGTAATGTGAATAGTAAACCCTAGTTCATAGTAATATGTTGAAATGAACAATAAACTCTAAACTCATGTTATTACTTTAAGCATGAATTGTATGATCAAGATATGAGATGAGGAATTATTATTCCCAATCATAATGCAAGGGGTGAATAACCCTAAATGATGTAAACAAGGGAATCTTACCCTTTGTAAGGACATAAAAGTATAACCTTTGAATTGAAGGGTTAATTCTGTCTTATTGACTGCTGATCTGATTATGAATTGTTGATTATTATCAATTGAATTAATCATGCAGGTTCTTATAAGAGAATAATCATATCCAGGTAAGGATCATGACGTCATATTCATTGAAAGCATGTCAATAGCTTATGAACGGAAATAACTATGTTGCCTAGATGCAAGTGGCATCATATGAAACTGATATGCCTTAAGGGCCATGAATGACATCAAGGTCATGCTAATAGATGACTTGATGATGACATGTCATGTGATAGCAAGTGTTATGATGATATAAGGGTGTGAACATCCATGTTCCTGAATTATAGTGATAAGATGATTAAGAATTGATATCCATCTGATAACTGATATGAGTAATACCTGTTACATTTAGTATTCTTCTGTTATAGCCATGTTTAGTACTTAAATGTTTGGAAACATGTATGATGCTAAAAGAATACTAAAATGTACCTAATAATCAAGTATAATCATATCATGTAGAACCCTGATCATAGATCCATCATTGTCAGAGTTTAAATGATGGTGAAACAGGTTTTCCTAAGGGAACTCCTGGATCACATACTTTAGAGTATGTGGGGGAATATGGATGTGTATATCCTTACATCCTAGTGTAGGAGTTGATGTGGATGTATCTTAATCCATCAGCCCTTCACTATATGCTTATACCGGGATGATGTAACACTATTCTCCCAAAGGAATCTTTATACCGCATCGATGAGAGATAAACATGAAATCTTTCGATAGCGAAGAGAGTGCAGAATGCCACTGTGACTCTAATAGCGAAGTACCAGAATACCCTGGTGAGCTATATTAGCAGAGACACTAGATGTCCTGCATGTTTATCCTCATTCTGACTGAGGTAGTTGAAGGTCATGAGAATCCAGCTCTTTCAATGACCTAGTATGATACCGATGCGACTTACTAGTGATCGGTTGGAGCATGAGCGGTATACCTCATCTCCGTAGGGCATAATGATGTTTGTAAAACATAATCAACCGCGTAGCATAACTTCTTAGGTTGAACTACGAGGAACATTGATTGATATTACATTGCTTGCATTTAATATCCTGTTCAAGTATTAGTATACATGTTCTTCATATTCCTTAATAATGATGAGTAATTGTTATCAAGCCTGCTGTGAGTAATCTAAGTTACCTGCTCATGATATTCCTTGATTGCTTTTAACAAAGTTTCTGGCGGAGAGTTATAACTCTCGCTGGGACAATTATTTAAAATTGTCTCACCCCGTAGATTTTCTACCTTTAGGTGGACGTTGAGGTCGAAGGAACCGATCTGCAGGTGGACAGCAGCAGCAACGGCAAAACCAGGAGCAGCAGTGATTTTAGGTGGAAACATTGTGTTGTCTAGTCTTGTAGATAGAATAGTCTTATGTCATCTCTGTACACTCAGGTCCTAGGAGTTTGTTGATCTGAGAATTTTGAAGTCTTGAGATTTTGTATCATAATGTATATAATCACTCGAGAAGTGATTTATCAGAGATGTAAACAGTTCATCTTAATTTTATGAAAGGAGTTTCAAGTTTTCGAGATCTCATTTTTGAAAGGTTTTAATTTATCGTGATTTTTCGTATTATGCTATTAATCGAACCGCTTCCGCTACGTTTATCTTGTGTTTTAGAGATTAGAGCCCACAAGTATGTTGTTGAATCATTTGGTGATTGGTCCTTACGTGACAGCTCAACATTGGTCAACACCAGTACTGGCACCGTCCTCGCTCCGATTTGGGCCGAAAGTCTGTGGGGCTTTGTGCACTATCCTAAATGGAGCATTTTCTGCTTTAGAGACATTCTTGATAGATTGTCGAAGAAAGACATAATGATCAAATGGGGCTTAGAGGTTAATGACAAATGTGCTCTGTGCAAGGTGGGTGCCGAAACAAGATCGCATCTTTTCTTTGAATGTAGTTGGACCAAACAGATGTGGAAGATCGTATGCCTCAGGAATGGGTGGGGGCAGGATGTACCTTCCTCTCTTGAGGAGGCCTTCGAGTGGACAATATGTAAAACTAAATGGACAAAGGTAGTTAGAATCTTCGCCAACCTGTGCTTCACAGGGACCAACTACCTCATATGGTATGAAAGGAACAATAGGACTCATGGGCGTAAGGAGAACAAGCCCGAGGATCTTCTTAAGCGCTTAGCTAAAGAATTAAAATGGCGCATTTTCTGTAAACCTGAGATTTTGCGTAATCTCGAGGTGAACACTCGCTTCTACTGGGGTTTGTTTAGTTAGTCTCCATGTACAACTCTTTGGGTCCGTCTTAGGGTGCCTTGCTCTATTGTATAGTTTACTAAGCACCCCCTTAATGGTTTAATATATTTACCTTACTCCAAAAAAATAGATAAATAACATGTGGATAACTCACCCACTGATATCGTGGCACGCACTCAGGACCTCATCATTATTTTAATGATGATATACACATTACCATTATCTACCCAATACATTTATCTAATTACTTAAATATGACCTTAGACAAGAAATACAAAGCAAATAATAGGAGAAATACCTAGAGAAACTAATATTATAAATGTTCTATTGTAATCTATGGAAGTATGGAAACTATGATATGTAGATTTTCAGAATGTAGACTTGCATCATTTTATATTATTCATAGATACTCATAAGTCAGATACTAGTATATCACATAAAGCAAATATCAGGGCATTGGGGATAGTCTAATCGATCACCATGGAATAGTATTATCGCCTAAAATAGGTATAAAAACAACAAGGATAAATTTTCACTTAAGGAAAACTAATACGTGATTCTAAGGCTAAGGATTTCACAATAACATGAGATATTTTCCTTGTTCTAGGTTTTGAAACTTTGGAGCTTTTTGAACCCTAGTATGGAAATTTTTGATTTTGCATGGATTCTAAGGTACTGGAATATCTATTTTCCTTATTGAATTATTTCTTTTCCCTTTTGAATCCCATGTATATTGTTTGGTAGTGAACTCTAAACTTTTTATAGGTCATTCCTCCTATTCATTATTGTTGGATAATGCTAAATATTATGATAGCACTGAAATTGATCTTGGAATTTGACTCCTGCAACTTTGTTCCCTTTGGGATTTGTCCCTTTAGATCTTTGGGTCCTAGAGGTTGGGTATGTCCTGCCACCCTACACATAGGTTGTAATCTATTAGTAGTCCCACAATATATTGGTTGAAATAGTAGGATACCATGTTGTTATTTCATAGATAATTGAACACATGGAATTGTAGTTATAGATAGAGAAATGATATGACATTTCTTAATCTAATATTTATCGTTAATCATTGCAATTATTTTATATTTTATACCTTGAACCTGAACAATTTTGCATCATTGAAAGCCTTGTGGAATCACCATCTTGAATCATATACACTAAAACATTGATACTTGTTATTCTCTTTTTTCTTAACTAAGTCCACCAATAGGCCCTTCATAGAAGTGATATTAACTTTTGATCATACTTTGTGCCTACATTTTTTTCAAATATCTCAATATAAGAATATAGTACTAGAAATTTCTGACCCCTTTTCTCTTGGTTCATGTCGTGGATCAGTTATCCCTATGGAATATTGCAAGATAGTGGGGCCTGCTCACAGTGAGGTGCCCTTTGTGTGGCATATTATCTTTCTTTATTATCATGATGACGCGGTCCCTCATGTGGACAATACTCTTTTCTTTCCTTTATCTTATGTTGTGCCGAGAAAACAAACATTGTTTTTTCATATTGTTGATGTTATTGAGAACTTTTGTTATCATAGTATTTTGTGCATGGTTTGGAAACTATGTCGCCATATGATCATCAAAGTAGGAAGAGTTGATATTTTAGTAGAAAATTCGTATATGTGAGTAGGTGTAATACAAAGAGTATTTTCTAATATATTTGGTAACAATGTAATCATTTATCATTAAGTAACATTTATATTGTTCATATCCCCCACCTTTTACCGCAAGTTTATTTTTCCTTTTTTCTATTAATTTTTATCCCAGGTAATTATATATAATTTCTTATAGATTTTTCATCCCTATAAGGTCAACTGTGAAAAATTTTGTAATATTAATTAATATTTTCTTTTTAATATTAGTTGATATTGAGGGCCAATTATTCATCCTAGAATGTGGGTTGATCATTTGGTGGTTTACCTCTTTCTTTTCTACCAAATTTATTGATTTTTACTCTTATGATCTCTTTCACATGATGTGAAACCTCAATCTATGAACCTAAGGAAAAATTTGTGAATTCAAAGGTGATGATAACACTAACTCTTTTTAGGAAATACCCAGGTTCTTAATACCTACCTATATTGTAACTAACACCCAAATAAATATTATATTGGTTTGAATGACTATATATCCCTTTTCTGAGTGAGTCACATTGACTTTATTGGGTTGATCAAAAAAGTAAGAGAAGTGTACTTTTCTACATCCTTTTCTATATTGTAATTTTGCTTTCAATAAATTGTCAATATTTTGGATGACCTTGATATTTCCTTGTAATTGGTGTTGTTATGGTATAACTGGTTGGCATTTCCACTAGTGACTCTTATGACTTCTAATTTTTATACCTTACTAGTACAAATTTTCCTTTTTTTATTATCTCACCCTTTGGTTTTTTGCTTTAGATTGACAACATTAGGTTCAATTTTTACTCATTCAACTACTAGATACAATCATATGTTCATTAACTAATTTAAATATTATATGATTTTCAATCTCTATAAGGATGGCTAATGTGATCAGTCATATTCCTATTATAGGTTTAGTTTTGAAAGGGTACACAAGATTATACATGTCAAACATTTTTAGCTCAAACCACTCCTATGATAGAGAAAAATGAATGATAATTTTATTTTGTAACTACTTGACATTGCATGGATTACGTGATCAACCTAATAAGGGTATGCATCATCAATTTATCTATTAATGCATGATTGAGTCATTACCAACACTTCTAGATTCTGTGCGTTGAGGAAAGTGGGAACATACTACATTATAGTGGATATACTTTTTCTTTAGCCGCATGGTTATATGATTCTTTTCAGACTTTCAAGCACAAAACATTAAATTGATATTTGCAATAACAATATATTCATCGTTCATTGGAAGATCAAGTTGTGGCATTTGTGGAAAATATTGTGATCCCATGCTAGAAGGTTTGTATCAGCACCAGCTTCTAGAAACGTGACATTAAGAGTCCTAGGAAACTTCCCTCTCACTTACCATTAGCAACCAATTGAAATCACCATAATTAGGAGGCTGACACGTGTGAAACGTGTGTGCAAAGTATAAGTGCATGTATCGTGTAGGCCTGAGTTTACTTAGGGAATCATAAACCAAAAACTACTACTAAGTGACAACCAATAAGTTAGACGAGTAATTGTTCAAAAGTTGAAGCCGATCTCTCTCTCTAAACGGGAGCTCCCACTTCTCTCTAGGGCTTCTTCCGCTGGGGGGAGGGGTGCCGCTTCCCTTCTGGCATGCCCTCCCCTTGGCCTTTTCAAGAAGCGTGGTCAGAAGAGGTGGATTTCACAAGAGAAAAGGGAGCCAGGCTCGTGTGGCTGCTCCGGTGCTCTGTTGGATCGCAGGGTCCCCTCGGCTGGCTGGAGTGGAAGGAGGAGGGTCGCGCCGCCTAGTCGAGATCTGGATCACGGGGGCGCTCGACTTATGGTCGACTTCAATCGTTCAAGAGAGATGGTTGGAGGGAATACGTCCTCACCATGGTCTGCGACGGCAATGTGTGGATCTGGTTTTACAGGTGAAGAACAGCTGGTCGCTCATTCTTCTCAGGCACCTACTACTCCATCGGTCGAGGTGTGGTTGGCTGGCTAGGCCGACGGTGACCCTACGACTCCCAACGAGATCCTGGAAAAGTTGGGTTGGTGATGGACGATGGTACCCCTCATCCCCGACACTGGTGCGACCTCTTTGGCATCTAGAATGGCGGATGGGTGCCTAGGGCAGAACCCAGTTTGCTGGCGGCAGACTCGTAGTTGTGCTCCTGGTCCGACGGTGCCCTCTGCTTGGTTCCCTGTCTGCCGACACAAAGGGTTGCGGGTTCTCCTGTCTGCCTAGTGGTCGGTCCTCACCCCTATCCATAGGAGGCTCAAAGCGTCAAGGATGATTGGGGTTTTCCTATCGTTGTAGATCTGGGTTAACTCCAGGCATCTGACGACAGACTGGGCCTCTTGAGGGTGTGAGCTGCTGCTCTGCCTCGTGCTTCCGTCTTGTTCGACGGTTGGTTGGCAACGGAGAAGAAGAAAGGAGCACCCTGCAGGTGTTCGATGATTGGCTGCTGTGTCTCTTCGTATCCAAGTAATTGATCGTCCTCAAGGTGTTTTACAAGGGGTCCCAGTGCATACAAGGGCCTTAGGTGGGATTGGGTTCAGAGGGAGGCTTGGCGCTTTTCTTCTCCTCCTAATCCTTACTGCAGTTGGTGATGTCGAGCTTGCAGGTTTCTGGCTTTCTGTTGTTTGCCGACCGACGAAGAGGGGCTCAAATTCTACTTGGATCCCACACATTCAGGGAATGTTTCAAATGCTAGTGGGGGAACGGTGGTTGTCCAGCTCAAGGACATAAATTGGTAGTCAGCTAAAGGTTGGACCCTATTTTGCTTTTTGTCTCCTTTTCTATAGCTGGATTAGAACACCTTCAAGGTGTTGGATGATATGCAAATAGGTGCATCATGAGGGTTGGGCTCAAGAGGGGCGTTGATCCCCTTTTTCTTCCTTAGTCCATGCTACTTTTGTGTGTAGGATTTACCTTCAGGTGATTTCTGTTGGTAGAGGTCCTTTTGGATTTTGGCCAGTGAGAGACCCGGTCTTGAGTAGCTAAGAAGACCAGAGACTACATGGCTAGTTTCTGGCAGGATTGCTAGTTTTTGTTCTAAGACAGGTTGCTATTACTAATTGTGGGTACGCTGAATGCATGTAAAAGTTGCTTGTAATAGACTTCTTCTAGTAGGATTGTCTGGTCCTAGCTTGCATAGTTGATTAGTCTTCTTAGTCTCATGTTGGATTAGTTTTTGGTGTGTCCCCTTGCGTGGGGGTTTTGACCCTTTTTGAGCTTCTTAGCTCAATTCTATGTAATGGGGTACCCAATGCCCAAAGTTTTTGGTATTTATGTAACACACTTTTTGACCAACCAAAAAAAAGTTAGACGAGTTGAAATGGGTTGAATTGTTACTAATAACAAAAATTAAATCAAAGTTGGATGTAAATGATGATTAAAGGCTTCCCATAACTTAGGGTATCACTACAGAGCACATTGAAATTAGATTTTCTTTATTTATAATGATTTGTCATTATTCCTGAACTAGAGATCCATAGCTAACATTACATGCTCATATAACATAATGCACTACCATGATTAAGTCAAGCCCCATTCAAATAGAAATCTAGGAATATAATCTAGGTGAATAGTTACTCACTATGAATTATTCTCTAATAGTTATTGACCCTCTCCTAAATCACATTATTAGCTATGTAAAATTGTGATTTTTCTAACTTTGAACTCCTATCTTGAAGCATTTAGAAATCTTCCATTTTGATTAAGGTGATCAAGCATAAATAAACCAATAACAAGACCATAAATTCAAGTTTAGAATAATAAATCATATTATAAACTCATAAATCCAGTTATGATAATACATCAAGCCAATCTCGAGTCCTAGGGAAAAATGAACTTCGCTGAAAATGTATGGCATATTGTCATAGTATATTGAAAATATAGGGTTTAACTCTATCCTTGTTCGGTCAAATCTAAAGCATCAAGCAAATTAACCTCCTTAATCATGAGATTAGGGTCTCTAGAGTCAATATGTTAAGTTTTGGTATGTTACAACACTCCACTCCTTAAAAGGGTTTCATCCTTGAAATCAAATCATCCATCATTATAAACCAACTAATCTCTACCACTTAAAAGGTTTAGCCTTAATAAGACAAATTAAATAATTTTTAAAGATATAAGGATTATAGGCTACACATAGGGGTGTATTTATGATATATATTGGTCATGTCTCTAACTAGATGATCTTATCTTCCTATTGTTGAGTTTTTATCCTTGTCTTACTATGCTAACAACCCTAAGGTTCACATATGTATCCAAAAGTCATAGGGTACAATTTTGTACAATGTAATAGATATAAAAGGGTAGGTGCGCTAATCCTTTAGCACAAGACACACTTTTCTTAGTCATAACCCCATACACTAACTAGGGTTTGAGATTTATACTCTAACTACTTTAGGGTCGTATCTACCAGGACGACATACATTCATCCATTATGGCTTAGTTCAATTAAACATCGATAAATCTAAATAAAATTCACTATATATATATATATATATATATTATAAATAAAAAAGGGTTTTTCTAGAAAAGAAATCTATCTGAAATAAAACAAAGATGGATCCAAAATCAATTGCAAGAACTAAGTCATTGTTTTCTATATGTTATCTCCTATCAACTATTTTTCATTCTCATGCCAAAATCCATCCTAAAGTTAGATCTTTACATCTAAAGTGATATGTCACCATTAACCTATATGGTAGGGTAAGAGCACCTAAACCAATCTCATCATTGTTTACTAATAAAAATTCTCATATGTATCCCATATAATTCTAAATCTTTGTTTCATCATCTCATATACGGCTTAGATAAACTCTAGGGTAAACATCTTTCTTAGTGGGTGACTATGTAAGGTAAGGGTCCTACTTAGGAACTTATATGGTAAGATAGGAATCCCAAGGGAGACAAATCGAAATATTTAGATTCCAACTACCATGGATCTGATACCATACTATAAAGAGTGTGACCCTAGAAGGGATCCACTCCCTATTCAATTTGAGGAATAAGCCAACATAATTGAAACACACTAACAAGTATGCTAGAATAAGTCTACATTTTTTCTCAAATTAGTGGTATAGAAGACCAAAGTATGGTATAAAAAATAAATGTAGTGACTATATTCAATTTCACAAGTATATGTAACAATCTCCCACTTGGGATACATGAATAATTCAACTTCAACAACTTGGCAGATGCTTAAACTATCTCAAGTCTATCTCCTAAGAGTCATCTTCTCTAACCCAGTTCACATCATCATGCTAGGTCCACCATTTCCTTCACCTAAGGGGTTAGGAGCATATCCCATAAGAGAAGACAAAATAGATGTTGTCAGCATAAAATTCGATATGTGCATAAAGTATTAATTGAATTATATAAGGTAAAAAAGACACAACATAATTATCAAGGCTCCCCATATGAAGAGGGATAAAGAACGTCCAATGGATATCAAAGAAAAATGTATAGAAGATACAAATAAGAGATTTCTTGACTTATTTAATATCACAAAAAATACCACAATCATAAACATATGCATGGTGAGTAATAAGCAAATTAGCATATACTAAAAAGTGGGACATGAAGCCATATTTTATACCAAGTGCAGGAAGACTAAAACCCCAGTGTCAAATAAATATAGATATTGTAGGAGGACTGAAACCTCGGTGCATTGGCAGGAGGACTAAAACCTTAGTTCTCAAATTATAATATAATATAGGAGACCTATAACCTTAGTGCATTGGTAGGAGGACTAAAACCTCAATGGCTAAAATAAATATGGTGCCACTACTTCTAGTTATGACTAGTAAATCACACATGCTAATAGGGAAGTAAATATAAAGTATATTCAAGCTCAAACAATAGATGAAAACATCCAACAAAGACCATGTGGGGTCACAAGACCCATAATAAAGTATTAAATTATCTCCACAAATAAGATACATTAATTGATCATAAAAGTCCACAACTTAAAGGTCAGGATTTCATTTAGTTTAAGTACTCAAATTAGGGTTTCTGCATAGAAAAAATGAACAAGATACAAATTATAATCCAATGAGGATATCTAGCAAAATAAGAAGATCAAAATGTCAACATAAGTATACAATCACTCATATGAGTCAACATCTCATTGGAGAGAGAAATGTATAAGATAACATGTCCCAATGGACTAAGAGAAAGAGAAATGTAGGCAATTGCTCGACATGATGAATTAGAGATGTAACATACCTCGTATCCAAACTACTAAGGTCCATATAAAATCTAGACCCACATCAGGGTCAAAAGCCACCTATTAAAGGCATATATGGAATTAGGGTTAAGTTCTCATTAATTACATAATCCCTAAAAATCATCTTTTTATTAGTAATGAATTAAGTTCTGAAAACAAAACCTTCTTGAAGATGGTATATAATTGAGTCCATATCATATTTTACTTTATTTTTTTGATTTATAGATTATCAGACATAAATTGTAGAAATTATAAACATGTTAGGCAAATCTAGATAAATCACATATTTGTTAGATAATATTTAGGTAATGAAAATTATATCGTTGTGTAGAGAAAAATATCACAATCATAAATCATATCTTATTTTATTTTACAAGTAACAATATTTAGTAATAAATTATCTAATTTAATAATGTTAATGAGATTTTACTAAATAGATTAAGTGGAAAAGACCAATATGCCCCCATATCACACATCAGAGCATATCCGAGTTGCAGGGCATAAATGGTAATCACCCAAAACCGGATTCGTGCGATTGAATATCTAGTAAACTGTCAAAAGGATGAATGTGCCTTTGGGAAAAGATTAAATAAAACCATGGGCACAGTGGAAATGCCCACTCTCATCTTCTTTGTTCCAACAAAAATTGGGATCTTTAAGATCTAAAGTATGGATCACTCCTCCTTATAACTTGCAAACTTCCTAAAGGAAACACCCTAGACAACTTCCTAAGGTCACTCTAGACCTAAATACCCCTGACTTGAGTGAGGTGGTGCCCTAGGACTGAGAGTTCAATCCTTCGCCACTACTAGTCATGAAGCAATATAAAAAATGAGAAAATGACCAGCATGGGAAAAACTAAGACTTGAGACAAAATCAAGTGGTTCATACAAAGCAAGGATGAGCAAAACATAGTAGAAAATGTCATAGTTTGTGAGAACGCTAGTGAATTGCAAAAATAAAAAGAAATTAGAAAAAGGATGGGAAGGGTGAATACTAGGGGAAGTTCAAATCAAGGGTCCAAATATCTTCATGGGAACTAGAGGTATACATCCAAGCCTTCTTTGGGCTTCGCCAAGTTAATCACCTCTTCTCCAACACGAGATCTCCAGTGCAGGAAAGTTGGAGTAGTGGAGGTGTAGTTGAGGCTTAAAGAGGATAAACCAGTATTGGGAGACAGTTATAGGGTGTGTGAAAGAGTTGGTGTAGGGTTTTATAGGGGTCTGAAGGCCCTGGGTAGTGAGGAGGAGAGAAAAAAGGTAAGCATGGGAGGAACATGGGAAAGTAGGATCCACGGCTTGGAAACTATAAGACTACTGACCTAGATTTATGGATAAACATGCTTAATTAACTTAATTGGATGCTTAAAACCTTGATAAAACCCTAATATGTGCTTTGATATCACAAAAAAAGTTAAGTTTCACGTTTGGTCTAGTTTGGACATTGTTTGGGGAAGTTTTGCTATATATGTGCTTTCTTAAGGCTTTTATTCAATTTACCCATATCTAGGTCTTTTCTTGCAAGTTGACACATGCTTGTTGTGGCTCGCATGTTTTCATATCATGTTTTATGTATTTGTACCTTTGTTTAGTGGTGACTCTAGCCTTGTGTTGAGATTAGGGTTTCTCACCAAGATGCCCTAACTCGATGGTTTGCCCCTTTGGATGTTTGGATGTGATGGTCCACCTCTGGGTGGTGGGATCAGATGGTGGTCTCTTGATGCTTGAAGGTCGATGGTTTTCCCTCTTTAGGCACCTATGTTGATGGTTCTGTTTGTGTAGTGTACCAAACGATGGTGGCACTAGGGTTTTGCTTAGTGACCAAGGGAAGGCAGCAACCGATGGGCCACCTATTGTTGGAGGTGATGGATCCTCTAGGGTTGACATCTGTTAGTCAACCCAGATTCCACAACTGATGGATGTCCTAGTTGTGCATGGAAGTGATGTTTTGGCCATGGAACACATGGCATGCATGCTTGACACCTCTATCTTCCTTTCTCTTTCACCATAAGCTTTATATACCTCCATCCTTGTATGAAAACGAGTTCTTTACATGCCTACCTCACCCTATTTGTCTTTCTTTCTTCTTGGAGCTCATCCCTCTTGCTTGGTGGAGAATGAGGTCATGGTAGAAGAAGCTTGGCTGATCTTGCTTGCATGTGCACCTAGGGTTCGAATCTACCCTCTTCTTGGTTGTGTGGAGCTTCCTTACCTTATTTCTTGACCTAAGAAAGGAATATCTTCCTCTTTCCTTCTTTTTCCTTTCTACCCTACCTTCTCTCTCTTCCTTCTTGGTCAGATCCATGGTATTTCTTGGTGTAACATGTGCTAGAGATTGAAGAACACCTTCTTTCTTGCTTCCTTGACCTAGGGTTTGCTTGTTCTTGAAGAAGAAGCTAGCTTGGATGAGACGAGTTCTCAATCTAGGGTTTCTTCTCTCTTTTTCTTCAATCTACCTTGTTCTTTGGACCTTCTTCATCATCTTTGAGGTGAGTTATATAAATTTATCCACGTTTATTGCTTACTCTTTACTTGCATGTACAAGATCTTGCCCTAAAAATTTAGTTCTAAGTGGAAAGATGATACCTTTGCCTAGGGTAGGAGTTATGAGGTAGTTTTGGAGTGGATAATATCCTGAGATGTACCCCTAATACCTTGCACATATTTCCTTCTTGGAAGTAGGAGCTCTAGTCTTTTCATGTCCATGAAATGATGGTCCCTTGAGTGTTATAGATGATGGTTTTGCTTTAGGGTTTTGAACTGATTTTCCTTCCTTGTGTAGAATTTGATGGCTTTGTTTTGGTGTGTCGATCGATGGTTGGGACTTAGTGTTGTTTTTCTGGTCCTTCTTATGCTTACAACTGATGGAATGGTTCCTTTACAAACAATGGTTTTGATGCTCACATTAAGTGGCTTCAGTCGATGGTTTTCCTCCCAATATCAAACGATGGCTTTCTTAGTGTGTTGGATCTATTTTTCCACATGTTGTTGATAAAGAATGGTCCTATAGGATCCATGGTCGATGGTTTCACTAGATCCATGGTCAATGGTTTCATGTCGATGGTCTACAACCAACGCTTCCATTGGTTTATCAACAAACAATAGTCACTCTACTTGATCACAAATGATGGTTTTCATGGTGTCCACATCTGATGTTGGACTTGATGTCCACAACCAATGGTCCCCTTGATGTTAACAAATGATGGTGTTCCTAGTGTTGACATCTGATGGCCTTTCTAGTTCATGATTCGATGGCTCTTCTAGGTCATGATTTGATGTATTTCCTATGTGTGTGATTCAAGGTTTTGCTTGCATGGAATCTTATGGTCTTGCCTATACAACATCTGATGGTTTTGTTGGAGGTTCATGAACTGATGGTGGTGTTTTGTCTTGAAAACATCCATGATCTGATGGAAGTTCTAGGTGTGAAGAGTTGTGCTTTAACCTAAGCATATGAACCAATGGTTAGTTTTGAATGTTGATTGTAACGTCAACTTAATATACCTTGTTGAAACTAACCCTAATATAATTAGATGATAATGGTTAATCATAACTAACTTCCTTTTATGTTGTAATAATGAAGGAATGCTCTCTCTTAATGATCATGGTTATTCTTCTATGCTATCCTGTGAACATCATAGCTCTTAAATGTAATGTTATGCAGGACCTGTGTATCATGAGTAGGGCGATAGTTTGTTAACACTTTTAAAATGTGCAGAAAGATAATGATGTTCTTGTAGGAGGTATGTGAGTGGTCGTAAGGAACTTTGAGCATGTCTTGAGCCCTAATTGAGGTTTAATCCTCTTTTTGATGTGATAAGGATTGGTATCTTGTGGTGATGTGATAAGGAATATGTCTCATACACTTTATATCTTCTAAAGTTGCAACATACCTATGTTTTGTAGTAACCTGTTAGGGTTTGTATGTAACTTGATTGATGCAGTTAAATACCCAATTGGCATTAACTAATAAAGTGAAACCCTAATAATGTAGGGTTTTGTGTTGTAGAACCATTATAGTGTCAGGATTTGCTGGATGTGGAAACGGGTGTTCCTGAAAGGAAGTTCAGAGTCATATACTGTTGAGTATATGTGGGTGCAGGAGACTATTTGTCCTTGAAATATTGATCCCAAGGTCTTGAGGGTGATTGTGGTTATACCTTGGTAGGATAACGACTGCGGTCGTATCTTCGATATATGTATATGACATGTGATTAAGGACAGTTGTGGTTGTACCTCGGATGATAGGGTTTCGTATACCATGGGTACTAGTGTCGTGACCTATATACCAAGGGTGGACTAGATGTTTGCAGCTTGACCTTATGTGTCATTGTGGATGACTAGTACTAATTGAGGGTAGATGAGATCTTAGGATTCCATCTCTCCTAGATCTTGTACAAAACTGATTTCAAATTATTAGTGGTCAGTTGGAAGTTTGAGTGGCATACCTCAGAGTCCCCATTGCTTAATAAAAGATGTAATCCAGTCGTGTATCAAATCTATTTAGGATTATGCATGATTCACATTGGTTGATAACCCTTACTTGTTTTTTATAAAGTTTAGTTGTTACATAATGTGGTAAGAGAAATCAACCGTTTAGAAATGATAGTTTTATTTCTTCCTTTACATACCATGTTAATCATCCTTGTTTTTGTACTATCTATTTAATCTACTTAATTTGTTTAACTTGTTAATCAAATAACCTAGTGTAATCAGCAATCATTTTCGAGAGTTGTCTCTTTCCAGGACATGGGTCTCACCTTGTGGGTCACCAAATCATTTTAGGTGATTATCAGCAATGTGTCAGGTTTATGGAAGTCAGGTAAAGCATCTTAGAGAGCAGTCGGAGTAGAAGGTTGTCTAGTAGTTAGTAGTTTCCTAGAGTCGGCGTTGTACTCTCAGGTTTGGCCAGGGGATGTTTTTTAGATGATATGTATATTAACTCGAGTTTTTGGTGGTATGTTGATGTTTGTATATGGAATGTATATCTGAAACATATGTTGTTAAACAGGTCATGGCCTCAACCACTAGACATATGTGTAAATGCCTAATATGGTATGTTTTATTATAAAGGTAGTTGAACTTATATGTAATCATCCCTAAACATGTTGGTGATGTTTTAATCAATTTTAATGTGCCCTCTTTTCTGGATATGAGATTAATTAGTGATCAGTCACGTGTTTTGTTTTGAGTAATCTTATTTAGCATGGTGGTATGCCACAAAAACTCTACGGAGACACTGAAATCCTAGTAAAATTGGGTCCAAAATGTGTGGGTGGAAACAAGCAACACTTTGGCACAGAAATATCATAATGAGAGAAATTATAGCGACAAAAATTCACAAGAGAAGATAGGGACAAAAAGAAAGACACTTTGTGGTTGTTTCCCAATTGGGATTGAGGTGGAAGAAATACCCAAATACACATGATCCACATCAAACATTCTAGAGGCAACCACGGTAAAAGACAAAGATGGACATCCATGTTACATAGCATTGAGTGTGAGACTTTAGGAAATTAGATGTATAGATTGAAATACATTGAATATTTTGTATTTAAAACCTAGTTTTCTTTCCTTATTTATTTTGTATTTAAAACCTAGTTTTCTTTCCTTATATATTCGGAACCCAAATAATATGATTTTGGGATTAGATTTATGTTACCACCCCACCTCCCGATAACCCCCAATTAAGGGAGACCAAGAGGTCGAAGCCGCACCCATAACTTCCGGATCAAAGGTTTGACAATTAACCAAGAATAATAATCAAATTTTAACTACTATACTGAAAAGTTGTAAGAAAATAAATTTTTGCATACCTTTTTGAAAACTTGGAACTCTAAACTTCTATCCACTTAAGGATTCTACTCTAACTAATCCTCCTTGTATTTTACTTCATGTATTTCACAATATGAAAATTTACTGTTTGTCCTTTTGGCTTGTACCTAAAACGTTGACAAACAAAATGTCAGTCAGCCAAAGCTGGTATGTGGGGGAAACAATAATTATGTAAATACGTTAACAATGTAATCATTCAATTAATCATTTAACAACCAAGATTACATTTTAGATATAACTCCGCGATCCAAGAGTACCCTATCCTCTATGTTGTCCCCATTAAACCCCTCATGATCCACCTATAAGTGAACCAATTTCTAGGGTTGAGTCACATGGCACTACTCGTAAGTAGCCCACTCCTTAACTCATGGTAGGATAATGAGTCTCATGGCACTACACGTAGGTAGCCCAGTTTCTAACTCTCAGTAACCTAGACCTTGCTCTAGGATTACCTTTTTTTTAGCCTTTTCAAAGCAACAGAGGTGGACCCGGATCTAGCCAGTTATATATGCACATTTATAGTGAATATCATAGTCACTTTATAGTTGCATGAAATAAATAGACATCCAACAATTATTTTCAAGCAACTGATAAAACTTCGGGAATTGCCTGAAACTAGAGAGATTATTCATAAGAGTAACCACATACCTGATTTGATGATTTCATTAAGCAAATCCAACCAAGAATGCAATCCAAGCAAGCAATTCAATAATCACATAATTCCTGAAAAGAATATGTACTCTATTTATTACACACATTATCAAGAATCTACTTTATTGACTGGGATTCACTTTCCAGGGTTTTTGTATCCATTTTAGGGTTTCATTTTGCAATTATGGTTTCCATTCATCTTTTACCATATTAAACCCTAATTTTATGCCATTACTCATAAACCCTAATTATCTCATCTATTCTTCAATATTAAGGTTATCTTAACAACATAAAACTCTAATTCCATATTAAAGGCACATTAAACATTAATTAATTTCATCAAGCTTCATTTTCATTAAAGTTACTATTTTTATCCTTTTAATCCATGACAAGATCATTATGTGCATCTATCATTAATTCAAAGTTCATTAGGGTCTAACTCACATATGAACTCTATTTGTCATTAATTCTACCTTTAGTCATTAGAAAACCCTAATCATCAACTTAAGCATATTAGGTTACCCGTGACACCTAACATTATGATCATAGCAAGATGTCCATATTGGTTTCAAAATCTTAAATAGCATGAAAAGAAACTTATAAATCTAGAATCATCTATTACTCATCATTATCACAAATTTCCTTATTATACTCGGCAAGATCAGGTGTTAGCCTATCATGAACGGATCTATTCAATTAAGAATAAAATAAAATGAATCTAAGTTTTCCCTTTTCACCTTTAGAACAGGAAACATAATCAAGTTCTGATAACATTTTATTTGGATTTGTCTCATTTGCCTGATCAATTTTCATATATTATATGTCTACATCTGATCATCCTAGCAGTTACTATGATATTTGCAAAAACATCATTTTTGGGCCAAACACCAAGCACCAGGTAAGAATTTAACTCTGTTTTATCTATTTTCGTGATTCACGTTAAATTATAATGAAGGTACCTTTTTGTCCCTCTCGTAGAGACTTGGGATGCTGTGAGACTAGGGCATCATTGTCCAATGGCTGTAAGCCATCCCCAACCTTGCTGTGTCGGGCTACCACACGCATAGCAGTGCCGACGTCGCCCCTTCCTCAACCCCGTAGGCGTAGGTTAGGCCGCGTGGATGTTGACGCAGAATGGCATCCACCTAGTCACAGCTGCGGATCATCTCTGCCTTCGTGGGTCACCCTTCCTCTGCCGTGAGCAAGTCACCTCCTGCGTGTACACATCACAGGTGCCCTGGCGCTACAGACGACGATCTCCTACGAGACCCTCGCGCCTTCCTGGCTCTCGTTGTGCTCTATTGGTGTCATGGCTTTGTCTTCGTACCTGGCCTCTGCTCCACATAAAGGCAGCGCTAGGCCTTGCGTGCCTCTGCCTACCCCTACAGCAGATCACCACTCGAGGACCAGCCACGCTGCAGCGTCGGTCACCGACATCAAACCCAGGGCGATCGAGGCCGCTGGTGGTTGACCTTGGCTGGAGCAAGAGACACCCCCTGGACGACCTTCTCTCCTCGGTCCCCTGATCTTCTTCTGTACCTCATCTATATACAGTCAGATCACGCCGCCTCCCCCTTCTCTCATGTCAGGGCGACTCCCGCTCCTAAAGCTCCAGTGCAGACTCATGTCTCACACATTCAAAGTCGGTGCCTCCCCACCTCTGGCCTGTGGTAGCTTGGCAAGGGGGCCAACCACCTCTGCTGGGGATCCGCCGATCCTGTCCTTGAGCTAGGCTATGTCGAGGGCACCCCCGGTCGGCAAGGACGAGGCTGACAACAACGTGGTCGCATGCACCACCTTCTATCTCACCATCACCACCTGCACCTGGCCTTGGAGGTCTGTTCGAGAAGGTTTCAAACATCAGGAGTTCCATTGTTACTTCCATGTCTAACCACATCTTCCGTGGCCATGAGGGGGGATGCCTGGGTTCCATATATATATATACAACTTTGGAGAAACCCAAAGGGCTATCGGAGAGAGGAACATATAGGGTCCAGTCCTTTCCTTATTAACTCGTGGATGGGAGGAAGAGACCAGATGGTCTTGGAGAGGAAACCTTCCTTATACATATTTGTTGAGTAAAAAAAACAGCGTGAGTCACAACTTACCCAAGTTGGAATTACTGAATTTTGTACGTGATAGCCAAGGATAAAAAATAAGCACTTGCAATATATTCCTTCCTAAAGGTAGATGGTCTCCTTTCAATTATTTCTATTCCTTGAAATCCAAGAAATCAAGTGGGGTTCAAAGTATTTCTCATTATCCTTCATTTCCTTTCCTCTTTTCCTATTTCTTTTATTAGAAATTACGTATAAACAAAATTTATAAAAAATCTTGTATTCTTTTCTATTATTTGGACTTTTCTTCCTTTCTTCTCTTTTATATCCATTAATGGATTAATCTTAATAGGAATCATGAAATTTCTATCAAAAGGGATATTTGCAAAGTAATCCATTGTTTGAAGCAAAACGTACAACCTTTTTAATTAAGTCCAATACATACAATCTTTACATTTCAATTATGGAAACATATACAAATTTGGGGTTGTAACATCCTTCCCCTCTTATAAGAATTTTTTCCTCAAAATTCTATCAAGCAAACAAACAATTCAGGATAAAACTTTTCCATTTCCATCATTGGCCCCTATGTGGCTTTACCTTACTCATGGTTCTTCCAAAGAACCTTTATCATTACATATTCTTTTCTCTGAGTTCTTTCATCCTGGTGTCTATAAACTGCACAGGTGACTCAGGTCATTTCAGCCTCCCTTGGGGCTCACTAGGTTCATTGCTCAGCACATGGTCGGGGTATCTCACAGAGTGCTCTAAATTGGACACATGGAATTCATCACACATTACTTTATCCTGAGGGGTAAGGTCAAACTTAACCTTCTCCACCAAACCATGTCAAAAGAACCCATGCATCGGGGACTCAGCTCTCTTAGCTATAACTTAGAGGGGTCGGATTTCCATGTCACATATTCTCCCACAGTGAACTGCATGTCAGTCTACTTTGCATCTGCTCATGACTCTTATCGTCTCTAGGCTCCTTTCAGCCATTGCACGATCAAAGCGACTTCATCTTCACACACTGTGGTCTTTTTCTAACCGTCACGTGGTCCTTTCACCAACTTCACCTTACTGAAGTGGTGACCAACACCACCTCTCTTACATAGCTTCTTAGAATCCGGATATTGGCTATGGTGGTCATCATCACATCTTTCATAGGACAAGAATTGTCTCTAGCTATCACCCTGAATGAGCACATATGCTCTCTTCAGACCCTTTAGTCCGGATCATACTAACCATTAGTTGTGGGTGATGAACTATACTAACATCGAGTCCTCCATGTACCTATTTCCACCCTTTGGCAGGGAACCTTTAGGTCAAACTCAAGAACTTTTATACTCAACCTCATGGTGTAGTTGAGCCATCTCCCTCATATGTAGTTCAACCCGATCTTTCCCCTAGATAGAACTCTTTCTTTCTCATGTCATCTAGGTAAGGCGGTATACCATAACCCATATTGCATTTCGACCTTCCTTGGTCCAGGGGAGACTTACAACATCCATAGTGATGAACTCCCTTTCTCTTACGGGGACTCTTTATTCTTTATATCAATGCACTGGGCTACTGGTGTTCGTCCATCATCTTCTGCTTGCACGGCCATATACCACATGCAATTTTATCTTAGGTATTTAAAGTACCACTGTCACTCATTATCTTTGTAGTATGGTGTATGGTGATCTTAAAATCATGATCTCTTGTATGTCATGATTCCTCAAGATTGATACCTCAGAAACCCTAAACCACTTTCATCACCTTCTTTTCCAAAGAAGTGCATCTGAGGTTCTACTACCATCCTTTCATTGCATCAAGGACTAGACTGGCTAACCAAGCAACCCTTAACTTTTCAACGTATCTTGTTACATCTGAGTGTTATCCAAACTCCTCTCCTTTTCAAACTCAGGGTTAGCCAAACAACCTCTTCTAGCTTCTAGTCGAACAAGTCAGATGTATCTCAACCAGAGCATCCATTACCACTTCACATCCTTAGGTATTAGGTAACATTGAAGATTACACTTTCATGCATTTCACTTATCTTCTTCTAAGTCTATCTTCATTGAAAACACTTTGAGATCAAATCTTTAGGTGATCAAACTCAACCTTGTATGACTCATATCTCTAGATAGAAAAACATCTTCATAAGGTTACTACCTCATTCTTCTTAGTGTTTGTAAACCATCCATGTATCATTCACTTTACCAGGGTATGTTATCTTCTCTATCCTCATACCTCGTAGCAATGTTCCAACTCACATCATCTCTTATCCTTTGTGTATGACATGCGTATTGTCCTATCTCTCACTCCCATAACAAGAGGAAATAAGCATTTGGCGGTCGTCCAAATACAAAGTTCTTCCTGTTCCATGAGTAGAGATAATACATCCCACCTTGCCAGTACACCTTCAAACCTAAGTTGCAACGTGCAACTTATGTCTCTACATCACAATCCTCTTGATATCAAAGTTACCTCCATGGAAGACTAGTCTTGAACCTACTGAGGTTTATATCCTTGGTCATCTCCTCTAGGTCTATAGGGTGTCGACTCCTTTGGGGTCATCCCTCTTCCCTCATGCATTAAGGGAGTGCCCTACTCATCTTCCCTTTGGGTCCCATGAGTTCATGAAGGTGATCAATCTCCTAACCCATGGCCCTCATACAATGATAGTTGTTACCTCCCGACCCTATGGTCATGTTCAACTGGGGAATTAGGCAACTCCTACTTGCATCAGTCTTATCCCTACCTGACCCTAGGATAGACTTAGGATTATCCATTATAGTACATGTTCACTAAGAACCTTACGCAAGTCTTCATCATCTCTCTTTCTGCATTCATGGGCTGGCTTTCATCCTTTCATAGGTTTCATGGCAACCTGCCTACCTTGGTCAAGCTCCATACCGGTTATATCCATGGTAACATATTCATATGCAATTAGAGATGGATATCTATGGGTCTACATGTTCATTCTCATACCATGTACTTTTCACTTAGCTTCTCAAGATCCTGTGAGACCTCATCAGGTTACCTTAAACCAACAAAACTGATATACACCCTACCAAAGGGGTCCCTCTCCCAGGATGGGAGGAAAAATATCTCTTGACACCATGGTCACAAAAGCTCTTATGTCTAGGATTTACATCCACATGAGCCTACTTAACCCTAGCAAGCTATTAAGGCACAAGGAGATCACCTACTGTACCATGCTAGGTTATACTTGTCCTCTTTCCTTCATGTCGGATCAAGATCATACCTTCCTTTATCATCATCCTAGCTGTGAGGGGTCCATTAAACATACATTAAACTTAAGAGGCTTCCCTTTTCCTATATACATGATGAGTACCATGCTCAAAACTATAGCAACTTAATTCTCGTCATGAGCATTAGGTATACCACTTCCCCTCTTAGGCTTAGGAACCCTAGGTTCACTTTTAAGTGTCCAACTGCATGCTCTATCTCTTAACCATGAATTAGCATGCAAAAGTCATGACATGCACTGTCATCCTTCAACTCGAGCAACACTTCAGAGTCAAGTCCTCCTTAAGGACAACAAGGTACAAGGCCTCACAACCTGTTACTAAACCTCTCCAGGTCTAAGGAACTCTTCTCCCTATCTCAGGAGGGTAACACCTATACCAAAGGCACAGAGGTACCAGTAGATTCATCCTCTCTCCAGGGTTTCGTTCCTCTCATGGAAACCAAGACATCATCAACCTCTAGGGATCAATTATCTGGTTACCACTATCATCCACTTAGGTCGCATCATCCTCAACTCCCTACTTTTCCTCATATCACAGAGTCTAGGATTTCAACCTTCTTGCTTGGTTCTTGCTCTCTCTTTCTAGACCTAACCCTACAACCAACCTCACCATTAGAGGTCCTCTCTTCATGGAGGGTCAACCTCAAGAGAATGCCCCTACCTGGATGAAGCCTATGTTCAACTCATGTTCGCTCAAGGTTATCCATAGCCCCTAAGGCTTATCCATCAAACTCTCCCAACCAGGGTTTCAACCTATTTCTCGCACTACTAATACATTCTGGGTGCCTATTATGCCCATATAGGCTCATGGGGTTTCCATAAGTTCTTCTCTAATCTCATCAATGAAGGAGCTATCCTTCACTCAAACATGCACGACCCTTCCCAGGGTTGGGTTGCCAAAGGTACTAGGTCATCTAACCTCTCATGGCTCGTAAGGCATCCAAGGCATGTCTATCCAAATGCCTGGTTTACCATGACATCTAACTCATCATGTCATCTCTCTCTCTAACCTCCACTTAGGGTTAACATCATCCTTAGAGGATGTGTTAGGTCTCTACTTTTAATGGAGGTCCCTACCTCCAAGACTAACTCTCTTTACTCATCCTCCTGATAAGGAGGTCTATCCTCAGGTCTCTCTTGAGGGCATGACAACTTATGTCATACGACCTAAGCATGTATCTATTCTTTAGTTTACGCTTACTCTATTAAGCTTATGTCCATGACATCTTATTTACATGCTTTTCATTAATTTGATGGAGGATTCCTTAGACCTTATTAATCTTACACATACCTAAAGAGGGTGAGGAGAAGAGAGAAAACCCTAATCCTTAAGGTCCTTAACAGAATTTATGATGAGAAGAGATGAATAAGATGAGATAGTCCTAAAGGTATCTTATTTCGATTCATACCCTAAGACTTTGTCCAGGCAGTTACACGGATCTGGGAGTCCTCATATTCTGACTAGCAGTGCGGAGGAAAATATTGCCAGCCCCCAGTCGTGATCCTTTTCTAGACACCTCTGTCTTTTGGATAATTCTCTAATAACTCCCTTGGGTTCTATGGAGTTTGTAAAATTTAATAATTATTAATGGTTAAGTGAGGAACCTACGCTCTGATACCAAATGTTACGACCCCACCTCCCGATAACCCCCAATTAAGGGAGACCGAGAGGTCGAAGACGCACCCATAACTTCCGGATCAAAGGTTTGGCAATTAACCAAGAATAATTATCAAATTTTAACTACTATACTGAAAAGCTGTAAGAAAATAAATTTTTGCATACCTTTTTGAAAACTTGGAACTCTAAACTTCTATATACTTAAGGATTCTACTCTAACTAATCCTCCTTGTATTTTACTTCATGCATTTCACAATATGATGATTTACTATTTGTCCTTTTGTCTTGTACCTAAAACACTGACAAACAAAACGTCGGTCAGCCGAAGCTGGTATGTGGGGGAAATAATAATTATGTAAATACGTTAACAATGTAATCATTCAATTAATCATTTAACAACCAAGATTACAATTTAGATATAACTCTGCAATCTAAGAGTACCATATCCTCTATGTTGTCCCCATTAAACCCCTCATGATCCACCTATAAGTGAACCAATTTCTAGGGTTGAGTCACATGGCACTACTCGTAAGTAGCCCACTCCTTAACTCATGGTAGGATAATGAGTCTCATGGCACTACACATAGGTAGCCCAGTTTCTAACTCTCGGTAACCTAGACCTTGCTCTAGGATTACCTTTTTTTAGCCTTTTCAAAGCAACAGAGGTGGACCCGAATCTAGCCAGTTATATATGCACATTTATAGTGATAATCATAGTCACTTCATAGTTTCATGAAATAAATAGAGATCCAACAGTTATTTTCAAGCAACCGATAAAACTTCGGGAATCACCGTGAAACTAGAGCGATTATTCATAAGCGTAACCACATACCTGATTTGATGATTTCACAAGCATTAAGAAAATCCAGCCAAGAATGCAATCCAAGCAAGCAATTCAATAATCACATAATTCCTAAAAAGAATATGTACTCTATTTATTACACACATTATCAAGAATCTACTTTATTGACTTGGATTCACTTTCCAGGGTTTTTGTATCCATTTTAGGGTTTCATTTTGCAATTGGGGTTTCCATTCATCATTTACCATATTAAACCCTAATTTTATGCCATTACTCTTAAACCCTAATTATCTCATCTATTCTTCAATATTAAGGTTATCTTAACAACATAAAACTCTAATTCCATATTAAAGGCACATTAAACATTAATTAATTTCATCAAGCTTCTTTTTCATTAAAGCTACTATTTTTATCCTTTTAATCCATGACAAGATCATTATGGGCATCTATCATTAATTCAAAGTTCATTAGGGTCTAACTCACATATGAACTCTATTTTTCATTAATTCTACCTTTAGTCATTAGAAAACCCTAATCATCAACTTAAGCATATTAGGTTACCCGTGACACCTAACATTATGATCATAGAAAGATGTCCATATTGGTTTCAAAATCTTAGATAGCATGAAAAGAAACTTATAAATCTAGAATCATCTATTACTCATCATTATCACAAATTTCCTTATTATACTCGGCAAGATCAGGTGTTAGCCTATCATGAACGGATCTATTCAATTAAGCATCAAATAAAACGAAGGTAGGTTTTCCCTTTTCACCTTTAGAACAGGAAACATAATCAAGTTCTGATAACATTTTATTTGGATTCGTCTCATTCGCCTGATCAATTTTCATATATTATATGTCTACATCTGATCATCCTAGCAGTTACTATGATATTTGCAAAAACATCATTTTTGGGCCAAACACCAAGCGCCAGGTAAGAAATTAACTCTGTTTTATCTATTTTTGTGATTCACGTTAAATTATAATGAAGGTACCTTTTTGTCCCTCTCGTAGAGACTTGGGCTGCTATGAGACTAGGGCACCATTGTCCAATGGTTGTAAGCCATCCCCAACCTTGCTGTGTCGGGCTACCGCACGCATAGCAGTGCCGACGTCGCCCCTTCCTCAACCCCGCAGGCATAGGTTAGGCCACGTGGATGTTGACACAAACCGCCATCCACCTACTCGTAGCCGTGGATCATCTTTGCCTTCGTGGGTCACCCTTCCTCTGTCGTGCGCAAGTCACCTCCTGCGTGTACACATCACAGGTGCCCTGGCGCTACAGACGACGATCTCCTACGAGACCCTCGCACCTTCCTGGCTCTCATTGTGCTCCATTGGTGTCATGGCTTTGTCTTCGTACCCGACCTCTGCTCTACATAAAGGCGGCGCTCGGCCTTGTGTGCCTCCACCTGCCCCTACAGCAGATCACCACTCGAGCACCAGCCGCGCTGCAGCGTCGGTCGCCGACATCAAATCCAGGGCGATCGAGGCCGCTGGTGGTTGACCATGGCTGGAGTAAGAGACACCCTGTGGACGACCTTCTCTCCTCGGTCCCCTGATCTTCTTCCATACCTCATCTATATAGGGATAGATCACGCCGCCTCCCCCTTCTCTCATCTCAGGGCGACTCCCGCTCTAAAAGCTCCAGTGCAGACTCATTCTCGCACATTCAAAACCGGCACCTCCCCACCTCTGGCCTGTGGTAGCTTGGCAAGGAGGCCAACCACCTCTGCTGGGGATCTGCCGATCCTATCCTTGAGTTGGGCTATGTCGAGGGCACCCAGGTCAGCAAGGACGAGGCTGACAACAACGTGGTCGCATGCACCACCTTCTATCTCACCATCACCACCTGCACCTGGCCTTGGAGGTCTGTTCGAGAAGGTTTCAGACATCAGGAGTTCCATTGTTACTTCCATGTCTAGCCACATCTTCCGTGGCCATGAGGGGGGATGTCTGGGTTCTATATATATATATATATATATATAACTTTGGAGAAACCCTAGGGGCTATTGGAGAGAGGAACAGATAGAGTCCAGTCCTTTCCTTATTAACTCGTCGATGGGAGGAAGAGACCAGATGGTCTTGGAGAGGAAACCTTCCTTATACGTATTTGTTGAGTAAAAAAAACAGCGTGTCACAACTTACCCAAGTTGGAATTACTGATTTTCGTACGTGATAGCCAAGGATAGAAAATAAGCACTTGCAATATATTCCTTCCTAAAGGTAGATGGACTCCTTTCCATTATTTCTATTCCTTGAAATCCAAGAAAGCAAGTGGGGTTCAAAGTATTTCTCATTATCCTTCATTTCCTTTCCTCCTTTCCTATTTCTTTTATTAGAAATTACGTATCAACAAATTTTATTCAATATCTTGTATTCTTTTCTATTATTTGGACTTTTCTTCCTTTCTTCTCTTTTATATCCATTAATGGATTAATCCTAATAGGAATCTTGAAATTCCTATCAAAAGGGATATTTGCAAAGTAATCCATTGTTTGAAGCAAAACCTACAACCTTTTTAATTAAGTCCAATACATACAATCTTTACATTTCAATTATGGAAACATATACAAATTTGGGGTTGTAACAATTTCACTTTTCAAACTTCCTTTGTATGAGTCCTAATACAATTAGAGTCTTGACCCATAACTGTTATATTTTTATAATATTAAATTATTACCATCAATACTTATTATTTAGTGTCCTATTATCTTCACATTGTTACCAAAATTGTTTCTTCATATTAGTATGCAAGAATTTCTATATTTTAGTCATTTAACCTATTAAGTCCATTATTTCAATTACTTTTTTGGTTGAGTCAAACTTCATAAGCTTGAACGTTGCCTCTAAGTTCTTCAATGGAATGGAGGGGAGGATTTTGGTCTATTCTATGGCAACCCCTTCTATTCCCACCACAAGGAAGAGTGATAAAAATATTTAATTTCACCTTTCCTTGATCTGTGAAATGAACTAGGATGGCAAGATCATTTAAAATGGTGTTGATCCTTGAGTACATTTCAACCACACTTTCTATCTTCCTCATTTATGGAATCTTCAAAGAGTTGATCGAACATGTAGACTTTACTTTCCTTCATTTGCTCCATATCCTCACAAGTGACACATGGATTTATGCAATTCTCATAGGTCCTGTCACAAGAAGATATCTGGTTGAACTCGACAGGGGAGAGAGTGCATAGAGGATGTTTATGACTTTGACATTGAAGGTTGATTTCTCTAAAGTAGCCTCATCCCATTCTTCTAGCTTTGTCTCATGTTGCTTTTATAGAAGATCCACCATTTTCCATAGGTTAAGACTTTATCCTTGAATATGGAATTGTATTCCTCTCTACCAATATAGAAATTTACTTCCATAAAAGTTTGTAATGTTGAAGTAGTATTTCCCTCATTGATTATTGCCCATCTTCTCCTACTTTTGGAAGTATTTCTTGGAGAATCCTTCCTATGAGACCAATCGTTGGATGTGTAATGGGATCTATAGCGAAGGGGTTAATAGATATAATATCACTTAAACAAAATTCATTAGACCTTAAAGATATTTCCTAAGGTAATGTACAAGTATGAAAAGCAAGGGATAGACAGATTGAACAACCCACAAGTGAATGTTTTATGTATAGTGGCTCCATGTCAAAGATGTAGATCCACTATGGTACCTACAAGGGTCAATATCTAGGATTTTCAACCATGTCTCACTCCTTGTATTACAATATAAGGTTACAAAATAAGACCACTCTTTTCTAGGTTAAGGGATGACTAGCTTCCCTTTTACGACAAGCTAGCCAACAACCATTACAAAGGACTTATGTATCCATGACCAAGAGTCTTTTACCTTACTAAGGACTTACCTATTCTTGCAAAAAGTCTTTGGGCTTCTCCAAGGACTTGCCCACTCTTGTAATGAGTCTTTGGTCTTCAAGGACTTGCCCACTCTTGTATTGGATCTTCCACCTTTGATTTCACCTTCACCGAAGAGAAGCTTTTTGCCGAGAGCCTCCTGACATTATTCTAATTATCCTCTCTTAGCAAAGAGAGATAATCTTCATCTTCATGGTAGAAAGAGAGATTGGGAGGTATATGAATTAGAGCCTCACAAGATATACATGTAGAGCTAACTCTTTTACAAATCTCCTATTCATTCTAATGGATGTAGAAAGTGATTAAGCTCATCAGAGTGGAGGGAGTCTTTGATGTAATTCCCTCTCAACTATAGGATATGGGCCTTCATAGTGCTTGTCTAACTATGGGATGAAGCCCAAGGAGTTCTATTTATAGTTGAGTATAATATCTTTGGGAAGAATCTAATGGATAAATTTCACTCTAGAACTCTCTCCAATGACAATTTTATACTTTACAACTATAGTACCATCGGCCAAGATTTAGGGTGGGTATCTCATCCAATGACACTCAAAGACAAGTCTTTTAGTGTCATCACTGAGAGCCTTATAAGTTAGCATCTCGTCCAATGATCATGCATGTATCAGGCATATAGCTTGTTGGTTGAGATATGTACCTATACAATCTCAACTGATAAATTCCGTGTGATACGGTTTGAAGATTTTTGTAAAAGTACATGAATCATCGATCAAATTAATTCCATTTTAGTTTGGAGCTCAGTTACAAGTCATAATATCAATACAAGTGATTATAGAAATTTTCTATTGAAATAAACTATGCGATCTTCATTCTTGATTGTTTTGCATGTAAAAATTGAATTCTTCAACCTAGAGTTTGCAAGTTCATGCATTTGGAGTGTGTTTATCTAATATGAAATTATTTAAGTAGAAACATTTGATACAATAAGTGGAACGATGTAGCCTTCATCAAAACAACAAATTCTTCAATTTAGACCTTGACTCAATGAACTTTAAAGATATTGGCAATTCATTTCATCCCATTTCCAAGGGATTACAAACTTGTGACCCCTCAGTCATACAACATCAACTTTACTACTCAGGTGACACTACATTTGATTGACTCAATAAACTTTAATATAAAATAAGTAAATTGTTTGGAATTATGTTTTTACTTATTAGATGTTTTAAAACCAAACATATGTTGTGACGACCCGATTACAAATCAAGCCATCACCAGTAATAATTGTGGAATAACCATAAGCAGTGGAATTAACAAAAATCACTAAGAATTAAAACCATTTTGCACATAGATCCTTCTCCAAGAAACTCTTACGGAAAGAACCAAAACTTTATATACATTTGGTTCATATTGTACATATAGTGTACCATCTCTCCTCGAGGGTAACAAGTTCCAGATGCCTTACTCTATTAAATAAAATAGCAACATATAAACCTCGAGGTAAGAAAACCAAAAATCTCAAGTTGTTTGTAAAAACCACTAAGAACTATCTCCCAAGGACCTGAGAGTACAGAGACGATACATAGGACTTCTATCTACAAGATACGACAGATATTGTACTCAACCTCAGCTACTACTACAGTCCTTGCTGATGTGGTCCTTCCTCTGTAGTTCGGTTCCTAACCCGTCGTCCGCGTCCACCTAAAATTATGGATCCCACAGGGTGAGACTATTGTCCCAACGAGAGATATAACTCTCTTCCAACAATATTATTATTACAGGAAATAGTATAAAAATTGAACAGAGGATATTTCATACGATTAATAGGTATATTTGCAATGCAAAGCATAAACATTGATAACAAAATTATAAGTTATCTATTTGCTTTAAAAAGGAATATGAAGAACATGTATAAAATCTATTTACTGAGATGTATAAAAGTAATGAAGCATCAACCAATGTTTTCCTATTCAATCTTTAAACAAATACGCTACACTATTGATTACATGTTCACATTCACACTTATGCCCAGAGGAGATGAGGTATACCGCTCATACTCCAACCAACTACTAGTAAGTCAAAATCAGTACCATACAAGGTTAGTGGCAGAGTCGGCTGCCAAGACCTCACATGTCTCGGTCAATACGAGACCACTTAGACTTAGCATGACATCTTGTGTCATCTGTAATTAGCTATGTCGGGGTATAGCAGCATCTTCATTATAGTGTTACAGTCATAGCATGTACTCTCTTCGGGAGAGGACCACTAAGATTTCACAAATTATTTATCATCAGGATGACCGCTGAGCAATCCTAGTTTAGTTTCAGCAGGAAGTCCACTGATCAACCTGGTGTATTTGGGGAGTCCACTGAGCACCCTCATTTAGTTTTGGGAGTCCACTGAGCACCCTCATTTAATGATCACATATTCAAAAATATGCATACTGAGTAAAACTCATTTCACCATTCAGCAAATGCTGACACTGAATGGATATATGGTATGGGAAACTACACGTTAATAGTTGACTTGCTTAATTAAGTGCATTTCAGTATCTTTTAGCATCAATCAAGTTACAAACAAGAATTATATCAAATGCTACAAAGAAAAGAATAAATGTGTTTATCAAGTACTTTAATGTTCTTTGAAACACACAGATCACTTAGAATCTCAATCTCTTATCATCATCATGCTTGTGTAATCTAACCCTCAATTTATCACTCAGTAATATCACCACTTAGCAGATAACCATTACCTCTAGGTCATCAGACTAGGGTATTTATTCGCATAGTTCACATATCTCATTGAATCTGTATCATATAACATCATATCTCTTACTTATCTATGCTCATTACCCTATGGTACCTGCATGATTAATTTATCGTACTAATTACAATGTCAGATACATGTCATAACCGTGTAATACAAAAGAAACATATTCTTTCCACGAGTTAGAATTATGGTTTCCCTTTAACAACTGATTAGGGTTGCAAACCATCTCATCACCCATTCTTAGGGTTATGATATACCTTTACTATTCAATTAGGGTTTCAAGATCTCATCATAAAAGATTAAACTCCAAATCATACTCCATTCATAATGGGAGTATTAACATATGTTCATTACATAATTAACTTTTCAATCTTAATTTCTCTCTAATCCTCACTAGGATGTTGATAACTCAATTCACCTCTTAAGGTCTATTAGCTTCATCTTTACCAAATCGAATTAAACTCATTGTATCTCAATGTTGCATTAATCATACAACATACATCACTTAGACAAATCTATAGAATTGGAGCATGTCTACCATATTGGGTATCATGATATATAATGTTATCCTTTAATCATATTATGTATCCATATTAGTCATGTGGTGAAACCACACCATCATATTGGGTTTAGGGTATATCCCCTAACACCATCTCATGTAGCCATGTCGGGTTAGATATCACTTTAGCTTTTATCATCTCAAGTCAACCTCATATCATGTATGGGTTAGACTCTTGACCTCATATCGGGTATAGAGATATATTGGATTCTCATATCGTGTATAAGAGTGCACTATATCGGGCATATCATGTATTGCTTTACCATGTATCGTTCAAGTAGTGTAGTGATAATATCATATTGGTTTCTTTACCTTAGATTCTCATATTGATTTTCTATCTTGAATTACCATTGCAGTTTTCCATCTTGGATTACCATATCGGTTTTCCATCTTGGATTACCATATCAATTTATATGTTGGGTATCATATTCGGTTACCTATATTAGATAAACCCTTAAACTCATAACCTCTTTATACTTTCAAGGTTCAGTTCTTTCATTTTAATTACACTATAAGATAAATACTTAGTTTCTCTTCAACCCATCACAAGGTAGTAGGGTATATCAGGTTTGAAAGGCAACCAGATTTCAAAGCATATCCAGTTTCCATTTCTTCATTTAGGGTTTTTCCCATATCGTGTAAAGGGTATAGCTTTAACCTTGTATCGTGTATAAGGTGTTATTAGGTATCTTCTCTATCATCCATAGGACATACCTTATATCGTGTATGGGGTGTCACCCACTTTTATATCGGGTGAACCACGATCTTGGGTTCCATATCAGATTTCAAGGTATTTCAACCCATATCGGGATGTACCATGATGATGTCATCATCATTAACTCTAAACCTTTGTCTTGCTATTCTAAATCATGTACAACAGTCCTAACTACTTATATGGAACTCATAATTATATCAATTAATTAAAGGAAATCTGAAATTGAACATAATCATCAAGTTCAACAATATTGAAAAATGGATAATAATATAGATGGGTTCAAGTTATATAACCCACCTCTAAAGAAACTTACAAGCTTCAAGCTTCAACTACTCACATTCTAAGGTTGAATATGATCCTCTCCAAGATCCAGGACTTGAGTTCTTCAACACTTTCGAGATATCTCCCTTCCTTATGGCCGATATCACCTTGCTAGGTTGATATCTCCCTCTTGGCCGATATCCTTTGTCTTTGGCCGATACCACTCTACAACTCAACTCTCCTCACTCATGCATCATTCTCTTTCTCATGATGTTAAAACACTTAGAATACATTCAACATGTGACATTTGCAATATAACCCCTCATCTTGGGTAAATTGCACTTTACACTCAGACTATCATATAATGCACACATAGTTTGTATATAAGCTCAATTTGAGAATAAACTTCACAAAGGGCCTTAATTACTTTTCAAAACATTAGAACAAGTTTGTAAGTAACTTACTTAAATAAAACATTCTAGGGTTAGGCCATAACCCAGGTCAGGGGTGTTATAATTATCAACCCCTAAAAAGGGATTTCATCCCCAAAATCTCAAGAGAAAAGAGAAGGGTACTTTCTCCTCATCTCTTCCTCTAATTCCCATGTGGCTTCTTCAATGCCACGATGATGCCAGAGAACTTTCACAAGAACTATGTCTTTCTTATTCAACTTCTTGACTCTTCTGTCAAGAATCATCATAGGACCTTCCACGTAGGATATATCTTCATTCAATTCAACCTGAATAGGTTGCAACACCATATCTGTCTCGGGATGACATTTTCTCAGCATAGACACATGAAACACTGGATGTAGTCTATGTAGATCAGGTGGTAATTCCAACCTATAAGCTACCTTTCTGATCTGTGCTATCACTGGGTAAGGTCCCATAAATCTAGGAGCTAACTTACCCTTCTTCCCAAATCTGAGAACACCTTTCCAAGAAGAGACTTTGAGATACACTCTGTCTCTAACTTGGAATTCTAAAGGTCTACGACATTTATCAACATAAGACTTCTGTCTATCTTGTACCGCCTTCAACTGTTGTTGTATAACTTTAATCTTTTCAGTTGCCTGTTGCACTAATTTAGGACCCAAAAGTTGGTATTCTCTGGTTTCAAACTAGCATAACGGCGATCTACAATGTCTACCGTATAAGGCTTCATATGGTTCCATATCAATACTAGGCTGATAACTATTGTTATAGGGAAACTCTATCAAGCTCAAATGTAAGTCCCAACTTCGCACAAACTGAAGAAAACATGCTCTAAGCACGTCCTCCAAAGTCTGTATAGTCCTTTCAGACTATCCATCTGTCTGAGGGTGAAAAGTTGTACTAAATTTCAACTGCGTACCCAGGGCTTTATGTAGTCCTTCCCAAAAATGAGTTGTAAATTGGGGACCTCTATCTGACACAATCGTAGTTGGGACTCCGTGCAACCGCACTATCTCATCTATGAAAATCAGTGCAAGCTTCTCAGTAGTGTAGGTTGTTTCGACAGGAAGAAAATGTGTTGTCTTAGTCAACCTATCAACTATCACCCAAATGGAATCATGGATTTTGGCTATTCTAGGTAGACTAACCACAAAATCCATCGTCACGTGGTCCCTTTTCCATTGATGTATAGGTAGGGGTTGTAATGTTCCTGTAGGATTTTGGTGTTCTACTTTTTTAACTTGTTGACACACCAGACACTACATAACAAACTCTACTACATCTTTCTTCAAACTGGGCCACCAATACATATCTTTTAAGTTATGATACATTTTAGTGCTCCCTAGATGGATTGCATACATGGATGAGTGAGCTTCCTCCATAACTAACTTTCTTAAGTTATTACTATTAGGAACTATCATCCTACCATGGTAACAGACTATTCTATCTACTGACTCATGGAAACTGTCCTATTTCTCACTGCCCATTTCTGATCTAATCTGCTGAATCACAGTATTAGCCTGTTATACCTCTTTAATCTATTCTTTCAGAGTAGGTTTCACATGCATCTCAGCTAATAACCCTACTAACAAAGATACTTCTAACTGCACATTCATCTGTCTCAAAGAGACAAGCATATCCCACTTACAGCACACTAAAGAATTCAAATGTGCATTATCTATGGGTGAAGTTGAGGATTTTCTACTAAGTGCATCTGTCACTACATTGGCTTTCCCTGGATGATAATAAATTGTACAATCATAGTCCTTCATTAATTCCATCTAGCATCTTTGTCTCATATTCAGATCATGTTGTGAGAAAATGTATTTTAAGTTTTTATGATAAGTGAAAATCTGACACCTCTCTCCATAGAGATAATGCCTCCAGATTTCAACATGTGAACTACTGCAGCTAATTCTAGATCATGTGCCGGATAATTCTCCTCATGTTTCTTGAGTTGTTGATAAGCAAAAGAAACTACATGATCACTCTGCATCAACACACAGCCTAGACCATTCTTAGAAGCGTCACAGAAAACAACATATCCCTTTCCCTGCTAAGGTAGAACTAACATAGGTGCACTAGTCAACTTTTCTTTCAACAACTGAAAAGAATGCTGACACTTGTCATTTTAGACAAAAGGAACTTCCTTCCTGGTCAACCTGGTTAAGGGTAATGCTATAGAACTAAAGTCTTTGATAAACCTTCTATAGTATCCACCAAGCCTAGGAAACTTCAAATCTCAGTCGGTTTTTTGGGTTGTTCCCACTCCACAACAAACTCTACTTTCTTAGGATCAACATGAATACTTGTAGCAGATATAACATGTCCAAGAAAAGATACATATGATAACTATAATTTGCACTTGCTAAACTTAGCATATAACTTATGTTGTCTCAACAAAGTCAAGACTTGACGAAGGTGTTGTTCATGTTGTTCTCTGTCTCTACTATAAATCAAGATGTCATCTATGAAAACCACTATAAACTGATCAAGGTATGGATAGAAGATTCTATTCATCAACTCCATGAATGGAGCTGGTGCATTAGTTAGTCCAAACAACATAACTAAAAACTCATAATGATCATACCTCATCCTAAAGGCCAACTTAGATATGCCACTCTCCTTGATGTGTAACTGATGATATCTTGATCTTAGATCTATCTTAGAGAACACCGTTGAACCATGCACCTGGTCAAACAAATCATCAATCCTTGGCAAAGGATATTTGTTCTTAATAGTCACCTTGTTGAGCTGTCTATAGTCTATACATAGTCTCATAGACCCATCTTTATTTTTAACAAAAAGAACTGGAGCACCCCATGGCAAAGTACTTGGTCGAATGAAACCCTTCTCAAGTAACTCATGTAACTATTTCTTGAGTTCTACCATCTCCACTGGCACCATCCTATAAGGTGTTTGGGCTATGGGTTGCGTACCCGGAACAAGTGTAATCTTGAAATCATTCTCTCGGGGTGGAGCAACATCTGGAAATTCCTTGGAAAACACATCCTCAAATTCCTTGACAACAACAGCTACAGAAAGACTAGGGCTCTTTATTCTGGTATCTACCACATGTTCCAAGAATGTGAAGCATCCATGTCACATCAACTTTTCTGCTACCATTGTTGATACTATATAGGTTGGAAGAATCTTTCTATCCCCCTAAAAAACCCTTGTCTTATCATCGTGTGTAAACATTGTTTGCTTGGAACCACAATCCAAGAACTTTATACTTCTCTAAGGTATCCATCCTGAGAATTACATCAAAATAGTGCATTTCAAGTGGTATAAGATCCACCTGAATGTCGTGTTCTGAGAAAGAAAGAACACGGGGAGATCATACCTCCCTCAACACTACAGATCCAACTAATGGAGTTTTTAATAATAGATTATCCATTCTAGGATTGACAATTATATTGCAATCATGTATCATTTCTTGAGTGATAAAGGAATGTGTACCACCCAGATCAATCAAAACATATATGAAACATGATGAAGACATATCAGAATGAAATAATTCCATCTGACATGTCACAACTCGGGGGTTAACTACTACCTCCGGCTGATTCATAGCATAAAATCTTATCATTGCTTGTTTCCAACCTCGTGCTCTATTGGCTGGTGCAGATGATCCTGCCTGGGATGCTTGTCTACATCCTCAAGTGCTGTTACTGAACTTTTGTCTATGTGAGCCTTGTTGACTCTGCCTCAGTGGTTGGGTTACTCCCATGTCTCTAACTGGACAATCCTTTATCACATGTCCTGTCTACCTACACCTGTAGCCCCATTGCGACCTAGGCAGTCCTGTTACTGACATCAATGCCAAGCTTTGGGATATACTTGGCGGAAAACTATGGCCTCTACCTCAACTAGACGTCCACTGTGTCTGAGCACTAAACCTATGTAGTTCTACTAGTGCAGTAAATCTCAATTTCTTAAAACTACCAAACCTCCATCCCTGAAACTGTGTGGGTACTTTCCTACTGTTCACCTCTCATTTCTTTGTCATGGACCTCTCTATCTGCCTAACTGACTCCAAAAAAGTGGCAAACCTCTCTCTATTCTCTAAAGCAGATACATGTGTAGTTAATTTAGCATTCATACCCTTCTCGAAATGATGAATTCTCTCCCCATTTGTGGTGGCCATGTGTGGACAAACCGTAGAAGCTCCATAAACTTAGCTTCATACTTACTAACCTTCATCGGTCCCTACCTAATCTGGTCAAACTATGAAATCTTCTCATCAAGATAAGTCTTAGGAAAGTATCTACTAATAAACTCTTGTCAGAATTCCTGCCATCCGATCTCAGCACCCGATCTTTTCTCTTCTTCAATGGCCCACCAATGTTTAGTGCTTCCTTTCAGAAGGTATACAACATGCTTAACCTTATCAGCTTCTAGAATATCCAGGATCCTAAAGGCTTTCTCTATCTTAGTAAGACATGAATCTGCATCTACTGGGTCAGTTGTGCCAGCATATTCAGTGGCTCCTACCTAACACAAACATTCAAAGGTCTTACCAGATCCATGTCCCTCACTGGAAACTGGTGTCCTAGGGGCTAATGTTGGTATTCGGTCTGCCATATGCGTCATTGTATTCATGATCTGCTCAAAAAGAGTATGAAAAGCTGGGTTTGCTAAAAGAGTTTGGTCAAACTAGATATTTTTAGGCACTGGTTCTTCTCTAGCATGATCCCTTGCACCACCTCCTGGTGCAGCAACACTACTTTCAGCAGCATGTTCTTCGTGAGCTCTAGCCATCTTTTAATCTTTCTTCTTCTCCTATATGAGGAGAATTTATTGTAAGATATATTGGAGGACACTAGAACTAATTCAACAAACTTAATCCTATGTCTCTATACACTCAGCGAACCTTTGGATCCGATACCAAAACTTTGTGACGACCCAATTACAATTCAAGCCATCACCAGTAATAATCACAGAATAACCATAATCAGTAGAATTAACAAAAATCACTAAGAATTAAAACCATTTTGCACATAGATCCTTCTCTAGGAAACTCTTATGGAAAGAACCAAAAATGTATATACATGTGGTTCATATTGTACATACAGTGTACCATCTCTCCTCGAGGGTAACAAGTTCCAGATGCCTTACTCTATTAAATACAATAGCAACATATAAACCTCGTGGTAAGCAAACCAAAAATCTCAAGTCATTCGTAAAAACCACTAAGAACTATCTCCCAAATACCTGAGAGTACAGATACGACACATAGGACTTCTATCTACAAGATATGACAAACAGTATACTCATCCTTAGCTACTACTACAGTCCTTGCTGATGTGGTCCTTCCTTTGTAGTCCAGTTCCTAATCCCCTTTCAGCGTCCACCTAAAAATTGTGGATCCCACGGGGTGAGACTATTGTCCCAGTGAGAAATATAACTCTCTGACAAAGATATTATTATCACAGGAAATAGTATAAAAAACTAAACAGAGGATATTTCATGCGATTAATAGGTTTATTTGAAGTGCAAAGCATAAATATTGATAACAAAATTATAAGTCATCTATTTGATTTAAAAAGGAATATGAAGAACATGTATAACATCTATTTATTGATATGTATAAAAGTAATGAAGCATCAAACAATGTTTTCTGTATTCGATCTTCAAACAAATACGCTACATGGTTGATTACATGTTAACATTCACACTTATTCCCAGAGGAGATGAGGTATACCGCTCATACTCCAACCGACCACTAGTAAGTCAAAATTGGTACCATATAAGGTCAGTGGAATAGTCGGCTGCCAAGACCTCACCTGTCTTGGTCAATACAAGACCACTTAGACTTAGCATGACATCTTGTGTCAGTTGTAATTAGCTATGTCGGGGTATAGTGGCATCTTCGCTATAGAGTTACAGTCATAGAATGTACTCTCTTAAGGAGAAGACCACTAAGATTTCCTAGATTATTTTTCATCAGGATGACCAATGAGCAATCCTAGTTTAGTTTCAGCAGGAAGTCCACTGAGCAACCTGGTGTATTTGGGGATTCCACTGAGCACCCTCATTTAGTTTGGGGAGTCCACTAAGCACCCTCATTTAGTGATCACATATTCAAAAATATGCATACCGAGTAAAACTCGTTTCACCATTCAGAAAATGTTGACACTGAATGGATCTGTGGTCTGGGCATCTACATGTTAATATTTAACTTGCTTAATTAAGTGCATTTCAGTATCTTTTAGCATCAATCAAGTTACAAACAAGAATTATATCAGATGCTACAAAGAAAAGCATAAATGTGTTTATCAAGTACTATAATGTTCTTTGTAACACATAGATCACTTAGAATCTCAATCTCTTATCATCATCATGATTGGGTATTCTAACCCTCAATTTATCACTAAGTACTATCACCAAAGTACTATCACCACTTAGCAGATAACCATTACCTCTAGGTCATCAGACCAGGGTATTTATTCACATAGTTCACATAGCTCATTGAATCTATATCATATAACATCATAGCTCTTACTTAGGAATTCTCATTACCTTATGGTACCTACATGATTAATTTATCGAACTAATCACAATATCACATACATGTCATAACCATGTAATACAAAAGAAACATATTCTTTCCATGAGTTAGAATTAGGGTTTCCCTTTAACAACAAATTAGGGTAGAATACCATCTCATCACCTATTCTTAGGGTTATGATTTACCTTTACTATTCAATTAGGGTTTCAAGATCTCATCATAAAATATTAAACCCCAAATCATACTCCATTCATAATGAGAGTATTAACATATGTTCATTACATAATTAACTTTTCAATCTTGATTTCTCTGTCATCCTTACTAGGATGTTGATTACTTAATTCACCTCTTAAGGTCTATTAGATTCATCTTTACCAAATCAAATTAAACTCATTGAATCTCAATGTTGCATTAATCATACAACATACATCACTTATACAAATCTATAGAATTGGAGCATGCCTACCATATTGGGTATCATGGTATAAAATGTTATCCATTCATCATATTATGTATCCATATTAGTCATGTGGTGAAACCACGCCATCATATCAGGTTTAGGGTATATCCCCTAACACTATCTCATGTAGCCATGTCGGGTTAGGAATCACTTTAGATTTTATCATCTCAAGTCAACCTCATATCGTGTATGGGTTAGACTCTTGACCTCATATCGGGTATAGAGATATATTGAATTCTCATATCGTGCACAAGAGTGCACCATATCGAGCATATCATGTATTACTTTACCATGTATCATTCAAGTAGTATAGAGATAATATCATATTGGTTTCTTTACCTTAGATTGTCATATTGATTTTCCATCTTGAATTACCATATCGGTTTTCCATCTTGGATTACCATATCGGTTATCCATCTTAGATTACCATATCAATTTATATGTTGGGTATCATATTCGGTTACCTATATTAGATAAACCCTTAAACTCATAACGTATTTATACTTTCAAGGTTCAGTTCTTTCATTATAATTACATAAGAAGATAGATACTTAGTTGCTCTTCAACCCATCACAAGGTAGTAGGGTATGTCAGGTTTTAAAGGCAATCAGATTTCAAAGCATATCTGGTTTCCATTTCTTCATTTAGGGTTTTGCCCATATCATGTAAGGTTATAGATTTAACTGTGTATCATGTATAAGCTTCTAGTAGGTATCTTCTGTATCTTCCATAGGACATACCTTATATCGTTATGGGGTATCACCCACTTTTATATTGGGTGAACCACCATCTTGGGTTCCATATCGGATTTCAAGGTATTTCAACCCATATCGGGTTGTACCATTATGTTTTCATCATCATCAACCTCAAAACCTTTGTCTTTCTATTCTAAAGCATGGACAATATTCCTAAATACTTATTTCGAACTCATAATTATATCAATTAATCAAAGGAAATCCGAAATTGAACATAATCAACAAGTTCAACAATATTGAAAAATGGATAATAATATAGGTGGGTTCAAGTTATATAACCTACCTCTAAAGCAACTTCCAAGCTTCAAGCTTCAACTCCTCATGTTCCAAGGTTGAAGATGATCCTCTCCAAGATCCACGACTTGAGTTCTTCAACACTTGCATGATATCTCCCTTCCTTATGGCCCATATCACCTTGCTAGGCTGATATCTCCCTCTTGGCTGATATCCTTTGTCTTTGGACGATACCGCTCTACAACTCAACTCTCCTCAGTCATGCATGATACTAGAGTGATATGCACAATATTTAGGAGAAAGATGATAACAAATTTCAAAAATTCTACTAACAAATGAAGGGTAAGGTATTTATACGTGGAATTATGGAAAAGAGTGTAAGAGGTATCATTAGCTTAAGCTACTACATGCCACCTAGCCATGCATGTTCGACACATACATTTACATGCATCCCATCATTATATTTCCATGGAAACTTAAAAGTTCAAGGATAATGGAAGGGATAAGGGTCGGGCTCCTTAGTTATCTTCTACGGCAAGCTACTTTTCACTCACTTTATTGTTATGTTCAACACCACCTTTTACAAAGAAAAGTTGCAAGCCAATATATATCACTTCTTTGAAGTGCTTTTCCCATAATGGGAAAAGCTAAGACTCAATAAAACTGATAAGAGACCCCTTTTATGGCTCTATGGCCGATAGGGACTCCCATTCTAAGTCCACATCTCGATATAGCTCGTATATATAACTTTCAACTTATGCATTTCTTGGTCTTTTCTTCACCAAGAGTGCCATCACTCGAGGATGATTCAAACATAGTGTCTCCTTCTTTCTCTCTCCTCTAAATGATACTAGGAAGGGGTATAGACAATCTAGAGGTGGTAATTTACACATCAACCCTACATTTTGAATATATTACAATTTGCACCATAATTGATGCACCAAGCACTTAGCATTTTCAACAAGTTCTTCGCTTAGAATTTAGGCTTTCCACAAGCCATAACTTAGCATCATTCTCTTTATAATGATGTTAAAACACTTATAATACATTCAACATGTGACATTTTCAATATAACCCCTCATCTTGGGTAAATTGCACATTACACTCAGACTATCATATAATGCACACATAGTTTGCATATAAGCTCAATTTGAGAATAAACTTCACAAAGGGCCTTAATTACTTTTCAAAAGATTAGAACAAGTTTGTAAGTAACTTACTTTAAGAAAAACTTCTAGGGTTAGGCCATAACCCAAATCAGGGGTGTTACATATGCTATCTTCAGGTTCTAAATTTTTGAGTTAATTAAAATTGCTCAAAATAGGCCAACCTGGATACAATTTACCCCAACCAGTAAAAAGAGGGAAATTGAGATGATTAAGATTAAATTTGGAAAGAATTTTTCATCCATTTAACTTTTGGGAACAAAATTTAGCCGAACTATTGGTTCATAATGCCAAAATACATGGTTGGTTGACTTTCTAAAGGAAAAAACTTAGTTGATGATACATGTTCTTCAAATAAAAAACATAATGTATGACCTATTATTAATTCTTCCAAGAACATAAAACGATCTCTATTAAATTACTAACAACCTAACACCTATCATAACTCGTATTTACCCTTATAGTTTGTGGTGGAGAGGAGAAAGAGGAGAATTAGTGTTTGGAGGTTGATCTCTCTCTTTGGAGGAAGAAGGTGAGTTGTTCATACTTTGTTGATAGTTTTTAGGTAAGATCATGCTTTGTTTGATTGGTTTCTTGTCCTTTTATTTTTATATGTTCCATGGACTACCTCCTCCATCTTCTTGCCAATGAAACCCTAATTTCTTGTCCTTCTCGCTTTCTTTCCTCTTATCTTACCAGTTTATAGCCGATTTGTCTAGGGGAGGTCATGTAGATAATATTCTAATAGTAGGACTTTGACCAAGGTAGCTTATTACTTTCAGAGCAAGTTGATACTTATCATCAAATTAGTTCAACACGGATTAAGATGCTATTATGCCTAATGTACTCAATAACGGATGAAAGTGCTAAAATGAGTTCAAAGTGGCCTATTTGCTAATCAATTGCGTAAATTCTTTCTTATTGATGTAAAAATTTGATACGACCAATAATTTATCATTTCATTTATATTAAATGGACTATGATTAAATATACTTACCCTAAATTGCTTCTAAGCACATTGGATGCCTAAACTTCTTAGTTGTTGAGTTTTGGTGTAGGACTTGACATGTTTAACTTGTTTTAATAAGTTCTTTTGCCTTAATGCAAAAATGAATTTTAGATGTTTCATTACTACACTCATATCTAGTATGATGCTTTTCTTATTGATTTACTTTGTTCAAGCATTATATGCATGAAAACCCCTAGCTATACATATTCTTAAACTAGTTGCCTATTTATGGATTCATTTCAAATTCCCTGAGATGAGATGTGTAATGCATAAATGAGATTAAAATGTGATAAGATGGTGCCTCCAAAACCAGAATGATATAGTTATGTTAGTATTCCCTAATGTAATTATTATTCATGATAACACATGATAAAATAATTATATGAGATGAGATATGTGTGTTGACTCAAAATCTAATTGACACTCAAAGTCTAATCGACTAAACCCTTATTTCGATTATGACTAACTATTCCACTAATTTGTGTCTAACACTTATACTTGAGTGATTTCAGATTAGCTCTAGACACACTCCAAATTTCCTAACTTGCACATCCTAACTTGAAGAAAATACAAGTCAATATCAATGCAAGTTCACTTTTGTGGAATATGATGTATCTCTATTTGAATGATGTTGTAAATAACTTTTAATGATTATATGAATAGTAATTAAGCTTAAAAAAGGAGTAATTAATTCGAACATTGAAGCACTTTAATGACAGTTTTCAAAATACATCATAGGCACTCTGTTCGGATGAGTTTCCTTCTTAGAAACTCGATCGACACCAAGGATGGATCTTGGAAATTTCCAGGTTCAACCGAGTTTGTCCCAGGTCAAACTCAACCAACACCCTTCATAGACAAAGTGATTTTAAGCCATGGGTCGAGTTTCATCTAGGATAAACTCGGTTGACAACTCAAAATTAGTTTGTCAAATAGTTCAATCGGTCGAGTTACCTTTATTGAAACTCGACCAACTGCACTGTACAGAGCGTTTAGAAAAAGTGTTTCTAGCTATTGAAGTGTTGCAAACATCAAAATAGATCATTTGCAACACCCTAAATGACCAGGAATCCCAGACTATAAATAGGATCCCTTGGGCTTCATCCCTTGGTTAGCCAAGCACTATGAAGGTCCCTATATTATATTTGAGTGCCTCTAAGAGCCTCCTCTCTCTCTTAAGCTAATCACGTGCTACATCCATTAGAGTGAGTAGGAGATTTGTAAGAGAGCTTGTCCTACATGTATATCTTATGAGGTTCTCACTTCCTCCATCTCCAAATCTCTCTTTCTACCATGAAGATGAAGGTTATCTCTCTTGGCTAAGTGAGGTGAATAAGAAGAAGGGAATGAGTCCCTTGGTGAAAGCTTCTTCTTGGTGAAGGTGAAGATAAAGGCATAAGATCTAAGAAGAATTGGTAATTCCTTCAAGGTAGAAGACATGTCGCAAGAGTGGCTAAGTCCTTGGTGAAGGCGGAAGACTCATTGTAAAAGTGGGTAAGTCCTAGATGAGGTTGAAGACTCTTGGTCTTGGATAGGTAAGTCCTTTGGTAGGTTATTGGATCCCTTGTCTTCAAAGGGAAGGTTGTGTATGCTTGTCTTGGAAAAGGAAGGTCATATTGTGTCTCTTATAATGGAACATAAAGAAGGTGAAATGGTTGAAAAACCTAGAGTTTGACCTCTCTAGGTAGTGGATGTACACTCTCCTAGTTTGGAGTTTGGAACCACTATACATAGCTTGTTTTCTTGTTCTTATTCAATCTCTCTCATCCTTTCTATGTATGTTTAGTTGCACTCAAATTTCATATTTGCAACCTTATCTCTTGAAGTAATTTGAAGTTCTAATGATTTTTTTTAAATTTAAAAGCTCTATTCACCCCCCTCTGGAGCCCATCATCCATAGATCCAACAAGTGCTATCAGAGTGGGTCTTCTCAAAGCATACTTCCACAAGTAGTAAAAGATGGGTGATTATCAAGATGGGAGATACCTCATCAACATTCCAATCTTTGATGGGATCGATTTCCTCTATTGCAAGAGAAAGTTACAATACTACATCCAAGGATCAAGTATTGAGCTATGGAGGATGGTGGACCTTCCATACAAGCTACAAGAGACAAATATAGAAGAATGGGATGAGGCTAATTTAAAGAAAGCAACCTTCAATGCAAGAGCCATCAAAATTCTCTATGCCTCTATGTCTCCAATCGAGTTCAACCAGATTTCCTCTTGTGAGACGGCCTATGAGGTATGGAGAAAACTATGCATCACTTTTGAAGGGCCAAATCAAGTGAAGGAAAGCAAGGTATACATGCTCAAAGATATTTTTGAAAACATCAAGATGGGAAAGAAGAAAAGGGTGGCTGATTTGTACTCAAGGCTCAACACCATTATAAATAATCTTGTCATCCTAGGTCATCCTATGGCTAGAGGAGAGATCAACTCAAAGATCCTTAGAACTCTCCCCAAGAGGTGGCAACCTAAGGTGACTTCCATTGAAGTAGAAAATCCTCTTGGTGATATTCCTATTGAAAAGCTCATAGGAAATCTACAAGTCCATGAAGTTACACTTGAAAAGTAAGAGGAAGAAGAAACAGAAGAAGAGAAAGAGCTCAAGAGAATGAAGAAGGCTGAAATCAAAGAACGCATTGAAGCTATTTTTAGTCAAGCATGTCCATCTTATCAAGTTGAAGAAGATACCATGTACTCCAAGTGTAGATTTTACAAAGCCAAGTATTCCTCCTCCACCTAGTGCTTCAATTGTGAAAACAAGGGTCACTTCAAGGAAGATTGCCCACAAGGCAAAAAGACCCATCATCACAAGAGAAGAGAAAAGACATAGAAGTAGAAGGAGAAATGCTACAAAAGCTCAAGTGACTCCTCCAACTCAAGATCAAGTGAAGACTATTTCCAAAAAAAAAGATCAAGTGAAGAATTCAGTCGAGGATATAGCTCAAGATCAAGTGAAGATGGAGAATGTCATTTTTCTCTCATGGCCTCAATAAGTGAAGACTCAATTGAGATGTAAGACCCCTGACCTAGATTACTTATTCATCTTGCTTGCCTTTTCTTAATACGATGCTTAGACCTTAATATAAACATATGACATTTATTAATAATAATTTTCGTGCTTGTGCTTTCAGTTTGGTCCAGTTTGCATGATGTTTGAGCTAGTTATGTTATAGGTGTGCCAATTTTGGACCTAATTGCAATTTAACCATGATGAGGGTTTATATTGCAATTTGTCACATGTTTTATGTACCTCTTATGTATTGGCATCTTAATGATGAGAGAGGTGCTTGAGGTCGCCTTGTTGTACCTTGTTTTGATGAGAAAGGGGTGGTGATGCAAGGTGGCATTAGGGTTTGCATGGGATGCATCGATGCCCTAGTTAATGTTGGTTCCTTCGTGTGTAGTGACTGATGGGCTTTCTTTGGTTATGTTTTGTAGAGGTCAAAGATATTTTGTGTGTGCCCTATGTTCCTTATGGTCAAAGAGCTTTGGAACCTCTCCTTGGTCACTAAGAACTCTAGGGTTTTAGTTTCTAGGTTTTCTTCTTCGACTGAAATGGATTATCTTGGTTTCTCTTTGACCGATGGTCCTTTGGACCAAGTGAGGTTGCTGATCTTATTTGGTTTAGATGACCCTAGTTGCATGTGCATGTTTGGTGCTTTCATGGAGGTTCTATGATGGACAAGTGGCATGTTTAGTTGAACACCTAACCTTCCTTATCTCTCTCCTACCTTTGGGTATATATACCTCCCTCCTTGCATGCATATGATCCTTTTGCATCCTCACTTCCTCTCCACTTCCTTAGAGCTCATCCTTGTGACCCTTGTGGTGGAAAATGTGATCAACCTTAGAGCAAGGTGGTTGAACCCTTCCATGTGGTGTTCTAGGGTTGGAGCATCTTACTTTGTTGATCCTTTGGTAATCATTGTGCTTGGTCTATGGTTTATCCCTCTTAATCTCGTTTTATTGAACCTTACATTCTCTTTTCTTCTCTTAGCTGAACCATGGTTCTCCATGGTGGTCATTTGAGGAACTTCTCTCCAATAGAGGTTAAATCCATGGTTTTCCATGGTAGTACCTATGTGAGATAGAGATCTCCTCCTTTCCCTTTTCTTTCCAACTTAGGGTTTTTACCCTCTTCTCTTTGAGATTTCCTTTGTCCTTGGTTTGCTTTTCTTGTGACACACTCATCACAGAAACGTGAGATTACTCAAAACAAAACACAAAACTAATACTGATCAACTAGGTTACTAGAAAACTCAAGAAATTAAAATTGATTTCACATAAGTACAAAGTCAAAGCTTATTACACCTGAGTCCACAAGAAATCACATGTATTACATATCTCATGCCAGAAGATATACACATACCATTGTTTATCTATTAACATGACAACAACATGTCACATATGATAACTTGTTCACATATACAAGCCATATTTGTACACCCATGACATACTGCCAAAAACTCATAACAATATAAAACATCTAGTAAAATCTCCCAAGGACCTGAGAGTACAGGGACGACACATAGGACTCTACTACAAAACACTAGCAGCATGTCAAACCCCTTTAACAGATATTGCTCCTCTTGTTGCTTAGCCTCAACCACATGATCTCTACCTCATCGTACACGACCACCTAAAAGATGTGGAAACCCATGGGATGAGACCAAACATCCCAGCGAGAGATATAACTCTCCGCCATCAACTATTATAAGCACAGAGAAACTAAAACAGGTAGATAACCATAACATCAGGTTGACCAGATTCAGCTAAAAGTTATGAATAAAGCAATTACCATTATCTAAGCAATTTAGGAATCTACAACTGAGCAGTAGAACATCTTATATTTTAAGAAGGAATATATAGAACATGTGTAATAGTTGATTTCTATTACCACATTATAATTCAAGAAATAAGGTATAGGGTCATCCAATGTGAGTCATGTTTAACCCTAAGCAGATATATACATGGCTATATTATGTCTTTTAATTTCCTCAAGGATTTGAGTTGTACCACCTCAAATACAACTGATCACTATAGAGTAGAAATTAGTGCCATACAAGATCAACGAAAGAGCTGGAATCCATGATATCACCGCACAACTCTTGGTCAGTACAAGACACAATGTAGAGACATAACAATCAACTACCAATAGTGACATATAGTCAAGATGAAAAGAAACAACAAGTCCGACCTTGGTACAGGTCATGACACTAGAGAATAGGCTCACACATGTTCATTCAAAAAGAGTCAATCATGAAGTTACATTGTTGCCTTTCACAAATCACATCACCATGAGGCATGACCGTAGTCATCCTCCAAGCCTAAAATTTGTGGATGAAAGGATGTATCATCGACTTGCATCCCCGCATTTTAAAAAATATGCACTTCAAGTTTCCCATAGGAATGACTCACTTCACCACCCAGCAAGTTCTGACACTGGAATGGATCTATGGCACAGGACATCTACACGATTAGGGTTTCACTTGATCAATTGTGCCAATTAAGCGTCTTTTAGTGCATCAATCAAGTTACAATGTACAAACCCTAAACAGGTTCTATAAAAATAGGGGTAAAGGTATAACTCCAGAAGATATAAAACATATCAAATGAAACTTGTCACTTCCTTACATGATACTTGCCTCACTTCCATTCACAAGGCCATCACCAACATCACATGACACAACTATCATACAAGGTCAACATCAACATAAAATCACTATGGGGTATCAATCCCTCAATTTTATCTCTAGAGGATTTCACCTCAAACTAGGCACAAGGCACTTGTTAGGTCAGTAGACCACAACACATAATTCATGCACATTCAATATCACAGTGCACCTCGACCATGCACATAATCACCACCTTGCATTATATAAGGATCACCATAGCATTCACATAGCTATGACATTCATTCCACCTACAAGGTTGTGGTTACACAAGTAGGAGAGAGAAAATACCATAATCATGCTAACCACTTTATGCAATATAAGCAAATACATCATATATTCAAAAATTATGGTTAGGGTTTCATGTATAGAGATTAGGGTTCCCATAGTGTCACCCAATAAAAAAACCCTAGTTTCATAACCTCCCATATGTTTGGAGTACATAATCATTAAGCATTATTTATTATGATTAATCATTCACACTCACATCACCATGTATAGACTATTAACTAAGTTTTGTGGTCTATTGGATAATGGGTGTAGCAACTTACATACTACATGAGTGTAGGTGTATGTAGCGACCATAGGTGTGGTGACCATGTGTTGCGACCAACCTAGGATCGATACCCTATTGTGACCTAGTAACCTAAAATTAGTGTTGCAACCAGAAGACAAACAAAGTGTGGCAACCACCCCCTAGGGTTAGGGTAGCTACCGCCAGTAAAGGTGTCACCATGTGTAGTGATTTGCTACACATTACCTTGCATGCCTTAGCCAAAACCCATCCAAGGCTCATGTTGCGAATGAAACCAACTCAAAAATAGTGACCAATGTAGCCAAAATAGGAATGCAAACAACATAGGACCAGTGTAGTGACTCATTACACAAGGGTCATGTGCTTTGAACGAAATGAGACTAAGCATAGTGATCATCAACAAAGATCAAGATGTGTCAATCGAAGAAAGCTCAAGGGTGTAGTGACCAAAAAGGTCAAGCTACCTCAACAACACATAACCATCCTCAAAATAGAGATAAACCATGATCAAAATAGGTGGTAAAGGTCAAGGACACTAAGCACTATCAAGAAGGAAAAACTCCATGCAAGGATGATCACCAAAACCCTAAAACATGTATCATAGAAATCACCATGAAAGAACCTTGTTAAGAGAGATAAAACTCACATTCAACACATGCAAAATAGAACTAACTTTCAGGATACTCTAAGATACTCGAACCATATGCATGTTGATAGGAATCCATAATAAAAAATAAGAGAAAACCATCCATTCCACAATCACCACAAAATTGGGTACAAAGATTAGGGTTTAGGAGAAAGAGCAATCTACTTGAGAATACTACAAATTCTTAAACCTAAATCATAATCACTTCATCTAGAATATTAGGAGCATGTTTTAGAGATTATAATAGCAACATGTATGTAAGAAAATGGTGCAATAATAGTAGGGAGAAGAGTTATATAACCCACCTTCTATAGAGAATGAAGCTCCAAGATCACAATATCCAAGAAAGAGAAGGAGCTCCATCCAAGATCAACTCCGCGACTAAAGGATCACCTCAAAAGAGAAGAACACTATGGTCAAAAAAGAGCTTAATAAAGAGGGTTAAAACCCTAGGCCGAACACGAAGAAGAAAGAATATAGCTTCTTCTCACATAGGTACTACCATGCTCAAACCATAGTCTTCGACCTATGTGAAGTGAAGATCTTCAAGATAGCCACCATGGTTGCACCATAGTCTCATGGATGAGAAGGAAGGTGTAGGGTGCAAAAGAAAACGAGACTTAAGAGAGAAGATCACCAAAGATCACCGTAAAGATCGAAGATGATCAAGCCTAAGGTCGCTACATGCAAGGTTGACCGGCCACCAAAGCTGCAAGATCTGTCCTCTTTTTCTCCACAAAGCTTCAAGGACAAAAAAAGGGAGATGAGAGAGTAGGGCCTAAAATGATACTTGCATGTGAAGGACAGGGGTTACATACACATGATAGGAGGAAAGAAAGGGGTTATGAAGTGTCAACACAAGAGAGCACCAAAAGGACACTTGTCTATCAAGGAAACAACCAAGAAACCACTTAACACATGCATGCATCAAAGGGTGATACAACCTAAGAAGGGTAGAAACCACCTATGTCACTAATAACCCTTGTTGTGGTCGCAACATATCATGGTACCCATGTAATGACCGTGACACTAGGTCGTCACCATGGACAACATGGTCGAAACACTCCACTAGAGGACAAACCTTCACGACCAAACCTCAACTAGAGCACCAAGGTCAAACATACTACACCTAGGGTAAGTGCTATGGTTGCAACACTCATCCAAGAGTGGTGTTGCAGTTGCAACACACAAACCCTAGTATGGTCGACACACATCAACAAGGCAAACCCTAGAAACCCTAATTTCACCATGTGATGTCGCATAATCAAACATGGCCCAAGAAAGGCGCCCTTATACATCTTTCTCTCTCTCATGATTCCAAGATATAGAGGGCACACTCTACATGTGACAAATTGCAAATAACCCTCGCTCATGGGTAAATTGTAACTTGGTCCAAAACAAGCATATCAAGCTCAAACATTAATCAAGCAGGACCAAACTAAAAAGATAAGATTGTCATATGTTATAAAGTATATAAAAAGATTAGATTAAGGTTTAAGAATCTTACTAAGAAAAGAAAACAAGTTTATCCCTAAAGTCAGGTTAGGGGTCTACCCCTAACAAGGATTTTGCCCCCAAAATCCTATGCGAAAAGAGATGGGTACTTCCTACACATCTCTTCCTCAAGCTCCCACGTGGCTTCCTCAACACCACGGTGATGCCACAAAACCTTCACCAACACTATATATGTCTTCCTCAACTTCTTAACTCTTCTATCAAGGATCAAAACTAGCCCTTCAACATACAACATATGTTCTTCCAACTCAACCTTCACTGGCTGTAGCACTAACTCGATATCTGGATGGCACTTCCTCAACATGGACACATGGAACACTGGATGCAACCTGTGAAACTCAGGTGGCAACTCCAACTTGTAAGGCACCTATCCAACATGTGACACCATAGGGTAAGGTCCCATAAACCTGGGAGCCAACTTACCCTTCTTCCCAAACCTCATTACTCCTTTTTGAGGAGAGACTTTGAGGTACACCCTATCTCCCACTTGGAACTCCAACGGTCTATGACAGTTATTAGTATACAACTTTTGTCTGTCCTGGGCAGCCTTCAACTGTTGATGTATCATCTTTATCGTCTCTGTTGTTTGTTGTACAAGATCAGGACCTAGAAGTTAGTACTCACCAGTCTCATACCAACTAAATGGATATCTACAACGTCTCCAATACAAAACCTCATAAGCTGCCATATCAATACTCTTCTGATAACTGTTAGTATATGCAAACTCTATCAAGCTGAGGTGGACGTCCCAACTGCCCAAAAATTGTAGAATACAAGCTCTCAACATATCTTCTAAAGTATGTATTGTTCTTTCAGACTATTCATCTGTTTGTGGATGGAATGCTATGTTGAACCTCATTTGAGTACCCATATCTAAGTGTAGACATTCCCAAAAGTGATTGTTAACTGAGGACGTTGATCTGATATGATAGTAGTTGGACAATCTCATCAACATATATCTGAGAAAGCCTCTCTACTTTGTAAGTTGTCTTCACGGGAAGGAAATGCAATGAGTTAGTCAAAATGTCAACTATCACCCAAATGGAATCATGACCTTTGGTAGTCCTAGGGAGACCAACCACATATTCCATTGTAACATGATCCCATTTCCATTGTGGTATAGGCAACGGTTGGAAAGTCCATGTAGGCTTCTGATGTTATGCCTTAACTTGCTAACATAGAGGAAACTGTAGAATGAACCCATCCACATCATGCTTCAAGCTAGGTCACCAATACAGATCTTTAAGATTTGGGTACATCTTGATGCTACTTGGATGTATAGTGTACATTGAAGAGTGAGCCTCTTCTAGAACTAACTTCCTCAGATCACCAACATCAGGTTCCACTGTTATGTTGTGGTAACACACTGTCCCATCATCTGCCTCATGAAAGCCATCATGCTTCTCACTACCAAACTTTTCTCGGATTTGTTATATTACAGTATCACCCTATTGTGCATCTCTGATTTGCTATCTCAATGTAGGCTTCTCTTATAATTGTGTTGATGGTCCTACAAACAAGGACACCTCTAGTTTCACGTTCATCATACGTAGAGAGATTAACTTGTCTCTCTTATGGAACACTGAAGAACATAACTTGTTTGATACACAGATGATGAATAAGACTTCCTACTCAAAGTGTCTGCTACCACATTCACCTTCCCAAGATGGTAGTCTATGATGCAATCATAGTCTTTAATTATCTCCATCCAGCACCTCTATCGCATGTTCAACTCCTATTGTGAAAAGATATATTTGAGATTCTTGTGGTCAGTGAAGATCTGATACGTCTCACCATAAAGGTAGTGTCTCCATATCTTCAAAGCATGGACCACTGTAACAAGCTCCAGATCATGTGTCGGGTAGCTCTTCTCATTTTTCTTAATCCGTCACAAAGCAAAAGAAATCACATTCTTGTCCTACATCAGCACACGACCCAAACCATTCCTTGAAGCATCACGGAAGATGATATATATTTCCCTTTCTGAGGTAGAACCAATACTGGTGCACTAGTCAGCTTCTCCTTTAATGACTAGAAGGCACATTGACACTTGTCATCCTAGATGAAAGGTACACCTTTCCATGTTAGCCTCCTTATGGGTAACACTATGGCATTGAAGTTCTTGATGAACCTCTTGTAGTATCTTGCCAGACCCAGAAAAGTGCAAAATTCTATCAACGTCTTCGGTTGTTCCCACTTTATCACAAATTCAATGTTCTTAGAGTCCACACGAATACCCTTAGAAAATATCACGTTCCCTGGGAAGGATACCTCCTTCAGCCAAAACTCGTACATGCTGAACTTAGCGTATAACTGATGTTGTCTCAACACAGTCAATGCCTGATGCAGATGTTGTTCATGTTGTTGGTTGTCTTTAGATTATATCAAGATATCATCTATGAACACAACCACAAACTGATCAAGATACGGTTGAAACACTCTATTCATCAAGTCCATGAACGATGTAGGTGCATTGGTTAGCCCAAACGGAATAACCACAAACTCATAGTGACCATACCGAGTCTTAAAAGCTGACTTGGGTATGTCATCCGACTTGATCTGTAACTGATGATATCTTGACCTCAGATCTATCTTTGAGAACACTCCATCACCCCTCAACTGATCAAATAGGTCATCTATATGCGATAAGTGATACTTGTTCTTGATCATCACCTTGTTCAAATGTTAGTAATCAATGTACAACCTCATTGATCTGTCCTTCTTCTTCATGAATAGCATGTGAGCACCCTAAGGAGATGTGCTCGGTCTGATGAAACCCTTCTCAAGAAATTTTTGCAACTATTTATTCAACTCTAACATCTCAACTGGTGCCATCATGTATGGTGTATGTGCTATCGGCTGTGTGTCGAGTACCAGATTGATCTCAAAATCAATCTCTCTGGGTGGGGGAACACTCGAGAACTCATTAGGAAACACGTCCTCAAATTCACAAACAACTGGCACTTCCTGAATACTAGGACTCCTCACCTTAGTATCCACCACATTTGCCATGAACGCCTCATAGCCCTACCTCATCAACTTCTCTACCACCATCATTGACATCAAACATGTCAAAATAATCTTCCTATCACGTTAGAAGATCCAAAAAACATCACCATTAACAAATGTTGCCACTTTGTAACTAGAGTCCAAGATTACTTGATACTTCTCCAAAGAATCCATTGTAAGGATCACATCAAACCCATGCATATCAAGTGGTATAAGATCCACTTGTATGTTGCATCCCGAGAATGAAAGAACACAGGAAGGACACACCTCCCGCAACTCAGCAGAACCAACCAAAGGGGTTTCTAAGTCAAGACTATCACATCTACGACTAACAGACAAAAAACATCTAGCTATCACTTCTCTAGTGACAAAATAGTGTGTCACACTCGGGTCAACAAAAACATAAAGAAGGCAAGATGCACACATATCAAAATGAAATAATTCCATCTGACCTCACGACTTGTGGGTTTACCACTCCTTTCAGCTAACTTATAGCATAGAATCGAGTCATTGCATGTTGTCACCCTGTCCTTTGCTGGCTTATCCAGACAAACGAGCTTGTGATTCCTGGACACGTCCTTGACCTCCACCACTACAGAATTGTCGTTGCTGTGACCCTTGATGACCTTGTTGTGGTTGTTGCATCACCTCTATTCTTCATTGAGCAATAGGGCCTTGTATGCCCAGTTTGTCCACACTTGAAATAGGTCTTGCTCTCATACCACAGCCTAGACAGCCCTATCAATGATACTGATGCAACAGTGTGAGCTCCTACCAATGGA